>JBAJHW010000013.1:15354939-15954939 GCA_037013535.1 Intellagama lesueurii
TTCATTCTAGCTTTAATACCTTCTAACATTCTATCTTTAGTTTCTTTCTCTCTTTCTTTCTTTCTTGATTTCTTTCAATCTAGCTAGAATAACTTCTAACATTCTATCTTCAGTTTATTTCTTTGTTTCTTTATAAGTTTCATTCCAGCTTTAATACATTCTAACATTCCATTTTAAGTTTGTTTCTTTCTTTCGTGATTTCTTTCATTCCAGCTTTAATACCTTCTTACATTCAATCCTTAGTTTCTTTCTTTTTATCTTGATTTCCTTCATTCTAGCTTTAATGCCTTGTAAAATTCTATCATTACTTTGTTTCCTTCTTTCTTGATTTATTTCATTCTAGCTTTAATACCTTCTAACATTCTATCTTTAGTTTCTTTCTTTCTTTCTTTCCTGATATCGTTCATTCCAGCTTTATTACCTTCTAACACTCTATCTTTTCTTTCTTTCTTACTTACTTGCTTTCTTTCTTTCTTGATATCTTTCATTTTAGCTTTAATACCTTCTATCATTCTATCTTTAGTTTCTTTCTTTCTTTCTTTCTTTCTTTCATTCTAGCTTTAATACATTCTAACATTCTATCTATAGTTTCTTTTTTTCTTGTTTTCTTTCATTTTAGATTTAATACCTTCTCACGTTCTATCTTTAGTTTCTTTCTTTCTTCATATCTTTCATTCTAATTTTAATAACTTCTAATGTTCTATCTTTCGATTGTTTCTTTTTTCTTTCTTGATATCTTTCATTCTTGCATTAAAACCTTCTAACATTCCATCTTTAGTTTCTTTCTCTCTTTGCTTTTTTTTCTTTCATTTTTGCTTTAATACCTTCTCACGTTCTATCTTTAGATTGTTTCTTTCTTTTTTTCTTGATATCTTTCACTCTAGATTTAATACCGTTTAACATTCTAACTTTAGTTTCTTTCTTTCTTTCTTGGTTTCTTTCATTCTAACTTTAATACCGTCTAACATTCTATCTTTAGTTTCTTTCTCTCCTTCTTTCTTTCTTGATTTCTTACATTCTAGCTTTAATACCTTCTAACATTCTACCTTTAGTTTCTTTCTTTCTTTATTGATATCTTTCATTCTAGCTTTAATAACATCTAAGATTCTACCTTTAGTTTCTTCCTTTCTTTCTTGATATCTTTCATTCTAAGTTTAACACATTGTAACATTATATCTTTAGTTTCTTTCTTTTTTTCTTTCTTGATATCTTTCATTCTAGCTTTAATATATTCTAACGTTCTATCTTTAGTTTGTTTGTTTCTTTCTTTCTTTCTTGATATCTTTCATTCTAGGTATAATACCTTCTAACATTCTATCTTTAGTTTCTTTCTTTCCTGATATCTTTCATTCTAGCTGTAACAACTTCTAACGTTCTATCTTTAGTTTCCTTCTTTCTTTCTTGATTTCTTTCATTCTAGCTTTAATACCTTTTAACATTCTATCTTTAGTTTCTTTCTTTTTTTCTTTCTTGATATCTTTCATTCTAGCTTTAATACATTCTAACGTTCTATCTTTAGTTTGTTTGTTTCTTTCTTTCTTTCTTGATATCTTTCATTCTAGGTATAATACCTTCTAACATTCTATCTTTAGTTTCTTTCTTTCCTGATATCTTTCATTCTAGCTGTAACAACTTCTAACGTTCTATCTTTAGTTTCCTTCTTTCTTTCTTGATTTCTTTCATTCTAGCTTTAATACGTTTTAACATTCTATCTTTAGTTTCTTTCTTGCTTGCTTTCTTGATTTCTTTCATTCTAGCTTCAATAACTTCTAACATTCTATCTTTCGTTTCTTTCTTTCTTTCTTGATTTCTTTCATTCTAGCTTTAATACCTTCTAACATTCTACCTTTAGTTTCTTTCTTTCTTTATTGATATCTTTCATTCTAGCTTTAATACCTTCTAACATTCTATCTTTAGTTTCTTTCTTTATTTCTTGATTTCTTGATATCTTTCATTCTAGCTGTAACAACTTCTAACGTTCTTGTAGCGTTCTCCTTTAAATGTGGTCATGGTTCAGGTTTAGTTAGAGTGAGTCATGCATATTTATGTTGCTGAGAGGCGGAGCCAAGAGGCAGAGAATAAGAGGCAGAGCCTGAGGGGGAGAGAGGAGATCAGAGTTTTGGAAGGAGTTTTGATTAGAGAGTTCAGAGATTTATGTGATTGTGATAAGACTGATGAAAATATAGTAGGAGATCTGAGAAGTGATTGACCAGTGACTGGAAGGGAGAAGGAATAGAACTGAATATTAAAATACTGAAACAAATAAGCAAATAAACAAAAGATCTTTCTATTTCATTAAAGAGTGGACCTGATTCTTTCTAAATGAGTTATGGGGATCTAGGGATCTCCTGGTGGCAGCAGTGGAAGAAAGGAAAGAGTTTAGTTTTGCCCTGATGTGCTCTGAGGTCTGAGTCTAGGTGGACAGACCAAAGCAAGAGTGGGTCCAACGCCACATAGGTACCAGAGGTGTTGGATCCAAAAAGGGTCAAATCGCGACAGTTCTATCTTTAGTTTCAGTCTTTCTTTCTTTCTTTTTTTTGATTTCTTTTATTCTGCCTTTAATACCTTCTAACATTCTATCTTTAGTTTGTTTCTTTGTTTCTTTCTTTATATGTTTCATTCCAGCTGTAATAAATTCTAACATTCTATCTTTAGTTTGTTTGTTTCTTTCTTTATTTCTTGATCTCTTTCATTCTAGCTTTAATACCTTCTAACATTCTTTCTTTAGTTTGTTTCTTTGTTTCTTTCTTTATATGTTTCATTCTAGCTTTAATACATTCAAACATTCTAACTTTATTTTCTTTCTTTCTTGATATCTTTCATTCTAGCTTTAATACCTTTTAACATTCTAACTTTAGTTTCTTGCTTGCTTGCTTTCTTGATTTCTTTCATTCTAGCTTCAATACCTTCTAACATTCTGTCTTCAGTTTCTTTCTTTCTTTCTTGATTTATTTCATTCTAGCTTTAATACCTTCTAACATTCTATCTTTAGTTTCTTTCTTTCTTTCTTGATATCTTTCATAATAGCTTTAATACATTCTAAAATTCTATCTTTAGTTTCTTTCTTTCTTTCTTGATATCTTTCATTCTAGCTGTAATAAATTCTAAAATTCTATCTTTAGTTTGTTTCTTTCGTTCTTGATATCTTTCATTCTAGGTATAATACCTTCTAACATTCTATCTTTAGTTTCTTTCTTTCTTTCTTCCTTGATTTCTTTCATTCTAGCTTTAATACCTTCTAACATTCTTTCTTTAATTTGTTTCTTTCTTTCTTGATATCTTTTATTCTAGGTTTAATACCTTTTAACATTATACCTTTAGTTTCTTTCTTTCTTTCTTTCTTGATTTCTTGCATTCTAGGTTTAATACCTTCTAACATTCTATCTTTAGTTTCTTTCTTTCTTTCTTGATTTATTCAATTCTAGCTTTAATACATTCTAACATTTTATCTTTAGTTTGTTTCTTTCTTTCTTTATATGTTTCATTCTTGCTTTAATATATTCTAACATTCTATTGTAAGTTGCTTTCTTTCTTTCTCGATTTCTTACATTCTTGCTTTAATAAATTCTAACGTTTTATCGTTAGTTTTTCTTTCTTTCTTGATTTCTTTCATTCTAGCTTTAATACCTTCTAACATTCTATCTTTAGTTTTGTTTCTTTCTTTCTTGATTTCTTTGATTCTAGGTTTAATACCTTCTAACGTTCTATCTTTAGTTTCTTTCTTTCTTTCTTTTTTGATTTATTTCATTCTAGCTTTAATACCTTCTAACATTCTATCTTTAGTTTCTTTCTCTCTTTCTTTCTTTCTTGATTTCTTTCAATCTAGCTAGAATAACTTCTAACATTCTATCTTCAGTTTATTTCTTTGTTTCTTTATAAGTTTCATTCCAGCTTTAATACATTCTAACATTCCATTTTAAGTTTGTTTCTTTCTTTCGTGATTTCTTTCATTCCAGCTTTAATACCTTCTTACATTCAATCCTTAGTTTCTTTCTTTTTATCTTGATTTCCTTCATTCTAGCTTTAATGCCTTGTAAAATTCTATCATTACTTTGTTTCCTTCTTTCTTGATTTATTTCATTCTAGCTTTAATACCTTCTAACATTCTATCTTTAGTTTCTTTCTTTCTTTCTTTCCTGATATCGTTCATTCCAGCTTTATTACCTTCTAACACTCTATCTTTTCTTTCTTTCTTACTTACTTGCTTTCTTTCTTTCTTGATATCTTTCATTTTAGCTTTAATACCTTCTATCATTCTATCTTTAGTTTCTTTCTTTCTTTCTTTCTTTCATTCTAGCTTTAATACATTCTAACATTCTATCTATAGTTTCTTTTTTTCTTGTTTTCTTTCATTTTAGATTTAATACCTTCTCACGTTCTATCTTTAGTTTCTTTCTTTCTTCATATCTTTCATTCTAATTTTAATAACTTCTAATGTTCTATCTTTCGATTGTTTCTTTTTTCTTTCTTGATATCTTTCATTCTTGCATTAAAACCTTCTAACATTCCATCTTTAGTTTCTTTCTCTCTTTGCTTTTTTTTCTTTCATTTTTGCTTTAATACCTTCTCACGTTCTATCTTTAGATTGTTTCTTTCTTTTTTTCTTGATATCTTTCACTCTAGATTTAATACCGTTTAACATTCTAACTTTAGTTTCTTTCTTTCTGTCTTGGTTTCTTTCATTCTAACTTTAATACCGTCTAACATTCTATCTTTAGTTTCTTTCTCTCCTTCTTTCTTTCTTGATTTCTTACATTCTAGCTTTAATACCTTCTAACATTCTACCTTTAGTTTCTTTCTTTCTTTATTGATATCTTTCATTCTAGCTTTAATAACATCTAAGATTCTACCTTTAGTTTCTTCCTTTCTTTCTTGATATCTTTCATTCTAAGTTTAACACATTGTAACATTATATCTTTAGTTTCTTTCTTTTTTTCTTTCTTGATATCTTTCATTCTAGCTTTAATACATTCTAACGTTCTATCTTTAGTTTGTTTGTTTCTTTCTTTCTTTCTTGATATCTTTCATTCTAGGTATAATACCTTCTAACATTCTATCTTTAGTTTCTTTCTTTCCTGATATCTTTCATTCTAGCTGTAACAACTTCTAACGTTCTATCTTTAGTTTCCTTCTTTCTTTCTTGAATTCTTTCATTCTAGCTTTAATACCTTTTAACATTCTATCTTTAGTTTCTTTCTTTTTTTCTTTCTTGATATCTTTCATTCTAGCTTTAATACATTCTAACGTTCTATCTTTAGTTTGTTTGTTTCTTTCTTTCTTTCTTGATATCTTTCATTCTAGGTATAATACCTTCTAACATTCTATCTTTAGTTTCTTTCTTTCCTGATATCTTTCATTCTAGCTGTAACAACTTCTAACGTTCTATCTTTAGTTTCCTTCTTTCTTTCTTGATTTCTTTCATTCTAGCTTTAATACGTTTTAACATTCTATCTTTAGTTTCTTTCTTGCTTGCTTTCTTGATTTCTTTCATTCTAGCTTCAATAACTTCTAACATTCTATCTTTCGTTTCTTTCTTTCTTTCTTGATTTCTTTCATTCTAGCTTTAATACCTTCTAACATTCTACCTTTAGTTTCTTTCTTTCTTTATTGATATCTTTCATTCTAGCTTTAATACCTTCTAACATTCTATCTTTAGTTTCTTTCTTTATTTCTTGATTTCTTGATATCTTTCATTCTAGCTGTAACAACTTCTAACGTTCTTGTAGCGTTCTCCTTTAAATGTGGTCATGGTTCAGGTTTAGTTAGAGTGAGTCATGCATATTTATGTTGCTGAGAGGCGGAGCCAAGAGGCAGAGAATAAGAGGCAGAGCCTGAGGGGGAGAGAGGAGATCAGAGTTTTGGAAGGAGTTTTGATTAGAGAGTTCAGAGATTTATGTGATTGTGATAAGACTGATGAAAATATAGTAGGAGATCTGAGAAGTGATTGACCAGTGACTGGAAGGGAGAAGGAATAGAACTGAATATTAAAATACTGAAACAAATAAGCAAATAAACAAAAGATCTTTCTATTTCATTAAAGAGTGGACCTGATTCTTTCTAAAGGAGTTATGGGGATCTAGGGATCTCCTGGTGGCAGCAGTGGAAGAAAGGAAAGAGTTTAGTTTTGCCCTGATGTGCTCTGAGGTCTGAGTCTAGGTGGACAGACCAAAGCAAGAGTGGGTCCAACGCCACATAGGTACCAGAGGTGTTGGATCCAAAAAGGGTCAAATCGCGACAGTTCTATCTTTAGTTTCCGTCTTTCTTTCTTTCTTTTTTTTTGATTTCTTTTATTCTGCCTTTAATACCTTCTAACATTCTATCTTTAGTTTGTTTCTTTGTTTCTTTCTTTATATGTTTCATTCCAGCTGTAATAAATTCTAACATTCTATCTTTAGTTTGTTTGTTTCTTTCTTTATTTCTTGATCTCTTTCATTCTAGCTTTAATACCTTCTAACATTCTTTCTTTAGTTTGTTTCTTTGTGTCTTTCTTTATATGTTTCATTCTAGCTTTAATACATTCAAACATTCTAACTTTATTTTCTTTCTTTCTTGATATCTTTCATTCTAGCTTTAAAACCTTTTAACATTCTAACTTTAGTTTCTTGCTTGCTTGCTTTCTTGATTTCTTTCATTCTATCTTCAATACCTTCTAACATTCTGTCTTCAGTTTCTTTCTTTCTTTCTTGATTTATTTCATTCTAGCTTTAATACCTTCTAACATTCTATCTTTAGTTTCTTTCTTTCTTTCTTGATATCTTTCATAATAGCTTTAATACATTCTAAAATTCTATCTTTAGTTTCTTTCTTTCTTTCCTGATATCTTTCATTCTAGCTGTAATAAATTCTAAAATTCTATCTTTAGTTTGTTTCTTTCGTTCTTGATATCTTTCATTCTAGGTATAATACCTTCTAACATTCTATCTTTAGTTTCTTTCTTTCTTTCTTCCTTGATTTCTTTCATTCTAGCTTTAATACCTTCTAACATTCTTTCTTTAATTTGTTTCTTTCTTTCTTGATATCTTTTATTCTAGGTTTAATACCTTTTAACATTATACCTTTAGTTTCTTTCTTTCTTTCTTTCTTGATTTCTTGCATTCTAGGTTTAATACCTTCTAACATTCTATCTTTAGTTTCTTTCTTTCTTTCTTGATTTATTCAATTCTAGCTTTAATACATTCTAACATTTTATCTTTAGTTTGTTTCTTTCTTTCTTTATATGTTTCATTCTTGCTTTAATATATTCTAACATTCTATTGTAAGTTGCTTTCTTTCTTTCTCGATTTCTTACATTCTTGCTTTAATAAATTCTAACGTTTTATCGTTAGTTTTTCTTTCTTTCTTGATTTCTTTCATTCTAGCTTTAATACCTTCTAACATTCTATCTTTAGTTTTGTTTCTTTCTTTCTTGATTTCTTTGATTCTAGGTTTAATACCTTCTAACGTTCTATCTTTAGTTTCTTTCTTTCTTTCTTTTTTGATTTATTTCATTCTAGCTTTAATACCTTCTAACATTCTATCTTTAGTTTCTTTCTCTCTTTCTTTCTTTCTTGATTTCTTTCAATCTAGCTAGAATAACTTCTAACATTCTATCTTCAGTTTATTTCTTTGTTTCTTTATAAGTTTCATTCCAGCTTTAATACCTTCTTACATTCAATCCTTAGTTTCTTTCTTTTTATCTTGATTTCCTTCATTCTAGCTTTAATGCCTTGTAAAATTCTATCATTACTTTGTTTCCTTCTTTCTTGATTTATTTCATTCTAGCTTTAATACCTTCTAACATTCTATCTTTAGTTTCTTTCTTTCTTTCTTTCCTGATATCGTTCATTCCAGCTTTATTACCTTCTAACACTCTATCTTTTCTTTCTTTCTTTCTTTCTTTCTTTCTTTCTTTCTTTCTTTCTTTCTTTCTTTCTTTCTTGGTGTCTTTCATTCTAGCTTTAATACCTTCTAACATTCTATTTTTAGTTTCTTTCTCTTTTTCCTTCTTTCTTGATTTCTTTCATTCTAGCTTTAATACCTTCTAACATTCTACCTTTAGTTTCTTTCTTTCTTTATTGATATCTTTCATTCTAGCTTTAATAACATCTAACATTCTACCTTTAGTTTCTTCCTTGCTTTCTTTCTTGATTTCTTTCATTCTAGCTTCAATACCTTCTAACATTCTGTCTTCAGTTTCTTTCTTTCTTTCTTGATTTATTTCATTCTAGCTTTAATACCTTCTAACATTCTATCTTTAGTTTCCTTCTTTCTTTCTTGATTTATTTCATTCTAGCTTTAATACCTTCTAACATTCTACCTTTAGTTTCTTTCTTTCTTTATTGATATCTTTCATTCTAGCTTTAATACCTTCTAACACTCTATCTTTAGTTTCTTTCTTTCTTGTTATATTTCATTCTAGCTTTAATACCTTTTAACATTCTAACTTTAGTTTCCTTCTTGCTTGTTTTCTTGATTTCTTTCATTCTAGCTTCAATAACTTCTAACATTCTATCTTTAGTTCCTTTCTTTCTTTCTTGACTTCTTTCATTCTAGCTTTTATACCTTCTTACATTCTACCTTTAGTTTCTTTCTTTCTTTATTGATATCTTTCATTCTAGCTTTAATAACACCTAACATTCTATCTTTATTTCTTCCTTTCTTTCTTGATTTCTTACATTCTAGCTCTAATAAATTCTAACGTTCTATCTTTAGTTTCTTTCTTTCTTTCTTTCTTTCTTTCTTGATATTATTCATTCTAGCTGTAACAACTTCTAACGTTCTATCTTTAGATTCCGTCTTTCTTTCTTTCTTTTTTTTGATTTCTTTTATTCTTCCTTTAATACCTTCTAATCTAACATTCTATCTTTAGTTTGTTTCTTTGTTTCTTTCTTTATATGTTTCATTCCAGCTGTAATAAATTCTAACATTGTATCTTTAGTTTGTTTTTTTCTTTCTTTATTTCTTGATCTCTTTCATTCTAGCTTTAATACCTTCTAACACTCTTTCATTAGTTTGTTTCTTTGTTTCTTTCTTTATATGTTTCATTCTAGTTTTAATACATTCAAACATTCTAACTTTATTTTCTTTCTTTCTTGATATCTTTCATTCTAGCTTTAATACCTTTTAACATTCTAACTTTAGTTTCTTGCTTTCTTTCTTTCTTGATTTCTTTCATTCTAGCTTCAATACCGTCTAACATTCTGTCTTCAGTTTCTTTCTTCCTTTCTTGATTTATTTCATTCTAGCTTTAATACCTTCTAACATTCTATCTTTAGTTTCTTTCTTTCTTTCTTTCTTGATATCTTTCATTCTAGCTTTAATACATTCTAAAATTCTATCTTTAGTATCTTTCTTTCTTTCATGATATCTTTGATTCTAGCTTTTACACATTCTAACATTCTTTCTTTAGTTTCTTTCTTTCTTGATATCTTTCATTCTAGCTGTAAAAAAATTCTAAAATTCTATCTTTAGTTTGTTTCTTTCTTTCTTTCTTTCTTGATATCTTTCATTCTAGGTATAATACCTTCTAAGATTCTATCTATAGTTTCTTTCTTTCTATCTTCCTTGATTTCTTTCATTCTAGCTTTAATACCTTCTAACATTCTTTCTTTAAATTGTTTCTTTCTTTCTTGATATCTTTTATTCTAGCTTTAATACCTTTTAACATTATACCTTTAGTTTCTTTCTTTCTTTCTTGATTTCTTGCATTCTAGGTTTAATACCTTCTAACATTCTATCTTTAGTTTCTTTCTTTCTTTCTCGTTTTATTTAATTCTAGCTTTAATACATTCTAACATTTTATCTTTAGTTAGTTTCTTTCTTTCTTTCTTTATATGTTTCATTCTAGCTTTAATATATTCTAACATTCTATTCTAAGTTGCTTTCTTTCTTTCTTGATTTCTTACATTCTTGCTTTAATAAATTCTAACGTTTTATCGTTAGTTTTTCTTTCTTTCTTGATTTATTTCATTCTAGCTTTAATACCTTCTAACATTCTATCTTAAGTTTCTTTCTTTCTTTCTTTCTTGATTTCTTTCATTCTAGCTATAATACCTTCTAACATTCTATCTTCAGTTTATTTCTTTGTTTCTTTATAAGTTTCATTCCAGCTTTAATACATTCTAACATTCCATTTTAAGTTTGTTTCTTTCTTTCTTGATTTCTTTCATTCTAGCTTTAATAACTTCTTACATTCAATCATTTGTTTCTTTCTTTTTATCTTGATTTCCTTCATTCTAGCTTTAATGCCTTGTAAAATTCTATCTTTACTTTGTTTCTTTCTTTCTTGATTTATTTCATTCTAGCTTTAATACCTTCTAACATTCTATCTTTAGTTTCTTTCTTTCTTTCTTTCCTGATATCGTTCATTCCAGCTTGATTACCTTCTAACACTCTATCTTTAGTTTCTTTCTTTCTTTCTTTCTTTCCTTCTTTCTTGGTGTCTTTCATTCTAGCTTTAATACCTTCTAACATTCTATTTTTAGTTTCTTTCTCTTTTTCTTTCTTTCTTGATTTCTTCCATTCTAGCTTTAATACCTTCTAACATTCTACCTTTAGTTTCTTTCTTTCTTTATTGATATCTTTCATTCTAGCTTTAATAACATCTAACATTCTACCTTTAGTTTCTTGCTTTCTTTCTTTCTTGATTTCTTTCATTCAAGCTTCAATACCTTCTAACATTCTCTCTTCAGTTTCTTTCTTTCTTTCTTGATTTATTTCATTCTAGCTTTGATACATTCTAAAATTCTATCTTTAGTTTCTTTCTTTCTTTCATGATATCTTTCATTCTATCTTTTACACATTCTAACATTCATTCTTTAGTTTCTTTCTTTCTTGATATCTTTCATTCTAGCTGTAATAAATTCTAAAATTCTATCTTTAGTTTGTTTGTTTCTTTCTTTATTTCTTGATATCTTTCATTCTAGGTATAATACCTTCTAACATTCTATCTTTAGTTTCTTTCTTTTTTTCTTCCTTGATTTCTTTCATTCTAGCTTTAATACCTTGTAACATTCTATCTTTAGTTTCTTTCTTTCGTTCTTGATTTCTTTGATTCTAGGTTTAATACCTTCTAACGTTCTATCTTTAGTTTCCTTCTTTCTTTCTTTTTTGATTTATTTCATTCTAACTTTTATATCTTCTAACATTCTATCTTTAGTTTCTTTCTCTCTTTCTTTCTTTCTTGATTTCTTTCATTCTAGCTATAATACGTTCTAACATTCTTTCTTCAGTTTATTTCTTTGTTTCTTTATAAGTTTCATTCCAGCTTTAATACATTCTAACATTCCATTTTAAGTTTGTTTCTTTCTTTCTTGATTTCTTTCATTCCAGCTTTAATACCTTCTTACATTCAATCCTTAGTTTCTTTCTTTTTATCTTGATTTGCTTCATTCTAGCTTTAATGCCTTGTAAAATTCTATCTTTACTTTGTTTCTTTCTTTCTTTCTTTATTTCATTCTAGCTTTAATACCTTCTAACATTCTATCTTTAGTTTCTTTATTGCTTTCTTTCTTTCTTTCTTTCTTTCTTTCTTTCTTTCTTCTTCTTTCTTTCTTGGTGTCTTTCATTCTAGCTTTAATACCTTCTAACATTCTACTTTTAGTTTTTTCTCTTTTTCTTTCTTTCTTGATTTCTTTCATTCTAGCTTTAATACCTTCTAACATTCTATCTTTAGTTTCTTTCTTTCTTTATTGATATCTTTCATTCTAGCTTTAATAACATCTAACATTCTACCTTCAGTTTCTTCCTTTCTTTCTTTCTTGATTTCTTTCATTCCAGCTTTAATACCTTCTTACATTCAATCCTTAGTTTCTTTCTTTTTATCTTGATTTCCTTCATTCTAGCTTTAATGCCTTGTAAAATTCTATCTTTACTTTGTTTCTTTCTTTCTTGATTTATTTCATTCTAGCTTTAATACCTTCTAACATTCTACCTTTAGTTTCTTTCTTTCTTTCTTGATTTATTTCATTCTAGCTTTAATACCTTCTAACATTCTATCTTTAGTTTCTTTCTTTTTTTCTTGACTTCTTTCATTCTAGCTTTAATACCTTCTAACATTCTACCTTTAGTTTCTTCCTTTCTTTCTTGATTTCTTACATTCTAGCTTTAATAAATTCTAACGTTCTATCTTTAGTTTGTTTCTTTCTTTCTTTCTTTATTGATATCTTTCATTCTAGGTATAATACCTTCTAACATTCTATCTTTAGTTTCTTTCTTTCTTTCTTTCTTGATATCTTTCATTCTAGCTGTAACAACTTCTAACGTTCTATCTTTAGTTTCCGTCTTTCTTTCTTTCTTTTTTTTTTATAAGTTTCATTCCAGCTTTAATACATTCTAACATTCCATTTTAAGTTTGTTTCTTTCTTTCTTGATTTCTTTCATTCTAGCTTTAATACCTTCTTACATTCAATCCTATGTTTCTTTCCTTTTATCTTGATTTCCTTCATTCTAGCTTTAATGCCTTGTAAAATTCTATCTTTACTTTGTTTCTTTCTTTCTTGATTTATTTCATTCTAGCTTTCATACCTTCTAACATTCTATCTTTAGTTTCTTTCTTTCTTTCTTTCTTTCCTGATATCGTTCATTCCAGCTTTATTACCTTCTAACACTCTATCTTTAGTTTCTTTCTTTCTTGCTTTCTTTCTTTATTTCTTTCTTTCTTTCTTCATTTCTTGGTGTCTTTCATTCTAGCTTTAATACCGTCTAACATTCTATTTTTAGTTTCTTTCTCTTTTTCTTTCTTTCTTGATTTCTTTCATTCTAGCTTTAATACCTTCTAACATTCTACCTTTAGTTTCTTCCTTTCTTTATTGATATCTTTCATTCTAGCTTTAATAACATCTAACATTCTACCTTTAGTTTCTTGCTTGCTTTCTTTCTTGATTTCTTTCATTCTAGCTTCAATACCTTCTAACATTCTGTCTTCAGTTTCTTTCTTTCTTTCTTGATTTATTTCATTCTAGCTTTAATACCTTCAAACATTCTACCTTTAGTTTCTTTCTTTCTTTCTTGATATGTTTCATTCTAGCTTTAATACCTTCTAACATTCTATCTTTAGTTTCTTTCTTTCTTTCTTGTTATATTTCATTCTAGCTTTAATACCTTTTAACATTCTAACTTTAGTTTCTTTCTTGCTTGCTTTCTTGATTTCCTTCATTCTAGCTTCAATAACTTCTAACATTCTATCTTTAGTTCCTTTCTTTCTTTCTTGTCTTCTTTCATTCTAGCTTTAATACCTTCTAACATTCTACCTTTAGTTTCTTTCTTTCTTTATAGATATCTTTCATTCTAGCTTCAATAACTCCTAACATTCTATCTTTATTTCTTCCTTTCTTTCTTGATTTCTTACATTCTAGCTTTAATAAATTCTAACTTTCTATCTTTAGTTTCTTTCTTTCTTTCTTTCTTGATATCTTTCATTCTAGGTATAATACCTTCTAACATTCTATCTTTAGTTTCTTTCTTTCTTTCTTGATATCTTTCATTCTAGCTGTAACAACTTCTAACGTTCTATCTTTAGTTTCCGTCTTTCTTTCTTTCTTTTTTTTTGATATCTTTTATTCTTCCTTTAATACCTTCTAACATTCTATCTTTAGTTTGTTTCTTTGTTTCTTTCTTTATATTTTTTATTCCAGCTGTAATAAATTCTAACATTCTACCTTTAGTTTGTTTCTTTCTTTCTTTATTTCTTGATCTCTTTCATTCTAGCTTTAATACCTTCTAACATTCTTTCTTTACTTTGTTTCTTTGTTTCTTTCTTTATATGTTTCATTCTAGCTTTAATACATTCAAACATTCTAACTTTATTTTCTTTCTTTCTTGATTTATTTCATTCTAGCTTTAATACCTTCAAACATTCTACCTTTAGTTTCTTTCTTTCTTTCTTGATATGTTTCATTCTAGCTTTAATACCTTCTAACATTCTATCTTTAGTTTCTTTCTTTCTTTCTTGTTATATTTCATTCTAGCTTTAATACCTTTTAACATTCTAACTTTAGTTTCTTTCTTGCTTGCTTTCTTGATTTCCTTCATTCTAGCTTCAATAACTTCTAACATTCTATCTTTAGTTCCTTTCTTTCTTTCTTGACTTCTTTCATTCTAGCTTTAATACCTTCTAACATTCTACCTTTAGTTTCTTTCTATCTTTATAGATATCTTTCATTCTAGCTTTAATAACTCCTAACATTCTATCTTTATTTCTTCCTTTCTTTCTTGATTTCTTACATTCTAGCTTTAATAAATTCTAACTTTCTATCTTTAGTTTCTTTCTTTCTTTCTTTCTTGATATCTTTCATTCTAGGTATAATACCTTCTAACATTCTATCTTTAGTTTCTTTCTTTCTTTCTTGATATCTTTCATTCTAGCTGTAACAACTTCTAACGTTCTATCTTTAGTTTCCGTCTTTCTTTCTTTCTTTTTTTTTTGATATCTTTCTCTCTAGCTTTGATACATTCTAAAATTCTATCTTTAGTTTCTTTCTTTCTTTCATTATATCTTTCATTCTAGCTTTTACACATTCTAACATTCTTTCTTTAGTTTCTTTCTTTCTTGATATCTTTCATTCTAGCTGTAATAAATTCTAAAATTCTATCTTTAGTTTGTTTCTTTCTTTCTTTCTATCTTGATATCTTTCATTCTAGGTATAATACCTTCTAACATTCTATCTATAGTTTCTTTCTTTCTATCTTCCTTGATTTCTTTCATTCTAGCTTTAATATATTCTAACATTCTATTCTAAGTTGCTTTCTTTCTTTCTTGATTTCTTACATTCTTGCTTTAATAAATTCTAACGTTTTATCGTTAGTTTTTCTTTCTTTCTTGATTTATTTCATTCTAGCTTTAATACCTTCTAACATTCTATCTTAAGTTTCTTTCTTTCTTTCTTTCTTGATTTCTTTCATTCTAGCTAGAATACCTTCTAACATTCTATCTTCAGTTTATTTCTTTGTTTCTTTATAAGTTTCATTCCAGCTTTAATACATTCTAACATTCCATTTTAAGTTTGTTTCTTTCTTTCTTGATTTCTTTCATTGTAGCTTTAATAACTTCTTACATTCAATCATTTGTTTCTTTCTTTTTATCTTGATTTCCTTCATTCTAGCTTTAATGCCTTGTAAAATTCTATCTTTACTTTGTTTCTTTCTTTCTTGATTTATTTCATTCTAGCTTTAATACCTTCTAACATTCTATCTTTAGTTTCTTTCTTTCTTTCTTTCCTGATATCGTACATTCCAGCTTGATTACCTTCTAACACTCTATCTTTAGTTTCTTTCTTTCTTTCTTTCTTTCTTTCTTTCTTTCTTTCTTTCTTTCTTTCTTGGTGTCTTTCATTCTAGCTTTAATACCTTCTAACATTCTATTTTTAGTTTCTTTCTCTTTTTCTTTCTTTCTTGATTTCATCCATTCTAGCTTTAATACCTTCTAACATTCTACCTTTAGTTTCTTTCTTTCTTTATTGATATCTTTCATTCTAGCTTTAATAACATCTAACATTCTACCTTTAGTTTCTTGCTTGCTTTCTTTCTTGATTTCTTTCATTCTAGCTTCAATACCTTCTAACATTCTCTCTTCAGTTTCTTTCTTTCTTTCTTGATTTATTTCATTCTAGCTTTAATACCTTCTAACATTCTATCTTTAGTTTCTTTCTTTCTTTCTTGATATATTTCATTCTAGCTTTAATACATTCTAAAATTCTATTTTTAGTTTCTTTCTTTCTTTCATGATATCTTTCATTATATCTTTTACACATTCTAACATTCATTCTTTAGTTTCTTTCTTTCTTGATATCTTTCATTCTAGCTGTAATAAATTCTAAAATTCTATCTTTAGTTTGTTTCTTTCTTTCTTTATTTCTTGATATCTTTCATTCTAGGTATAATACCTTCTAACATTCTATCTTTAGTTTCTTTCTTTTTTTCTTCCTTGATTTCTTTCATTCTAGCTTTAATACCTTGTAACATTCTATCTTTAGTTTCTTTCTTTCGTTCTTGATTTCTTTGATTCTAGGTTTAATACCTTCTAACGTTCTATCTTTAGTTTCCTTCTTTCTTTCTTTTTTGATTTATTTCATTCTAGCTTTTATACCTTCTAACATTCTATCTTTAGTTTCTTTCTCTCTTTCTTTCTTTCTTGATTTCTTTCATTCTAGCTATAATACGTTCTAACATTCTATCTTCAGTTTATTTCTTTGTTTCTTTATAAGTTTCATTCCAGCTTTAATACATTCTAACATTCCATTTTAAGTTTGTTTCTTTCTTTCTTGATTTCTTTCATTCCAGCTTTAATACCTTATTACATTTAATCCTTAGTTTCTTTCTTTTTATCTTGATTTGCTTCATTCTAGCTTTAATGCCTTGTAAAATTCTATCTTTACTTTGTTTCTTTCTTTCTTGATTTATTTCATTCTAGCTTTAATACCTTCTAACATTCTATCTTTAGTTTCTTTATTGCTTTCTTTCTTTCTTTCTTTCTTACTTTCTTTCTTTCTTTCTTTCTTTCTTGGTGTCTTTCATTCTAGCTTTAATACCTTCTAACATTCTACTTTTAGTTTTTTTCTCTTTTTCTTTCTTTCTTGATTTCTTTCATTCTAGCTTTAATACCTTCTAACATTCTATCTTTAGTTTCTTTCTTTCTTTATTGATATCTTTCATTCTAGCTTTAATAACATCTAACATTCTACCTTTAGTTTCTTCCTTTCTTTCTTTCTTGATTTCTTTCATTCTAGCTTCAATACCTTCTAAAATTCTGTCTTCAGTTTCTTTCTTTCTTTCTTGATTTATTTCATTCTAGCTTTAATACCTTCTAACATTCTATCTTTAGTTTACTTCTTTCTTTCTTGATTTCTTTCATTCTAGATTTAATACCTTCTAACATTCTACCTTTAGTTTCTTTCTTTCTTTCTTGATTTATTTCATTCTAGCTTTAATACCTTCTAACATTCTATCTTTAGTTTCTTTCTTTTTTTCTTGACTTCTTTCATTCTAGCTTTAATACCTTCTAACATTCTACCTTTAGTTTCTTCCTTTCTTTCTTGATTTCTTACATTCTAGCTTTAATAAATTCTAACGTTCTATCTTTAGTTTGTTTCTTTCTTTCTTTCTTTATTGATATCTTTCATTCTAGGTATAATACCTTCTAACATTCTATCTTTAGTTTCTTTCTTTCTTTCTTTCTTGATATCTTTCATTCTAGCTGTAACAACTTCTAACGTTCTATCTTTAGTTTCCGTTTTTCTTTCTTTCTTTTTTTTTATAAGTTTCATTCGAGCTTTAATACATTCTAACATTCCATTTTAAGTTTGTTTCTTTCTTTCTTGATTTCTTTCATTCTAGCTTTAATACCTTCTTACATTCAATCCTATGTTTCTTTCCTTTTATCTTGATTTCCTTCATTCTAGCTTTAATGCCTTGTAAAATTCTATCTTTACTTTGTTTCTTTCTTTCTTGATTTATTTCATTCTAGCTTTCATACCTTCTAACATTCTATCTTTAGTTTCTTTCTTTCTTTCTTTCCTGATATCGTTCATTCCAGCTTTATTACCTTCTAACACTCTATCTTTAGTTTCTTTCTTTCTTGCTTTCTTTCTTTATTTCTTTCTTTCTTTCTTCATTTCTTGGTGTCTTTCATTCTAGCTTTAATACCGTCTAACATTCTATTTTTAGTTTCTTTCTCTTTTTCTTTCTTTCTTGATTTCTTTCATTCTAGCTTTAATACCTTCTAACATTCTACCTTTAGTTTCTTTCTTTCTTTATTGATATCTTTCATTCTAGCTTTAATAACATCTAACATTCTACCTTTAGTTTCTTGCTTGCTTTCTTTCTTGATTTCTTTCATTCTAGCTTCAATACCTTCTAACATTCTGTCTTCAGTTTCTTTCTTTCTTTCTTGATTTATTTCATTCTAGCTTTAATACCTTCAAACATTCTACCTTTAGTTTCTTTCTTTCTTTCTTGATATGTTTCATTCTAGCTTTAATACCTTCTAACATTCTATCTTTAGTTTCTTTCTTTCTTTCTTGTTATATTTCATTCTAGCTTTAATACCTTTTAACATTCTAACTTTAGTTTCTTTCTTGCTTGCTTTCTTGATTTCCTTCATTCTAGCTTCAATAACTTCTAACATTCTATCTTTAGTTCCTTTCTTTCTTTCTTGTCTTCTTTCATTCTAGCTTTAATACCTTCTAACATTCTACCTTTAGTTTCTTTCTTTCTTTATAGATATCTTTCATTCTAGCTTCAATAACTCCTAACATTCTATCTTTATTTCTTCCTTTCTTTCTTGATTTCTTACTTTCTAGCTTTAATAAATTCTAACTTTCTATCTTTAGTTTCTTTCTTTCTTTCTTTCTTGATATCTTTCATTCTAGGTATAATACCTTCTAACATTCTATCTTTAGTTTCTTTCTTTCTTTCTTGATATCTTTCATTGTAGCTGTAACAACTTCTAACGTTCTATCTTTAGTTTCCGTCTTTCTTTCTTTCTTTTTTTTTGATATCTTTTATTCTTCCTTTAATACCTTCTAACATTCTATCTTTAGTTTGTTTCTTTGTTTCTTTCTTTATATTTTTCATTCCAGCTGTAATAAATTCTAACATTCTACCTTTAGTTTGTTTCTTTCTTTCTTTATTTCTTGATCTCTTTCATTCTAGCTTTAATACCTTCTAACATTCTTTCTTTACTTTGTTTCTTTGTTTCTTTCTTTATATGTTTCATTCTAGCTTTAATACATTCAAACATTCTAACTTTATTTTCTTTCTTTCTTGATTTATTTCATTCTAGCTTTAATACCTTCAAACATTCTACCTTTAGTTTCTTTCTTTCTTTCTTGATATGTTTCATTCTAGCTTTAATACCTTCTAACATTCTATCTTTAGTTTCTTTCTTTCTTTCTTGTTATATTTCATTCTAGCTTTAATACCTTTTAACATTCTAACTTTAGTTTCTTTCTTGCTTGCTTTCTTGATTTCCTTCATTCTAGCTTCAATAACTTCTAACATTCTATCTTTAGTTCCTTTCTTTCTTTCTTGACTTCTTTCATTCTAGCTTTAATACCTTCTAACATTCTACCTTTAGTTTCTTTCTTTCTTTATAGATATCTTTCATTCTAGCTTCAATAACTCCTAACATTCTATCTTTATTTCTTCCTTTCTTTCTTGATTTCTTACATTCTAGCTTTAATAAATTCTAACTTTCTATCTTTAGTTTCTTTCTTTCTTTCTTTCTTGATATCTTTCATTCTAGGTATAATACCTTCTAACATTCTATCTTTAGTTTCTTTCTTTCTTTCTTGATATCTTTCATTCTAGCTGTAACAACTTCTAACGTTCTATCTTTAGTTTCCGTCTTTCTTTCTTTCTTTTTTTTTGATATCTTTTATTCTTCCTTTAATACCTTCTAACATTCTATCTTTAGTTTGTTTCTTTGTTTCTTTCTTTATATTTTTCATTCCAGCTGTAATAAATTCTAACATTCTACCTTTAGTTTGTTTCTTTCTTTCTTTATTTCTTGATCTCTTTCATTCTAGCTTTAATACCTTCTAACATTCTTTCTTTACTTTGTTTCTTTGTTTCTTTCTTTATATGTTTCATTCTAGCTTTAATACATTCAAACATTCTAACTTTATTTTCTTTCTTTCTTGATATCTTTCATTCTAGCTTTAATACCTTTTAACATTCTAACTTTAGTTTCTTGCTTGCTTTCTTTCTTGATTTCTTTCATTCTAGCTTCAATACCTTCTAACATTCTGTCTTCAGTTTCTTTCTTTTTTTCTTGATTTATTTCATTCTAGCTTTAATACCTTCTAACATTCTATCTTTAGTTTCTTTCTTTATTTCTTGATATCTTTTATTCTAGTTTTAATACCTTCTAACATTCTATCTTTAGTTTCTTTCTTTCTTTCTTGATAGCTTTCATTCTAGCTTTAATACATTCTAAAATTCTATCTTTAGTTTCTTTCTTTCTTTCATTATATCTTTCATTCTAGCTTTTACACATTCTAACATTCTTTCTTTAGTTTCTTTCTTTCTTGATATCTTTCCTTCTAGCTGTAATAAATTCTAAAATTCTATCTTTAGTTTCTTTCTATCTTTCTTTCTTTCTTGATATCTTTCATTCTAGGTATAATACCTTCTAACATTTTATCTATAGTTTCTTTCTTTCTTTCTTCCTTGATTTCTTTCATTCTAGCTTTAATACCTTCTAACATTCTTTCTTTAAATTGTTTCTTTCTTTCTTGATATCTTTTATTCTTGCTTTAATACCTTTTAACATTATACCTTTAGTTTCTTTCTTTCTTTCTTGATTTCTTGCACTTTTTATTTAATACCTTCTAACATTCTATCTTTAGTTTCTTTATTTCTTTCTTGATTTATTTAATTCTAGCTTTAATACATTCTAACATTTTATCTTTAGTTTCTTTCTTTCTTTCTTGATATGTTTCATTCTAGCTTTAATACCTTCTAACATTCTATCTTTAGTTTCTTTCTTTCTTTCTTGTTATATTTCATTCTAGCTTTAATACCTTTTAACATTCTAACTTTAGTTTCTTTCTTGCTTGCTTTCTTGATTTCCTTCATTCTAGCTTCAATAACTTCTAACATTCTATCTTTAGTTCCTTTCTTTCTTTCTTGTCTTCTTTCATTCTAGCTTTAATACCTTCTAACATTCTACCTTTAGTTTCTTTCTTTCTTTATAGATATCTTTCATTCTAGCTTCAATAACTCCTAACATTCTATCTTTATTTCTTCCTTTCTTTCTTGATTTCTTACATTCTAGCTTTAATAAATTCTAACTTTCTATCTTTAGTTTCTTTCTTTCTTTCTTTCTTGATATCTTTCATTCTAGGTATAATACCTTCTAACATTCTATCTTTAGTTTCTTTCTTTCTTTCTTGATATCTTTCATTGTAGCTGTAACAACTTCTAACGTTCTATCTTTAGTTTCCGTCTTTCTTTCTTTCTTTTTTTTTGATATCTTTTATTCTTCCTTTAATACCTTCTAACATTCTATCTTTAGTTTGTTTCTTTGTTTCTTTCTTTATATTTTTCATTCCAGCTGTAATAAATTCTAACATTCTACCTTTAGTTTGTTTCTTTCTTTCTTTATTTCTTGATCTCTTTCATTCTAGCTTTAATACCTTCTAACATTCTTTCTTTACTTTGTTTCTTTGTTTCTTTCTTTATATGTTTCATTCTAGCTTTAATACATTCAAACATTCTAACTTTATTTTCTTTCTTTCTTGATTTATTTCATTCTAGCTTTAATACCTTCAAACATTCTACCTTTAGTTTCTTTCTTTCTTTCTTGATATGTTTCATTCTAGCTTTAATACCTTCTAACATTCTATCTTTAGTTTCTTTCTTTCTTTCTTGTTATATTTCATTCTAGCTTTAATACCTTTTAACATTCTAACTTTAGTTTCTTTCTTGCTTGCTTTCTTGATTTCCTTCATTCTAGCTTCAATAACTTCTAACATTCTATCTTTAGTTCCTTTCTTTCTTTCTTGACTTCTTTCATTCTAGCTTTAATACCTTCTAACATTCTACCTTTAGTTTCTTACTTTCTTTATAGATATCTTTCATTCTAGCTTCAATAACTCCTAACATTCTATCTTTATTTCTTCCTTTCTTTCTTGATTTCTTACATTCTAGCTTTAATAAATTCTAACTTTCTATCTTTAGTTTCTTTCTTTCTTTCTTTCTTGATATCTTTCATTCTAGGTATAATACCTTCTAACATTCTATCTTTAGTTTCTTTCTTTCTTTCTTGATATCTTTCATTGTAGCTGTAACAACTTCTAACGTTCTATCTTTAGTTTCCGTCTTTCTTTCTTTCTTTTTTTTTGATATCTTTTATTCTTCCTTTAATACCTTCTAACATTCTATCTTTAGTTTGTTTCTTTGTTTCTTTCTTTATATTTTTCATTCCAGCTGTAATAAATTCTAACATTCTACCTTTAGTTTGTTTCTTTCTTTCTTTATTTCTTGATCTCTTTCATTCTAGCTTTAATACCTTCTAACATTCTTTCTTTACTTTGTTTCTTTGTTTCTTTCTTTATATGTTTCATTCTAGCTTTAATACATTCAAACATTCTAACTTTATTTTCTTTCTTTCTTGATTTATTTCATTCTAGCTTTCATACCTTCAAACATTCTACCTTTAGTTTCTTTCTTTCTTTCTTGATATGTTTCATTCTAGCTTTAATACCTTCTAACATTCTATCTTTAGTTTCTTTCTTTCTTTCTTGTTATATTTCATTCTAGCTTTAATACCTTTTAACATTCTAACTTTAGTTTCTTTCTTGCTTGCTTTCTTGATTTCCTTCATTCTAGCTTCAATAACTTCTAACATTCTATCTTTAGTTCCTTTCTTTCTTTCTTGACTTCTTTCATTCTAGCTTTAATACCTTCTAACATTCTACCTTTAGTTTCTTTCTTTCTTTATAGATATCTTTCATTCTAGCTTCAATAACTCCTAACATTCTATCTTTATTTCTTCCTTTCTTTCTTGATTTCTTACATTCTAGCTTTAATAAATTCTAACTTTCTATCTTTAGTTTCTTTCTTTCTTTCTTTCTTGATATCTTTCATTCTAGGTATAATACCTTCTAACATTCTATCTTTAGTTTCTTTCTTTCTTTCTTGATATCTTTCATTCTAGCTGTAACAACTTCTAACGTTCTATCTTTAGTTTCCGTCTTTCTTTCTTTCTTTTTTTTTGATATCTTTTATTCTTCCTTTAATACCTTCTAACATTCTATCTTTAGTTTGTTTCTTTGTTTCTTTCTTTATATTTTTCATTCCAGCTGTAATAAATTCTAACATTCTACCTTTAGTTTGTTTCTTTCTTTCTTTATTTCTTGATCTCTTTCATTCTAGCTTTAATACCTTCTAACATTCTTTCTTTACTTTGTTTCTTTGTTTCTTTCTTTATATGTTTCATTCTAGCTTTAATACATTCAAACATTCTAACTTTATTTTCTTTCTTTCTTGATATCTTTCATTCTAGCTTTAATACCTTTTAACATTCTAACTTTAGTTTCTTGCTTGCTTTCTTTCTTGATTTCTTTCATTCTAGCTTCAATACCTTCTAACATTCTGTCTTCAGTTTCTTTCTTTTTTTCTTGATTTATTTCATTCTAGCTTTAATACCTTCTAACATTCTATCTTTAGTTTCTTTCTTTATTTCTTGATATCTTTTATTCTAGTTTTAATACCTTCTAACATTCTATCTTTAGTTTCTTTCTTTCTTTCTTGATAGCTTTCATTCTAGCTTTAATACATTCTAAAATTCTATCTTTAGTTTCTTTCTTTCTTTCATTATATCTTTCATTCTAGCTTTTACACATTCTAACATTCTTTCTTTAGTTTCTTTCTTTCTTGATATCTTTCCTTCTAGCTGTAATAAATTCTAAAATTCTATCTTTAGTTTGTTTCTATCTTTCTTTCTTTCTTGATATCTTTCATTCTAGGTATAATACCTTCTAACATTTTATCTATAGTTTCTTTCTTTCTTTCTTCCTTGATTTCTTTCATTCTAGCTTTAATACCTTCTAACATTCTTTCTTTAAATTGTTTCTTTCTTTCTTGATATCTTTTATTCTTGCTTTAATACCTTTTAACATTATACCTTTAGTTTCTTTCTTTCTTTCTTGATTTCTTGCACTTTTTATTTAATACCTTCTAACATTCTATCTTTAGTTTCTTTATTTCTTTCTTGATTTATTTAATTCTAGCTTTAATACATTCTAACATTTTATCTTTAGTTTCTTTCTTTCTTTCTTGATATGTTTCATTCTAGCTTTAATACCTTCTAACATTCTATCTTTAGTTTCTTTCTTTCTTTCTTGTTATATTTCATTCTAGCTTTAATACCTTTTAACATTCTAACTTTAGTTTCTTTCTTGCTTGCTTTCTTGATTTCCTTCATTCTAGCTTCAATAACTTCTAACATTCTATCTTTAGTTCCTTTCTTTCTTTCTTGTCTTCTTTCATTCTAGCTTTAATACCTTCTAACATTCTACCTTTAGTTTCTTTCTTTCTTTATAGATATCTTTCATTCTAGCTTCAATAACTCCTAACATTCTATCTTTATTTCTTCCTTTCTTTCTTGATTTCTTACATTCTAGCTTTAATAAATTCTAACTTTCTATCTTTAGTTTCTTTCTTTCTTTCTTTCTTGATATCTTTCATTCTAGGTATAATACCTTCTAACATTCTATCTTTAGTTTCTTTCTTTCTTTCTTGATATCTTTCATTGTAGCTGTAACAACTTCTAACGTTCTATCTTTAGTTTCCGTCTTTCTTTCTTTCTTTTTTTTTGATATCTTTTATTCTTCCTTTAATACCTTCTAACATTCTATCTTTAGTTTGTTTCTTTGTTTCTTTCTTTATATTTTTCATTCCAGCTGTAATAAATTCTAACATTCTACCTTTAGTTTGTTTCTTTCTTTCTTTATTTCTTGATCTCTTTCATTCTAGCTTTAATACCTTCTAACATTCTTTCTTTACTTTGTTTCTTTGTTTCTTTCTTTATATGTTTCATTCTAGCTTTAATACATTCAAACATTCTAACTTTATTTTCTTTCTTTCTTGATTTATTTCATTCTAGCTTTAATACCTTCAAACATTCTACCTTTAGTTTCTTTCTTTCTTTCTTGATATGTTTCATTCTAGCTTTAATACCTTCTAACATTCTATCTTTAGTTTCTTTCTTTCTTTCTTGTTATATTTCATTCTAGCTTTAATACCTTTTAACATTCTAACTTTAGTTTCTTTCTTGCTTGCTTTCTTGATTTCCTTCATTCTAGCTTCAATAACTTCTAACATTCTATCTTTAGTTCCTTTCTTTCTTTCTTGACTTCTTTCATTCTAGCTTTAATACCTTCTAACATTCTACCTTTAGTTTCTTTCTTTCTTTATAGATATCTTTCATTCTAGCTTCAATAACTCCTAACATTCTATCTTTATTTCTTCCTTTCTTTCTTGATTTCTTACATTCTAGCTTTAATAAATTCTAACTTTCTATCTTTAGTTTCTTTCTTTCTTTCTTTCTTGATATCTTTCATTCTAGGTATAATACCTTCTAACATTCTATCTTTAGTTTCTTTCTTTCTTTCTTGATATCTTTCATTCTAGCTGTAACAACTTCTAACGTTCTATCTTTAGTTTCCGTCTTTCTTTCTTTCTTTTTTTTTGATATCTTTTATTCTTCCTTTAATACCTTCTAACATTCTATCTTTAGTTTGTTTCTTTGTTTCTTTCTTTATATTTTTCATTCCAGCTGTAATAAATTCTAACATTCTACCTTTAGTTTGTTTCTTTCTTTCTTTATTTCTTGATCTCTTTCATTCTAGCTTTAATACCTTCTAACATTCTTTCTTTACTTTGTTTCTTTGTTTCTTTCTTTATATGTTTCATTCTAGCTTTAATACATTCAAACATTCTAACTTTATTTTCTTTCTTTCTTGATATCTTTCATTCTAGCTTTAATACCTTTTAACATTCTAACTTTAGTTTCTTGCTTGCTTTCTTTCTTGATTTCTTTCATTCTAGCTTCAATACCTTCTAACATTCTGTCTTCAGTTTCTTTCTTTTTTTCTTGATTTATTTCATTCTAGCTTTAATACCTTCTAACATTCTATCTTTTGTTTCTTTCTTTATTTCTTGATATCTTTTATTCTAGTTTTAATACCTTCTAACATTCTATCTTTAGTTTCTTTCTTTCTTTCTTGATAGCTTTCATTCTAGCTTTAATACATTCTAAAATTCTATCTTTAGTTTCTTTCTTTCTTTCATTATATCTTTCATTCTAGCTTTTACACATTCTAACATTCTTTCTTTAGTTTCTTTCTTTCTTGATATCTTTCCTTCTAGCTGTAATAAATTCTAAAATTCTATCTTTAGTTTGTTTCTATCTTTCTTTCTTTCTTGATATCTTTCATTCTAGGTATAATACCTTCTAACATTTTATCTATAGTTTCTTTCTTTCTTTCTTCCTTGATTTCTTTCATTCTAGCTTTAATACCTTCTAACATTCTTTCTTTAAATTGTTTCTTTCTTTCTTGATATCTTTTATTCTTGCTTTAATACCTTTTAACATTATACCTTTAGTTTCTTTCTTTCTTTCTTGATTTCTTGCACTTTTTATTTAATACCTTCTAACATTCTATCTTTAGTTTCTTTATTTCTTTCTTGATTTATTTAATTCTAGCTTTAATACATTCTAACATTTTATCTTTAGTTTCTTTCTTTCTTTCTTTATATGTTTCATTCTAGCTTTAATATATTCTAACATTCTATCCTAAGTTGCTTTCTTTCTTTCTTGATTTCTTACATTCTTGCTTTAGTAAATTCTAACGTTTTATCGTTAGTTTTTCTTTCTTTCTTGATTTCTTTCATTCTAGCTTTAATACCTTCTAACATTCTATCTTTAGTTTCTTTCTTTCTCTCTTTCTTTCTTGATTTCTTTGATTCTAGGTTTAATACCTTCTAACGTTCTATCTTTAATTTCTTTCTTTCTTTCTTTTTTGATTTATTTCATTCTAGCTTTAATACCTTCTAACATTCTATCTTTAGTTTCTTTCTCTCTTTCTTTCTTGATTTCTTTCATTCTAGCTATACATTCTAACATTCTATCTTCAGGTTATTTCTTTGTTTCTTTATAAGTTTCATTCCAGCTTTAATACATTCTAACATTCCATTTTAAGTTTGTTTCTTTCTTTCTTGATTTCTTTAATTCTTGCTTTAATACCTTCTTACATTCAATCCTTTGTTTCTTTCTTTTTATCTTGATTTCCTTCATTCTAGCTTTAATGCCTTGTAAAATTCTATCTTTACTTTGTTTCTTTCTTTCTTGATTTATTTCATTCTAGTTTTAATACCTTCTAACATTCTGTCTTTAGTTTCTTTCTTTCCTTCTTTCCTGATATCGTTCATTCCAGCTTTATTACCTTCTAACACTCTATCTTTAGTTTCTTTCTTTCTTTCTTTCTTTCTTTCTTTCTTTCTTTCTTTCTTTCTTTCTTTCTTTCTTTCTTGGTTTCTTTCATTCTAGCTTTAATACCTTCTAACATTCTATTTTTAGTTTATTTCTCTTTTTCTTTCTTTCTTGATTTCTTTCATTCTAGCTTCAATACCTTCTAACATTCTGTCTTCAGTTTCTTTCTTTCTTTCTTGATTTCTTTCATTCTAGCTTTAATACCTTCTAACATTCTATCTTTAGTTTCTTTCTTTCTTTCATGATATCCATTCTAGCTTTTACACATTCTAACATTCCTTCTTTAGCTTCTTTCTTTCTTGATATCTTTCATTCTAGCTGTAATAAATTCTAAAATTCTATCTTTAGTTTGTTTGTTTCTTTCTTTATTTCTTGATATCTTTCATTCTAGGTATAATACCTTCTAACATTCTTTCTTTAGTTTGTTTCTTTCTTTCTTGATATCTTTTATTCTAGCTTTAATACCTTTTAACATTATACCTTTAGTTTCTTTCTTTCTTTCTTGATTTCTTGCATTCTAGGTTTAATACCTTCTAACATTCTATCTTTAGTTTCTTTCTTTCTTTCTTGATTTATTTAATTCTAGCTTTTATACATTCTAACATTCTATCTTTAGTTTCTTTCTTTCTTTCTTTCTTTATATGTTTCATTCTAGCTTTAATATATTCTAACATTCTATCCTAAGTTGCTTTATTTCTTTCTTGATTTCTTACATTCTTGCTTTAATAAATTCTAACGTTTTATCGTTAGTTTTTCTTTCTTTCTTGATTTATTTCATTCTAGCTTTAATACCTTCTAACATTCTATCTTTAGTTTCTATCTTTCTTTCTTTTTGGATTTATTTCATTCTAGCTTTAATACCTTCTAACATTCTATCTTTAGTTTCTTTCTCTCTTTCTTTCTGTCTTGATTTCTTTCATTCTAGCTATAATATCTTCTAACATTCTATCTTCAGTTTATTTCTTTGTTTCTTTATAAGATTCATTCCAGCTTTAATACATTCTAACATTCCATTTTAAGTTTGTTTCTTTCTTTCTTGATTTCTTTAATTCTAGCTTTAATACCTTCTTACATTCAATCCTTTGTTTCTTTCTTTTTATCTTGATTTCCTTCATTCTAGCTTTAATGCCTTGTAAAATTCTATCTTTACTTTGTTTCTTTCTTTCTTGATTTATTTCATTCTAGCTTTAATACCTTCTAACATTCTATCTTTAGTTTCTTTCTTTCTTTCTTTCCTGATATCGTTCATTCCAGCTTTATTACCTTCTAACACTCTATGTTTAGTTTCTTTCTTTCTTGCTTGCTTTCTTATTTCTTTCTTTCTTTCTTTCTTTCTTGGTGTCTTTCATTCTAGCTTTAATACCTTCTAAAATTCTATTTTTAGTTTCTTTCTCTTTTTCTATCTTTCTTGATTTCTTTCATTCTAGCTTTAATACCTTCTAACATTCTACCTTTAGTTTCTTTCTTTCTTTATTGATATCTTTCATTCTAGCTTTAATAACATCTAACATTCTAACTTTAGTTTCTTGCTTTCTTTCTTTCTTGATTTCTTTCATTCTAGCTTCAATACCTTCTAACATTCTGTCTTCAGTTTCTTTCTTTCTTTCTTGATTTATTTCATTCTACCTTTAATACCTTCTAACATTCTATCTTTAGTTTCTTTCTTTCTTTCTTGATATCTTTCATTCTAGCTTTAATACATTCTAAAATTCTATCTTTAGTTTCTTTCTTTCTTTCATGATATCTTTCATTCTAGTTTTTACACATTCTAACATTCCTTCTTTAGCTTCTTTCTTTCTTCATATCTTTCATTCTAGCTGTAATAAATTCTAAAATTCTATCTTTAGTTTGTTTCTTTCTTTCTTTATTTCTTGATAACTTTCATTTTAGGTATAATACCTTCTAACATTCTATCTTTAGTTTCTTTCTTTTTTTCTTCCTTGATTTCTTTCATTCTAGCTTTAATACCTTCTAACATTCTTTCTTTAGTTTGTTTCTTTCTTTCTTGATATCTTTTATTCTAGCTTTAAGACCTTTTAACATTATACCTTTAGTTTCTTTCTTTCTTTCTTGATTTCTTGCATTCTAGGTTTAATACCTTCTAACATTCTATCTTTAGTTTCTTTCTTTCATTCTTGATTTATTTAATTCTACCTTTAATACATTCTAACATTTTATCTTTAGTTTGTTTCTTTCTTTCTTTCTTTATATGTTTCATTCTAGCTTTAATATATTCTAACATTCTAGCCTAAGTTGCTTTCTTTCTTTCTTGATCTCTTACATTCTTGCTGTAATAAATTCTAACATTCTATCTTTATTTTCTTTCTTTCTTTCTTGAGATCTTTCATTCTAGCTTTAATACCTTCTAACATTCTATATTTTGTTTCTTTCTTTCTTTCTTTCTTGATTCCTTTCATTCTAGCTTTAATACTTTCTAACATTCTATCTTTAGTTTAATTCTTTGTTTCTTTCTTTATATGTTTCATTCCGGCTTTAATTCATTCTAACATTCCATCTTTAGTTTGTTTCTTTCTTTCTTGATTTCTTTCATTCTAGCTTTAATGCCTTGTAAAATTCTATCTTTACTTTGTTTCTTTCTTTCTTGATTTATTTCATTCTAGTTTTAATACCTTCTAACATTCTGTCTTTAGTTTCTTTCTTTCCTTCTTTCCTGATATCGTTCATTCCAGCTTTATTACCTTCTAACACTCTATCTTTAGTTTCTTTCTTTCTTTCTTTCTTTCTTTCTTTCTTTCTTTCTTTCTTTCTTTCTTTCTTTCTTTCTTTCTTTCTTTCTTTCTTGGTTTCTTTCATTCTAGCTTTAATACCTTCTAACATTCTATTTTTAGTTTATTTCTCTTTTTCTTTCTTTCTTGATTTCTTTCATTCTAGCTTCAATACCTTCTAACATTCTGTCTTCAGTTTCTTTCTTTCTTTCTTGATTTCTTTCATTCTAGCTTTAATACCTTCTAACATTCTATCTTTAGTTTCTTTCTTTCTTTCATGATATCCATTCTAGCTTTTACACATTCTAACATTCCTTCTTTAGCTTCTTTCTTTCTTGATATCTTTCATTCTAGCTGTAATAAATTCTAAAATTCTATCTTTAGTTTGTTTGTTTCTTTCTTTATTTCTTGATATCTTTCATTCTAGGTATAATACCTTCTAACATTCTTTCTTTAGTTTGTTTCTTTCTTTCTTGATATCTTTTATTCTAGCTTTAATACCTTTTAACATTATACCTTTAGTTTCTTTCTTTCTTCCTTGATTTCTTGCATTCTAGGTTTAATACCTTCTAACATTCTATCTTTAGTTTCTTTCTTTCTTTCTTGATTTATTTAATTCTAGCTTTTATACATTCTAACATTCTATCTTTAGTTTCTTTCTTTCTTTCTTTCTTTATATGTTTCATTCTAGCTTTAATATATTCTAACATTCTATCCTAAGTTGCTTTATTTCTTTCTTGATTTCTTACATTCTTGCTTTAATAAATTCTAACGTTTTATCGTTAGTTTTTCTTTCTTTCTTGATTTATTTCATTCTAGCTTTAATACCTTCTAACATTCTATCTTTAGTTTCTATCTTTCTTTCTTTTTGGATTTATTTCATTCTAGCTTTAATACCTTCTAACATTCTATCTTTAGTTTCTTTCTCTCTTTCTTTCTGTCTTGATTTCTTTCATTCTAGCTATAATATCTTCTAACATTCTATCTTCAGTTTATTTCTTTGTTTCTTTATAAGATTCATTCCAGCTTTAATACATTCTAACATTCCATTTTAAGTTTGTTTCTTTCTTTCTTGATTTCTTTAATTCTAGCTTTAATACCTTCTTACATTCAATCCTTTGTTTCTTTCTTTTTATCTTGATTTCCTTCATTCTAGCTTTAATGCCTTGTAAAATTCTATCTTTACTTTGTTTCTTTCTTTCTTGATTTATTTCATTCTAGCTTTAATACCTTCTAACATTCTATCTTTAGTTTCTTTCTTTCTTTCTTTCCTGATATCGTTCATTCCAGCTTTATTACCTTCTAACACTCTATGTTTAGTTTCTTTCTTTCTTGCTTGCTTTCTTATTTCTTTCTTTCTTTCTTTCTTTCTTGGTGTCTTTCATTCTAGCTTTAATACCTTCTAAAATTCTATTTTTAGTTTCTTTCTCTTTTTCTATCTTTCTTGATTTCTTTCATTCTAGCTTCAATACCTTCTAACATTCTGTCTTCAGTTTCTTTCTTTCTTTCTTGATTTATTTCATTCTACCTTTAATACCTTCTAACATTCTATCTTTAGTTTCTTTCTTTCTTTCTTGATATCTTTCATTCTAGCTTTAATACATTCTAAAATTCTATCTTTAGTTTCTTTCTTTCTTTCATGATATCTTTCATTCTAGTTTTTACACATTCTAACATTCCTTCTTTAGCTTCTTTCTTTCTTCATATCTTTCATTCTAGCTGTAATAAATTCTAAAATTCCATCTTTAGTTTGTTTCTTTCTTTCTTTATTTCTTGATAACTTTCATTTTAGGTATAATACCTTCTAACATTCTATCTTTAGTTTCTTTCTTTTTTTCTTCCTTGATTTCTTTCATTCTAGCTTTAATACCTTCTAACATTCTTTCTTTAGTTTGTTTCTTTCTTTCTTGATATCTTTTATTCTAGCTTTAAGACCTTTTAACATTATACCTTTAGTTTCTTTCTTTCTTTCTTGATTTCTTGCATTCTAGGTTTAATACCTTCTAACATTCTATCTTTAGTTTCTTTCTTTCATTCTTGATTTATTTAATTCTACCTTTAATACATTCTAACATTTTATCTTTAGTTTCTTTCTTTCTTTCTTTCTTTATATGTTTCATTCTAGCTTTAATATATTCTAACATTCTAGCCTAAGTTGCTTTCTTTCTTTCTTGATCTCTTACATTCTTGCTGTAATAAATTCTAACATTCTATCTTTATTTTCTTTCTTTCTTTCTTGAGATCTTTCATTCTAGCTTTAATACCTTCTAACATTCTATATTTTGTTTCTTTCTTTCTTTCTTTCTTGATTCCTTTCATTCTAGCTTTAATACTTTCTAACATTCTATCTTTAGTTTAATTCTTTGTTTCTTTCTTTATATGTTTCATTCCAGCTTTAATTCATTCTAACATTCCATCTTTAGTTTGTTTCTTTCTTTCTTGATTTCTTTCATTCTAGCTTTAATACCTTCTTACATTCAATCCTTAGTTTCTTTTTTTTTATCTTGATTTCCTTCATTCTAGCTTTAGTGCCTTCTAAAATTCTATCTTTATTTTGTTTCTTTCTTTCTTGATTTATTTCATTCTAGCTTTAATACCTTCTAACATTCTATCTTTAGTTTCTTTCTTTCTTTCTTTCTTGATTTCTTTGATTCTTGGTTTAATACCTTCTAACGTTCTATCTTTAGTTTCTTTCTTTCTTTCTTTCTTGATTTCTTTCATTCTAGCTATAATACATTCTAACATTCTATCTTCAGTTTATTTCTTTGTTTCTTTATATGTTTCATTCCAACTCTAATACATTCTAACATTCCATCTTTAGTTTGTTTCTTTCTTTCTTGATTTCTTTCATTCTAGCTTTAATACCTTCTTACATTCAATCCTTAGTTTCTTTTTTTTTTATCTTGATTTCCTTCATTCTAGCTTTAGTGCCTTCTAAAATTCTATCTTTATTTTGTTTCTTTCTTTCTTGATTTATTTCATTCTAGATTTAATACCTTCTAACATTCTATCTTTAGTTTCTTTCTTTCTTTCTTTCCTGATATCGTTCATTCCAGCTTTATTACCTTCTAACACTCTATCTTTAGTTTCTTTCTTTCTTTCTTTCTTTCTTTCTTTCTTTCTTTCTTTCTTGATATCTTTCATTCTACGTTTTAAACATCGTAACATTCTATCTTTAGTTTCTTTCTTTCTTTCTTGTTTTCTTTCATTTGAGATTTAATACCTTCTCATGTTCAATCTTTAGTTTATTTCTTTCTTCATATCTTTCATTATAATCTTAATAACTTCTAATGTTCTATCTTTAGATTGTTTCTTTTTTGTTTCATGATATCTTTCATTCTTGCATTAATACCTTCTAACATACTATCTTTAGTTTCTTTCTCTCTTTCCTATTTTTGTTATCTTTCATTTTTCCTTTACTACCTTCTGAAGTTCTATCTTTAGATTGTTTCTTTCTTTCTTTCTTGATATCTTTCATTCTAGATTTAATACCTTTTACCTTCTAACTATAGTTTCTTTCTTTCTTTCTTTCTTGACTTCTTTCATCCTAGCTTTAATACCTTCTAACATTCTATTTTTAGTTTCTTTCTCTTTTTCTTTCTTTCTTGATTTCTTTCATTGTAACTTTAATACCTTCTAACATTCTATGTTTAGTTTGTTTCTTTCTTTATTGATATATTTCATTCCAGCTTTAATAACATCTAACATTCTATCTTTAGTTTCTTCCTTTCTTTCTTGATATGTTTCATTCTAAGTTTAATGCATTGTAACATTATTTCTTTAGTTTCTTTCTTTCTCTCTTTCCTGATATCTTTCATTCTATCTTTAATACCGTCTAACGTTCTATCTTTAGTTTGTTTCTTTCTTACTTTCTTGATATCTTTCATTCTAGATTTAATACCTTCTAACGTTCTATCTTTAGTTTCTTTCTTTCTTTCTTGATATATCTTTCATTCTAGCTTTAATACCTTTTAACATTCTAACTATAGTTTCTTTCTTGCCTGCTTTCTTGATTTATTTCATTCTAGCTTTAATACGTTCTATCTTTAGTTAGATAAAGATAGTTAGATAAAGATTTATCTTTAGTTAGATAAAGATTTCATTCTAGCTTTAATAACATTCTATCTTTAGTTTCTTTCTTTCTTACTTGATTTATTTCATTCTATCTTTAATACCTTCTAACATTCTATCTTTAGTTTCTTTCTTTATTACTAGATTTATTTCATTCTAACTTTAATACCTTCTAACATTCTATCTTTAATTTCTTACTTTCTTTCTTTCCTGATATCTTTCGTTCTATCTTTCATACCATCTAACGTTCTATCTTTAGTTTGTTTCTTTCTTTCTTTCTTGATATCTTTCATTCTAGCTTTAATAACTTCTAACATTATATCTTTATTTTCTTTCTTTCTTTCTTGAGATCTTTCATTCTAGCTTTAATACCTTCTAACATTCTATATTTAGTTTCTTTCTTTCTTTCTTTCTTGATTCCTTTCATTCTAGCTTTAATACTTTCTAACATTCTATCTTTAGTTTAATTCTTTGTTTCTTTCTTTATATGTTTCATTCCAGCTTTAATTCATTCTAACATTCCATCTTTAGTTTCTTTCTTTCTTTCTTGATATCTTTCATTCTAAGTTTAAAACATTGTAACATTATATCTTTAGTTTCTTTCTTTCTTTTTTTCCTTATATCTTTCATTAAAGCTTTAATACCTTTTAACATTCTATCTTTTGTTTGTTTCTTTCTTTCTTGTTTTCTTTCATTCTAGCTTGAATACATTCCAACATTCTATCTTTTGTTTGTTTGTTTCTTTCTTTCTTCATGTCTTTTATTCCAGCTTTAATACCTTCTAACGTTCTATCTTTAGTTTTTCTCTCTTTTTTGCTTGATTTCTTTCATTCTAGCTTTAAACTTTTTAACATTCTATGTTTAGTTTGTTTCTTTAATTCTTGATATATTTTCATTTTAGCTTTAATATCTTCTAACATTCTATGTTTAGTTTGTTTGTTTCTTCCTTTCTTAATTAATATCTTTCATTCCTGCTTTAATACCTTCTAAAATGCTATCATTAGTTTGTTTCTTTCTTTATTGATATCTTTCATTCTACCTTTAATACCATCTCACATTCTATCTTTAGTTTCTTTCTTTCTTTCCTGATATTGTTCATTCCAGCTTTATAACCTTCTAACACTCTTTCTTTAGTTTCTTTCTTTCTTGCTTGCTTGCTTTGTTTATTTCTTTCTTTTTGTCTTTCATTCAAGCCTTAATACCTTCTAACATTCTATATTTAGTTTCTTTCTTTCTCGATTTCTTTCATTCGAGCTTTAATACACTCTAATATTCTGTCGTTAGTTTCTTTCTTTCTTTCTTGATATCTTTCATTCTACGTTTTATACATTGTAACATTCTATCTTTAGTTTCTTTCTTTCTTTCTTATTTTCTTTCATTTTAGATTTAATACCTTTTCACTTCTATCTTTAGTTTCTCTCTTTCTTCATATCTTTCATTCTAATTTTAAAAACTTCTGATGTTCTATCTTTAGATTGTTTCTTTTTTCTTTCTTGATATCTTTCATTCTTGCATTAATACTTTCTAACATTCTATCTTTAGTTTCTATCTTTCTTTCTTGATTTCTTTCATTCTAGCTTTAATACCTTCTAACGTTCTATCTTTAGTTTCTTTCTTTCTTTCTTTCTTTCTTTCTTGATATCTTTTATTCTAGCTTTAATACGTTCTAACATTCTATCTTTAGTTTCTTTCTTTCTTTCTTTCTTGATTTATTTCATTCTAGCTATAATACCTTCTAACATCCTATCTTTAGTTTATTTCTTTGTTTCTTTATATGTTTCATTCCAGCATTAATACATAATAACATTCCAACTTTAGTTTGTTTCTTTCTTTATTGATATCTTTCATTCTAGCTGTAATAAAATCTAACATTCTATCTTTAGTTTCTTCCTTTCTTTTTTGATATCTTTCATTCTAAGTTTAATACATTGTAACATTATATCTTTGGTTTGTTTCTTTCTTTCTTTCCTGATATCTTTCATTCTATCTTTAATACCATCTAACGTTCTATCTTAAGTTTGTTTCTTTCTTTCTTTCTTCATATCTTTCATTCTATCTTTAATACCTTTTAACATTCTAACTATAGTTTCTTTCTTGCTTGCTTTCTTGATTTAATTCATTCTAGCTTTAAAACCTTCTAACATTCTATCTTTAGTTTCTTTCTTTCTTTCTTTCTTGATATCTTTCATTCTAGCTTTAATATATTCTAACATTCTATCTTTCGTTTCTTTCTTTCTTTCTTGATTTCTTACATTCTAGCTTTAATAAATTCTAACGTTTTATCTTTAGTTTGTTAGTTTGTTTCTTTCTTTCTTGATATCTTTCATTCTAGGTATAATACCTTCTAACGTTCTATCTTTAGTTTCTTTCTTTCTTTCTTTCTTGATATCTTTCATTCTAGCTTTAATACCTTTTAACATTATCTCTTTAGTTTCTTTCTTTATTTCTTTCATTCTAGCTTTAATACCTTCTTACATTCAATCCTTAGTTTCTTTCTTTCTCTCTTGATTTCCTTCATTCTAGCTTTAATGCCTTCTTAAATTCTATCTTTACTTTGTTTCATTCTTTATTGATTTATTTCATTCTAGCTTTAATACCTTCTAACATTCTATCTTTAGTTTCTTTCTTTCTTTCTTTCCTGATATAGTTCATTCCAGCTTTATTACCTTCTAACACTCTATCTTTAGTTTCTTTCTTTCTTGCTTTCATTCTTTCTTTCTTTCTTGGTGTATTTCATTCTAGCTTTAATACTTTCTAACATTCTATATTTACTTTCTTTCTTTCGTTCTCAATTTCTTTCATTCTAGCTTTAATACACTCTAACATTCTATCTTTAGTTTCTTTCTTTCTTTCTTGTTCTCTTTCATTTGAGATTTAACACCTTCTCACGTTCAATCTTTAGTTTATTTCTTTCTTTCTTGATTTCTTTCATTTTAGCTTCAATAACTTCTAAGATTCTATCTTTAGTTTCTTTCTTTCTTTCTTTCTTGATATCTTTCATTCTAGCTTTAATACCTTCTAACATACTGTCTTTAGTTTCTTTCTTTCTTTCTTTCTTGATATCTTTCATTCTAGCTGTAACAACTTCTAACGTTCTATCTTTAGTGTCCGTCTTTCTTTCTTTCTCTCTTTCTTGTTTTCTTTCATTCTTGCTTTAATACCTTCTAACATTCTATCTTAATTTGTATCTTTGTTTCTTTCTTTATATGTTTCATTCCAGCTTTAATACATTCTAACATTCTATCTTTAGTTTGTTTCTTTCTTTATTGATATCTTTCATTCTAGCTTTAACATCTAACATTCTATCTTTAGTTTCTTCCTTTCTTTCTTGATATTTTTCATTCTTAGTTTAATACATTGCAACATTATATCTTTAGTTTCTTTCTTTCTTTCTTGATTTCTTTCATTCCAGCTTTAATACTATCTAAAATTCTATATTTTCTTTCTTTCTTGATTTATTTAATTCTAGCTTTAATACCTTCTAACATTTTATTTTTAGTTTCTTTCTTTCTTTCTTTCCTTATATGTTTCATTTTAGCTTTAATACATTCGAACATTCTATCTTTAGTTTCTTTCTTTCTTTCTTGATTTCTTACATTCTTGTTTTTATACATTCTAACGTTTTATCTTTAGTTTTTCTTTCTTTCTTCTTTCTTTCTTTCTTTTTTGATTTCTTTCATTCTAGCTTTAATACCTTCTAACATTCTATCTTTAGATTGTTTGTTTCTTTCTTTTTTTCTTTATTTCTTTCATTCTAGCTTTAATACCTTCTGTCATTCTATCTTTAGTTTCTTTCTTTCTTTCTTGATTTCTTTCATTCTAGCTTTAATACGTTCTAACATTCTATCTTTAGTTTCTTACTTTCTTTTTTGATTTATTTAATTCTAGCTTTAATACCTTCTAACATTCTATCTTTAGTTTCTTTCTTTCTTTCCTGATTTCTTACATTCTTGCTTTAATAAATTCTAACGTTTTATCTTTAGTTTTTATTTCTTTCTTCTTCCTTTCTTTCTTGATTTCTTTCATTCTAGTTTTAATACCTTCTAACATTCTATCTTTAGTTTGTTTTTTCTTACTTTTTTTCTTGATTTCTTTCATTCTAGCTTTAATGCCTTCTAACATACTGTCTTTAGTTTCTTTCTTTCTTGATTTCTTTCATTTTAGCTTCAATATCTTCTAAGATTCTATCTAGTTTCTTTCTTTATTTCTTGATATCTTTCATTCTAGCTTTAATACCTTCTAACGTTCTATCTTTAGTTTGTTTCTTTCTTTCTTGATATCTTTCATTCTAGCTTCAATACCTTCTAACATTCTATCTTTAGTTTTTTCTCTCTCTTTCTTGATATCTTTCATTCTAGCTTTAATTCCTTCTAATATTCTATCTTTTGTTTCTTTCCTTCATTCTTTCTTGTTTTCGTTCATTTTAGCTTTTATATCTTCTAACGTTCTATCTTTAGTTTCTTTCTTTCTCTCTTGCCCCTCTCCCATGGCAGTAGACCGAACTATCTCTATCATTTAGAACAGCCACAAGATCGATGGGCATTTACCCTTGCCAGGTGCAATATAGTAGCATCGAGCCTAGTGCAGGGGAGGTATATGGGTTTACCTATAGAACTGAGAGTATGCCCGTGTGGTCAGGGAGAGGTTGAATCCCTGCAGCATATGCTATTCTACTGTATTTTGTATCAGGACATTCGCCTGTCTTATTTGAGCACCTTCCTCTCCTCCCATTCTGGATGGGACGATCTGAAAAAAATTCAACAATTCCTAAGTGGCACTATTAAGGAACTGACCCTGACAACTGCTAGATACGTCTATTCCATCATGCAGAGACGACGTAGTGTGCTCTCGCAGAATGCAGAGCCCTAATATGCATTTGGCTCATCCCTGCCACCTGTTAACCGTTGAACATTTTAGCTGTATTTTAGTGTGTTTTAATTTGTACAGTATGCCAATAAAGGTTTCTGTCTGTCTGTCATTCTGTCTTTCTTTCTTTCTTTCTTGATATCTTTCATTCTAATTTTAATACATTCTAACGTTCTGTCTTTAGTTTGTTTCTTTCTTTCTTTCTTGATATCTTTCATTTTTACTGTAATACCTTCTAGCATTCTATCTTTAGTTTCTTTCTTTCTTTCTTTCTTGATATCTTTCATTCTAGCTTTAATACCTTTTAACATTCTATCTTTAGTTTCTTTCTTTCTTTCTTGATATCTTTCATTTTTACTGTAATACCTTCTAGCATTCTATCTTTTTTTTCTTTCTCTCTTCATGTCTTTTATTCTAGCTTTAATACCTTCTTTCGTTCTATCTTTAGTTTGTTTCTCTCTTTTTTGCTTGATTTCTTTCATTCTAGCTTCAAACCTTTTAACATTCTATCTTTAGTTTGTTTCTTTAATTCTTGATATTTTTTCATTTTAGCTTTTATATCTTCTAACATTCTATGTTTAGTTTGTTTGTTTCTTCCTTTCTTAATTAATATCTTTCATTCCTGCTTTAATACCTTCTAACATGCTATCTTTAGTTTCTTTCTTTCTTTCTTTCTTTCTTTCTTTCTTTCTTTCTTGGTGTCTTTCATTCTAGCTTTAATACCTTCTAACATTCTATATTTAGTTTCTTTCTTTCTCGATTTCTCTCATTCTAGCTTTAATACACTCTAACATTCTATCTTATTTTCTGTCTTTCTTGATATCTTTCATTCTACGTTTTAAACATTGTAACATTCTATCTTTATTTTCTTTCTTTCTTTCTTGTTTTCTTTCATTTTAGATTTAATTCCTTCTCACGTTCTATCTTTAGTTTATTGATTTCTTCATATCGTTCATTCTAATTTTAATAACTTCTAATGTTCTATCTTTAGATTGTTTCTTTTTTCTTTCTTGATATCTTTCATTCTTGCATTAACACCTTCTATCATTCTATCTTTAGTTTCTTTCTGTCTTTCCTTTTTTTGTTATCTTTCATTTTTGCTTTAATACCTTCTGACATTCTATCTTTAGATTGTTTCTTTCTTTCTTGATATCTTTCATTCTAGATTTAATACCTTTTAACATTCTAACTTTAGTTTCTTTCTTTTTTCTTTCTTGATTTGTTTCATTCTAGCTTTAATACCTACTAACATTCTATCTTCGCCTCCTTCTTGGGAGGAAAGCGATGACAAACCTAGACAGCATCTTAAAAAGCAGAGACATCACCTTGCCGACAAAGGTCCGCATATTCAAAGCTATGGTTTTTCCAGTAGCGATGTATGGAAGTGAGAGCTGGACCATAAAGAAGGCTGACCGCCGAAGAATTGATGCTGTTGGATTGTGGTGCTGGAGGAGACTCTTGAGAGTCCCCTGGACTGCAAGGAGAACAAACCTATCCATTTTGAAGGAAATCAACCCTGAGTGTTCACTGGAAGGACAGATCCTGAAGCTGAGTCTCCAATACTTTGGTCATCTCATGAGAAGAGAAGACTCCCTGGAAAAGACCCTGATGTTGGGAAAGTGTGAAGGCAAGAGGAGAAGGGGACGACAGAGGATGAGATGGTTGGACAGTGTCATCGAAGGAATCAACATGAATTTGACCCAACTTCGGGAGGCAGTGGAAAACAGGAGGGCCTGGCGTGCTCTGGTCCATGGGGTCACGAAGAGTCAGACACGACTAAACGACTAAACAACAACAACAACATTCTATCTTTAGTTTCTTTCTCTCTTTCTTTCTTTCTTGATTTCTTTCATTCTAGCTTTAATACCTTCTAACATTCTATCTTTAGTTTATTTCTTTGTTTCTTTCTTTATATGTTTCATTCCAGCTTTAATACATTCTATCATTCAATCTTTAGTCTGTTTCTTTCTTTATTCATTTCTTTCATTCTAGCTTTAATAACATCTAACATTCTATCTATATTTTCTTCCTTTCTTTCTTGATATCTTTCATTCTACGTTTAATACATTGTAACATTATATCTTTATTTTGTTTATATCTTTCTTTCCTGATATCTTTCATTCTCTCTTTAATACCATCTAACGTTCTATCTTTAGTTTATTTCTTTCTTTCTTTCTTGATATCTTTCATTCTAGCTTTAATACCTTCTAACGTTCTATCTTTAGTTTCTTTCTTGATATCTTTCATTCTAGCTTAAATACCTTTTAACATTCTAACTTTAGTTTCTTTCTTGCTTTCTTTATTGATTTATTTCATTTTAGCTTTAATACCTTCTAACATTCTAAATTTAGTTTCTTTCTTTCTTTCTTGATTTCTTACATTCTAGCTATAATAAATTCTAACGTTCAATCCTTAGTTTGTTTTTTTGTTTCTTTCTTTCTTGATAACTTTCATTCTAGGTATAATACCTTCTAACATTCTATCTTTAGTTTCATTCTTTCTTTCTTTCTTGATATCTTTCATTCTAGCTGTAACAACCTCTAACCTTCTATCTTTAGTTTCTGTCTGTCTTTCTTTCTTTCTTTCTTGATATCTTTCATTCTAGCTTTAATACCTTCTAACGTTCTATCTTTAGTTTCTTTCTTTCTAGATATGTTTCATTCTAGCTATAATACCTTTTAACATTATCTCTTTAGTTTCTTTCTTTCTTGATATCTTTCATTCTAGCTTTAATAACTTCTTACATTCAATCCTTAGTTTCTTTCTTTCTATCTTGATTTCCTCCATTCTAGCATTAATGCCTTCTAAAATTCTATCTTTACTTTGTTTCTTTCTTTCTTGATTTATTTCATTCCAGCTTTAATACCTTCTAACATTCTATCTTTAGTTTCTTTCTTCCTTTCTTGATATCTTTCATTCTATTTTTAATACATTCTAACATTCTATTTTTAGTTTCTTTCTTTCTTTCTTGATTTCTTACATTCCAGCTTTAATAAATTCTAACGTCCTCTCTTTAGTTTGTTTGTTTCTTTCTTTCTTTCTTGATATCTTTCATTCTAGCTGTAACAACTTCTAATGTTCTATCTTTAGTTTCCGTCTTTCTTTCTTTCTTTCTTTCTTTCTTGATTTCGTTCATTCTCGCTTTAATACCTTCTAACATTCTATCTTTAGTTTGTTTCTTTGTTTCTTTGTTTATATGTTTCATTCCAGCTTTAATACATTCTAATATTCTACCTTTATTTTGTTTCTTTCTTTATTGATATCTTTCAATCTAGCTTTAATAACATCTAACATTCTATCTTCATTTTCTTCCTTTCTTTCTTGATATTTTTCATTCTAAGTTTAGTACATTGTAACATTATACCTTTAGTTTCTTTCTTTCTTTCTTGATTTCTTTCATTCTAGCTTGAATACCTTCTAACATTCTATCTTTTGTTTCTTTCTTTATTTCTTGATTTCTTTCATTCTAGCTTTAATACCTCCTAACATTCTATCTTTAGTTTCTTTCTTTCTTTCTTGATATATTTCATTCTATCTTTAATACATTCTAACATTCTATCTTTAGTTTCTTTCTTTCTTTCTTGATTTCTTACATTCTAACTTTAATAAATTCTAACGTACTATCTTTAGTTTCTTTCTTTCTTTCTTTCTTTCTTGATATCATTCATTTTAGGTATAATACCTTCTATCTTTCTATCTTTAGTTTCTTTCTTTCTTTCTTGATTTCTTTCATTCTAGCTTTAATACATTCTAACATGCAATCTTTAGTTTATTTCTTTGTATCTCGATTATTTTATTCTAGCTTTAATGCCTTCTAAAATTCTATCTTTACTTTGTTTCTTTCTTTCTTTCTTTATTTCTTTCATTCTAGCTTTAATACATTCTAACATTCTATCTTTAGTTTCTTTCTTTCTTTCTTGTTATCTTTCAATCTAGCTTTAATAAAAACTAACGTTCTATCTTTAGTTTCTTTCTTTCTTTCTTTCTTTCTTGATATCTTTCATTCTAGGTATAATACCTTCTAACATTCTATATTGAGTTTCTTTCTTTCTTTCTTGATATCTTTCATTCTAGCTGTAACAACTTCTAACGTTCTATCTTTAGTTTCTTTCTTTCTTCCTTGATTTCTTTCATTCTAGCTTTAATACGTACCTTCTAACAATCTTTCTTTAGTTCGTTTCTTTTTTTCTTTCTTTATATGTTTAATTCTTGCTTTAATACATTCTAACATTCTAACTTTAGTTTCTATCTTTCTTTCTTGATATCTTTCATTCTAGCTTTAATACCTTTTAACATTCTAACTTTAGTTTCTTTCTTCCTTTCTTTCTTGATTTATTTCATTCTAGCTTTAATACCTTCTAACAATCTATCTTTAGTTTCTTTCTTTCTTTCTTGATAGCTTTCATTCTAGCTTTAATACATTCTAACATTCTATCTATAGTTTCTTTCTTTCCTTCTTGATTTCTTACATTCTAGCTTTAATAAATTCTAACGTTCCATCTTTAGTTTGTTTCTTTCTTTCTTTCTTGATATCTTTCATTCTAGGTATAATACTTTCTAACATACTATCCTTAGTTTCTTTCTTTCTTTCTTTTTTTCTTTCTTTCTTTCTTTCTTTCTTGATATCTTTCATTCTAGCTGTAACAACTTCTAACGTTCTATCTTTAGTTTCCGCCTTTTTTTCTCTTTCTTGATTTATTTCATTCTTGCTTTAATACCTTCTAACATTCTCTTTTGTTTGTTTCTTTGTTTCTTTCTTTATATGTTTCATTCCAGCATTAATACATTGTAACATTCTATCTTTAGTTTCTTTCTTTCTTCCTTGATTTCTTTCATTCTAGGTTTAATACCTTCCAACACTCTTTCTTTAATTTGTTTCTTTATTTCTTTCTTTATATGTTTCATTCTAGCTTTAATACATTCTAACATTCTAACTTTAGTCTCTTTCTTTCTTTCTTGATATCTTTCAATCTAGCTTTAATAACATCTAACGTTCTATTTTTAGTTTCTTCCTTTCTTTCTTGATATTTTTCATTCTCAGTTTAATACATTGTAACATTATATCTTTAGTTTCTTTCTTTCTTGATTTCTTTCATTCTAGCTTTAATACCTTCTAACACTCTTTCTTTAATTTGTTTCTTTATTTCTTTCTTTATATGTTTCATTCTAGCTTTAATACATTCTAACATTCTAACTTTAGTTTCTTTCTTTCTTTCTTGATATCTTTCATTCTAGCTTTAATACCTTTTAACATTCTAACTTTAGTTTCTTTCTTTCTTTCTTGATTTCTTTCATTCTAGGTATAATACCTTCTAACATTCTATCTTTTGTTTCTTTCTTTCTTTCTAGATTTATTTAATTCTAGCTTTAATACCTTGTAACATTATATCTTTAGTTTGTTTCTTTCTTTCTTTCTTTATATGTTTCATTCTAGCCTTAATACTTTCTAACATTATAACTTTAGTTTCTTTCTTTCTATCTTGATTTCTTACATTCTTGCTTTAATAAATTCTAACGTTTTATCTTTAGTTTTTCTTTCTTTCTTCTTTCTTTCATTCTTTATTTCTTTCACTCTAGCTTTAATACATTCTAACATTCTATCTTTAGTTTCCTTCTTTCTTGATATCTTTCATTCTAGCTTTAATACGTTTTAACATTCTATCTTTTGTTTGTTTGTTTCTTTCTTGTTTTCTTTCATTCTAGCTTTAATAAATTTCAACATTCTATCTTTTGTTTCTTTCTTTCTTTCTTTCTTTCTTCATGTCTTTTATTCTAGCTTTAATAACTTCTAACGTTCTATCTTTAGTTTCTTTCTCTCTTTTTTGCTTGATTTCTTTCATTCTAGCTTTAAACCTTTTAACATTCTATCTTTAGTTTGATTCTTTAGTTATTGATATTTTTTCATTCTAGCTGTAACAACTTATAACGTTCTATCTTTAGTTTCCGCCTTTCTTTCTCTTTCTTGATTTCTTTCATTCTTGCTTTAATACCTTCTAACATTCTCTTTTGTTTGTTTCTTTGTTTCTTTCTTTATATGTTTCATTCTAGCTTTAATACATTCTAACATTCTAACTTTAGTTTCTTTCTTTCTTTCTTGATATCTTTTAATCTAGCTTTAATAACATCTAACATTATATCTTTAGTTTCTTTCTTTCTTTCTTGATTTCTTTCATTCTAGCTTTAATACCATCTAACATTCTATCTTTAATTTCTTTCTATCTTTCTTGATTTATTTAATTCCATCTTTAATACCTTTTAACATTCTATCTTTTGTTTGTTTGTTTCTTTCTTTCTTTATATGTTTCATTCTAGCTTTAATACATTCGAACATTCTATCTTTAATTTCTTTCTATCTTGATTTCTTACATTCTTGCTTTAATAAATTCTAACGTTTTATCTTTAGTTTTTCTTTCTTTCATCTTTCTTTCTTTCTTGATTTCTTTCATTCTAGCTTTAATACCTTCTAACGTTCTATCTTTAGTTTCTTTCTTTCTTTCTTGATATCTTTTATTCTAACTTTAATACCTTTTAACATTATATCTTTAGTTTCTTTCTTTCTTTCTTTTTTCTTGATTTCTTTCATTCTAGCTTTAATACCTTCTAACATTCTCTTTAGTTTCTTTCTTTCTTGATTTCTTTCATTTTAGCTTAAATAACTTCTAAGATTCTATCTTTAGTTTCTTTCTTTCTTGATATCTTTCATTCTAGCTTTAATACCTTCTAACGTTCTATCTTTAGTTTCTTTCTTTCTTTCTTGATATCTTTTATTCTAACTTTAATACCTTTTAACATTATATCTTTAGTTTCTTTCTTTCTTGATTTCTTTCATTCTAGCTTTATTACCTTCTAACACTCTTTCTTTAGTTTGTTTCTTTATTTCTTTCTTCATATGTTTCATTCTAGCTTTAATGCATTCTAACATTCTAACTTTTGACAAAATTCGGGAGGCAGTGGAAGACAGGAGGGCCTGGCCTGCTCTGGTCCATGGGGTCACGAAGAGTCGGACACGACTTAACGACTAAACAACAACAACAAACATTCTAACTTTAGTTTCTTTCTTTCTTTCTTGACATCTTCCATTCTAGCTTTAATATATTCTAACATTCTATCTTTAGTTTCTTTCTTTCCTTCTTGATATCTTTCATTCTAGCTTTAATAAATTCTTAGGATCTATCTTTAGTTTCTTTTTTTCTTTCTTTCTTTCTTGATATCTTTCATTTTAGCTTTCATACCTTCTAACGTTCTATCTTTAGTTTCTTTCTTTCTTTCTTGATATCTTTTATTCTAGCTTTAATACCTTTTAACATTATATCTTTAGTTTCTTTCTTTCTTGATTTCTTTCAATCTAGCTTTAATACCTTCTAACACTCTTTCTTTAGTTTGTTTCTTTATTTCTTTCTTTATATGTTTCATTCTAGCTTTAATACATTCTAATATTCTAACTTTAGTTTCATTCTTTCTTTCTTGATATCTTTCATTCTTGGTATAATACTTTCTAACATACTTTCTTTAGTTTCTTTCTTTCTTTCTTTCTTGATATCTTTCATTCTAGCTGTAACAACTTCTAACGTTCTATCTTTAGTTTCCGTCTTTCTTTCTTTCTTTCTTTCTTGATTTCTTTCATTCTTGCTTTAATACCTTCTAACATTCTCTTTTGTTTGTTTCTTTCTTTATATGTTTCATTCCAGCTTTAATACATTTTAACATTCTATCTTTAGTTTCTTTCTTTCTTTCTTTCTTCCTTGATTTCTTTCATTCTAGCTTTAATACCTTCTAACACTCTTTCTTTAGTTTGTTTCTTTATTTCTTTCTTTATATGTTTCATTCTAGCTTTAATACATTCCAACATTCTAACTTTAGTTTCTTTCTTTCTTTCTTGATATCTTTTAATCTAGCTTTAATAACATCTAACATTATATCTTTAGTTTCTTTCTTTCTTTCTTGATTTCTTTCATTCTAGCTCTAATACCTTCTAACATTCTATCTTTAGTTTCTTTCTTTCGTTCTTTTTTCTTGATTTCTTTCATTCTAGCTTTAATACCTTCTAACGTTCTATCTTTAGTTTCTTTCTTTCTTTCTTGATATCTTTTATTCTAGCTTTAATACCTTTTAACATTATATCTTTAGTTTCTTTCTTTCTTGATTTCTTTCATTCTAGCTTTATTACCTTCTAACACTCTTTCTTTAGTTTGTTTCTTTATTTCTTTCTTCATATGTTTCATTCTAGCTTTAATGCATTCTAACATTCTAACTTTTGACAAAATTCGGGAGGCAGTGGAAGACAGGAGGGCCTGGCCTGCTCTGGTCCATGGGGTCACGAAGAGTCGGACACGACTTAACGACTAAACAACAACAACAAACATTCTAACTTTAGTTTCTTTCTATCTTTTTTGACATCTTTCATTCTAGCTTTAATACATTCTAACATTCTATCTTTAGTTTCTTTCTTTCTTTCTTGATATCTTTCATTCTAGCTTTAATAAATTCTTACGTTCTATCTTTAGTTTCTTTCTTTCTTTCTTTCTTGATATCTTTCATTCTAGGTATAATACTTTCTAACATACTATCTTTAGTTTCTTTCTTTCTTTCTTTCTTTCTTGATATTTTCATTCTAGCTGTAACAACTTCTAACGTTCTATCTTTAGTTTCCGTCTTTCTTTCTTTCTCTCTTTCTTGATTTCTTTCAGCCTTGCTTTAATACCTTCTAACATTCTATCTTTAGTTTGTATCTTTGTTTCTTTCTATATATGTTTCATTCCAGCTTTAATACATTCTAACATTCTATCTTTAGTTTGTTTCTTTCTTTATTGATATCTTTCAATCTAGCATTAATAACATCTAACATTCTATTTTTAGTTTCTTCCTTTCTTTCTTGATATTTTTCATTCTCAGTTTAATACATTGTAACAGTATATCTTTAGTTTCTTTCTTTCTTGATTTCTTTCATTCTAGCTTTAATACCTTCTAACATTCTATCTTTAATTTCTTTCTATCTTTCTTGATTTATTTAATTCCATCTTTAATACCTTTTAACATTCTACCTTTTTTTTTCTTTCTTTCTTTCTTTATATGTTTCATTCTAGCTTTAATACATTCTAACATTCTATCTTTAGTTTCTTTCTATCTTGATTTCTTACATTTTTGCTCTAATATATTCTAACGATTTATCTTTCGTTTTTCTTTCTTTCTTCTTTCTTTCTTTCTTGATTTCATTCATTCTAGCTTTAATACCTTCTAACATTCTATCTTTAATTTCTTTCTATCTTTCTTGATTTATTTAATTCCATCTTTAATAATTTTTAACATTCTATCTTTTGTTTCTTTCTTTCTTTCTTTCTTAATATCTTTCATTCTAGCTTTAATAAATTCTAACGTTCTATCTTTAGTTTCTTTCTTTCTTTCTTGAAATGTTTTATTCTAGCTTTAATACCTTTTAACATTATATCTTTAGTTTCTTTCTTTCTTGATTTCTTTCATTCTAGCTTTAATACCTTCTAACATTCTATCTTTAGTTTCTTTCTTTCTTTCTTGATATCTTTCATTCTAGCTTTAATAAATTCTAACGTTCTATCTTTAGTTTGTTTCTTTCTTTCTTTCTTGATATCTTTCATTCTTGGTATAATACTTTCTAACATACTTTCTTTAGTTTCTTTCTTTCTTTCTTGATATCTTTCATTCTAGCTGTAACAACTTCTAACGTTCTATCTTTAGTTTCCGTCTTTCTTTCTTTCTTTCTTTCTTGATATCTTTTATTCTAGCTTTAATACCTTTTAACATTATATCTTTAGTTTCTTTCTTTCTTGATTTCTTTCATTCTAGCTTTATTACCTTCTAACACTCTTTCTTTAGTTTGTTTCTTTATTTCTTTCTTCATATGTTTCATTCTAGCTTTAATACATTCTAACATTCTAACTTTTGACCCAACTTCGGGAGGCAGTGGAAGACAGGAGGGCCTGGCCTGCTCTGGTCCATGGGGTCACGAAGAGTCGGACACGACTAAACAACAACAACAAACATTCTAACTTTAGTTTCTTTCTATCTTTTTTGACATCTTTCATTCTAGCTTTAATACATTCTAACATTCTATCTTTAGTTTCTATCTTTCTTTCTTGATTTCTTTCATTCTAGCTTTAATAAATTCTTACGTTCTATCTTTAGTTTCTTTCTTTCTTTCTTTCTTGATATCTTTCATTCTAGGTATAATACTTTCTAACATACTATCTTTAGTTTCTTTCTTTCTTTCTTTCTTTCTTGATATTTTCATTCTAGCTGTAACAACTTCTAACGTTCTATCTTTAGTTTCCGTCTTTCTTTCTTTCTCTCTTTCTTGATTTCTTTCATCCTTGCTTTAATACCTTCTAACATTCTATCTTTAGTTTGTATCTTTGTTTCTTTCTATATATGTTTCATTCCAGCTTTAATACATTCTAACATTATATCTTTAGTTTGTTTCTTTCTTTATTGATATCTTTCAATCTAGCATTAATAACATCTAACATTCTATTTTTAGTTTCTTCCTTTCTTTCTTGATATTTTTCATTCTCAGTTTAATACATTGTAACATTATATCTTTAGTTTCTTTCTTTCTTGATTTCTTTCATTCTAGCTTTAATACCTTCTAACATTCTATCTTTAATTTCTTTCTATCTTTCTTGATTTATTTAATTCCATCTTTAATACCTTTTAACATTCTACCTTTTTCTTTCTTTCTTTCTTTCTTTATATGTTTCATTCTAGCTTTAATACATTCTAACATTCTATCTTTAGTTTCTTTCTATCTTGATTTCTTACATTTTTGCTCTAATATATACTAACGATTTATCTTTCGTTTTTCTTTCTTTCTTCTTTCTTTCTTTCTTGATTTCATTCATTCTAGCTTTAATACCTTCTAACATTCTATCTTTAATTTCTTTCTATCTTTCTTGATTTATTTAATTCCATCTTTAATAATTTTTAACATTCTATCTTTTGTTTCTTTCTTTCTTTCTTGATATCTTTCATTCTAGCTTTAACAAATTCTAACGTTCTATCTTTAGTTTCTTTCTTTCTTTCTTGATATGTTTTATTCTAGCTTTAATACCTTTTAACATTATATCTTTAGTTTCTTTCTTTCTTGATTTCTTTCATTCTAGCTTTAATACATTCTAATATTCTAACTTTAGTTTCATTCTTTCTTTCTTGATATCTTTCATTCTAGTTTTAATACCTTTTACATTCTAACTTTAGTTTCTTTCTTGATTTTTTTCTTGATTTATTTCATTCTAGCTTTAATACCTTCTAACATTCTATCTTTAGTTTCTTTCTTTCTTTCTTGATATCTTTCATTCTAGCTTTAATACCCTTTAACATTATATCTTTAGTTCCTTTCTTTCTTGATTTCTTTCATTCTAGCTTTAATACCTTCTAACACTCTTTCTTTAGTTTGTTTCTTTATTTCTTTCTTTATATGTTTCATTCTAGCTTTTATACATTCTAACATTCTAACTTTAGTTTCTTTCTTTCTTTCTTGATATCTTTCATTCTAGCTTTAATACCTTTTAACATTCTAACTTTAGTTTCTTTCTTGATTTCTTTCTTGATTTATTTCATTCTAGCTTTAATACCTTCTAACATTCTATCTTTAGTTTCTTTCTTTCTTTCTTGATATCTTTCATTCTAGCTTTAATACATTCTAACATTCTATCTTTAGTTTCTTTCTTTCTTGATATCTTTCATTTTAGCTTTAATACATTCTAACATTCTATCTTTAGTTTATTTCTTTCTTGATTTCTTTCATTCTAGCTTTAATACCTTCTTACATTCAATCATTAGTTTCTTTCATTCTACCTTTATTTCTTTCATTCTAGCTTTAATACATTCTAACATTCTACCTTTAATTTCTTTCTTTCTTTCATGATATCTTTCTTTCTAGCTTTTACACATTCTAACATTCTTTCTTTAGTTACTTTCTTTCTTCCTTGATTTCTTTCATTCTAGCTTTAATACCTTCTAATACTCTTTCTTTAATTTGTTTCTTTATTTCTTTCTTTATATGTTTCATTCTAGCTTTAATACATTCTAACATTCTAACTTTAGTTTCTTTCTTTTTTTCTTGATATCTTTCAATCTAGCTTTAATAACATCTAACATTCTATTTTTATTTTCTTCCTTTCTTTCTTGATATTTTTCATTCTCAGTTTAATACATTGTAACATTATATCTTTAGTTTCTTTCTTTCTTTCTTGATTTCATTCATTCTAGCTTTAATACCTTCTAACATTCTATCTTTAAATTCTTTCTATCTTTCTTGATTTATTTAATTCCATCTTTAATACCTTTTAAAATTCTATCTTTTGTTTGTTTGTTTCTTTCTTTCTTTATATGTTTCATTCTAGCTTTAATACATTCTAACATTCTATCTTTAGTTTCTTTCTATCTTGATTTCTTACATTCTTGCTTTAATAAATTCTAACGTTTTATCTTTAGTTTTTCTTTCTTCTTTCTTTCTTTCTTGATTTCTTTCATTCTAGCTTTAATACCTTCTAATATTCTATCTTTAGTTTCTTTCTTTCTTTCTTTTTTTATTGATTTCTTTCATTCTAGCTTAAATACCTTCTAACATTCTATCTTTAGTTTCTTTCTTTCCTGATTTCTTTCATTTTAGCTTAAATAACTTCAAAGATTCTATCTTTAGTTTCTTTCTTTCTTTCTAGCTTTAATACCTTCTAAAGTTCTATCTTTAGTTTCTTTCTTTCTTTCTTGATATCTTTTATTCTAGCTTTAATACCTTTTAACATTATATCTTTAGTTTCTTTCTTTCTTGATTTCTTTCATTCTAGCTTTAATACATTCTAACATTCTATCTTTAGTTTCTTTCTTTCTTGATTTCTTTCATTCTAGCTTTAATACCTTCCTACATTCAATCATTAGTTTCTTTCTTTCTATCTTTATTTCATTCATTCTAGCTTTAATACATTCTAACATTCTATCTTTAGTTTCTTTCTTTCTTTCATGATATCTTTCATTCTAGCTTTTACACATTCTTACATTCTTTCTTTAGTTAATTTCTTTCTTTCTTGATATCTTTCATTCCAGCTTTAATAACTTCTAACGTTCTATCTTCAGTTTCTTTCTTTCTTTCTTTCTTTCTTTCTTTCATTCTAGCTTTAATACCTTCAAACATTCTATCTTTAGTTTGTTTCTTACTTTTTTCTTGATTTCCTTCATTCTTGCTTTAATAACTTTTAACATTCTATCTTTAGTTTGTTTCTTTTTCTCTTCGTATTTTTAATTTTAGCTTTAATATATTCTAACATTCTATCTTTATTTTGTTTCTTTCTTTCTTTATTAATACCTTTCATTCTAACTTTAATACCTTCTAAGATTCTGTCTTTAGTTTCTTTCTTTTTTTCTTTCTTTATATGTTTCATTCTAGCTTTAATACCTTCTAACATTCTATCTTTAATTACTTTCTATCTTTCTTGATTTATTTAATTCCATCTTTAATAACTTTTAACATTCTATCTTTTGTTTGTTTGTTTCTTTCTTTCTTTATATGTTTCATTCTAGCTTCAATACATTCTAACATTCTATCTTTAGTTTCTTTCTATCTTGATTTCTTACATTCTTGCTTTAATAAATTCTAACGTTTTATCTTTAGTTTTTCTTTCTTTCTTCTTTCTTTCTTTTTTGATTTCTTTCATTCTAGCTTTAATACCTTCTAACATTCTATCTTTAGTTTCTTTCTTTCTTTCTATTTTTTCTTGATTTCATTCATTCTAGCTTTAATACCTTCTAACATTCTATCTTTAGTTTCTTTCTTTCCTGATTTCTTTCATTTTAGCTTAAATAACTTCTAAGATTCTATCTTTAGTTTCTTTCTTTCTTGATTTCTTTCATTCTAGCTTTAATACCTTCTAACACTCTTTCTTTAGTTTGTTTCTGTATTTCTTTCTTGATATGTTTCATTCTAGCTTTAATACATTCTAACATTCTAACTTTAGTTTCTTTCTTTATTTCTTGATATCTTTCATTCTAGCTTTTATACCTTTTAACATTCTAACTTTAGTTTCTTTCTTGATTTCCTTCTTGATTTCTTCAATTCTAGCTTTAATAACATCTTACATTCTATCTTTAGTTTCTTCCTTTCTTTCTTGATATTTTTCATTCTAAGTTTAGTACATTGTAACATTATACCTTTAGTTTCTTTCTTTCTTTCTTTCTTGATTTCTTTCATTCTAGGTATAATACCTTCTAACATTCTATCTTTTGTTTCTTTCTTTCTTTCTTGATTTATTTAATTCTAGCTTTAATACCTTCTAACATTCTATCTTTAGTTTGTTTGTTTCTTTTTTTCTTTATATGTTTCATTCTAGCCTCTATACTTTCTAACATTCTAACTTTAGTTTCTTTCTATCTTTCTTGATTTCTTACATTCTTGCTTTATTAATTTCTAACGTTTTATCTTTAGTTTTTCTTTCTTTCTTCTTTCTTTCATTCTTTATTTCTTTCACTCTAGCTTTAATACATTCTAACATTCTATCTTTAGTTTCCTTCTTTCTTGATATCTTTCATTCTAGCTTTAATACCTTTTAACATTCTATCTTTTGTTTGTTTGTTTCTTTCTTGTTTTCTTTCATTCTAGCTTTAATACATTCCAACATTCTATCTTTTGTTTGTTTCTTTCTTTCTTTCTTCATGTCTTTTATTCTAGTTTTAATACCTTCTAACGTTCTATCTTTAGTTTCTTTCTCTCTTTTTTGCTTGATATATTTCATTCTAGCTTTAAACCTTTTAACATTCTATCTTTAGTTTGTTTCTTTAGTTATTGATATTTTTTCATTTTAGCTTTAATATCTTCTAACATTCTATGTTTAGTTTGATTGTTTCTTCCTTTCCTAATTAATATCTTTCATTCCTGCTTTAATAACTTCTAACATCCTATCTTTAGTTTGTATCTTTCTTTATTGCTATCTTTCATTCTAGCTTTAATACCATCTAACATTCTATCTTTAGTTTGTTCCTTTCTTTCTTGATATCTTTCATTCTAGCTTCAATACCTTCTAACATTTAACCTTTAGTTTCTTTCTTTCTTTCCTGATATCGTTCATTCCAGCTTTATTACCTTCTAACACTCTATCTTTAGTTTCTTTCTTTCTTTCTTTCTTTCTTTCTTTCTTTCTTTCTTTCTTTCTTTCTTTCTTTCTTTCTTTCTTGGTGTCTTTCGTTCTAGCTTTAATACCTTCTAACATTCTGTCTTTAGTTTCTTTCTTTCTTTCTTGTTTTCTTTCATTTTTGATTTAATACCTTCTCACGTTCTATCTTTAGTTTCTTTCTTTCTTCATATCTTTCATTCTAATTTTAAAAACTTCTAATGTTCTATCTTTAGATTGCTTCTTTTTCCTTCTTGATATCTTTCATTCTTCCATTAATACCTTCTAACATTCTATCTTTAGTTTCTTTCTCTCTTTCCTTTTTTGTTTCCTTTCATTTTTGCTATAATAACTTCTCACGTTCTATCTTTAGATTGTTTCTTTCTTTCTTTCTTGATATCTTTCATTCTAGATTTAATACCTTTTAACATTCTAACTTTAGTTTCTTTCTTTCTTTCATTCTTTCTTGATTTTTCATTCTAGCTTTAATACCTTCTAACATTCTATCTTTAGTTTCTTTCTCTCTTTCTTTCTTTCTTGATTTCTTTCATTCTAGCTTTAATACCTTCTAACATTCTATCTTTAGTTTATTTCTTTGTTTCTTTCTTTATATGTTTCATTACAGGTTTAATACATTGTAACATTATATCTTTAGTTTCTTTCTTTCTTTCTTTCGTGATATCTTTCATTCTATCTTTAATACAATCTAACATTCTATCTTTAGTTTGTTTGTTTCTTTCTTTCTTTCTTGATATCTTTCATTCTAGCTTTAATACCTTCTAACATTCTAACTATAGTTTCTTTCTTTCTTGATATCTTTCATTCTAGCTTTAATACCTTCTGACATTCTATCTTTAGTTCCTTTTTCTTTCTTGATTTATTTCATTCTAGCTTTAATACCTTCTAACATTCTTTCTTTAGTTTGTTTCTTTATTTCCTTCATTATATGTTTCATTCTAGCTTTAATACATTCTAACATTCTAACTTCAGTTTCTTTCTACCTTTCTTTCTTCATATCTTTCAATCTAGCTTTAATACCTTTTAACATTCTAACTTTAGTTTCTTTCTTCCTTTCTTTCTTGATTTCTTTCATTCTAGCTTGAATACCTTCTAACATTCTATCTTTTGTTTCTTTCGTTATTTCTTGATTTCTTTCATTCTAGCTTTAATACCTCGTAACATTCTATCTTTAGTTTCTTTCTTTCTTTCTTGATATTTTTCATTCTATCTTTAATACATTATAACATTCTATCTTTAGTTTCTTTCTTTCTTTCTTGATTTCTTTCATTTTAGATTCATTAACTTCTAACATTCTATCTTTAGTTTCTTTCTTTCTTTCTTGATATCTTTCATTCTAGCTTTAATACCTTCTAACTTTCTCTCATTAGTTTCTTTCTTTCTTTCTTGATTTCTTTCATTCTAGCTTTAATACCTTCTAACATGCAATCTTTAGTTTATTTCATTGTATCTCGATTATTTTATTCTAGCTTTAATGCCTTTTAAAATTCTATCTTTAATTTGTTTCTTTCTTTCTTTCTTTCTTTCTTTCATTCTAGCTTTAATACATTCTAACATTCTATCTTTAGTTTCTTTCTTTCTTTCTTGATATCTTTCATTCTAGCTTTAATAAATACTAACGTTCTATCTTTAGTTTGTTTGTTTCTTTCTTTCTTTCTTGATATCTTTCATTCTAGGTATAATACCTTCTAACATTCTATATTTAGTTTCTTTCTTTCTTTCTTGATATCTTTCATTCTAGCTGTAACAACTTGTAACGTTCTATCTTTAGTTTCTTTCCTTCTTCCTTGATTTCTTTCATTCTAGCTTTAATACATTCTAACAGACTTTCTTTAGTTTGTTTCTTTATTTCTTTCTTTATATGTTTAATTCTAGTTTTAATACATTCTAACATTCTAACTTTAGTTTCTATCTTTCTTTCTTGATATCTTTCATTCTAGCTTTAATACCTTTTAACATTCTAACTTTACGTTCATTCTTCCTTTCTTTCTTGATTTATTTCATTCTAGCTTTAATACCCTCTAACATTCTATCTTTACTTTCTTTCTTTCTTTCTTGATAGCTTTCATTCTAGCTTTAATACATTCTAACATTCTATCTTTAGTTTCATTCTTTCCTTCTTTTTTTCTTACATTCTAGCTTTAATTAATTCTAACGTTCCATTTTTAGTTGGTTTCTTTCTTTCTTGCTTGATATCTTTCACTCTAGGTATAATACTTTCTAACATACTATCCTTAGTTTCTTTCTTTTTTTTTCTTTCTTTCTTTCATTCTTGATATCTTTCATTCTAGCTGTAACAACTTCTAACGTTCTATCTTTAGTTTCCGTCTTTCTTTCTCTTTCTTGATTTCTTTCATTCTTGCTTTAATACCTTCTAACATTCTCTTTTGTTTGTTTCTTTTTTTCTTTCTTTATATGTTTCATTCCAGCTTTAGTACATTCTAACATTCTATCTTTAGTTTCTTTCTTTCTTTCTTTCTTCCTTGATTTCTTTCATTCTAGCTTTAATACCTTCCAACACTCTTTCTTTAGTTTGTTTCTTTATTTCTTTCTTTATATGTTTCATTCTAGCTTTAATACATTCTAACATTCTAACTTTAGTTTCTTTCTTTCTTTCTTGATATCTTTCAATCTAGCTTTAATAACATCTAACGTTCTATTTTTAGTTTCTTCCTTTCTTTCTTGATATTTTTCATTCTGTTTAATACATTGTAACATTATATCTTTAGTTTCTTTCTTTCTTTCTTGATTTCTTTCATTCTAGCTTTAATACTTTCTAACATTCTATCTTTAATTTCTATCTATCTTTCCTGATTTATTTAATTCCATCTTTAATACCTTTTAACATTCTATCTTTTCTTTCTTTCTTTCTTTCTTTTTTCTTGATTTCTTTCATTCTAGCTTTAATACCTTCTAACATTCTATCTTTAGTTTCTTTCTTTATTTCTTTCTTTATATGTTTCATTCTAGCTTTAATACATTGTAACATTCTAACTTTAGTTTCTTTCTTTTTTTCTTGATATCTTTGATTCTAGCTTTAATACCTTCTAACGTTCTATCTTTAGTTCCTTTCTTTCTTTCTTGATATCTTTTATTCTAGCTTTAATACCTTTTAACATTATATCTTTAGTTTCTTTCTTTCTTGATTTCCTTCATTCTAGCTATAATACCTTCTAACACTATTTCTTTAATTTGTTTCTTTATTTCTTTCTTTATATGTTTCATTCTAGCTTTAATACATTCTAACATTCTAACTTAACATACTATCTTTAGTTTCTTCCTTTCTTCCTTTCTTTCTTTCTTGATATCTTTCATTCTAGCTGTAACAACTTCTAACGTTCTATCTTTAGTTATTTAGTTTATTTAATTCCAACTTTAATAACTTTTAACATTCTATCTTTTGTTTGTTTCTTTCTTTCTTTCTTTATATGTTTCATTCTAGCTTTAATACCTTCTAACATTCTATCTTTAGTTTCTTTCTTTCTTGATATCTTTCATTCTAGCTTTAATACCTTCTAACGTTCTATCTTTAGTTTCTTTCTTTCTTTCCATCTTTCTTGATTTCTTTCATTCTAGCTTTAATACTTTCTAACATTCTATCTTTAATTTCTATCTATCTTTCTTGATTTATTTAATTCCATCTTTAATACCTTTTAACATTCTATCTTTTGTTTCTTTCTTTCTTTCTTTTTTCTTGATTTCTTTCATTCTAGCTTTAATACCTTCTAACATTCTATCTTTAGTTTCTTTCTTTCCTGATTTCTTTCATTTTAGCTTAAATAACTTCTAAGATTCTATCTTTAGTTTCTTTCTTTCTTGATTTCTTTCATTCTAGCTTTAATACCTTCTAACACTCTTTCTTTAGTTTGTTTCTGTATTTCTTTCTTTATATGTTTCATTCTAGCTTTAATACATTCTAACATTCTAACTTTAGTTTCTTTCTTTATTTCTTGATATCTTTCATTCTAGCTTTTATACCTTTTAACATTCTAACTTTAGTTTCTTTCTTGATTTCCTTCTTGATTTCTTCCATTCTAGGTTTAATAACATCTTACATTCTATCTTTAGTTTCTTCCTTTCTTTCTTGATATTTTTCATTCTAAGTTTAGTACATTGTAACATTATACCTTTAGTTTCTTTCTTTCTTTCTTTCTTGATTTCTTTCATTCTAGGTATAATACCTTCTAACATTCTATCTTTTGTTTCTTTCTTTCTTTCTTGATTTATTTAATTCTAGCTTTAATACCTTCTAACATTCTATCTTTAGTTTGTTTGTTTCTTTTTTTCTTTATATGTTTCATTCTAGCCTCTATACTTTCTAACATTCTAACTTTAGTTTCTTTCTATCTTTCTTGATTTCTTACATTCTTGCTTTAATAAATTCTAACGTTTTATCTTTAGTTTTTCTTTCTTTCTTCTTTCTTTCATTCTTTATTTCTTTCACTCTAGCTTTAATACATTCTAACATTCTATCTTTAGTTTCCTTCTTTCTTGATATCTTTCATTCTAGCTTTAATACCTTTTAACATTCTATCTTTTGTTTGTTTGTTTCTTTCTTGTTTTCTTTCATTCTAGCTTTAATACATTCCAACATTCTATCTTTTGTTTGTTTCTTTCTTTCTTTCTTCATGTCTTTTATTCTAGCTTTAATACCTTCTAACGTTCTATCTTTAGTTTCTTTCTCTCTTTTTTGCTTGATATATTTCATTCTAGCTTTAAACCTTTTAACATTCTATCTTTAGTTTGTTTCTTTAGTTATTGATATTTTTTCATTTTAGCTTTAATATCTTCTAACATTCTATGTTTAGTTTGATTGTTTCTTCCTTTCCTAATTAATATCTTTCATTCTAGCTTTAATACCTTTTAACATTCTATCTTTTGTTTGTTTGTTTCTTTCTTGTTTTCTTTCATTCTAGCTTTAATACATTCCAACATTCTATCTTTTGTTTGTTTCTTTCTTTCTTTCTTCATGTCTTTTATTCTAGCTTTAATACCTTCTAACGTTCTATCTTTAGTTTCTTTCTCTCTTTTTTGCTTGATATCTTTCATTCTAGCTTTAAACCTTTTAACATTCTATCTTTAGTTTGTATCTTTCTTTATTGCTATCTTTCATTCTAGCTTTAATACCATCTAACATTCTATCTTTAGTTTGTTCCTTTCTTTCTTGATATCTTTCATTCTAGCTTCAATACCTTCTAACATTTAACCTTTAGTTTCTTTCTTTCTTTCCTGATATCGTTCATTCCAGCTTTATTACCTTCTAACACTCTATCTTTAGTTTCTTTCTTTCTTTCTTTCTTTCTTTCTTTCTTTCTTTCTTTCTTTCTTTCTTTCTTTCTTTCTTTCTTGGTGTCTTTCGTTCTAGCTTTAATACCTTCTAACATTCTATCTTTAGTTTCTTTCTTTATTTCTTTCTTTATATGTTTCATTCTAGCTTTAATACATTCTAACATTCTAACTTTAGTTTCTTTCTTTCTTTCTTGATATCTTTCATTCTAGCTTTAATACCTTCTAACGTTCTATCTTTAGTTCCTTTCTTTCTTTCTTGATATCTTTTATTCTAGCTTTAATACCTTTTAACATTATATCTTTAGTTTCTTTCTTTCTTGATTTCTTTCTTTCTAGCTATAATACCTTCTAACACTATTTCTTTAATTTGTTTCTTTATTTCTTTCTTTATATGTTTCATTCTAGCTTTAATACATTCTAACATTCTAACTTAACATACTATCTTTAGTTTCTTCCTTTCTTCCTTTCTTTCTTTCTTGATATCTTTCATTCTAGCTGTAACAACTTCTAACGTTCTATCTTTAGTTATTTAGTTTATTTAATTCCATCTTTAATAACTTTTAACATTCTATCTTTTGTTTGTTTGTTTCTTTCTTTCTTTATATGTTTCATTCTAGCTTTAATACCTTCTAACATTCTATCTTTAGTTTCTTTCTTTCTTGATATCTTTCATTCTAGCTTTAATACCTTCTAACGTTCTATCTTTTGTTTCTTTCTTTCTTTCCATCTTTCTTGATTTCTTTCATTCTTGCTTTAAAACCTTCTAACATTCTATCTTTTGTTTGTTTCTTTTTTCTTTCTATATATGTTTCTTTCCAGCATTAATACATTCTAACATTCTATCTTTAGTTTGTTTCTTTCTTTATTGATATCTTTCAATCTAGCTTTAATAACATCTAGCATTCTATTTTTAGTTTCTTCCTTTCTTTCTTGATATTTTTCATTCTCATTTAAATACATTATAACATTATATCTTTAGTTTCTTTCTATCTTTCTTGATTTATTTAATTCCATCTTTAATAACTTTTAACATTCTATCTTTTGTTTCTTTCTTTCTTTCTTTCTTTATTTGTTTCATTCTAGCTTTAATACATTCTAACATTCTATCTTTAGTTTCTTTCTATCTTGATTTCTTACTTTCTTGCTTTAATAAATTCTAATGTTTTATCTTTCGATTTTCTTTCTTTCTTCTTTCTTTCTTTCTTGATTTCTTTCATTCTAGCTTCAATACCTTCTAACATTCTATCTTTAGTTTCTTTCTTTCTTGATTTCTTTCATTTTAGCTTAAATAACTTCTAAGATTCTATCTTTAGTTTCTTTCTTTTTTTCTTGATATCTTTCATTCTAGCTTTAATACCCTCTAACGTTCTATCTTTAGTTTCTTTCTTTCTTTCTTGATATCTTTATTCTAGCTTTAATACCTTTTAACATTATATCTTTAGTTTCTTTCTTTCTTGATTTCTTTCATTCTAGCTTCAATACCTTCTAACATTCTATCTTTAGTTTCTTTCTTTCTTGATTTCTTTCATTTTAGCTTAAATAACTTCTAAGATTCTATCTTTAGTTTCTTTCTTTTTTTCTTGATATCTTTCATTCTAGCTTTAATACCTTCTAACATTCTAACTTTAGTTTCTTTCTTTCTTTCTTGATATCGTTCATTCTAGCTTTAATACCTTTTAACATTCTAACTTTAGTTTCTTTCTTGATTTTATTTTTGATTTATTTCATTCTAGCTTTAATACCTTCTAACATTCTATCTTTAGTTTCTTTCTTTCTTTCTTGATATCTTTCATTCTAGCTTTAATACATTCTAACATTCTATCTTTAGTTTCTTTCTTTCTTTCTTGATATCTTTCATTCTAGCTTTAATAAATTCTAACGTTCTATCTTTAGTTTGTTTCTTTCTTTCTTTCTTGATATCTTTCATTCTTGGTATAATACTTTCTAACATACTATCTTTAGTTTCTTTCTTTCTTTCTTTCTTTCTTTCTTGATATCTTTCATTCTAGCTGTAACAACTTCTAACGTTCTATCTTTAGTTTCCGTCTCTTTCTTTCTTTCTTGATTTCTTTCATTCTTGCTTTAATACCTTCTGACATTCTCTTTTGTTTGTTTCTTTCTTTCTTTATATGTTTCATTCGAACTTTAATACATTCTAACATTCTATCTTTAGTTTCTTTTTTTCTTTCTTTCTTCCTTGATTTCTTTCATTATAGATTTAATACCTTCTAACACTCTTTCTTTAGTTTGTTTCTTTATTTATTTCTTTATATGTTTCATTCTAGCTTTAATACATTCTAACATTCTAACTTTAGTTTCTTTCTTTCTTTCTTGATATCTTTTAATCTAGCTTTAATAACATCTAACATTATATCTTTAGTTTCTTTCTTTCTTTCTTGATTTCTTTCATTCTAGCTTTAATACCTTCTAACATTCTATCTTTAATTTCTTTCTTTATTTCTTTCTTTATATGTTTCATTCTAGCTTTAATACATTCTAACATTCTAACTTTAGTTTCTTTCTTTCTTTCTTGATATCTTTTAATCTAGCTTTAATAACATCTAACATTATATCTTTAGTTTCTTTCTTTCTTTCTTGATTTATTTAATTCCATCTTTAATACATTCTAACATTCTATCTTTAATTTCTTTCTATCTTGATTTCATTCATTCTTGCTTTAATAAATTCTAACGTTTTATCTTTAGTTTTTCTTTCTTTCATCTTTCTTTCTTTCTTGATTTCTTTCATTCTAGCTTTAATACCTTCTAACATTCTATCTTTAGTTTCTTTCTTTCTTGATATCTTTCATTCTAGCTTTAATACCTTCTAACGTTCTATCTTTAGTTTCTTTCTTTCTTTCTTTCTTGATATCTTTCATTCTAGGTATAATACTTTCTAACATACTATCTTTAGTTTCTTTCTTTCTTTCTTTCTTTCTTGATATCTTTCATTCTAGCTGTAACAACTTCTAACGTTCTATCTTTAGTTTCCGTCTTTCTTTCTTTCTTTCTTGATTTCTTTCGTTCTTGCTTTAATATCTTCTAACATTCTATCTTTAGTTTTTTTGTTTTTTCTTTCTATATATGTTTCATTCCAGCTTTAATACATTCTAACATTCTATCTTTAGTTTGTTTCTTTCTTTATTGATATCTTTCAATCTAGCATTAATAACATCTAACATTCTATTTTTAGTTTCTTCCTTTCTTTCTTGATATTTTTTCATTCTCAGTTTAATACATTGTAATATTATATCTTTAGTTTCTTTCTTTCTTTCTTGATTTATTTCATTCTAGCTTTAATACCTTCTAACATTCTATCTTTAATTTCTTTCTATCTTTCTTGATTTATTTAATTCCATCTTTAATACCTTTTAACATTCTATCTTTTGTTTCTTTCTTTCTTTCTTTTTTCTTGATATCTTTCATTCTAGCTTTAATACCTTCTAACATTCTATCTTTAGTTTCTTTCTTTATTTCTTTCTTTATATGTTTCATTCTAGCTTTAATACATTCTAACATTCTAACTTTAGTTTCTTTCTTTCTTTCTTGATATCTTTCAATCTAGCTTTAATAACATCTAACATTCTATTTTTAGTTTCTTCCTTTCTTTCTTGATATTTTTCATTCTCAGTTTAATACATTGTAACATTATATCTTTAGTTTCTTTCTTTCTTTCTTGATTTCTTTCATTCTAGCTTTAATACTTTCTAACATTCTATCTTTAATTTCTATCTATCTTTCTTGATTTATTTAATTCCATCTTTAATACCTTTTAACATTCTATCTTTTGTTTCTTTCTTTCTTTTTTTTCTTGATTTCTTTCATTCTAGCTTTAATACCTTCAAACATTCTATCTTTAGTTTCTTTCTTTCTTGATTTCTTTCATTTTAGCTTAAATAACTTCTAAGATTCTATCTTTAGTTTCTTTCTTTCTTTCTTGATATCTTTCATTCTAGCTTTAATAGCTTCTAACGTTCTATCTTTAGTTCCTTTCTTTCTTTCTTGATATCTTTTATTCTAGCTTTAATACCTTTTAACATTATATCTTTAGTTTCTTTCTTTCTTGATTTCTTTCATTCTAGCTATAATACCTTCTAACACTATTTCTTTAATTTGTTTCTTTATTTCTTTCTTTATATGTTTCATTCTAGCTTTAATACATTCTAACATTCTAACTTCAGTTTCTTTCTTTCTTTCTTGATATCTTTCATTCTAGCTTTGATACCTTTTAACATTCTAACTTTAGTTTCTTTCTTTCTTTCTTGATATCTTTCCTTCTAGCTTTAATACCTTCTAACATTCTATCTTTAGTTTCTTTCTTTCTTTCTTGATATCTTTCATTCTAGCTTTAATACATTCTAACATTCTATCTTTAGTTTCTTTCTTTCTTTCTTGATATCTTTCATTCTAGCTTTAATAAATTCTAACGTTCTATCTTTAGTTTGTTTCTTTCTTTCTTGATATCTTTCATTCTTGGTATAATACTTTCTAACATACTATCTTTAGTTTCTTTCTTTCTTTCTTTCTTTCTTTCTTTCTTGATATCTTTCAATCTAGCTTTAATACCTTTTAACATTCTAACTTTAGTTTCTTTCTTCCTTTCTTTCTTGATTTCTTTCATTCTAGCTTGAATACCTTCTAACATTCTATCTTTAGTTTCTTTCTTTCTTTCTTGATATCTTTCATTCTAGCTTTAATAGCTTCTAACGTTCTATCTTTAGTTCCTTTCTTTCTTTCTTGATATCTTTTATTCTAGCTTTAATACCTTTTAACATTATATCTTTAGTTTCTTTCTTTCTTGATTTCTTTCATTCTAGCTATAATACCTTCTAACACTATTTCTTTAATTTGTTTCTTTATTTCTTTCTTTATATGTTTCATTCTAGCTTTAATACATTCTAACATTCTAACTTCAGTTTCTTTCTTTCTTTCTTGATATCTTTCATTCTAGCTTTGATACCTTTTAACATTCTAACTTTAGTTTCTTTCTTTCTTTCTTGATATCTTTCCTTCTAGCTTTAATACCTTCTAACATTCTATCTTTAGTTTCTTTCTTTCTTTCTTGATATCTTTCATTCTAGCTTTAATACATTCTAACATTCTATCTTTAGTTTCTTTCTTTCTTTCTTGATATCTTTCATTCTAGCTTTAATAAATTCTAACGTTCTATCTTTAGTTTGTTTCTTTCTTTCTTGATATCTTTCATTCTTGGTATAATACTTTCTAACATACTATCTTTAGTTTCTTTCTTTCTTTCTTTCTTTCTTTCTTTCTTTCTTTCTTGATATCTTTCATTCTAGCTGTAACAACTTCTAACGTACTATCTTTAGTTTCCGTCTTTCTTTCTTTCTTGATTTCTTTCATTCTTGCTTTAATACCTTTTAACATTCTCTTTTGTTTGTTTCTTTGTTTCTTTCTTTATATGTTTCATTCCAGCTTTAATACATTCTTACATTCTATCTTTAGTTTCTTTTTTTCTTTCTTTCTTCCTTGATTTCTGTCATTATATCTTTAATACCTTCTAACACTCTTTCTTTAGTTTGTTTCTTTATTTATTTCTTTATATGTTTCATTCTAGCTTTAATACATTCTAACATTCTAACTTTATATTCTTTCTTTCTTTCTTGATATCTTTCATTCTAGCTGTAACAACTTCTAACGTTCTATCTTTAGTTTCTTTCTTTCTTCCTTGATTTCTTTCATTCTAGCTTTAATACCTTCTAACAGACTTTCTTTAGTTTGTTTCTTTTTTTTCTTTCTTTATATGTTTAATTCTAGCTTTAATACATTCTAACATTCTAACTTTAGTTTCTATCTTTCTTTCTTGATATCTTCATTCTAGCTTTAATACCTTTTAACATTCTAACTTTACTTTCTTTCTTCCTTTCTTTCTTGATTTATTTCATTCTAGCTTTAATACCTTCTAACATTCTATCTTTACTTTCTTTCTTTCTTTCTTGATAGCTTTCATTCTAGCTTTAATACATTTTAACATTCTATCTTTAGTTTCTTTCTTTCCTTCTTTTTTCTTACATTCTAGCTTTAATAAATTCTAACGTTCCATCTTTAGTTTGTTTCTTTCTTTCTTTCTTGATATCTTTTAATCTCGCTTTAATAACATCTAACATTATATCTTTAATTTCTTTCTTTCTTTCTTGAATTCTTTCATTCTAGCTTTAATACCTTCTAACATTCTATCTTTAATTTCTTTCTGTCTTTCTTGATTTATTTAATTCCATCTTTAATAACTTTTAACATTCTATCTTTTGTTTCTTTCTTTCTTTCTTTCTTTATATGTTTCATTCTAGCTTTAATACATTCTAACATTCTATCTTTAGTTTCTTTCTATCTTGATTTCTTACATTTTTGCTCTAATAAATTCTAACGATTTATCTTTAGTTTTTCTTTCTTTCTTCTTTCTTTCTTTCTTGATTTCTTTCATCCTAGCTTTAATACCTTCTAACATTCTATCTTTAGTTTCTTTCTTTCTTCATGTCTTTTATTCTAGCTTTAATACCTTCTAACGTTCTATCTTTAGTTTCTTTCTCTCTTTTTTGCTTGATATATTTCATTCTAGCTTTAAACCTTGTAACATTCTATCTTTAGTTTGTTTCTTTAGTTATTGATATTTTTTCATTTTAGCTTTAATATCTTCTAACATTCTATGTTTAGTTTGATTGTTTCTTCCTTTCCTAATTAATATCTTTCATTCCTCCTTTAATAACTTCTAACATCCTATCTTTAGTTTGTATCTTTCTTTATTGCTATCTTTCATTCTAGCTTTAATACCATCTAACATTCTATCTTTAGTTTGTTCCTTTCTTTCTTGATATCTTTCATTCTAGCTTCAATACCTTCTAACATTTAACCTTTAGTTCCTTTCTTTCTTTCTTGATATCTTTTATTCTAGCTTTAATACCTTTTAACATTATATCTTTAGTTTCTTTCTTTCTTGATTTCTTTCATTCTAGCTATAATACCTTCTAACACTATTTCTTTAATTTGTTTCTTTATTTCTTTCTTTATATGTTTCATTCTAGCTTTAATACATTCTAACATTCTAACTTAACATACTATCTTTAGTTTCTTCCTTTCTTCCTTTCTTTCTTTCTTGATATCTTTCATTCTAGCTGTAACAACTTCTAACGTTCTATCTTTAGTTATTTAGTTTATTTAATTCCATCTTTAATAACTTTTAACATTCTATCTTTTGTTTGTTTGTTTCTTTCTTTCTTTATATGTTTCATTCTAGCTTTAATACCTTCTAACATTCTATCTTTAGTTTCTTTCTTTCTTGATATCTTTCATTCTAGCTTTAATACCTTCTAACGTTCTATCTTTAGTTTCTTTCTTTCTTTCCATCTTTCTTGATTTCTTTCATTCTTGCTTTAAAACCTTCTAACATTCTATCTTTTGTTTGTTTCTTTTTTCTTTCTATATATGTTTCTTTCCAGCATTAATACATTCTAACATTCTATCTTTAGTTTGTTTCTTTCTTTATTGATATCTTTCAATCTAGCTTTAATAACATCTAGCATTCTATTTTTAGTTTCTTCCTTTCTTTCTTGATATTTTTCATTCTCATTTAAATACATTATAACATTATATCTTTAGTTTCTTTCTATCTTTCTTGATTTATTTAATTCCATCTTTAATAACTTTTAACATTCTATCTTTTGTTTCTTTCTTTCTTTCTTTATTTATTTGTTTCATTCTAGCTTTAATACATTCTAACATTCTATCTTTAGTTTCTTTCTATCTTGATTTCTTACTTTCTTGCTTTAATAAATTCTAATGTTTTATCTTTCGATTTTCTTTCTTTCTTCTTTCTTTCTTTCTTGATTTCTTTCATTCTAGCTTCAATACCTTCTAACATTCTATCTTTAGTTTCTTTCTTTCTTGATTTCTTTCATTTTAGCTTAAATAACTTCTAAGATTCTATCTTTAGTTTCTTTCTTTTTTTCTTGATATCTTTCATTCTAGCTTTAATACCCTCTAACGTTCTATCTTTAGTTTCTTTCTTTCTTTCTTGATATCTTTATTCTAGCTTTAATACCTTTTAACATTATATCTTTAGTTTCTTTCTTTCTTGATTTCTTTCATTCTAGCTTCAATACCTTCTAACATTCTATCTTTAGTTTCTTTCTTTCTTGATTTCTTTCATTTTAGCTTAAATAACTTCTAAGATTCTATCTTTAGTTTCTTTCTTTTTTTCTTGATATCTTTCATTCTAGCTTTAATACCTTTTAACATTCTAACTGTAGTTTCTTTCTTTCTTTCTTGACATCTTTCATTCTAGCTTTAATACCTTTTAACATTCTAACTTTAGTTTCTTTCTTGATTTTATTTTTGATTTATTTCATTCTAGCTTTAATACCTTCTAACATTCTATCTTTAGTTTCTTTCTTTCTTTCTTGATATCTTTCATTCTAGCTTTAATACATTCTAACATTCTATCTTTAGTTTCTCTTTCTTTCTTGATATCTTTCATTCTAGCTTTAATAAATTCTAACGTTCTATCTTTAGTTTGTTTCTTTCTTTCTTTCTTGATATCTTTCATTCTTGGTATAATACTTTCTAACATACTATCTTTAGTTTCTTTCTTTCTTTCTTTCTTTCTTTCTTTCTTTCTTTCTTGATATCTTTCATTCTAGCTGTAACAACTTCTAACGTTCTATCTTTAGTTTCCGTCTCTTTCTTTCTTTCTTGATTTCTTTCATTCTTGCTTTAATACCTTCTGACATTCTCTTTTGTTTGTTTCTTTCTTTCTTTATATGTTTCATTCCAACTTTAATACATTCTAACATTCTATCTTTAGTTTCTTTTTTTCTTTCTTTCTTCCTTGATTTCTTTCATTATAGATTTAATACCTTCTAACACTCTTTCTTTAGTTTGTTTCTTTATTTATTTCTTTATATGTTTCATTCTAGCTTTAATACATTCTAACATTCTAACTTTAGTTTCTTTCTTTCTTTCTTGATATCTTTTAATCTAGCTTTAATAACATCTAACATTATATTTTTAGTTTCTTTCTTTCTTTCTTGATTTCTTTCATTCTAGCTTTAATACCTTCTAACATTCTATCTTTAATTTCTTTCTTTATTTCTTTCTTTATATGTTTCATTCTAGCTTTAATACATTCTAACATTCTAACTTTAGTTTCTTTCTTTCTTTCTTGATATCTTTTAATCTAGCTTTAATAACATCTAACATTATATCTTTAGTTTCTTTCTTTCTTTCTTGATTTATTTAATTCCATCTTTAATACATTCTAACATTCTATCTTTAATTTCTTTCTATCTTGATTTCATTCATTCTTGCTTTAATAAATTCTAACGTTTTATCTTTAGTTTTTCTTTCTTTCATCTTTCTTTCTTTCTTGATTTCTTTCATTCTAGCTTTAATACCTTCTAACATTCTATCTTTAGTTTCTTTCTTTCTTGATATCTTTCATTCTAGCTTTAATACCTTCTAACGTTCTATCTTTAGTTTCTTTCTTTCTTTCTTTCTTGATATCTTTCATTCTAGGTATAATACTTTCTAACATACTATCTTTAGTTTCTTTCTTTCTTTCTTTCTTTCTTGATATCTTTCATTCTAGCTGTAACAACTTCTAACGTTCTATCTTTAGTTTCCGTCTTTCTTTCTTTCTTTCTTGATTTCTTTCGTTCTTGCTTTAATATCTTCTAACATTCTATCTTTAGTTTTTTTGTTTTTTCTTTCTATATATGTTTCATTCCAGCTTTAATACATTCTAACATTCTATCTTTAGTTTGTTTCTTTCTTTATTGATATCTTTCAATCTAGCATTAATAACATCTAACATTCTATTTTTAGTTTCTTCCTTTCTTTCTTGATATTTTTTCATTCTCAGTTTAATACATTGTAATATTATATCTTTAGTTTCTTTCTTTCTTTCTTGATTTATTTCATTCTAGCTTTAATACCTTCTAACATTCTATCTTTAATTTCTTTCTATCTTTCTTGATTTATTTAATTCCATCTTTAATACCTTTTAACATTCTATCTTTTGTTTCTTTCTTTCTTTCTTTTTTCTTGATATCTTTCATTCTAGCTTTAATACCTTCTAACATTCTATCTTTAGTTTCTTTCTTTATTTCTTTCTTTATATGTTTCATTCTAGCTTTAATACATTCTAACATTCTAACTTTAGTTTCTTTCTTTCTTTCTTGATATCTTTCAATCTAGCTTTAATAACATCTAACATTCTATTTTTAGTTTCTTCCTTTCTTTCTTGATATTTTTCATTCTCAGTTTAATACATTGTAACATTATATCTTTAGTTTCTTTCTTTCTTTCTTGATTTCTTTCATTCTAGCTTTAATACTTTCTAACATTCTATCTTTAATTTCTATCTATCTTTCTTGATTTATTTAATTCCATCTTTAATACCTTTTAACATTCTATCTTTTGTTTCTTTCTTTCTTTTTTTTTTCTTGATTTCTTTCATTCTAGCTTTAATACCTTCAAACATTCTATCTTTAGTTTCTTTCTTTCTTGATTTCTTTCATTTTAGCTTAAATAACTTCTAAGATTCTATCTTTAGTTTCTTTCTTTCTTTCTTTCTTGATATCTTTCATTCTAGCTTTAATAGCTTCTAACGTTCTATCTTTAGTTCCTTTCTTTCTTTCTTGATATCTTTTATTCTAGCTTTAATACCTTTTAACATTATATCTTTAGTTTCTTTCTTTCTTGATTTCTTTCATTCTAGCTATAATACCTTCTAACACTATTTCTTTAATTTGTTTCTTTATTTCTTTCTTTATATGTTTCATTCTAGCTTTAATACATTCTAACATTCTAACTTCAGTTTCTTTCTTTCTTTCTTGATATCTTTCATTCTAGCTTTGATACCTTTTAACATTCTAACTTTAGTTTCTTTCTTTCTTTCTTGATATCTTTCCTTCTAGCTTTAATACCTTCTAACATTCTATCTTTAGTTTCTTTCTTTCTTTCTTGATATCTTTCATTCTAGCTTTAATACATTCTAACATTCTATCTTTAGTTTCTTTCTTTCTTTCTTGATATCTTTCATTCTAGCTTTAATAAATTCTAACGTTCTATCTTTAGTTTGTTTCTTTCTTTCTTGATATCTTTCATTCTTGGTATAATACTTTCTAACATACTATCTTTAGTTTCTTTCTTTCTTTCTTTCTTTCTTTCTTGATATCTTTCATTCTAGCTGTAACAACTTCTAACGTACTATCTTTAGTTTCCGTCTTTCTTTCTTTCTTGATTTCTTTCATTCTTGCTTTAATACCTTTTAACATTCTCTTTTGTTTGTTTCTTTGTTTCTTTCTTTATATGTTTCATTCCAGCTTTAATACATTCTTACATTCTATCTTTAGTTTCTTTTTTTCTTTCTTTCTTCCTTGATTTCTGTCATTATATCTTTAATACCTTCTAACACTCTTTCTTTAGTTTGTTTCTTTATTTATTTCTTTATATGTTTCATTCTAGCTTTAATACATTCTAACACTCTAACTTTATATTCTTTCTTTCTTTCTTGATATCTTTCATTCTAGCTGTAACAACTTCTAACGTTCTATCTTTAGTTTCTTTCTTTCTTCCTTGATTTCTTTCATTCTAGCTTTAATACCTTCTAACAGACTTTCTTTAGTTTGTTTCTTTTTTTTCTTTCTTTATATGTTTAATTCTAGCTTTAATACATTCTAACATTCTAACTTTAGTTTCTATCTTTCTTTCTTGATATCTTCATTCTAGCTTTAATACCTTTTAACATTCTAACTTTACTTTCTTTCTTCCTTTCTTTCTTGATTTATTTCATTCTAGCTTTAATACCTTCTAACATTCTATCTTTACTTTCTTTCTTTCTTTCTTGATAGCTTTCATTCTAGCTTTAATACATTTTAACATTCTATCTTTAGTTTCTTTCTTTCCTTCTTTTTTCTTACATTCTAGCTTTAATAAATTCTAACGTTCCATCTTTAGTTTGTTTCTTTCTTTCTTTCTTGATATCTTTTAATCTCGCTTTAATAACATCTAACATTATATCTTTAATTTCTTTCTTTCTTTCTTGAATTCCTTCATTCTAGCTTTAATACCTTCTAACATTCTATCTTTAATTTCTTTCTGTCTTTCTTGATTTATTTAATTCCATCTTTAATAACTTTTAACATTCTATCTTTTGTTTCTTTCTTTCTTTCTTTCTTTATATGTTTCATTCTAGCTTTAATACATTCTAACATTCTATCTTTAGTTTCTTTCTATCTTGATTTCTTACATTTTTGCTCTAATAAATTCTAACGATTTATCTTTAGTTTTTCTTTTTTTCTTCTTTCTTTCTTTCTTGATTTCTTTCATTCTAGCTTTAATACCTTCTAACATTCTATCTTTAGTTTCTTTCTTTCTTCATGTCTTTTATTCTAGCTTTAATACCTTCTAACGTTCTATCTTTAGTTTCTTTCTCTCTTTTTTGCTTGATATATTTCATTCTAGCTTTAAACCTTGTAACATTCTATCTTTAGTTTGTTTCTTTAGTTATTGATATTTTTTCATTTTAGCTTTAATATCTTCTAACATTCTATGTTTAGTTTGATTGTTTCTTCCTTTCCTAATTAATATCTTTCATTCCTGCTTTAATAACTTCTAACATCCTATCTTTAGTTTGTATCTTTCTTTATTGCTATCTTTCATTCTAGCTTTAATACCATCTAACATTCTATCTTTAGTTTGTTCCTTTCTTTCTTGATATCTTTCATTCTAGCTTCAATACCTTCTAACATTTAACCTTTAGTTTCTTTCTTTCTTTCCTGATATCGTTCATTCCAGCTTTATTACCTTCTAACACTCTATCTTTAGTTTCTTTCTTTCCTTCTTTCTTTCTTTCTTTCTTTCTTTCTTTCTTTCTTTCTTTCTTTCTTTCTTTCTTGGTGTCTTTCGTTCTAGCTGTAATACCTTCTAACATTCTGTCTTTAGTTTCTTTCTTTCTTGTTTTCTTTCATTTTTGATTTAATAACTTCTCACGTTCTATCTTTAGTTTCTTTCTTTCTTCATATCTTTCATTCTAATTTTAAAAACTTCTAATGTTCTATCTTTAGATTGCTTCTTTTTCCTTCTTGATATCTTTCATTCTTCCATTAATACCTTCTAACATTCTATTTTAGTTTCTTTCTCTCTTTACTTTTTTGTTTCCTTTCATTTTTGCTATAATAACTTCTCACGTTCTATCTTTAGATTGTTTCTTTCTTTCTTTCTTGATATCTTTCATTCTAGATTTAATACCTTTTAACATTCTAACTTTAGTTTCTTTCTTTCTTTCATTCTTTCTTGATTTTTCATTCTAGCTTTAATACCTTCTAACATTCTATCTTTAGTTTCTTTCTCTCTTTCTTTCTTTCTTGATTTCTTTCATTCTAGCTTTAATACCTTCTAACATTCTATCTTTAGTTTATTTCTTTGTTTCTTTCTTTATATGTTTCATTACAGGTTTAATACATTGTAACATTATATCTTTAGTTTGTTTCTTTCTTTCTTTCGTGATATCTTTCATTCTATCTTTAATACAATCTAACATTCTATCTTTAGTTTGTTTGTTTCTTTCTTTCTTTCTTGATATCTTTCATTCTAGCTTTAATACCTTCTAACATTCTAACTATAGTTTCTTTCTTTCTTGATATCTTTCATTCTAGCTTTAATACCTTCTGACATTCTATCTTTAGTTCCTTTTTCTTTCTTGATTTATTTCATTCTAGCTTTAATACCTTCTAACATTCTTTCTTTAGTTTGTTTCTTTATTTCTTTCATTATATGTTTCATTCTAGCTTTAATACATTCTAACATTCTAACTTTAGTTTCTTTCTACCTTTCTTTCTTCATATCTTTCAATCTAGCTTTAATACCTTTTAACATTCTAACTTTAGTTTCTTTCTTCCTTTCTTTCTTGATTTCTTTCATTCTAGCTTGAATACCTTCTAACATTCTATCTTTTGTTTCTTTCGTTATTTCTTGATTTCTTTCATTCTAGCTTCAATACCTCGTAACATTCTATCTTTAGTTTCTTTCTTTCTTTCTTGATATTTTTCATTCTATCTTTAATACATTATAACATTCTATCTTTAGTTTCTTTCTTTCTTTCTTGATTTCTTTCATTTTAGATTCAATAACTTCTAACATTCTATCTTTAGTTTCTTTCTTTCTTTCTTGATATCTTTCATTCTAGCTTTAATACCTTCTAACTTTCTCTCATTAGTTTCTTTCTTTCTTTCTTGATTTCTTTCATTCTAGCTTTAATACCTTCTAACATGCAATCTTTAGTTTATTTCATTGTATCTCGATTATTTTATTCTAGCTTTAATGCCTTTTAAAATTCTATCTTTAATTTGTTTCTTTCTTTCTTTCTTTATTTCTTTCATTCTAGCTTTAATACATTCTAACATTCTATCTTTAGTTTCTTTCTTTCTTTCTTGATATCTTTCATTCTAGCTTTAATAAATACTAACGTTCTATCTTTAATTTGTTTGTTTCTTTCTTTCTTTCTTGATATCTTTCATTCTAGGTATCATACCTTCTAACATTCTATATTTAGTTTCTTTCTTTCTTTCTTGATATCTTTCATTCTAGCTGTAACAACTTCTAACGTTCTATCTTTAGTTTCTTTCCTTCTTCCTTGATTTCTTTCATTCTAGCTTTAATACATTCTAACAGACTTTCTTTAGTTTGTTTCTTTTTTTTCTTTCTTTATATGTTTAATTCTAGTTTTAATACATTCTAACATTCTAACTTTAGTTTCTATCTTTCTTTCTTGATATCTTTCATTCTAGCTTTAATACCTTTTAACATTCTAACTTTACTTTCATTCTTCCTTTCTTTCTTGATTTATTTCATTCTAGCTTTAATACCTTCTAACATTCTATCTTTACTTTCTTTCTTTCTTTCTTGATAGCTTTCATTCTAGCTTTAATACATTCTAACATTCTATCTTTAGTTTCTTTCTTTCCTTCTTTTTTTCTTACATTCTAGCTTTAATAAATTCTAACGTTCCATCTTTAGTTGGTTTCTTTCTTTCTTGCTTGATATCTTTCACTCTAGGTATAATACTTTCTAACATACTATCCTTAGTTTCTTTCTTTTTTTTTCTTTCTTTCTTTCATTCTTGATATCTTTCATTCTAGCTGTAACAACTTCTAACGTTCTATCTTTAGTTTCCGCCTTTCTTTCTCTTTCTTGATTTATTTCATTCTTGCTTTAATACCTTCTAACATTCTCTTTTGTTTGTTTCTTTTTTTCTTTCTTTATATGTTTCATTCCAGCTTTAGTACATTCTAACATTCTATCTTTAGTTTCTTTCTTTCTTTCTTTCTTCCTTGATTTCTTTCATTCTAGCTTTAATACCTTCCAACACTCTTTCTTTAGTTTGTTTCTTTATTTCTTTCTTTATATGTTTCATTCTAGCTTTAATACATTCTAACATTCTAACTTTAGTTTCTTTCTTTCTTTCTTGATATCTTTCAATCTAGCTTTAATAACATCTAACGTTCTATTTTTAGTTTCTTCCTTTCTTTCTTGATATTTTTCATTCTGTTTAATACATTGTAACATTATATCTTTAGTTTCTTTCTTTCTTTCTTGATTTCTTTCATTCTAGCTTTAATACTTTCTAACATTCTATCTTTAATTTCTATCTATCTTTCTTGATTTATTTAATTCCATTTTTAATACCTTTTAACATTCTATCTTTTTTTTCTTTCTTTCTTTCTTTTTTCTTGATTTCTTTCATTCTAGCTTTAATACCTTCTAACATTCTATCTTTAGTTTCTTTCTTTATTTCTTTCTTTATATGTTTCATTCTAGCTTTAATACATTGTAACATTCTAACTTTAGTTTCTTTCTTTCTTTCTTGATATCTTTGATTCTAGCTTTAATACCTTCTAACGTTCTATCTTTAGTTCCTTTCTTTCTTTCTTGATATCTTTTATTCTAGCTTTAATACCTTTTAACATTATATCTTTAGTTTCTTTCTTTCTTGATTTCCTTCATTCTAGCTATAATACCTTCTAACACTATTTCTTTAATTTGTTTCTTTATTTCTTTCTTTATATGTTTCATTCTAGCTTTAATACATTCTAACATTCTAACTTAACATACTATCTTTAGTTTCTTCCTTTCTTCCTTTCTTTCTTTCTTGATATCTTTCATTCTAGCTGTAACAACTTCTAACGTTCTATCTTTAGTTATTTAGTTTATTTAATTCCAACTTTAATAACTTTTAACATTCTATTTTTTGTTTGTTTCTTTCTTTCTTTATATGTTTCATTCTAGCTTTAATACCTTCTAACATTCTATCTTTAGTTTCTTTCTTTCTTGATATCTTTCATTCTAGCTTTAATACCTTCTAACGTTCTATCTTTAGTTTCTTTCTTTCTTTCCATCTTTCTTGATTTCTTTCATTCTTGCTTTAAAACCTTCTAACATTCTATCTTTTGTTTGTTTCTTTTTTCTTTCTATATATGTTTCTTTCCAGCATTAATACATTCTAACATTCTATCTTTAGTTTGTTTCTTTCTTTCTTGATATCTTTCAATCTAGCTTTAATAACATCTAGCATTCTATTTTTAGTTTCTTCCTTTCTTTCTTGATATTTTTCATTCTCATTTAAATACATTATAACATTATATCTTTAGTTTCTTTCTATCTTTCTTGATTACTTTAATTCCATTTTTAATAACTTTTAACATTCTATCTTTTGTTTCTTTCTTTCTTTCTTTCTTTATTTGTTTCATTCTAGCTTTAATACATTCTAACATTCTATCTTTAGTTTCTTTCTATCTTGATTTCTTACTTTCTTGCTTTAATAAATTCTAATGTTTTATCTTTCGATTTTCTTTCTTTCTTCTTTCTTTCTTTCTTGATTTCTTTCATTCTAGCTTCAATACCTTCTAACATTCTATCTTTAGTTTCTTTCTTTCTTGATTTCTTTCATTTTAGCTTAAATAACTTCTAAGATTCTATCTTTAGTTTCTTTCTTTTTTTCTTGATATCTTTCATTCTAGCTTTAATACCCTCTAACGTTCTATCTTTAGTTTCTTTCTTTCTTTCTTGATATCTTTATTCTAGCTTTAATACCTTTTAATATTATATCTTTAGTTTCTTTCTTTCTTGATTTCTTTCATTCTAGCTTCAATACCTTCTAACATTCTATCTTTAGTTTCTTTCTTTCTTGATTTCTTTCATTTTAGCTTAAATAACTTCTAAGATTCTATCTTTAGTTTCTTTCTTTTTTTCTTGATATCTTTCATTCTAGCTTTAATACCTTCTAACATTCTAACTTTAGTTTCTTTCTTTCTTTCTTGATATCTTTCATTCTAGCTTTAATACCTTTTAACATTCTAACTTTAGTTTCTTTCTTGATTTTATTTTTGATTTATTTCATTCTAGCTTTAATACCTTCTAACATTCTATCTTTAGTTTCTTTCTTTCTTTCTTGATATCTTTCATTCTAGATTTAATACATTCTAACATTCTATCTTTAGTTTCTTTCTTTCTTTCTTGATATCTTTCATTCTAGCTTTAATAAATTCTAACGTTCTATCTTTAGTTTGTTTCTTTCTTTCTTTCTTGATATCTTTCATTCTTGGTATAATACTTTCTAACATACTATCTTTAGTTTCTTTCTTTCTTTCTTTCTTTCTTGATATCTTTCATTCTAGCTGTAACAACTTCTAACGTTCTATCTTTAGTTTCTGTCTCTTTCTTTCTTTCTTGATTTCTTTCATTCTTGCTTTAATACCTTCTGACATTCTCTTTTGTTTGTTTCTTTCTTTCTTTATATGTTTCATTCCAACTTTAATACATTCTAACATTCTATCTTTAGTTTCTTTTTTTCTTTCTTTCTTCCTTGATTTCTTTCATTATAGATTTAATACCTTCTAACACTCTTTCTTTAGTTTGTTTCTTTATTTATTTCTTTATATGTTTCATTCTAGCTTTAATACATTCTAACATTCTAACTTTAGTTTCTTTCTTTCTTTCTTGATATCTTTTAATCTAGCTTTAATAACATCTAACATTATATCTTTAGTTTCTTTCTTTCTTTCTTGATTTCTTTCATTCTAGCTTTAATACCTTCTAACATTCTATCTTTAATTTCTTTCTATCTTTCTTGATTTATTTAATTCCATCTTTAATACATTCTAACATTCTATCTTTAATTTCTTTCTATCTTGATTTCATTCATTCTTGCTTTAATAAATTCTAACGTTTTATCTTTAGTTTTTCTTTCTTTCATCTTTCTTTCTTTCTTGATTTCTTTCATTCTAGCTTTAATACCTTCTAACATTCTATCTTTAGTTTCTTTCTTTCTTGATAACTTTCATTCTAGCTTTAATACCTTCTAACGTTCTATCTTTAGTTTCTTTCTTTCTTTCTTTCTTGATATCTTTCATTCTAGGTATAATACTTTCTAACATACTATCTTTAGTTTCTTTCTTTCTTTCTTTCTTTCTTGATATCTTTCATTCTAGCTGTAACAACTTCTAACGATCGATCTTTAGTTTCCGTCTTTCTTTCTTTCTTTCTTGATTTCTTTCGTTCTTGCTTTAATATCTTCTAACATTCTATCTTTAGTTTTTTTGTTTTTTCTTTCTATATATGTTTCATTCCAGCTTTAATTCTAACATTCTATCTTTAGTTTTTTCTTTCTTTATTGATATCTTTCAATCTAGAATTAATAACATCTAACATTCTATTTTTAGTTTCTTCCTTTCTTTCTTGATATTTTTCATTCTCAGTTTAATACATTGTAACATTATATCGTTAGTTTCTTTCTTTCTTTCTTGATTTCTTTCATTCTAGCTTTAATACTTTCTAACATTCTATCTTTAATTTCTATCTATCTTTCTTGATTTATTTAATTCCATCTTTAATACCTTTTAACATTCTATCTTTTGTTTCTTTCATTCTTTTTTTTTCTTGATTTCTTTCATTCTAGCTTTAATACCTTCTAACATTCTATCTTTAGTTTCTTTCTTTCTTGATTTCTTTCATTTTAGCTTAAATAACTTCTAAGATTCTATCTTTAGTTTCTTTCTTTCTTTCTTGATATCTTTCATTCTAGCTTTAATAGCTTCTAACGTTCTATCTTTAGTTCCTTTCTTTCTTTCTTGATATCTTTTATTCTAGCTTTAATACCTTTTAACATTATATCTTTAGTTTCTTTCTTTCTTGATTTCTTTCATTCTAGCTATAATACCTTCTACCACTATTTCTTTAATTTGTTTCTTTATTTCTTTCTTTATATGTTTCATTCTAGCTTTAATACATTCTAACATTCTAACTTCAGTTTCTTTCTTTCTTTCTTGATATCTTTCATTCTAGCTTTAATACCTTTTAACATTCTAACTTTAGTTTCTTTCTTTCTTTCTTGATATCTTTCCTTCTAGCTTTAATACCTTCTAACATTCTATCTTTAGTTTCTTTCTTTCTTTCTTGATATCTTTCATTCTAGCTTTAATACATTCTAACATTCTATCTTTAGTTTCTTTCTTTCTTTCTTGATATCTTTCATTCTAGCTTTAATAAATTCTAACGTTCTATCTTTAGTTTGTTTCTTTCTTTCTTTCTTGATATCTTTCATTCTTGGTATAATACTTTCTAACATACTATCTTTAGTTTCTTTCTTTCTTTCTTTCTTTCTTTCTTGATATCTTTCATTCTAGCTGTAACAACTTCTAACGTACTATCTTTAGTTTCCGTCTTTCTTTCTTTCTTGATTTCTTTCATTCTTGCTTTAATACCTTTTAACATTCTCTTTTGTTTGTTTCTTTGTTTCTTTCTTTATATGTTTCATTCCAGCTTTAATACATTCTTACATTCTATCTTTAGTTTCTTTTTTTCTTTCTTTCTTCCTTGATTTCTGTCATTATAGCTTTAATACCTTCTAACACTCTTTCTTTAGTTTGTTTCTTTATTTATTTCTTTATATGTTTCATTCTAGCTTTAATACATTCTAACATTCTAACTTTAGATTCTTTCTTTCTTTCTTGATATCTTTCATTCTAGCTGTAACAACTTCTAACGTTCTATCTTTAGTTTCTTTCTTTCTTCCTTGATTTCTTTCATTCTAGCTTTAATACCTTCTAACAGACTTTCTTTAGTTTGTTTCTTTTTTTTCTTTCTTTATATGTTTAATTCTAGCTTTAATACATTCTAACATTCTAACTTTAGTTTCTATCTTTCTTTCTTGATATCTTCATTCTAGCTTTAATACCTTTTAACATTCTAACTTTACTTTCTTTCTTCCTTTCTTTCTTGATTTATTTCATTCTAGCTTTAATACCTTCTAACATTCTATCTTTACTTTCTTTCTTTCTTTCTTGATAGCTTTCATTCTAGCTTTAATACATTTTAACATTCTATCTTTAGTTTCTTTCTTTCCTTCTTTTTTCTTACATTCTAGCTTTAATAAATTCTAACGTTCCATCTTTAGTTTCTTTCTTTCTTTCTTTCTTGATATCTTTTAATCTCGCTTTAATAACATCTAACATTATATCTTTAATTTCTTTCTTTCTTTCTTGAATTCTTTCATTCTAGCTTTAATACCTTCTAACATTCTATCTTTAATTTTTTTCTGTCTTTCTTGATTTATTTAATTCCATCTTTAATAACTTTTAACATTCTATCTTTTGTTTCTTTCTTTCTTTCTTTCTTTATATGTTTCATTCTAGCTTTAATACATTCTAACATTCTATCTTTAGTTTCTTTCTATCTTGATTTCTTACATTTTTGCTCTAATAAATTCTAACGATTTATCTTTAGTTTTTCTTTCTTTCTTCTTTCTTTCTTTCTTGATTTCTTTCATTCTAGCTTTAATACCTTCTAACATTCTATCTTTAGTTTCTTTCTTTCTTGATATCTTTCATTCTAGCTTTAATACCTTCTAACGTTCTATCTTTAGTTTCTTTCTTTCTTTCTTGATATCTTTTATTCTAGCTTTAATACCTTTTAACATTATATCTTTAGTTTCTTTCTTTCTTGATTTCTTTCATTCTAGCTTTAATACCGTCTAACACTCTTTCTTTAGTTTGTTTCTTTATTTCTTTCTTTATATGTTTCATTCTAGCTTTAATACATTCTTACATTCTAACTTTATTTTCATTCTTTCTTTCTTGATATCTTTCATTCTACCTTTAATACCTTTCACATTCTAACTTTAGTTTCTTTCTTGATTTTTTTCTTGATTTATTTCATTCTAGCTTTAATACCTTCTAATATTCTATCTTTAGTTTCTTTCTTTTTTTCTTGATATCTTTCATTCTAGCTTTAATACATTCTAACATTCTATCTTTAGTTTATTTATTTCTTTCTTTATATCTTTCATTCTAGCTTTAATACCTTCTAACATTCTATCTTTAGTTTATTCCTTTCTTTCTTTATATCTTTCATTCTAGCTTTAATTCATTCTAACATTCTATGTTTAGTTTCTTTCTTTCTTTCTTGATATCTTTCATTCTAGCTTTAATAAATTCTATCGTTCTATCTTTAGTTTCTTTCTTTCTTTCTTTCTTGATATCTTTCATTCTAGGTATAATACTTTTTAACATACTATCTTTAGTTTCTTCCTTTCTTCCTTTCTTTCTTTCTTGATATCTTTCATTCTAGCTGTAACAACTTCTAACGTTCTATCTTTAGTTTCCGTCTTTCCTTCTTTCTTGATTTCTTTCATTCTTGCTTTAATACCTTCTAACATTCTATCTTTAGTTTGTTTCTTTCTTTATTGATATCTTTCAATCTAGCTTTAATAACATCTAGCATTCTATTTTTAGTTTCTTCCTTTCTTTCTTGATATTTTTCATTCTCATTTAAATACATTATAACATTCTATCTTTAGTTTCTTTCTATCTTGATTTCTTACATTTTTGCTCTAATAAATTCTAACGATTTATCTTTAGTTTTTCTTTTTTTCTTCTTTCTTTCTTTCTTGATTTCTTTCATTCTAGCTTTAATACCTTCTAACATTCTATCTTTAGTTTCTTTCTTTCTTCATGTCTTTTATTCTAGCTTTAATACCTTCTAACGTTCTATCTTTAGTTTCTTTCTCTCTTTTTTGCTTGATATATTTCATTCTAGCTTTAAACCTTGTAACATTCTATCTTTAGTTTGTTTCTTTAGTTATTGATATTTTTTCATTTTAGCTTTAATATCTTCTAACATTCTATGTTTAGTTTGATTGTTTCTTCCTTTCCTAATTAATATCTTTCATTCCTGCTTTAATAACTTCTAACATCCTATCTTTAGTTTGTATCTTTCTTTATTGCTATCTTTCATTCTAGCTTTAATACCATCTAACATTCTATCTTTAGTTTGTTCCTTTCTTTCTTGATATCTTTCATTCTAGCTTCAATACCTTCTAACATTTAACCTTTAGTTTCTTTCTTTCTTTCCTGATATCGTTCATTCCAGCTTTATTACCTTCTAACACTCTATCTTTAGTTTCTTTCTTTCCTTCTTTCTTTCTTTCTTTCTTTCTTTCTTTCTTTCTTTCTTTCTTTCTTTCTTGGTGTCTTTCGTTCTAGCTGTAATACCTTCTAACATTCTGTCTTTAGTTTCTTTCTTTCTTGTTTTCTTTCATTTTTGATTTAATAACTTCTCACGTTCTATCTTTAGTTTCTTTCTTTCTTCATATCTTTCATTCTAATTTTAAAAACTTCTAATGTTCTATCTTTAGATTGCTTCTTTTTCCTTCTTGATATCTTTCATTCTTCCATTAATACCTTCTAACATTCTATTTTAATTTCTTTCTCTCTTTCCTTTTTTGTTTCCTTTCATTTTTGCTATAATAACTTCTCACGTTCTATCTTTAGATTGTTTCTTTCTTTCTTTCTTGATATCTTTCATTCTAGATTTAATACCTTTTAACATTCTAACTTTAGTTTCTTTCTTTCTTTCATTCTTTCTTGATTTTTCATTCTAGCTTTAATACCTTCTAACATTCTATCTTTAGTTTCTTTCTCTCTTTCTTTCTTTCTTGATTTCTTTCATTCTAGCTTTAATACCTTCTAACATTCTATCTTTAGTTTATTTCTTTGTTTCTTTCTTTATATGTTTCATTACAGGTTTAATACATTGTAACATTATATCTTTAGTTTGTTTCTTTCTTTCTTTCGTGATATCTTTCATTCTATCTTTAATACAATCTAACATTCTATCTTTAGTTTGTTTGTTTCTTTCTTTCTTTCTTGATATCTTTCATTCTAGCTTTAATACCTTCTAACATTCTAACTATAGTTTCTTTCTTTCTTGATATCTTTCATTCTAGCTTTAATACCTTCTGACATTCTATCTTTAGTTCCTTTTTCTTTCTTGATTTATTTCATTCTAGCTTTAATACCTTCTAACATTCTTTCTTTAGTTTGTTTCTTTATTTCTTTCATTATATGTTTCATTCTAGCTTTAATACATTCTAACATTCTAACTTTAGTTTCTTTCTACCTTTCTTTCTTCATATCTTTCAATCTAGCTTTAATACCTTTTAACATTCTAACTTTAGTTTCTTTCTTCCTTTCTTTCTTGATTTCTTTCATTCTAGCTTGAATACCTTCTAACATTCTATCTTTTGTTTCTTTCGTTATTTCTTGATTTCTTTCATTCTAGCTTTAATACCTCGTAACATTCTATCTTTAGTTTCTTTCTTTCTTTCTTGATATTTTTCATTCTATCTTTAATACATTATAACATTCTATCTTTAGTTTCTTTCTTTCTTTCTTGATTTCTTTCATTTTAGATTCAATAACTTCTAACATTCTATCTTTAGTTTCTTTCTTTCTTTCTTGATATCTTTCATTCTAGCTTTAATACCTTCTAACTTTCTCTCATTAGTTTCTTTCTTTCTTTCTTGATTTCTTTCATTCTAGCTTTAATACCTTCTAACATGCAATCTTTAGTTTATTTCATTGTATCTCGATTATTTTATTCTAGCTTTAATGCCTTTTAAAATTCTATCTTTAATTTGTTTCTTTCTTTCTTTCTTTCTTTCTTTCATTCTAGCTTTAATACATTCTAATATTCTATCTTTAGTTTCTTTCTTTCTTTCTTGATATCTTTCATTCTAGCTTTAATAAATACTAACGTTCTATCTTTAATTTGTTTGTTTCTTTCTTTCTTTCTTGATATCTTTCATTCTAGGTATAATACCTTCTAACATTCTATATTTAGTTTCTTTCTTTCTTTCTTGATATCTTTCATTCTAGCTGTAACAACTTCTAACGTTCTATCTTTAGTTTCTTTCCTTCTTCCTTGATTTCTTTCATTCTAGCTTTAATACATTCTAACAGACTTCCTTTAGTTTGTTTCTTTTTTTCTTTCTTTATATGTTTAATTCTAGTTTTAATACATTCTAACATTCTAACTTTAGTTTCTATCTTTCTTTCTTGATATCTTTCATTCTAGCTTTAATACCTTTTAACATTCTAACTTTACTTTCATTCTTCCTTTCTTTCTTGATTTATTTCATTCTAGCTTTAATACCTTCTAACATTCTATCTTTACTTTCTTTCTTTCTTTCTTGATAGCTTTCATTCTAGCTTTAATACATTCTAACATTCTATCTTTAGTTTCTTTCTTTCCTTCTTTTTTTCTTACATTCTAGCTTTAATAAATTCTAACGTTCCATCTTTAGTTGGTTTCTTTCTTTCTTGCTTGATATCTTTCACTCTAGGTATAATACTTTCTAACATACTATCCTTAGTTTCTTTCTTTTTTTTTCTTTCTTTCTTTCATTCTTGATATCTTTCATTCTAGCTGTAACAACTTCTAACGTTCTATCTTTAGTTTCCGTCTTTCTTTCTCTTTCTTGATTTCTTTCATTCTTGCTTTAATACCTTCTAACATTCTCTTTTGTTTGTTTCTTTTTTTCTTTCTTTATATGTTTCATTCCAGCTTTAGTACATTCTAACATTCTATCTTTAGTTTCTTTCTTTCTTTCTTTCTTCCTTGATTTCTTTCATTCTAGCTTTAATACCTTCCAACACTCTTTCTTTAGTTTGTTTCTTTATTTCTTTCTTTATATGTTTCATTCTAGCTTTAATACATTCTAACATTCTAACTTTAGTTTCTTTCTTTCTTTCTTGATATCTTTCAATCTAGCTTTAATAACATCTAACGTTCTATTTTTAGTTTCTTCCTTTCTTTCTTGATATTTTTCATTCTGTTTAATACATTGTAACATTATATCTTTAGTTTCTTTCTTTCTTTCTTGATTTCTTTCATTCTAGCTTTAATACTTTCTAACATTCTATCTTTAATTTCTATCTATCTTTCTTGATTTATTTAATTCCATCTTTAATACCTTTTAACATTCTATCTTTTTTTTCTTTCTTTCTTTCTTTTTTCTTGATTTCTTTCATTCTAGCTTTAATACCTTCCAACATTCTATCTTTAGTTTCTTTCTTTATTTCTTTCTTTATATGTTTCATTCTAGCTTTAATACATTGTAACATTCTAACTTTAGTTTCTTTCTTTCTTTCTTGATATCTTTGATTCTAGCTTTAATACCTTCTAACGTTCTATCTTTAGTTCCTTTCTTTCTTTCTTGATATCTTTTATTCTAGCTTTAATACCTTTTAACATTATATCTTTAGTTTCTTTCTTTCTTGATTTCCTTCATTCTAGCTATAATACCTTCTAACACTATTTCTTTAATTTGTTTCTTTATTTCTTTCTTTATATGTTTCATTCTAGCTTTAATACATTCTAACATTCTAACTTAACATACTATCTTTAGTTTCTTCCTTTCTTCCTTTCTTTCTTTCTTGATATCTTTCATTCTAGCTGTAACAACTTCTAACGTTCTATCTTTAGTTATTTAGTTTATTTAATTCCAACTTTAATAACTTTTAACATTCTATCTTTTGTTTGTTTCTTTCTTTCTTTCTTTATATGTTTCATTCTAGCTTTAATACCTTCTAACATTCTATCTTTAGTTTCTTTCTTTCTTGATATCTTTCATTCTAGCTTTAATACCTTCTAACGTTCTATCTTTAGTTTCTTTCTTTCTTTCCATCTTTCTTGATTTCTTTCATTCTTGCTTTAAAACCTTCTAACATTCTATCTTTTGTTTGTTTCTTTTTTCTTTCTATATATGTTTCTTTCCAGCATTAATACATTCTAACATTCTATCTTTAGTTTGTTTCTTTCTTTCTTGATATCTTTCAATCTAGCTTTAATAACATCTAGCATTCTATTTTTAGTTTCTTCCTTTCTTTCTTGATATTTTTCATTCTCATTTAAATACATTATAACTTTATATCTTTAGTTTCTTTCTATCTTTCTTGATTTATTTAATTCCATCTTTAATAACTTTTAACATTCTATCTTTTGTTTCTTTCTTTCTTTCTTTCTTTATTTGTTTCATTCTAGCTTTAATACATTCTAACATTCTATCTTTAGTTTCTTTCTATCTTGATTTCTTACTTTCTTGCTTTAATAAATTCTAATGTTTTATCTTTCGATTTTCTTTCTTTCTTCTTTCTTTCTTTCTTGATTTCTTTCATTCTAGCTTCAATACCTTCTAACATTCTATCTTTAGTTTCTTTCTTTCTTGATTTCTTTCATTTTAGCTTAAATAACTTCTAAGATTCTATCTTTAGTTTCTTTCTTTTTTTCTTGATATCTTTCATTCTAGCTTTAATACCCTCTAACGTTCTATCTTTAGTTTCTTTCTTTCTTTCTTGATATCTTTATTCTAGCTTTAATACCTTTTAACATTATATCTTTAGTTTCTTTCTTTCTTGATTTCTTTCATTCTAGCTTCAATACCTTCTAACATTCTATCTTTAGTTTCTTTCTTTCTTGATTTCTTTCATTTTAGCTTAAATAACTTCTAAGATTCTATCTTTAGTTTCTTTCTTTTTTTCTTATTATCTTTCATTCTAGCTTTAATACCTTCTAACATTCTAACTTTAGTTTCTTTCTTTCTTTCTTGATATCTTTCATTCTAGCTTTAATACCTTTTAACATTCTAACTTTAGTTTCTTTCTTGATTTTATTTTTGATTTATTTCATTCTAGCTTTAATACCTTCTAACATTCTATCTTTAGTTTCTTTCTTTCTTTCTTGATATCTTTCATTCTAGATTTAATACATTCTAACATTCTATCTTTAGTTTCTTTCTTTCTTTCTTGATATCTTTCATTCTAGCTTTAATAAATTCTAACGTTCTATCTTTAGTTTGTTTCTTTCTTTCTTTCTTCATATCTTTCATTCATGGTATAATACTTTCTAACATACTATCTTTAGTTTCTTTCTTTCTTTCTTTCTTTCTTGATATCTTTCATTCTAGCTGTAACAACTTCTAACGTTCTATCTTTAGTTTCCGTCTCTTTCTTTCTTTCTTGATTTCTTTCATTCTTGCTTTAATACCTTCTGACATTCTCTTTTGTTTGTTTGTTTCTTTCTTTATATGTTTCATTCCAACTTTAATACATTCTAACATTCTATCTTTAGTTTCTTTCTTTCTTTCTTGATATCTTTCATTCTAGCTTTAATACCTTTTAACATTCTAACTTTAGTTTCTTTCTTGATTTTATTTTTGATTTATTTCATTCTAGCTTTAATACCTTCTAACATTCTATCTTTAGTTTCTTTCTTTCTTTCTTGATATCTTTCATTCTAGATTTAATACATTCTAACATTCTATCTTTAGTTTCTTTCTTTCTTCCTTGATTTCTTTCATTATAGATTTAATACCTTCTAACACTCTTTCTTTAGTTTGTTTCTTTATTTATTTCTTTATATGTTTCATTCTAGCTTTAATACATTCTAACATTCTAACTTTAGTTTCTTTCTTTCTTTCTTGATATCTTTTAATCTAGCTTTAATAACATCTAACATTATATCTTTAGTTTCTTTCTTTCTTTCTTGATTTCTTTCATTCTAGCTTTAATACCTTCTAACATTCTATCTTTAATTTCTTTCTATCTTTCTTGATTTATTTAATTCCATCTTTAATACATTCTAACATTCTATCTTTAATTTCTTTCTATCTTGATTTCATTCATTCTTGCTTTAATAAATTCTAACGTTTTATCTTTAGTTTTTCTTTCTTTCATCTTTCTTTCTTTCTTGATTTCTTTCATTCTAGCTTTAATACCTTCTAACATTCTATCTTTAGTTTCTTTCTTTCTTGATAACTTTCATTCTAGCTTTAATACCTTCTAACGTTCTATCTTTAGTTTCTTTCTTTCTTTCTTTCTTGATATCTTTCATTCTAGGTATAATACTTTCTAACATACTATCTTTAGTTTCTTTCTTTCTTTCTTTCTTTCTTGATATCTTTCATTCTAGCTGTAACAACTTCTAACGTTCGATCTTTAGTTTCCGTCTTTCTTTCTTTCTTTCTTGATTTCTTTCGTTCTTGCTTTAATATCTTCTAACATTCTATCTTTAGTTTTTTTGTTTTTTCTTTCTATATATGTTTCATTCCAGCTTTAATTCTAACATTCTATCTTTAGTTTTTTCTTTCTTTATTGATATCTTTCAATCTAGAATTAATAACATCTAACATTCTATTTTTAGTTTCTTCCTTTCTTTCTTGATATTTTTCATTCTCAGTTTTATACATTGTAATATTATATCTTTAGTTTCTTTCTTTCTTTCTTGATTTATTTCATTCTAGCTTTAATACCTTCTAACATTCTATCTTTAATTTCTTTCTATCTTTCTTGATTTATTTAATTCCATCTTTAATACCTTTTAACATTCTATCTTTTGTTTCTTTCTTTCTTTTTTCTTGATATCTTTCATTCTAGCTTTAATACCTTCTAACATTCTATCTTTAGTTTCTTTCTTTATTTCTTTCTTTATATGTTTCATTCTAGCTTTAATACATTCTAACATTCTAACTTTAGTTTCTTTCTTTCTTTCTTCATATCTTTCAATCTAGCTTTAATAACATCTAACATTCTATTTTTAGTTTCTTCCTTTCTTTCTTGATATTTTTCATTCCCAGTTTAATACATTGTAACATTATATCGTTAGTTTCTTTCTTTCTTTCTTGATTTCTTTCATTCTAGCTTTAATACTTTCTAACATTCTATCTTTAATTTCTATCTATCTTTCTTGATTTATTTAATTCCATCTTTAATACCTTTTAACATTCTATCTTTTGTTTCTTTCATTCTTTTTTTTTCTTGATTTCTTTCATTCTAGCTTTAATACCTTCTAACATTCTATCTTTAGTTTCTTTCTTTCTTGATTTCTTTCATTTTAGCTTAAATAACTTCTAAGATTCTATCTTTAGTTTCTTTCTTTCTTTCTTGATATCTTTCATTCTAGCTTTAATAGCTTCTAACGTTCTATCTTTAGTTCCTTTCTTTCTTTCTTGATATCTTTTATTCTAGCTTTAATACCTTTTAACATTATATCTTTAGTTTCTTTCTTTCTTGATTTCTTTCATTCTAGCTATAATACCTTCTACCACTATTTCTTTAATTTGTTTCTTTATTTCTTTCTTTATATGTTTCATTCTAGCTTTAATACATTCTAACATTCTAACTTCAGTTTCTTTCTTTCTTTCTTGATATCTTTCATTCTAGCTTTAATACCTTTTAACATTCTAACTTTAGTTTCTTTCTTTCTTTCTTGATATATTTCCTTCTAGCTTTAATACCTTCTAACATTCTATCTTTAGTTTCTTTCTTTCTTTCTTGATATCTTTCATTCTAGCTTTAATACATTCTAACATTCTATCTTTAGTTTCTTTCTTTCTTTCTTGATATCTTTCATTCTAGCTTTAATAAATTCTAACGTTCTATCTTTAGTTTGTTTCTTTCTTTCTTTCTTGATATCTTTCATTCTTGGTATAATACTTTCTAACATACTATCTTTAGTTTCTTTCTTTCTTTCTTTCTTTCTTTCTTGATATCTTTCATTCTAGCTGTAACAACTTCTAACGTACTATCTTTAGTTTCCGTCTTTCTTTCTTTCTTGATTTCTTTCATTCTTGCTTTAATACCTTTTAACATTCTCTTTTGTTTGTTTCCTTGTTTCTTTCTTTATATGTTTCATTCCAGCTTTAATACATTCTTACATTCTATCTTTAGTTTCTTTTTTTCTTTCTTTCTTCCTTGATTTCTGTCATTATAGCTTTAATACCTTCTAACACTCTTTCTTTAGTTTGTTTCTTTATTTATTTCTTTATATGTTTCATTCTAGCTTTCATACATTCTAACATTCTAACTTTAGATTCTTTCTTTCTTTCTTGATATCTTTCATTCTAGCTGTAACAACTTCTAACGTTCTATCTTTAGTTTCTTTCTTTCTTCCTTGATTTCTTTCATTCTAGCTTTAATACCTTCTAACAGACTTTCTTTAGTTTGTTTCTTTTTTTTCTTTCTTTATATGTTTAATTCTAGCTTTAATACATTCTAACATTCTAACTTTAGTTTCTATCTTTCTTTCTTGATATCTTCATTCTAGCTTTAATACCTTTTAACATTCTAACTTTACTTTCTTTCTTCCTTTCTTTCTTGATTTATTTCATTCTAGCTTTAATACCTTCTAACATTCTATCTTTACTTTCTTTCTTTCTTTCTTGATAGCTTTCATTCTAGCTTTAATACATTTTAACATTCTATCTTTAGTTTCTTTCTTTCCTTCTTTTTTCTTACATTCTAGCTTTAATAAATTCTAACGTTCCATCTTTAGTTTGTTTCTTTCTTTCTTTCTTGATATCTTTTAATCTCGCTTTAATAACATCTAACATTATATCTTTAATTTCTTTCTTTCTTTCTTGAATTCTTTCATTCTAGCTTTAATACCTTCTAACATTCTATCTTTAATTTTTTTCTGTCTTTCTTGATTTATTTAATTCCATCTTTAATAACTTTTAACATTCTATCTTTTGTTTCTTTCTTTCTTTCTTTCTTTATATGTTTCATTCTAGCTTTAATACATTCTAACATTCTATCTTTAGTTTCTTTCTATCTTGATTTCTTACATTTTTGCTCTAATAAATTCTAACGATTTATCTTTAGTTTTTCTTTCTTTCTTCTTTCTTTCTTTCTTGATTTCTTTCATTCTAGCTTTAATACCTTCTAACATTCTATCTTTAGTTTCTTTCTTTCTTTCTTGATATCTTTTATTCTAGCTTTAATACCTTTTAACATTATATCTTTAGTTTCTTTCTTTCTTGATTTCTTTCATTCTAGCTTTAATACCTTCTAACACTCTTTCTTTAGTTTGTTTCTTTATTTCTTTCTTTATATGTTTCATTCTAGCTTTAATACATTCTAACATTCTAACTTTATTTTCATTCTTTCTTTCTTGATATCTTTCATTCTACCTTTAATACCTTTTACATTCTAACTTTAGTTTCTTTCTTGATTTTTTTCTTGATTTATTTCATTCTAGCTTTAATACCTTCTAACATTCTATCTTTAGTTTCTTTCTTTTTTTCTTGATATCTTTCATTCTAGCTTTAATACATTCTAACATTCTATCTTTAGTTTATTTATTTCTTTCTTTATATCTTTCATTCTAGCTTTAATACCTTCTAACATTCTATCTTTAGTTTATTTCTTTCTTTCTTTATATCTTTCATTCTAGCTTTAATTCATTCTAACATTCTATGTTTAGTTTCTTTCTTTCTTTCTTGATATCTTTCATTCTAGCTTTAATAAATTCTATCGTTCTATCTTTAGTTTCTTTCTTTCTTTCTTTCTTGATATCTTTCATTCTAGGTATAATACTTTTTAACATACTATCTTTAGTTTCTTCCTTTCTTCCTTTCTTTCTTTCTTGATATCTTTCATTCTAGCTGTAACAACTTCTAACGTTCTATCTTTAGTTTCCGTCTTTCCTTCTTTCTTGATTTCTTTCATTCTTGCTTTAATACCTTCTAACATTCTATCTTTAGTTTGTTTCTTTCTTTATTGATATCTTTCAATCTAGCTTTAATAACATCTAGCATTCTATTTTTAGTTTCTTCCTTTCTTTCTTGATATTTTTCATTCTCATTTAAATACATTATAACATTATATCTTTAGTTTCTTTCTATCTTTCTTGATTTATTTAATTCCATCTTTAATAACTTTTAACATTCTATCTTTTGTTTCTTTCTTTCTTTCTTTCTTTATTTGTTTCATTCTAGCTTTAATACATTCTAACATTCTATCTTTAGTTTCTTTCTATCTTGATTTCTTACTTTCTTGCTTTAATAAATTCTAATGTTTTATCTTTCGATTTTCTTTCTTCTTTCTTTCTTTCTTGATTTCTTTCATTCTAGCTTCAATACCTTCTAACATTCTATCTTTAGTTTCTTTCTTTCTTGATTTCTTTCATTTTAGCTTAAATAACTTCTAAGATTCTATCTTTAGTTTCTTTCTTTTTTTCTTGATATCTTTCATTCTAGCTTTAATACCCTCTAACTTTCTATCTTTAGTTTCTTTCTTTCTTTCTTGATATCTTTATTCTAGCTTTAATACCTTTTAACATTATATCTTTAGTTTCTTTCTTTCTTGATTTCTTTCATTCTAGCTTCAATACCTTCTAACATTCTATCTTTAGTTTCTTTCTTTCTTGATTTCTTTCATTTTAGCTTAAATAACTTCTAAGATTCTATCTTTAGTTTCTTTCTTTTTTTCTTGATATCTTTCATTCTAGCTTTAATACCTTCTAACATTCTAACTTTAGTTTCTTTCTTTCTTTCTTGATATCTTTCATTCTAGCTTTAATACCTTTTAACATTCTAACTTTAGTTTCTTTCTTGATTTTATTTTTGATTTATTTCATTCTAGCTTTAATACCTTCTAACATTCTATCTTTAGTTTTTTTCTTTCTTTCTTGATATCTTTCATTCTAGCTTTAATACATTCTAACATTCTATCTTTAGTTTCTTTCTTTCTTTCTTGATATCTTTCATTCTAGCTTTAATAAATTCTAACGTTCTATCTTTAGTTTGTTTCTTTCTTTCTTTCTTGATATCTTTCATTCTTGGTATAATACTTTCTAACATACTATCTTTAGTTTCTTTCTTTCTTTCTTTCTTTCTTTCTTGATATCTTTCATTCTAGCTGTAACAACTTCTAACGTTCTATCTTTAGTTTCCGTCTCTCTTTCTTTCTTGATTTCTTTCATTCTTGCTTTAATACCTTCTGACATTCTCTTTTGTTTGTTTCTTTCTTTCTTTATATGTTTCATTCCAACTTTAATACATTCTAACATTCTATCTTTAGTTTCTTTTTTTCTTTCTTTCTTCCTTGATTTCTTTCATTATAGCTTTAATACCTTCTAACACTCTTTCTTTAGTTTGTTTCTTTATTTCTTTCTTTATATGTTTCATTCTAGCTTTAATACATTCTAACATTCTAACTTTAGTTTCTTTCTTTCTTTCTTGATATCTTTTAATCTAGCTTTAATAACATCTAACATTATATCTTTAGTTTCTTTCTTTCTTTCTTGATTTCTTTCATTCTAGCTTTAATACCTTCTAACATTCTATCTTTAATTTCTTTCTATCTTTCTTGATTTATTTAATTCCATCTTTAATACATTCTAACATTCTATCTTTAATTTCTTTCTATCTTGATTTCATTCATTCTTGCTTTAATAAATTCTAACGTTTTATCTTTAGTTTTTCTTTCTTTCATCTTTCTTTCTTTCTTGATTTCTTTCATTCTAGCTTTAATACCTTCTAACATTCTATCTTTAGTTTCTTTCTTTCTTGATATCTTTCATTCTAGCTGTAACAACTTCTAACGTTCTATCTTTAGTTTCCGTCTTTCCTTCTTTCTTGATTTCTTTCATTCTTGCTTTAATACCTTCTAACATTCTATCTTTAGTTTGTTTCTTTTTTCTTTCTATATATGTTTCTTTCCAGCTTTAATACATTCTAACATTCTATCTTTAGTTTGTTTCTTTCTTTATTGATATCTTTCAATCTAGCTTTAATAACATCTAGCATTCTATTTTTAGTTTCTTCCTTTCTTTCTTGATATTTTTCATTCTCATTTAAATACATTGTAACATTCTATCTTTAGTTTCTTTCTATCTTTCTTCATTTATTTAATTCCATCTTTAATAACTTTTAACATTCTATCTTTTGTTTTTTTCTTTCTTTCTTTCTTTATTTGTTTCATTCTAGCTTTAATACATTCTAACATTCTATCTTTAGTTTCTTTCTATCTTGATTTCTTACTTTCTTGCTTTAATAAATTCTAATGTTTTATCTTTCGATTTTCTTTCTTTCTTCTTTCTTTCTTTCTTGATTTCTTTCATTCTAGCTTCAATACCTTCTAACATTCTATCTTTAGTTTCTTTCTTTCTTGATTTCTTTCATTTTAACTTAAATAACTTCTAAGATTCTATCTTTAGTTTCTTTCTTTTTTTCTTGATATCTTTCATTCTAGCTTTAATACCTTCTAACATTCTATCTTTAGTTTATTTCTTTCGTTCTTTATACCTTTCATTCTAGCTTTAATTCATTCTAACATTCTATCTTTAGTTTCTTTCTTTCTTTCTTGATATCTTTCATTCTAGCTTTAATAAATTCTAACGTTCTATGTTTAGTTTGTTTCTTTATTTCTTTCTTGATATCTTTCATTCTAGGTATAATACTTTCTAACATACTATCTTTAGTTTCCGTCTTTCTTTCTTTCTTTCTTTCTTTCTTGATTTCTTTTATTCTTGTTTTAATACATTCTAACATTCTATCTTTAGTTTGTTTCTTTCTGTATTGATATCTTTCAATCTAGCTTTAATAACATCTCGCATTCAATTTTTAGTTTCTTCCTTTCTTTCTTGATATTTTTCATTCTCATTTTAATACATTGTAACATTATATCTTTAGTTTCTTTCTATCTTTCTTGATTTATTTAATTCCATCTTTAATACCTTTTAACATTCTATCTTTTGTTTTTTCTTTCTTTCTTTCTTTATTTGTTTCATTCTAGCTTTAATACATTCTAACATTCTATCTTTAGTTTCTTTCTATCTTGATTTCTTACTTTCTTGCTTTAATAAATTCTAATGTTTTATCTTTCGATTTTCTTTCTTTCTTCTTTCTTTCTTTCTTGATTTCTTTCATTCTAGCTTTAATACCTTCTAACATTCTATCTTTAGTTTCTTTCTTTCTTGATATCTTTCATTCTAGCTTTAATACATTCTAACATTCTATCTTTAGTTTATTTCTTTCTTGATTTCTTTCATTCTAGCTTTAATACCTTCTTACATTCAATCATTAGTTTCTTTCATTCTACCTTTATTTCTTTCATTCTAGCTTTAATACATTCTAACATTCTACCTTTAATTTCTTTCTTTCTTTCATGATATCTTTCTTTCTAGCTTTTACACATTCTAACATTCTTTCTTTAGTTACTTTCTTTCTTCCTTGATTTCTTTCATTCTAGCTTTAATACCTTCTAATACTCTTTCTTTAATTTGTTTCTTTATTTCTTTCTTTATATGTTTCATTCTAGCTTTAATACATTCTAACATTCTAACTTTAGTTTCTTTCTTTTTTTCTTGATATCTTTCAATCTAGCTTTAATAACATCTAACATTCTATTTTTATTTTCTTCCTTTCTTTCTTGATATTTTTCATTCTCAGTTTAATACATTGTAACATTATATCTTTAGTTTCTTTCTTTCTTTCTTGATTTCTTTCATTCTAGCTTTAATACCTTCTAACATTCTATTTTTAAATTCTTTCTATCTTTCTTGATTTATTTAATTCCATCTTTAATACCTTTTAAAATTCTATCTTTTGTTTGTTTGTTTCTTTCTTTCTTTATATGTTTCATTCTAGCTTTAATACATTCTAACATTCTATCTTTAGTTTCTTTCTATCTTGATTTCTTACATTCTTGCTTTAATAAATTCTAACGTTTTATCTTTAGTTTTTTTCTTCTTTCTTTCTTTCTTGATTTCTTTCATTCTAGGTATAATACCTTCTAACATTCTAACTTTTGTTTCTTACTTTCTTTCTTGATTTATTTAATTCTAACTTTAATACCTTCTAACATTCTATCTTTAGTTTGTTTGTTTCTTTTTTTCTTTATATGTTTCATTCTAGCCTCTATACTTTCTAACATTCTAACTTTAGTTTCTTTCTATCTTTCTTGATTTCTTACATTCTTGCTTTAATAAATTCTAACGTTTTATCTTTAGTTTTTCTTTCTTTCTTCTTTCTTTCATTCTTTATTTCTTTCACTCTAGCTTTAATACATTCTAACATTCTATCTTTAGTTTCCTTCATTCTTGATATCTTTCATTCTAGCTTTAATACCTTTTAACATTCTATCTTTTGTTTGTTTGTTTCTTTCTTGTTTTCTTTCATTCTAGCTTTAATACATTCCAACATTCTATCTTTTGTTTGTTTCTTTCTTTCTTTCTTCATGTCTTTTATTCTAGCTTTAATACCTTCTAACGTTCTATCTTTAGTTTCTTTCTCTCTTTTTTGCTTGATATATTTCATTCTAGCTTTAAACCTTTTAACATTCTATCTTTAGTTTGTTTCTTTAGTTATTGATATTTTTTCATTTTAGCTTTAATATCTTCTAACATTCTATGTTTAGTTTGATTGTTTCTTCCTTTCCTAATTAATATCTTTCATTCCTGCTTTAATATCTTCTAACATCCTATCTTTAGTTTGTATCTTTCTTTATTGCTAGCTTTCATTCTAGCTTTAATACCATCTAACATTCTATCTTTAGTTTGTTCCTTTCTTTCTTGATATCTTTCATTCTAGCTTCAATACCTTCTAACATTTAACCTTTAGTTTCTTTCTTTCTTTCCTGATATCGTTCATTCCAGCTTTATTACCTTCTAACACTCTATCTTTAGTTTCTTTCTTTCTTTCTTTCTTTCTTTCTTTCTTTCTTTCTTTCTTTCTTTCTTTCTTTCTTTCTTTCTTGGTGTCTTTCGTTCTAGCTTTAATACCTTCTAACATTCTGTCTTTAGTTTCTTTCTTTCTTTCTTGTTTTCTTTCATTTTTGATTTAATACCTTCTCACGTTCTATCTTTAGTTTCTTTCTTTCTTCATATCTTTCATTCTAATTTTAAAAACTTCTAATGTTCTATCTTTAGATTGCTTCTTTTTCCTTCTTGATATCTTTCATTCTTCCATTAATAACTTCTAACATTCTATCTTTAGTTTCTTTCTCTCTTTCCTTTTTTGTTTCCTTTCATTTTTGCTATAATAACTTCTCACGTTCAATCTTTAGATTGTTTCTTTCTTTCTTTCTTGATATCTTTCATTCTAGATTTAATACCTTTTAACATTCTAACTTTAGTTTCTTTCTTTCTTTCATTCTTTCTTGATTTTTCATTCTAGCTTTAATACCTTCTAACATTCTATCTTTAGTTTCTTTCTCTCTTTCTTTCTTTCTTGATTTCTTTCATTCTAGCTTTAATACCTTCTAACATTCTATCTTTAGTTTATTTCTTTGTTTCTTTCTTTATATGTTTCATTACAGGTTTAATACATTGTAACATTATATCTTTAGTTTCTTTCTTTCTTTCTTGATATCTCTCATTCTAGCTTTAATAAATTCTAATGTTCTATCTTTAGTTTGTTTCTTTCTTTCTTTCTTGATATCTTTCATTCTAGGTATAATACTTTTTAACATACTATCTTTAGTTTCTTCCTTTCTTCCTTTCTTTCTTTCTTGATATCTTTCATTCTAGCTGTAACAACTTCTAACGTTCTATCTTTAGTTTCCGTCTTTCTTTCTTTCTTGATTTCTTTCATTCTTGCTTTAATACCTTTTAACATTCTCTTTTGTTTGTTTCTTTGTTTCTTTCTTTATATGTTTCATTCCAGCTTTAATACATTCTTACATTCTATCTTTAGTTTCTTTTTTTCTTTCTTTCTTCCTTGATTTCTGTCATTATAGCTTTAATACCTTCTAACACTCTTTCTTTACTTTGTTTATTTATTTCTTTATATGTTTAATTCTAGCTTTAATACATTCTAACATTCTAACTTTAGTTTCTATCTTTCTTTCTTGATATCTTTCATTCTAGCTTTAATACCTTTTAACATTCTAACTTTACTTTCTTTCTTCCTTTCTTTCTTGATTTATTTCATTCTAGCTTTAATACCTTCTAACATTCTATCTTTACTTTCTTTCTTTCTTTCTTGATAGCTTTCATTCTAGCTTTAATACATTTTAACATTCTATCTTTAGTTTCTTTCTTTCCTTCTTTTTTCTTACATTCTAGCTTTAATAAATTCTAAGGTTCCATCTTTAGTTTGTTTCTTTCTTTCTTTCTTGATATCTTTTAAACTCGCTTTAATAACATCTAACATTATATATTTAATTTCTTTCTTTCTTTCTTGAATTCTTTCATTCTAGCTTTAATACCTTCTAACATTCTATCTTTAATTTCTTTCTATCTTTCTTGATTTATTTAATTCCATCGTTAATAACTTTTAACATTCTATATTTTGTTTGTCTGTTTCTTTCTTTCTTTATATGTTTCATTCTAGCTTTAATACATTATAACATTCTATCTTTAATTTCTTTCAATCTTGATTTCATTCATTCTTGCTTTAATAAATTCTAACATTTTATCTTTAGTTTTTCTTTCTTTCATCTCTTTCTTTCTTGATTTCTTTCATTCTAGCTTTAATATCTTCTAACGTTCTATCTTTAGTTTCTTTCTTTCTTTCTTTCTTTCTTGATATCTTTCATTCTAGCTGTAATAACTTCTAACGTTCTATCTTTAGTTTCCGTCTTTCTTTCTTTCTTTCTTGATTTCTTTCATTCTTGCTTTAATATCTTCTAACATTCTATCTTTTGTTTTTTTCTTTTTTTCTTTCTATATATGTTTCATTCCAGCTTTAATACATTCTAACATTCTATCTTTAGTTTGTTTCTTTCTTTATTGATATCTTTCAGTCTAGCATTAATAACATCTAACATTCTATTTTTAGTTTCTTCCTTTCTTTCTTGATATTTTTCATTCTCAGTTTAATACATTGTAACATTATATCTTTAGTTTCTTTCTTTCTTTCTTGATTTCTTTCATTCTAGCTTTAATACCTTCAAACATTCTATCTTTAATTTCTTTCTGTCTTTCTTGATTTATTTAATTCCATCTTTAATAACTTTTAACATTCTATCTTTTGTTTCTTTCTTTCTTTCTTTCTTTATATGTTTCATTCTAGCTTTAATACATTCTAACATTCTATCTTTAGTTTCTTTCTATCTTGATTTCTTACATTTTTGCTCTAATAAATTCTAACGATTTATCTTTAGTTTTTCTTTCTTTCATCTTTCTTTCTTTCTTGATTTCTTTCATTCTAGCTTTAATACCTTCTAACATTCTATCTTTAGTTTCTTTCTTTCTTGATATCTTTCATTCTAGCTTTAATACCTTCTAACGTTCTATCTTTAGTTTCTTTCTTTCTTTCTAGATATCTTTTATTCTAGCTTTAATACCTTTTAACATTATATCTTTAGTTTCTTTCTTTCTTGATTTCTTTCATTCTAGCTTTAATACCTTCTAACACTCTTTCTTTAGTTTGTTTCTTTATTTCTTTCTTTATATGTTTCATTCTAGCTTTAATACATTCTAACATTCTAACTTTATTTTCATTCTTTCTTTCTTGATATCTTTCATTCTAGCTTTAATACCTTTTACATTCTAACTTTAGTTTCTTTCTTGATTTTTTTCTTGATTTATTTCATTCTAGATTTAATAGCTTCTAACATTCTATCTTTAGTTTCTTTCTTTTTTTCTTGATATCTTTCATTCTAGCTTTAATACATTCTAACATTCTATCTTTAGTTTATTTCTTTCTTTCTTTATATCTTTCATTCTAGCTTTAATACCTTCTAACAATCTATCTTTAGTTTATTTCTTTCTTTCTTTATATCTTTCATTCTAGCTTTAATTCATTCTAACATTCTATGATTAGTTTCTTTCTTTCTTTCTTGATATCTTTCATTCTAGCTTTAATAAATTCTATCGTTCTATCTTTAGTTTCTTTCTTTCTTTCTTGATATCTTTCATTCTAGGTATAATACTTTTTAACATACTATCTTTAGTTTCTTCCTTTCTTCCTTTCTTTCTTTCTTGATATCTTTCATTCTAGCTGTAACAACTTCTAACGTTCTATCTTTAGTTTCCGTCTTTCCTTCTTTCTTGATTTCTTTCATTCTTGCTTTAATACCTTCTAACATTCTATCTTTTGTTTGTTTCTTTTTTCTTTCTATATATGTTTCTTTCCAGCATTAATACATTCTAACATTCTATCTTTAGTTTGTTTCTTTCTTTATTGATATCTTTCAATCTAGCTTTAATAACATCTAGCATTCTATTTTTAGTTTCTTCCTTTCTTTCTTGATATTTTTCATTCTCATTTAAATACATTGTAACATTATATCTTTAGTTTCTTTCTATCTTTCTTGATTTATTTAATTCCATCTTTAATAACTTTTAACATTCTATCTTTTGTTTTTTTCTTTCTTTCTTTCTTTATTTGTTTCATTCTAGCTTTAATACATTCTAACATTCTATCTTTAGTTTCTTTCTATCTTGATTTCTTACTTTCTTGCTTTAATAAATTCTAATGTTTTATCTTTCGATTTTCTTTCTTTCTTCTTTCTTTCTTTCTTGATTTCTTTCATTCTAGCTTCAATACCTTCTAACATTCTATCTTTAGTTTCTTTCTCTCTTGATTTCTTTCATTTTAGCTTAAATAACTTCTAAGATTCTATCTTTAGTTTCTTTCTTTTTTTCTTGATATCTTTCATTCTAGCTTTAATACCCTCTAACGTTCTATCTTTAGTTTCTTTCTTTCTTTCTTTATATCTTTATTCTAGCTTTAATACCTTTTAACATTATATCTTTAGTTTCTTTCTTTCTTGATTTCTTTCATTCTAGCTTCAATACCTTCTAACATTCTATCTTTAGTTTCTTTCTTTCTTGATTTCTTTCATTTTAGCTTAAATAACTTCTAAGATTCTATCTTTAGTTTCTTTCTTTTTTTCTTGATATCTTTCATTCTAGCTTTAATACCTTCTAACATTCTAACTTTAGTTTCTTTCTTTCTTTCTTGATATCTTTCATTCTAGCTTTAATACCTTTTACATTCTAACTTTAGTTTCTTTCTTGATTTTATTTTTGATTTATTTCATTCTAGCTTTAATACCTTCTAACATTCTATCTTTAGTTTCTTTCTTTCTTTCTTGATATCTTTCATTCTAGCTTTAATACATTCTAACATTCCATCTTTAGTTTCTTTCTTTCTTTCTTGATATCTTTCATTCTAGCTTTAATAAATTCTAACGTTCTATCTTTAGTTTGTTTCTTTCTTTCTTTCTTGATATCTTTCATTCTTGGTATAATACTTTCTAACATACTATCTTTAGTTTCTTTCTTTCTTTCTTTCTTTCTTTCTTGATATCTTTCATTCTAGCTGTAACAACTTCTAACGTTCTATCTTTAGTTTCCGTCTCTCTTTCTTTCTTTCTTGATTTCTTTCATTCTTGGTTTAATACCTTCTGACATTCTCTTTTGTTTGTTTCTTTCTTTCTTTCTTTATATGTTTCATTCCAGCTTTAATACATTCTAACATTCTATCTTTAGTTTCTTTTTTTCTTTCTTTCTTCCTTGATTTCTTTCATTATAGCTTTAATACCTTCTAACACTCTTTCTTTAGTTTGTTTCTTTATTTATTTCTTTATATGTTTCATTCTAGCTTTAATACATTCTAACATTCTAACTTTATTTTCTTTCTTTCTTTCTTGATATCTTTTAATCTAGCTTTAATAACATCTAACATTATATCTTTAGTTTCTTTCTTTCTTTCTTGATTTCTTTCATTCTAGCTTTAATACCTTCTAACATTCTATTTTTAATTTCTTTCTATCTTTCTTGATTTATTTAATTCCATCTTTAATAACTTTTAACATTCTATCTTTTGTTTGTTTGTTTCTTTCTTTATATGTTTCATTCTAGCTTTAATACATTCTAACATTCTATCTTTAATTTCTTTCTATCTTGATTTCATTCATTCTTGCTTTAATAAATTCTAACGTTTTATCTTTAGTTTTTCTTTCTTTCATCTTTCTTTCTTCTTGATTTCTTTCATTCTAGCTTTAATACCTTCTAACATTCTATCTTTAGTTTCTTTCTTTCTTGATATCTTTCATTCTAGCTTTAATACCTTCTAACGTTCTATCTTTAGTTTCTTTCTTTCTTTCTTTCTTGATGTCTTTCATTCTAGGTATAATACTTTCTAACATACTATCTTTAGTTTCTTTCTTTCTTTCTTTCTTTCTTTCTTTCTTGATATCTTTCATTCCAGCTGTAACAACTTCTAACGTTCTATCTTTAGTTTCCGTCTTTCTTTCTTTCTTTCTTGATTTCTTTCGTTCTTGCTTTAATATCTTCTAACATTCTATCTTTTGTTTTTTTGTTTTTTCTTTCTATATATGTTTCATTCCAGCTTTAATACATTCTAACATTCTATCTTTAGTTTGTTTCTTTCTTTATTGATATCTTTCAGTCTAGCATTAATAACATCTAACATTCTATTTTTAGTTTCTTCCTTTCTTTCTTGATATTTTTCATTCTCAGTTTAATACATTGTAACATTATATCTTTAGTTTCTTTCTTTCTTTCTTGATTTCTTTCATTCTAGCTTTAATACCTTCAAACATTCTATCTTTAATTTCTTTCTGTCTTTCTTGATTTATTTAATTCCATCTTTAATAACTTTTAACATTCTATCTTTTGTTTCTTTCTTTCTTTCTTTCTTTATATGTTTCATTCTAGCTTTAATACATTCTAACATTCTATCTTTAGTTTCTTTCTATCTTGATTTCTTACATTTTTGCTCTAATAAATTCTAACGATTTATCTTTAGTTTTTCTTTCTTTCATCTTTCTTTCTTTCTTGATTTCTTTCATTCTAGCTTTAATACCTTCTAACATTCTATCTTTAGTTTCTTTCTTTCTTGATATCTTTCATTCTAGCTTTAATACCTTCTAACGTTCTATCTTTAGTTTCTTTCTTTCTTTCTAGATATCTTTTATTCTAGCTTTAATACCTTTTAACATTATATCTTTAGTTTCTTTCTTTCTTGATTTCTTTCATTCTAGCTTTAATACCTTCTAACACTCTTTCTTTAGTTTGTTTCTTTATTTCTTTCTTTATATGTTTCATTCTAGCTTTAATACATTCTAACATTCTAACTTTATTTTCATTCTTTCTTTCTTGATATCTTTCATTCTAGCTTTAATACCTTTTACATTCTAACTTTAGTTTCTTTCTTGATTTTTTTCTTGATTTATTTCATTCTAGATTTAATAGCTTCTAACATTCTATCTTTAGTTTCTTTCTTTTTTTCTTGATATCTTTCATTCTAGCTTTAATACATTCTAACATTCTATCTTTAGTTTATTTCTTTCTTTCTTTATATCTTTCATTCTAGCTTTAATACCTTCTAACAATCTATCTTTAGTTTATTTCTTTCTTTCTTTATATCTTTCATTCTAGCTTTAATTCATTCTAACATTCTATGTTTAGTTTCTTTCTTTCTTTCTTGATATCTTTCATTCTAGCTTTAATAAATTCTATCGTTCTATCTTTAGTTTCTTTCTTTCTTTCTTGATATCTTTCATTCTAGGTATAATACTTTTTAACATACTATCTTTAGTTTCTTCCTTTCTTCCTTTCTTTCTTTCTTGATATCTTTCATTCTAGCTGTAACAACTTCTAACGTTCTATCTTTAGTTTCCGTCTTTCCTTCTTTCTTGATTTCTTTCATTCTTGCTTTAATACCTTCTAACATTCTATCTTTTGTTTGTTTCTTTTTTCTTTCTATATATGTTTCTTTCCAGCATTAATACATTCTAACATTCTATCTTTAGTTTGTTTCTTTCTTTATTGATATCTTTCAATCTAGCTTTAATAACATCTAGCATTCTATTTTTAGTTTCTTCCTTTCTTTCTTGATATTTTTCATTCTCATTTAAATACATTGTAACATTATATCTTTAGTTTCTTTCTATCTTTCTTGATTTATTTAATTCCATCTTTAATAACTTTTAACATTCTATCTTTTGTTTTTTTCTTTCTTTCTTTCTTTATTTGTTTCATTCTAGCTTTAATACATTCTAACATTCTATCTTTAGTTTCTTTCTATCTTGATTTCTTACTTTCTTGCTTTAATAAATTCTAATGTTTTATCTTTCGATTTTCTTTCTTTCTTCTTTCTTTCTTTCTTGATTTCTTTCATTCTAGCTTCAATACCTTCTAACATTCTATCTTTAGTTTCTTTCTCTCTTGATTTCTTTCATTTTAGCTTAAATAACTTCTAAGATTCTATCTTTAGTTTCTTTCTTTTTTTCTTGATATCTTTCATTCTAGCTTTAATACCCTCTAACGTTCTATCTTTAGTTTCTTTCTTTCTTTATATCTTTATTCTAGCTTTAATACCTTTTAACATTATATCTTTAGTTTCTTTCTTTCTTGATTTCTTTCATTCTAGCTTCAATACCTTCTAACATTCTATCTTTAGTTTCTTTCTTTCTTGATTTCTTTCATTTTAGCTTAAATAACTTCTAAGATTCTATCTTTAGTTTCTTTCTTTTTTTCTTGATATCTTTCATTCTAGCTTTAATACCTTCTAACATTCTAACTTTAGTTTCTTTCTTTCTTTCTTGATATCTTTCATTCTAGCTTTAATACCTTTTACATTCTAACTTTAGTTTCTTTCTTGATTTTATTTTTGATTTATTTCATTCTAGCTTTAATACCTTCTAACATTCTATCTTTAGTTTCTTTCTTTCTTTCTTGATATCTTTCATTCTAGCTTTAATACATTCTAACATTCCATCTTTAGTTTCTTTCTTTCTTTCTTGATATCTTTCATTCTAGCTTTAATAAATTCTAACGTTCTATCTTTAGTTTGTTTCTTTCTTTCTTTCTTGATATCTTTCATTCTTGGTATAATACTTTCTAACATACTATCTTTAGTTTCTTTCTTTCTTTCTTTCTTTCTTGATATCTTTCATTCTAGCTGTAACAACTTCTAACGTTCTATCTTTAGTTTCCGTCTCTCTTTCTTTCTTTCTTGATTTCTTTCATTCTTGGTTTAATACCTTCTGACATTCTCTTTTGTTTGTTTCTTTCTTTCTTTCTTTATATGTTTCATTCCAGCTTTAATACATTCTAACATTCTATCTTTAGTTTCTTTTTTTCTTTCTTTCTTCCTTGATTTCTTTCATTATAGCTTTAATACCTTCTAACACTCTTTCTTTAGTTTGTTTCTTTATTTATTTCTTTATATGTTTCATTCTAGCTTTAATACATTCTAACATTCTAACTTTATTTTCTTTCTTTCTTTCTTGATATCTTTTAATCTAGCTTTAATAACATCTAACATTATATCTTTAGTTTCTTTCTTTCTTTCTTGATTTCTTTCATTCTAGCTTTAATACCTTCTAACATTCTATTTTTAATTTCTTTCTATCTTTCTTGATTTATTTAATTCCATCTTTAATAACTTTTAACATTCTATCTTTTGTTTGTTTGTTTCTTTCTTTATATGTTTCATTCTAGCTTTAATACATTCTAACATTCTATCTTTAATTTCTTTCTATCTTGATTTCATTCATTCTTGCTTTAATAAATTCTAACGTTTTATCTTTAGTTTTTCTTTCTTTCATCTTTCTTTCTTCTTGATTTCTTTCATTCTAGCTTTAATACCTTCTAACATTCTATCTTTAGTTTCTTTCTTTCTTGATATCTTTCATTCTAGCTTTAATACCTTCTAACGTTCTATCTTTAGTTTCTTTCTTTCTTTCTTTCTTGATGTCTTTCATTCTAGGTATAATACTTTCTAACATACTATCTTTAGTTTCTTTCTTTCTTTCTTTCTTTCTTTCTTTCTTGATATCTTTCATTCCAGCTGTAACAACTTCTAACGTTCTATCTTTAGTTTCCGTCTTTCTTTCTTTCTTTCTTGATTTCTTTCGTTCTTGCTTTAATATCTTCTAACATTCTATCTTTTGTTTTTTTGTTTTTTCTTTCTATATATGTTTCATTCCAGCTTTAATACATTCTAACATTCTATCTTTAGTTTGTTTCTTTCTTTATTGATATCTTTCAATCTAGCATTAATAACATCTAACATTCTATTTTTAGTTTCTTCCTTTCTTTCTTGATGTTTTTCATTCTCAGTTTAATACATTGTAATATTATATCTTTAGTTTGTTCTTTCTTTCTTGATTTATTTCATTCTAGCTTTAATACCTTCTAACATTCTATCTTTAATTTCTTTCTATCTTTCTTGATTTATTTAATTCCATCTTTAATACCTTTTAACATTCTATCTTTTGTTTCTTTCTTTCTTTCTTGATATCTTTCATTCTAGCTTTAATACCTTCTAACGTTCTATCTTTAGTTTCTTTCTTTCTTTCTTTCTTGATATCTTTCATTCTAGGTATAATACTTTTTAACATACTATCTTTAGTTTCTTCCTTTCTTCCTTTCTTTCTTTCTTGATATGTTTCATTCTAGCTGTAACAACTTCTAACGTTCTATCTTTAGTTTCCGTCTTTCCTTCTTTCTTGATTTCTTTCATTCTTGCTTTAATACCTTCTAACATTCTATCTTTTGTTTGTTTCTTTTTTCTTTCTATATATGTTTCTTTCCAGCTTTAATACATTCTAACATTCTATCTTTAGTTTGTTTCTTTCTTTATTGATATCTTTCAATCTAGCTTTAATAACATCTAGCATTCTATTTTTAGTTTCTTCCTTTCTTTCTTGATATTTTTCATTCTCATTTAAATACATTGTAACATTCTATCTTTAGTTTCTATCTTTCTTGATTTATTTGATTCCATCTTTAATAACTTTTAACATTCTATCTTTTGTTTTTTTCTTTCTTTCTTTCTTTATTTGTTTCATTCTTGCTTTAATACATTCTAACATTCTATCTTTAGTTTCTTTCTATCTTGATTTCTTACTTTCTTGCTTTAATAAATTCTAATGTTTTATCTTTCGATTTTCTTTCTTTCTTCTTTCTTTCTTTCTTGATTTCTTTCATTTTAGCTTCAATACCTTCTAACATTCTATCTTTAGTTTCTTTCTTTCTTGATTTCTTTCATTTTAGCTTAAATAACTTCTAAGATTCTATCTTTAGTTTCTTTTTTTTTCTTGATATCTTTCGTTCTAGCTTTAATACCTTCTAACATTCTATCTTTAGTTTCTTTCTTTCTTTCTTGATATCTTTATTCTAGCTTTAATACCTTTTAACATTATATCTTTAGTTTCTTTCTTTCTTGATTTCTTTCATTCTAGCTTCAATACCTTCTAACATTCTATCTTTAGTTTCTTTCTTTCTTGATTTCTTTCATTTTAGCTTAAATAACTTCTAAGATTCTATCTTTAGTTTCTTTCTTTTTTTCTTGATATCTTTCGTTCTAGCTTTAATACCTTCTAACATTCTAACTTTAGTTTCTTTCTTTCTTTCTTGATATCTTTCATTCTAGCTTTAATACCTTTTAACATTCTAACTTTAGTTTCTTTCTTGATTTTATTTTTGATTTATTTCATTCTAGCTTTAATACCTTCTAACATTCTATCTTTAGTTTCTTTCTTTCTTTCTTGATATCTTTCATTCTAGCTTTAATAAATTCTAACGTTCTATCTTTAGTTTGTTTCTTTCTTTCTTTCTTCATATCTTTCATTCTTGGTATAATACTTTCTAACATACTATCTTTAGTTTCTTTCTTTCTTTCTTTCTTGATATCTTTCATTCTAGCTGTAACAACTTCTAACGTTCTATCTTTAGTTTCCGTCTCTCTTTCTTTCTTTCTTGATTTCTTTCATTCTTGGTTTAATACCTTCTGACATTCTCTTTTGTTTGTTTGTTTCTTTCTTTCTTTATATGTCTCATTCCAGCTTTAATACATTCTAACATTCTATCTTTAGTTTCTTTTTTTCTTTCTTTCTTCCTTGATTTCTTTCATTATAGCTTTAATACCTTCTAACACTCTTTCTTTAGTTTGTTTCTTTATTTATTTCTTTATATGTTTCATTCTAGCTGTAATACATTCTAACATTCTAACTTTAGTTTCTTTTTTTTTTTGAAATTTTTTTCCCTTTATTTTAAATTTAAACAAAAACATATAACATACAAACTAAAATACAATTTAACTGTGTTCCCCACCACCATATGCGGGACCTCTTGCCATAATCTTCCTCTTCCTTATTCTTCTTCTTCTTCTTCCTCTTCTTCTATTGTCCTCTTCTCCAAAACTGCATTGATTCTTGATTTGGAGCTTTCCCTTTTCCTCTTATTAATACATATTCCAAAAATCTCCCCCATATATCATAAAAGTTATTTTTTTTCAACTCTCCTTTCTTAACCTTTAAGTTACAAGTTAATTTATCATTTATTGCTATATTCCATATTTCTTTATACCATTCTTCAATTTGCAATTCGACTTTTGATTTCCATTGCCTAGCTATAATCAATCTAGCTGCTGTTAATAAGTTGGTTATCAATTCTTTAGTCATTTTGTCATATTCCACATTCTCAAATATTGATAACAAAGCAATCTCAGCCTTAAATTCTATATCTTTTTCACATATGTAGCTTAATTCTTTAAAAATTTGTTTCCAAAATCTTTGCACTTTTTCACATTCCCACCACATATGAAAGTATGTACCAATTTCCTTCTCACATTTCCAACAGACATTCGGATGATTGGCATTAATTTTATTTAATTTTGACGGTGTTAAATACCATCTTAAACTAAGTTTAAAAAAATTTTCCTTTATTCTTACTGACATAAATCTTAACACCCTCATTTTCCATATCATCCTCCATTCTTCTTCATTTATTCTTTTCCCAATATCTTGCTCCCACACTATTTTTAATCCTTCTTTCTCACTTTCCTTTTCCTCTAAATTAAGAAGAAGTAAGTAAATTTTGCTCACAGTACCTTTCACTGAGTCAGTCATCCGAATGTCCTCATATGACAATAACAATTGTTCGTATTTTGTATATTCTCTACCTTTATTATATTTATTTACCCATTCATTAGTCCATCTTTCTAATTGTATATAATTCAACCATGAAATGCTCCTATTCTGAAGAGTTTGTTTCATTTGATCTATCGATCTCATTTTATACAACCAATCTTTCAATCTAATCACTTTCTTTTCTTTAAATAGATCCACATATACTTTCATATTGGTAGGAAAATTTTCTATTTCTGTCACTAATCCAAGTGGGGAATATGATGAACATAAATTCTTTTTGCACTTATACCATATATTTAACAATGTCTTTAAAAATGGGTTATTAATTTCCCTTATTTTATCTTTCTTAATTATACCAAATAAATATGTTTCTATATCTGCCTGTAATTCTGATGATTCCATCTCCCACCAAATTAGCCTTTCTGGATTATATATAATTTCCCCAATAAACCTCAATTGGTTAGCCAAATAATAATTTTTTATATTTGGTAAACCTATACCACCTTTTTGCTTTGTTCTATACCAATACTTTTTATTTATTCTAGATCTCTTCCCTTCATTACAGTATTTATTAATTATTCCTTGCCAAAATTTCAAATCATCCTCTGTTAACTGTATTGGTAGCATTCTAAATAAAAAATTAATTTTTGGTAAGATTTTCATTTTTATCAATGCAATCCTTCCAAACCAAGATAGCTTAAAGTTACTATATTCCTGTAATTTGTTTTTAATCACTTCCTTTAGTTTATTATAATTATATTCCTTTATTTTTTGAATATTTTTTGCTAAATCTATTCCTAAATATTTAATTGATTTGCATAATCTGAAATCATATTTTTCAACACACCTTTCTTGTTCTACTCTATTATGATTAAATAACATTAATTCAGATTTTTGCCAATTCACACATAATCCAGTTATTCTTCCAAATTTTTTCTAAATGAATTCTAATTTTATCTACACATTCTAACGGATTTTTCAATGTCAACAAGGAATCATCAGCAAATAAATTAATCTTTATTTTATTCTTTTTCCCCATACCTTCGATTAAATCATCATTCCTTATTACATTTGCCAACATTTCAATAATCAAACAAAACAGAACTGGAGAAAGAGGGCAACCTTGTCTAGTGCCTCGGCCTAAAGCTATTTGTTCTGTAATCCCATCATTAACTATTACTACAGAGGTATTCCCCAGATATAATTGATCTATTATCCCCCTAAATTTCTTTCCAAAACCCCAACCTTTTAACAAAATCTTTAATGTTGGCCATTCCACGCAATCAAATGCCTTAAATATATCTAATGATAAAATACCTGCCTTCAATTTGTCTTTTTCTATATTGTATAACATATTCAATACCCTCCTAGTCAAATTCTCCATTTGTCTACCCTTTAAAAAAACCATTCTGATCCTCTTTAATATATTTTATAATAAATTTATTAATTCTATTCGCAAGTATTGCAGTAAAAATCTTTGCATCTTGATTTAATAGTGAAATGGGTCTATATGAACTTGGGTCTGTTAAGTCTTTATTAGGCTTTGGGATAAGAGTTATTAATGAATGTTTCCAAGAATCTGGTATTCTCTCTCCTTCCAATATTTCATTATAGAGCACTTTTAACTTAGGGATCAATATTGGTTTAAAAGTTTTATAATATTCTGATCCTAAACCGTCAAAACCTGGAGTTTTACCATTTTTTAATTTATTAATAATCTCTATAATCTCTTCCTCTTTTATCTCTTTATCTAAATCCTTTTTATCATTCTCTGATAATTTACTCTTAACATTTTCTTTAATATAATTTTCTATATCTTCTTTCGATACACTATTACCTTTATACAAATTTTGATAGAATTCATGTATTATCTTTAGTTTTTCTTTCATTAAGCTACAATTCTTTCCCGTTTTGTCTTTAATCACTCCAATTATATTTTTTGCTCTTTTAGTTTGAACTAATCTAGCTAAAAGTTTTGAATTTTTATTACTGTATTCGAAAAAATTCCTCCTAGCGTATATCAAGTCTCTCTGGACCTTTTCTAGCTCTATACCTTCTAATTCCTTTCTTTTAGCTTGGATCTCAATTAATTTTTTGTTATCTCTATCCATAAAATATTTGCTTTCTAAATCCTTTAATGATTCTACAATTCTATTTATATTTTCTTCTCTCAATTTTTTTAATCTACAGGATTCTCTTATGGCGATTCCTCTCATGACCGCTTTCATAGTGTCCCATAACACTCCTATTTTATTCCCACCTGCTTCATTAAATGACCATATTTCCAACCATTCTTTCTTAACTTTATCCACAACCTCTGTATGTTGAAAAATATTGGAGTCCATTCTCCATCTTCTAGCTTCTCTATAGTCCTTCTTAACTTTCATCTCCAACACCATCAACGCATGATCTGTTATTTTTATCACATTAATATTTGTATCTACTACTTTTGAAATTAAGTTTTGTGAAATAAACATAAAATCTATTCTAGAATAACTATTATGTACAGAAGAATAATATGTAAACCTTCTTTCATCTCCCTTTAATTCTCTCCATATATCTTTCAAATCCGTAGTGTTTAATATCTTACTCAGGAGGGTACCTCTTTTATTCAACTCATCTTTTTTACATGTGGATTTATCTTTCACCTTATCCAGAACCATATTAAAATCTCCTGCCATAATCACATATCCTTTCCTAACCTTTTCCATTTCTTCAATCACAGTTCTATAAAATTCTCCTTGATTCATGTTTGGTGCATACACATTTACTAATGTATAATCTTCCTCCCCCATTTGACCTTGAATTATCAAATATCTACCATTACTATCTTTTATTACTTCTTTCATCACAAATTCACAATGTTTAGATATTAATATTGCTACCCCTCTAGATTTAGAGGTCCCAAATGCTTTTTCATATATATGGATGTTTTGTAATTTCAATTCATTGACTCCATCCTTTAGTTGATGTGTCTCTTGTAAATAGATAATGTCAACTTTACTTTTCTTTAATAATAATTCTATCCTCCTTCTCTTTAACACAGACCCTAGGCCTTTCACATTTAAAGTCGCTACCCTTATGTTTTTCCCCATATCCGTTCCTTTCTCTGCCTCTTATTCGGTCCCTTTGTGCATCTCACATAACAAAAACAAAAACAAAAACAACTAAAAAAAATAAATTCACCAACCTCTAGTTTCCTATCCCTATCCTTCTTACCTACATATAAATTATTTTCCTCCCTCCCGTTTCCCCACGTCTCACTAATGTTCGGCGCGAGCTCTGGGAGGGGGGGGAGACGTCACCCCCCACCAGTCCGGACCCCAGCCAAACCCTCATCCCAATTTCACCCCACCTCATATTTTTATCTATATATATACTCAAATGCCTTCCCTCCTAACTTTTAACATCTCTTCTTCTTTCTACCACCCAAGTCTAATCAGGTAATCCAAAACAACAATGAGAAAAAAAAATAAAAATAAAAAAATAAAAAAAGGAAAAGAAAAAAAAATATGAAAAAGAAAAAATTTTTTTAAAAAAATTAAAAAAATTTAAAAAAATCTTATTAATATTATAAAAAAATTTTTAATATTATAATAAAATGAGCAGAAAAGAAAAAGAAAAAAAAATCCCAACCCTCATTACAAAAAGAAAAATCAAAAATCAAAAAGAAAAAAGAAAAAAAGGAAAAAAAGGGAGGGTAAAGGAGAAAGAAAAAAAAAAATTCTTCCGACATCCAGTAACGCCCAGTAATCTCTTCCAATTAAAGTATCTTCTCTCAAAAAATCTTCTCTTTCGGACTACCAGTCTTTACAAAGCTACTTGCTTGCTTGTCCCTTCACTCTCATCTTCTTGCCAAAGTCCCCAGGCTTTCATCAAATCCTTCCCATCTTCAAAGGAGTAGATTTTATGTAGGGTTCCATCCTTCCATATTTTCAAAAAGACAGGGTGGCCCCAGTTGTATCTCTTGCCGTTCTTAATTAAAATTGAAGTGATGGGCTTCATTGTTCTTCTCCACTGGCTGGTTTCGGGGCTTACATCCTGATAGATCTGAACTGAATTTGATCTATAAACTAGCAATTCAGGCTTTTCTTTAATGACCCTAAGAAACTGTTCTTTCTTCATATAGTTAAAAAATCTTAGTATTATGGGTCTTCTGGTTTTCTTTGGGTTCCCCACAAAATGTACTCTCTCAATATCTTCCTCAGCCACATGTTGGGATTTCATAACAGAATTAATCCAGTCCATCACTTCCCCCCTCAAATCCTTTTCTTTCTCATGTTCAAAATTCATTATTTTGATATTATTACGTCTTGAATTATCTTCTAAATAGATAACCTTTTTCTGAAGGTCATCAATCACTTGGTGCCGTTTTGACGCCACGCTCTGGAAATCTTCCAGCTGTTGCAACCTGCCTTCTGTTTTGCCTAAACTTGTCTTAATATCTGTCAATTCTCCCTGCAGTTTTTGTATATCTTGTCCCATCTGTTGGTTCCCTCTTATTAAAATGTCCATTTTAGAGAGTACCTGTCCAAGTTGTCCTTCCATTCCTTTCACGGAAGAGGCAAGCTCTGAAACTTTTTTTTCCATGTTGATTTCAGAAAGGAGGGGCTCCCCCTCTTCCAGCCTTTTTAAACGGGCGATACGCTCGACACTATTATCTGATGGTTTATGGGGTTGTCCACGAACCCAGCTCCTGATTTTATCTCTGCCTTTTCGCATGTATAGACCAAGCTAAGCAAAGATTTATAGCTCAAGGAGTCAAGCCGTGTTTAACAGGCCATTTTCTGCCTCTCTAGCAGCCTCCGTCTTCTCAGGCAAAAACGAAAGTACATTCTTTAGATAGATAACAGCATGTTTACACTTCAAAAAGTGTTTCTATCTTTGCCTAAAGCTTTCATCAGAAGTTTAATCGCTATTTACTCACATTTCAGGCAGGGAGAAGGACATTTATCATCCTTTTTAGATTCCAGGGTGAAGAGATGAAAATTCAGCCGTACATTGCCATTCTAGCGGAAGTGACGTCTCCCTAACTTTAGTTTCTTTCTTTCTTTCTTGATATCTTTTAATCTAGCTTTAATAACATCTAACATTATATCTTTAGTTTCTTTCTTTCTTTCTTGATTTCTTTCACTCTAGCTTTAATACCTTCTAACATTCTATCTTTAATTTCTTTCTATCTTTCTTGATTTATTTAATTCCATCTTTAATAACTTTTAACATTCTATCTTTTGTTTGTTTGTTTCTTTCTTTCTTTATATGTTTCATTCTAGCTTTAATACATTCTAACATTCTATCTTTAATTTCTTTCTATCTTGATTTCATTCATTCTTGCTTTAATAAATTCTAACGTTTTATCTTTAGTTTTTCTTTCTTTCATCTTTCTTTCTTTCTTGATTTCTTTCATTCTAGCTTTAATACCTTCTAACATTCTATCTTTAGTTTCTTTCTTTCTTGATATCTTTCATTCTAGCTTTAATACCTTCTAACGTTCTATCTTTAGTTTCTTTCTTTCTTTCTTTCTTGATATCTTTCATTCTAGGTATAATACTTTCTAACATACTATCTTTAGTTTCTTTCTTTCTTACTTACTTGATATCTTTCATTCTAGCTGTAACAACTTCTAACGTTCTATCTTTAGTTTCCGTCTTTCTTTCTTTCTTTCTTGATTTCTTTCGTTCTTGCTTTAATATCTTCTAACCTTCTATCTTTTGTTTTTTTGTTTTTTCTTTCTATATATGTTTCATTCCAGCTTTAATACATTCTAACATTCTATCTTTAGTTTGTTTCTTTCTTTATTGATATCTTTCAATCTAGCATTAATAACATCTAACATTCTATTTTTAGTTTCTTCCTTTCTTTCTTGATATTTTTCATTCTCAGTTTAATACATTGTAATATTATATCTTTAGTTTCTTTCTTTCTTTCTTGATTTATTTCATTCTAGCTTTAATACCTTCTAACATTCTATCTTTAATTTCTTTCTATCTTTCTTGATTTATTTAATTCCATCTTTAATACCTTTTAACATTCTATCTTTTGTTTCTTTCTTTCTTTCTTGATATCTTACATTCTAGCTTTAATACATTCTAACATTCTATATTTAGTTTATTTCTATCTTGATTTCTTACATTTTTGCTCTAATAAATTCTAACGATTTATCTTTACTTTTTCTTTCTTTCATCTTTCTTTCTTTCTTGATTTCTTTCATTCTAGCTTTAATACCTTCTAACATTATATCTTTAGTTTCTTTCTTTCTTGATATCTTTCATTCTAGCTTTAATACCTTCTAACGTTCTATCTTTAGTTTCTTTCTTTCATTCTTGATATCTTTTATTCTAGCTTTAATACCTTTTAACATTATATCTTTAGTTTCTTTCTTTCTTGATTTCTTTCATTCTAGCTTTAATACCTTCTAACACTCTTTCTTTAGTTTGTTTCTTTATTTCTTTCTTTATATGTTTCATTCTAGCTTTAATACATTCTAACATTCTAACTTTATTTTCATTCTTTCTTTCTTGATATCTTTCATTCTAGCTTTAATACCTTTTACATTCTAACTTTTGTTTCTTTCTTGATTTTTTTCTTGATTTATTTCATTCTAGCTTTAATACCTTCTAACATTCTATCTTTAGTTTCTTTCTTTCTTTCTTGATATTTTTCATTCTCATTTTAATACATTGTAACATTACATCTTTAGTTTCTGTCTATCTTTCTTGATTTATTTAATTCCATCTTTAATACCTTTTAACATTCTATCTTTTGTTTTTTCTTTCTTTCTTTCTTTATATGTTTCATTCTAGCTTTAATACATTCTAACATTCTAACTTTAGTTTCTTTCTTTCTTGATATCTTTTAATCTCGCTTTAATAACATCTAACATTATATCTTTAATTTCTTTCCTTCTTTCTCGATTTCTTTCATTCGAGCTTTAATACACTCTAATATTCTGTCGTTAGTTTCTTTCTTTCTTTCTTGATATCTTTTATTCTACGTTTTATACATTCTAACATTCTATCTTTAGTTTCTTTCTTTCTTGATATCTTTCATTCTATCTTTAATACATTCTAACATTCTATCTTTAGTTTCTTTCTTTCTTGATTTCTTTCCTTCTAGCTTTAATACCTTCAAACATTCTATCTTTAGTTTGTTTCTTACTTTTTTCTTGATTTCCTTCATTCCAGCTTTAATAACTTTTAACATTCTATCTATAGTTTGTTTCTTTTTCTCTTCGTATTTTTAATTTTAGCTTTAATATATTCTAACATTCTATCTTTAGTTTGTTTCTTTCTTTCTTTATTAATATCTTTCATTCTAACTTTAATACCTTCTAAGATTCTGTCTTTAGTTTCTTTCTTTTTTTCTTTCTTTATATGTTTCATTCTAGCTTTAATACATTCTTACATTCTATCTTAGTTTATTTCTTTCTTTCTTTCTTGATTTCTTTCATTCTAGCTTCAATACCTTCTAACACTCTTTCTTTAGTTTGTTTCTTTATTTCTTTCTTTATATGTTTCATTCTAGCTTTTATACCTTTTAACATTCTAACTTTAGTTTCGTTCTTGATTTCTTTCTTGATTTATTTCATTCCAGCTTTAATACCTTCTAACATTCTATCTTTAGTTTCTTTCTTTCTTTCTTGATATCTTTCATTCTAGCTTTAATACATTCTAACATTCTATCTTTAGTTTCTTTCTTTCTTGATATCTTTCATTCTAGCTTTAATACATTCTAACATTCTATCTTTAGTTTCTTTCTTTCTTTCTTGATATCTTTCATTCTAGCTTTAATAAATTCTAACGTTCTATCTTTAGTTTCTTTCTTTCTTTCTTTCTTTCTTCATATCTTTCATTCTTGGTATAATACTTTCTAACATACTATCTTTAGTTTCTTTCTTTCTTTCTTTCTTTCTTTCTTGATATCTTTCATTCTAGCTGTAACAACTTCTAACGTTCTATCTTTAGTTTCCGTCTCTCTTTCTTTCTTTCTTGATTTCTTTCATTCTTGGTTTAATACTTTCTGACATTCTCTTTTGTTTCTTTCTTTCTTTCTTTCTTTATATGTTTCATTCCAGCTTTAATACATTCTAACATTCTATCTTTAGTTTCTTTTTTTCTTTCTTTCTTCCTTGATTTCTTTCATTATACCTTAATACCTTCTAACACTCTTTCTTTAGTTTGTTTCTTTATTTATTTCTTTATATGTTTCATTCTAGCTTTAATACATTCTAACATTCTAACTTTAGTTTCTTTCTTTCTTTCTTGATATCTTTTAATCTAGCTTTAATAACATCTAACATTATATCTTTAGTTTCTTTCTTTCTTTCTTGATTTCTTTCACTCTAGCTTTAATACCTTCTAACATTCTATCTTTAATTTCTTTCTATCTTTCTTGATTTATTTAATTCCATCTTTAATAACTTTTAACATTCTATCTTTTGTTTGTTTGTTTCTTTCTTTCTTTATATGTTTCATTCTAGCTTTAATTCATTCTAACATTCTATCTTTAATTTCTTTCTATCTTGATTTCATTCATTCTTGCTTTAATAAATTCTAACGTTTTATCTTTAGTTTTTCTTTCTTTCATCTTTCTTTCTTTCTTGATTTCTTTCATTCTAGCTTTAATACCTTCTAACATTCTATCTTTAGTTTCATTCTTTCTTGATATCTTTCATTCTAGCTTTAATAACTTCTAACGTTCCATCTTTAGTTTCTTTCTTTCTTTCTTTCTTTCTTGATATCTTTCATTCTAGGTATAATACTTTCTAACATACTATCTTTAGTTTCTTTCTTTCTCTCTTTCTTGATATCTTTCATTCTAGCTGTAACAACTTCTAACGTTCTATCTTTAGTTTCCGTCTTTCTTTCTTTCTTTCTTGATTTTTTTCGTTCTTGCTTTAATATCTTCTAACATTCTATCTTTTGTTTTTTTGTTTTTTCTTTCTATATATGTTTCATTCCAGCTTTAATACATTCTAACATTCTATCTTTAGTTTGTTTCTTTCTTTATTGATATCTTTCAATCTAGCATTAATAACATCTAACATTCTATTTTTAGTTTCTTCCTTTCTTTCTTGATATTTTTCATTCTCAGTTTAATACATTGTAATATTATATCTTTAGTTTCTTTCTTTCTTTCTTGATTTATTTCATTCTAGCTTTAATACCTTCTAACATTCTATCTTTAATTTCTTTCTATCTTTCTTGATTTATTTAATTCCATCTTTAATACCTTTTAACATTCTATCTTTTGTTTCTTTCTTTCTTTCTTGATATCTTACATTCTAGCTTTAATACATTCTAACATTCTATATTTAGTTTATTTCTATCTTGATTTCTTACATTTTTGCTCTAATAAATTCTAACGATTTATCTTTACTTTTTCTTTCTTTCATCTTTCTTTCTTTCTTGATTTCTTTCATTCTAGCTTTAATACCTTCTAACATTATATCTTTAGTTTCTTTCTTTCTTGATATCTTTCATTCTAGCTTTAATACCTTCTAACGTTCTATCTTTAGTTTCTTTCTTTCATTCTTGATATCTTTTATTCTAGCTTTAATACCTTTTAACATTATATCTTTAGTTTCTTTCTTTCTTGATTTCTTTCATTCTAGCTTTAATACCTTCTAACACTCTTTCTTTAGTTTGTTTCTTTATTTCTTTCTTTATATGTTTCATTCTAGCTTTAATACATTCTAACATTCTAACTTTATTTTCATTCTTTCTTTCTTGATATCTTTCATTCTAGCTTTAATACCTTTTACATTCTAACTTTTGTTTCTTTCTTGATTTTTTTCTTGATTTATTTCATTCTAGCTTTAATACCTTCTAACATTCTATCTTTAGTTTCTTTCTTTCTTTCTTGATATTTTTCATTCTCATTTTAATACATTGTAACATTACATCTTTAGTTTCTGTCTATCTTTCTTGATTTATTTAATTCCATCTTTAATACCTTTTAACATTCTATCTTTTGTTTTTTCTTTCTTTCTTTCTTTATATGTTTCATTCTAGCTTTAATACATTCTAACATTCTAACTTTAGTTTCTTTCTTTCTTGATATCTTTTAATCTCGCTTTAATAACATCTAACATTATATCTTTAATTTCTTTCCTTCTTTCTCGATTTCTTTCATTCGAGCTTTAATACACTCTAATATTCTGTCGTTAGTTTCTTTCTTTCTTTCTTGATATCTTTTATTCTACGTTTTATACATTCTAACATTCTATCTTTAGTTTCTTTCTTTCTTGATATCTTTCATTCTATCTTTAATACATTCTAACATTCTATCTTTAGTTTCTTTCTTTCTTGATTTCTTTCCTTCTAGCTTTAATACCTTCAAACATTCTATCTTTAGTTTGTTTCTTACTTTTTTCTTGATTTCCTTCATTCCAGCTTTAATAACTTTTAACATTCTATCTATAGTTTGTTTCTTTTTCTCTTCGTATTTTTAATTTTAGCTTTAATATATTCTAACATTCTATCTTTAGTTTGTTTCTTTCTTTCTTTATTAATATCTTTCATTCTAACTTTAATACCTTCTAAGATTCTGTCTTTAGTTTCTTTCTTTTTTTCTTTCTTTATATGTTTCATTCTAGCTTTAATACATTCTTACATTCTATCTTAGTTTATTTCTTTCTTTCTTTCTTGATTTCTTTCATTCTAGCTTCAATACCTTCTAACACTCTTTCTTTAGTTTGTTTCTTTATTTCTTTCTTTATATGTTTCATTCTAGCTTTTATACCTTTTAACATTCTAACTTTAGTTTCGTTCTTGATTTCTTTCTTGATTTATTTCATTCCAGCTTTAATACCTTCTAACATTCTATCTTTAGTTTCTTTCTTTCTTTCTTGATATCTTTCATTCTAGCTTTAATACATTCTAACATTCTATCTTTAGTTTCTTTCTTTCTTGATATCTTTCATTCTAGCTTTAATACATTCTAACATTCTATCTTTAGTTTCTTTCTTTCTTTCTTGATATCTTTCATTCTAGCTTTAATAAATTCTAACGTTCTATCTTTAGTTTCTTTCTTTCTTTCTTTCTTTCTTCATATCTTTCATTCTTGGTATAATACTTTCTAACATACTATCTTTAGTTTCTTTCTTTCTTTCTTTCTTTCTTTCTTGATATCTTTCATTCTAGCTGTAACAACTTCTAACGTTCTATCTTTAGTTTCCGTCTCTCTTTCTTTCTTTCTTGATTTCTTTCATTCTTGGTTTAATACTTTCTGACATTCTCTTTTGTTTCTTTCTTTCTTTCTTTCTTTATATGTTTCATTCCAGCTTTAATACATTCTAACATTCTATCTTTAGTTTCTTTTTTTCTTTCTTTCTTCCTTGATTTCTTTCATTATACCTTAATACCTTCTAACACTCTTTCTTTAGTTTGTTTCTTTATTTATTTCTTTATATGTTTCATTCTAGCTTTAATACATTCTAACATTCTAACTTTAGTTTCTTTCTTTCTTTCTTGATATCTTTTAATCTAGCTTTAATAACATCTAACATTATATCTTTAGTTTCTTTCTTTCTTTCTTGATTTCTTTCACTCTAGCTTTAATACCTTCTAACATTCTATCTTTAATTTCTTTCTATCTTTCTTGATTTATTTAATTCCATCTTTAATAACTTTTAACATTCTATCTTTTGTTTGTTTGTTTCTTTCTTTCTTTATATGTTTCATTCTAGCTTTAATTCATTCTAACATTCTATCTTTAATTTCTTTCTATCTTGATTTCATTCATTCTTGCTTTAATAAATTCTAACGTTTTATCTTTAGTTTTTCTTTCTTTCATCTTTCTTTCTTTCTTGATTTCTTTCATTCTAGCTTTAATACCTTCTAACATTCTATCTTTAGTTTCATTCTTTCTTGATATCTTTCATTCTAGCTTTAATAACTTCTAACGTTCCATCTTTAGTTTCTTTCTTTCTTTCTTTCTTTCTTGATATCTTTCATTCTAGGTATAATACTTTCTAACATACTATCTTTAGTTTCTTTCTTTCTCTCTTTCTTGATATCTTTCATTCTAGCTGTAACAACTTCTAACGTTCTATCTTTAGTTTCCGTCTTTCTTTCTTTCTTTCTTGATTTTTTTCGTTCTTGCTTTAATATCTTCTAACATTCTATCTTTTGTTTTTTTGTTTTTTCTTTCTATATATGTTTCATTCCAGCTTTAATACATTCTAACATTCTATCTTTAGTTTGTTTCTTTCTTTATTGATATCTTTCAATCTAGCATTAATAACATCTAACATTCTATTTTTAGTTTCTTCCTTTCTTTCTTGATATTTTTCATTCTCAGTTTAATACATTGTAATATTATATCTTTAGTTTCTTTCTTTCTTTCTTGATTTATTTCATTCTAGCTTTAATACCTTCTAACATTCTATCTTTAATTTCTTTCTATCTTTCTTGATTTATTTAATTCCATCTTTAATACCTTTTAACATTCTATCTTTTGTTTCTTTCTTTCTTTCTTGATATCTTACATTCTAGCTTTAATACATTCTAACATTCTATATTTAGTTTATTTCTATCTTGATTTCTTACATTTTTGCTCTAATAAATTCTAACGATTTATCTTTACTTTTTCTTTCTTTCATCTTTCTTTCTTTCTTGATTTCTTTCATTCTAGCTTTAATACCTTCTAACATTATATCTTTAGTTTCTTTCTTTCTTGATATCTTTCATTCTAGCTTTAATACCTTCTAACGTTCTATCTTTAGTTTCTTTCTTTCATTCTTGATATCTTTTATTCTAGCTTTAATACCTTTTAACATTATATCTTTAGTTTCTTTCTTTCTTGATTTCTTTCATTCTAGCTTTAATACCTTCTAACACTCTTTCTTTAGTTTGTTTCTTTATTTCTTTCTTTATATGTTTCATTCTAGCTTTAATACATTCTAACATTCTAACTTTATTTTCATTCTTTCTTTCTTGATATCTTTCATTCTAGCTTTAATACCTTTTACATTCTAACTTTTGTTTCTTTCTTGATTTTTTTCTTGATTTATTTCATTCTAGCTTTAATACCTTCTAACATTCTATCTTTAGTTTCTTTCTTTCTTTCTTGATATTTTTCATTCTCATTTTAATACATTGTAACATTACATCTTTAGTTTCTGTCTATCTTTCTTGATTTATTTAATTCCATCTTTAATACCTTTTAACATTCTATCTTTTGTTTTTTCTTTCTTTCTTTCTTTATATGTTTCATTCTAGCTTTAATACATTCTAACATTCTAACTTTAGTTTCTTTCTTTCTTGATATCTTTTAATCTCGCTTTAATAACATCTAACATTATATCTTTAATTTCTTTCCTTCTTTCTCGATTTCTTTCATTCGAGCTTTAATACACTCTAATATTCTGTCGTTAGTTTCTTTCTTTCTTTCTTGATATCTTTTATTCTACGTTTTATACATTCTAACATTCTATCTTTAGTTTCTTTCTTTCTTGATATCTTTCATTCTATCTTTAATACATTCTAACATTCTATCTTTAGTTTCTTTCTTTCTTGATTTCTTTCCTTCTAGCTTTAATACCTTCAAACATTCTATCTTTAGTTTGTTTCTTACTTTTTTCTTGATTTCCTTCATTCCAGCTTTAATAACTTTTAACATTCTATCTATAGTTTGTTTCTTTTTCTCTTCGTATTTTTAATTTTAGCTTTAATATATTCTAACATTCTATCTTTAGTTTGTTTCTTTCTTTCTTTATTAATATCTTTCATTCTAACTTTAATACCTTCTAAGATTCTGTCTTTAGTTTCTTTCTTTTTTTCTTTCTTTATATGTTTCATTCTAGCTTTAATACATTCTTACATTCTATCTTAGTTTATTTCTTTCTTTCTTTCTTGATTTCTTTCATTCTAGCTTCAATACCTTCTAACACTCTTTCTTTAGTTTGTTTCTTTATTTCTTTCTTTATATGTTTCATTCTAGCTTTTATACCTTTTAACATTCTAACTTTAGTTTCGTTCTTGATTTCTTTCTTGATTTATTTCATTCCAGCTTTAATACCTTCTAACATTCTATCTTTAGTTTCTTTCTTTCTTTCTTGATATCTTTCATTCTAGCTTTAATACATTCTAACATTCTATCTTTAGTTTCTTTCTTTCTTGATATCTTTCATTCTAGCTTTAATACATTCTAACATTCTATCTTTAGTTTCTTTCTTTCTTTCTTGATATCTTTCATTCTAGCTTTAATAAATTCTAACGTTCTATCTTTAGTTTCTTTCTTTCTTTCTTTCTTTCTTCATATCTTTCATTCTTGGTATAATACTTTCTAACATACTATCTTTAGTTTCTTTCTTTCTTTCTTTCTTTCTTTCTTGATATCTTTCATTCTAGCTGTAACAACTTCTAACGTTCTATCTTTAGTTTCCGTCTCTCTTTCTTTCTTTCTTGATTTCTTTCATTCTTGGTTTAATACTTTCTGACATTCTCTTTTGTTTCTTTCTTTCTTTCTTTCTTTATATGTTTCATTCCAGCTTTAATACATTCTAACATTCTATCTTTAGTTTCTTTTTTTCTTTCTTTCTTCCTTGATTTCTTTCATTATACCTTAATACCTTCTAACACTCTTTCTTTAGTTTGTTTCTTTATTTATTTCTTTATATGTTTCATTCTAGCTTTAATACATTCTAACATTCTAACTTTAGTTTCTTTCTTTCTTTCTTGATATCTTTTAATCTAGCTTTAATAACATCTAACATTATATCTTTAGTTTCTTTCTTTCTTTCTTGATTTCTTTCACTCTAGCTTTAATACCTTCTAACATTCTATCTTTAATTTCTTTCTATCTTTCTTGATTTATTTAATTCCATCTTTAATAACTTTTAACATTCTATCTTTTGTTTGTTTGTTTCTTTCTTTCTTTATATGTTTCATTCTAGCTTTAATTCATTCTAACATTCTATCTTTAATTTCTTTCTATCTTGATTTCATTCATTCTTGCTTTAATAAATTCTAACGTTTTATCTTTAGTTTTTCTTTCTTTCATCTTTCTTTCTTTCTTGATTTCTTTCATTCTAGCTTTAATACCTTCTAACATTCTATCTTTAGTTTCATTCTTTCTTGATATCTTTCATTCTAGCTTTAATAACTTCTAACGTTCCATCTTTAGTTTCTTTCTTTCTTTCTTTCTTTCTTGATATCTTTCATTCTAGGTATAATACTTTCTAACATACTATCTTTAGTTTCTTTCTTTCTCTCTTTCTTGATATCTTTCATTCTAGCTGTAACAACTTCTAACGTTCTATCTTTAGTTTCCGTCTTTCTTTCTTTCTTTCTTGATTTTTTTCGTTCTTGCTTTAATATCTTCTAACATTCTATCTTTTGTTTTTTTGTTTTTTCTTTCTATATATGTTTCATTCCAGCTTTAATACATTCTAACATTCTATCTTTAGTTTGTTTCTTTCTTTATTGATATCTTTCAATCTAGCATTAATAACATCTAACATTCTATTTTTAGTTTCTTCCTTTCTTTCTTGATATTTTTCATTCTCAGTTTAATACATTGTAATATTATATCTTTAGTTTCTTTCTTTCTTTCTTGATTTATTTCATTCTAGCTTTAATACCTTCTAACATTCTATCTTTAATTTCTTTCTATCTTTCTTGATTTATTTAATTCCATCTTTAATACCTTTTAACATTCTATCTTTTGTTTCTTTCTTTCTTTCTTGATATCTTACATTCTAGCTTTAATACATTCTAACATTCTATATTTAGTTTATTTCTATCTTGATTTCTTACATTTTTGCTCTAATAAATTCTAACGATTTATCTTTACTTTTTCTTTCTTTCATCTTTCTTTCTTTCTTGATTTCTTTCATTCTAGCTTTAATACCTTCTAACATTATATCTTTAGTTTCTTTCTTTCTTGATATCTTTCATTCTAGCTTTAATACCTTCTAACGTTCTATCTTTAGTTTCTTTCTTTCATTCTTGATATCTTTTATTCTAGCTTTAATACCTTTTAACATTATATCTTTAGTTTCTTTCTTTCTTGATTTCTTTCATTCTAGCTTTAATACCTTCTAACACTCTTTCTTTAGTTTGTTTCTTTATTTCTTTCTTTATATGTTTCATTCTAGCTTTAATACATTCTAACATTCTAACTTTATTTTCATTCTTTCTTTCTTGATATCTTTCATTCTAGCTTTAATACCTTTTACATTCTAACTTTTGTTTCTTTCTTGATTTTTTTCTTGATTTATTTCATTCTAGCTTTAATACCTTCTAACATTCTATCTTTAGTTTCTTTCTTTCTTTCTTGATATCTTTCATTCTAGCTTTAATACCTTCTAACATTCTATCTTTAGTTTATTTCTTTCTTTCTTTATATCTTTCATTCTAGCTTTAATACCTTCTAACATTCTATCTTTAGTTTATTTCTTTCTTTCTTTATATCTTTCATTCTAGCTTTAATTCATTCTAACATTCTATGTTTAGTTTCTTTCTTTCTTTCTTGATATCTTTCATTCTAGCTTTAATAAATTCTAACGTTCTATCTTTAGTTTCTTTCTTTCTTTCTTTCTTTCTTCATATCTTTCATTCTTGGTATAATACTTTCTAACATACTATCTTTAGTTTCTTTCTTTCTTACTTTCTTTCTTTCTTGATATCTTTCATTCTAGCTGTAACAACTTCTAACGTTCTATCTTTAGTTTCCGTCTCTCTTTCTTTCTTTCTTGATTTCTTTCATTCTTGGTTTAATACTTTCTGACATTCTCTTTTGTTTCTTTCTTTCTTTCTTTCTTTATATGTTTCATTCCAGCTTTAATACATTCTAACATTCTATCTTTAGTTTCTTTTTTTCTTTCTTTCTTCCTTGATTTCTTTCATTATACCTTAATACCTTCTAACACTCTTTCTTTAGTTTGTTTCTTTATTTATTTCTTTATATGTTTCATTCTAGCTTTAATACATTCTAACATTCTAACTTTAGTTTCTTTCTTTCTTTCTTGATATCTTTTAATCTAGCTTTAATAACATCTAACATTATATCTTTAGTTTCTTTCTTTCTTTCTTGATTTCTTTCACTCTAGCTTTAATACCTTCTAACATTCTATCTTTAATTTCTTTCTATCTTTCTTGATTTATTTAATTCCATCTTTAATAACTTTTAACATTCTATCTTTTGTTTGTTTGTTTCTTTCTTTCTTTATATGTTTCATTCTAGCTTTAATTCATTCTAACATTCTATCTTTAATTTCTTTCTATCTTGATTTCATTCATTCTTGCTTTAATAAATTCTAACGTTTTATCTTTAGTTTTTCTTTCTTTCATCTTTCTTTCTTTCTTGATTTCTTTCATTCTAGCTTTAATACCTTCTAACATTCTATCTTTAGTTTCATTCTTTCTTGATATCTTTCATTCTAGCTTTAATAACTTCTAACGTTCCATCTTTAGTTTCTTTCTTTCTTTCTTTCTTTCTTGATATCTTTCATTCTAGGTATAATACTTTCTAACATACTATCTTTAGTTTCTTTCTTTCTCTCTTTCTTGATATCTTTCATTCTAGCTGTAACAACTTCTAACGTTCTATCTTTAGTTTCCGTCTTTCTTTCTTTCTTTCTTGATTTTTTTCGTTCTTGCTTTAATATCTTCTAACATTCTATCTTTTGTTTTTTTGTTTTTTCTTTCTATATATGTTTCATTCCAGCTTTAATACATTCTAACATTCTATCTTTAGTTTGTTTCTTTCTTTATTGATATCTTTCAATCTAGCATTAATAACATCTAACATTCTATTTTTAGTTTCTTCCTTTCTTTCTTGATATTTTTCATTCTCAGTTTAATACATTGTAATATTATATCTTTAGTTTCTTTCTTTCTTTCTTGATTTATTTCATTCTAGCTTTAATACCTTCTAACATTCTATCTTTAATTTCTTTCTATCTTTCTTGATTTATTTAATTCCATCTTTAATACCTTTTAACATTCTATCTTTTGTTTCTTTCTTTCTTTCTTGATATCTTACATTCTAGCTTTAATACATTCTAACATTCTATATTTAGTTTATTTCTATCTTGATTTCTTACATTTTTGCTCTAATAAATTCTAACGATTTATCTTTACTTTTTCTTTCTTTCATCTTTCTTTCTTTCTTGATTTCTTTCATTCTAGCTTTAATACCTTCTAACATTATATCTTTAGTTTCTTTCTTTCTTGATATCTTTCATTCTAGCTTTAATACCTTCTAACGTTCTATCTTTAGTTTCTTTCTTTCATTCTTGATATCTTTTATTCTAGCTTTAATACCTTTTAACATTATATCTTTAGTTTCTTTCTTTCTTGATTTCTTTCATTCTAGCTTTAATACCTTCTAACACTCTTTCTTTAGTTTGTTTCTTTATTTCTTTCTTTATATGTTTCATTCTAGCTTTAATACATTCTAACATTCTAACTTTATTTTCATTCTTTCTTTCTTGATATCTTTCATTCTAGCTTTAATACCTTTTACATTCTAACTTTTGTTTCTTTCTTGATTTTTTTCTTGATTTATTTCATTCTAGCTTTAATACCTTCTAACATTCTATCTTTAGTTTCTTTCTTTCTTTCTTGATATCTTTCATTCTAGCTTTAATACCTTCTAACATTCTATCTTTAGTTTATTTCTTTCTTTCTTTATATCTTTCATTCTAGCTTTAATACCTTCTAACATTCTATCTTTAGTTTATTTCTTTCTTTCTTTATATCTTTCATTCTAGCTTTAATTCATTCTAACATTCTATGTTTAGTTTCTTTCTTTCTTTCTTGATATCTTTCATTCTAGCTTTAATAAATTCTAACGTTCTATCTTTAGTTTCTTTCTTTCTTTCTTTCTTGATATCTTTCATTCTAGGTATAATACTTTCTAACATACTATCTTTAGTTTCTTCCTTTCTTCCATTCTTTCTTTCTTGATATCTTTCATTCTAGCTGTAACAACTTCTAATGTTCTATCTTTAGTTTCCGTCTTTCTTTCTTTCTTTCTTTCTTTCTTGATTTCTTTCTTGATTTCTTTCATTCTTGCTTTAATACATTCTAACATTCTATCTTTAGTTTGTTTCTTTCTTTATTGATATCTTTCAATCTAGCTTTAATAACATCTAGCATTCTATTTTTAGTTTCTTCCTTTCTTTCTTGATATTTTTCATTCTCATTTTAATACATTGTAACATTATATCTTTAGTTTCTTTCTATCTTTCTTGATTTATTTAATTCCATCTTTAATACCTTTTAACATTCTATCTTTTGTTTTTTCTTTCTTTCTTTCTTTATATGTTTCATTCTAGCTTTAATACATTCTAACATTCTACCTTTAGTTTCTTTCTTTCTTGATATCTTTTAATCTCGCTTTAATAACATCTAACATTATATCTTTAATTTCTTTCTTTCTTTCTCGATTTCTTTCATTCGAGCTTTAATACACTCTAATATTCTGTCGTTAGTTTCTTTCTTTCTTTCTTGATATCTTTCATTCTACGTTTTATACATTCTAACATGCTATCTTTAGTTTCATTCTTTCTTGATATCTTTCATTCTATCTTTAATACATTCTAACATTCTATCTTTAGTTTCTTTCTTTCTTGATTTCTTTCCTTCTAGCTTTAATACCTTCAAACATTCTATCTTTAGTTTGTTTCTTACTTTTTTCTTGATTTCCTTCATTCCAGCTTTAATAACTTTTAACATTCTATCTATAGCTTGTTTCTTTTTCTCTTCGTATTTTTAATTTTAGCTTTAATATATTCTAACATTCTATCTTTAGTTTGTTTCTTTCTTTCTTTATTAATATCTTTCATTCTAACTTTAATACCTTCTAAGATTCTGTCTTTAGTTTCTTTCTTTTTTTCTTTCTTTATATGTTTCATTCTAGCTTTAATACATTCTTACATTCTATCTTAGTTTATTTCTTTCTTTCTTTCTTGATTTCTTTCATTCTAGCTTCAATACCTTCTAACACTCTTTCTTTAGTTTGTTTCTTTATTTCTTTCTTTATATGTTTCATTCTAGCTTTTATACCTTTTAAAATTCTAAGTTTTGTTTCGTTCTTGATTTCTTTCTTGATTTATTTCATTCTAGCTTTAATACCTTCTAACATTCTATCTTTAGTTTCATCTTTCTTTCTTGATATCTTTCATTCTAGCTTTAATACATTCTAACATTCTATCTTTAGTTTCTTTCTTTCTTGATATCTTTCATTCTAGCTTTAATACATTCTAACATTCTATCTTTAGTTTCTTTCTTTCTTGATTTCTTTCATTCTAGCTTTAATACCTTCTTACATTCAATCATTAGTTTCTTTCTTTCTTTCTTGATTTCTTTCATTCTAGCTTTAATACCTTCTTACATTCAATCATTAGTTTCTTTCTTTTTTTCTTGATTTCCTTCATTCTAGCTTTAATAACTTTTAACATTCTATCTTTATTTTGTTTCTTTTTCTCTTCGTATTTTTAATTTTAGCTTTAATATATTCTAACATTCTATCTTTAGTTTGTTTCTTTCTTTCTTTATTAATACCTTTCATTCTAGCTGTAACAACCTCTAACGTTTTATCTTTAGTTTCTGTCTGTCTTTCTTTCTTTCTTTCTTGATATCTTTCATTCTAGCTTTAATACCTTCTAACGTTCTCTTTAGTTTCTTTCTTTCTAGATATGTTTCATTCTAGCTTTAATACCTTTTAACATTATCTCTTTAGTTTCTTTCTTTCTTGATATCTTTCATTCTAGCTTTAATAACTTCTTACATTCAATCCTTAGTTTCTTTCTTTCTATCTTGATTTCCTTCATTCTAGCTTTAATGCCTTCTAAAATTCTATCTTTACTTTGTTTCTTTCTTTCTTGATTTATTTCATTCCAGCTTTATTACCTTCTAACATTCTATCTTTAGTTTCTTTCTTCCTTTCTTGATATCTTTCATTCTATTTTTAATACATTCTAACATTCTATTTTTAGTTTCTTTCTTTCTTTCTTGATTTCTTACATTCCAGCTTTAATAAATTCTAACGTTCTATCTTTAGTTTGTTTGTTTCTTTCTTTCTTTCTTGATATCTTTCATTCTAGCTGTAACAACTTCTAATGTTCTATCTTTAGTTTCCGTCTTTCTTTCTTTCTCTCTTTCTTTCTTGATTTCTTTCATTCTCGCTTTAATAACTTCTAACATTCTATCTTTAGTTTGTTTCTTTGTTTCTTTGTTTATATGTTTCATTCCAGCTTTAATACATTCTAATATTCTACCTTTATTTTGTTTCTTTCTTTATTGATATCTTTCAATCTAGCTTTAATAACATCTAACATTCTATCTTTATTTTCTTCCTTTCTTTCTTGATATTTTTCATTCTAAGTTTAGTACATTGTAACATTATACCTTTAGTTTCTTTCTTTCTTTCTTTCTTGATTTCTTTCATTCTAGGTATAATACCTTCTAACATTCTAACTTTTGTTTCTTACTTTCTTTCTTGATTTATTTAATTCTAGCTTTAATACCTTCTAACATTCTATCTTTAGTTTCTTTCTTTCTTTCTTTCTTTCTTTCTTTATATGTTTCATTCTAGCCTTAATACTTTCTAACATTATAACTTTAGTTTCTTTCTTTCTATCTGGATTTCTTACATTCTTGCTTTAATAAATTCTAACGTTTTATCTTTAGTTTTTCTTTCTTTCTTCTTTCTTTCATTCTTTATTTCTTTCACTCTAGCGTTAATACATTCTAACATTGTATCTTTAGTTTCCTTCTTTCTTGATATCTTTCATTCTAGCTTTAATACCTTTTAACATTCTATCTTTTGTTTGTTTGTTTCTTTCTTGTTTTCTTTCATTCTAGCTTTAATACATTCCAACATTCTATCTTTTGTTTGTTTGTTTCTTTCTTTCTTCATGTCTTTTATTCTAGCTTTAATACCTTCTAACGTTCTATCTTTAGTTTCTTTCTCTCTTTTTTGCTTGAATTCTTTCATTCTAGCTTTAAACCTTTTAACATTCTATCTTTAGTTTGTTTCTTTAGTTATTGATATTTTTTCATTTTAGCTTTAATATCTTCTAACATTCTATGTTTAGTTTGATTGTTTCTCCCTTTAATAATTAATATCTTTCATTCCTGCTTTAATACCTTCTAACATCCTATCTTTAGTTTGTATCTTTCTTTATTGCTATCTTTCATTCTAGCTTTAATACCATCTAACATTCTATCTTTAGTTTGTTCCTTTCTTTCTTGATATCTTTCATTCTAGCTTCAATACATTCTAACATTCTACCTTTAGTTCCTTTCTTCCTTTCTTTCCTGATATCGTTCATTCCAGCTTTATTACCTTCCAACACTCTATCTTTAGTTTCTTTCTTTCTTGCTTTCTTTCTTTCTTTCTTTCTTGGTGTCTTTCATTCTAGCTTTAATACCTTCTGACATTCTATCTTTAGTTTCTTTCTCTCTTTCTTTCTTTCTTGATTTCTTTCATTCTAGCTTTAATACCTTCTAACTTTCTATCTTTAGTTTCTTTCTCTCTTTCTTTCTTTCTTGATTTCTTTCATTCTAGCTTTAATACCTTCTAACATTCTATCTTTAGTTTATTTCTTTTTTTCTTTCTTTATATGTTTCATTACAGGTTTAATACATTGTAACATTATATCTTTAGTTTGTTTCTTTCTTTCTTTCCTGATATCTTTCATTCTATCTTTAATACCATCTAACGTTCTATCTTTAGTTTGTTTCTTTCTTTCTTTCTTTCTTGATATCTTTCATTCTAGCTTTAATACCTTCTAACATTCTAACTATAGTTTCTTTCTTTCTTTCTTGATATCTTTCATTCTAGCTTTAATAACTTCTGACATTCTATCTTTAGTTTCTTTTTCTTTTTTGATTTATTTCATTCTAGCTTTAATAGCTACTAACATTCTTTCTTTAGTTTGTTTCTTTGTTTCTTTCATTATATGTTTCATTGTAGCTTTAATACATTCTAACATTCGAACTTTAGTTTCTTTGTTTCTTTCTTGATATCTTTCATTCTAGCTTTAATACCTTTTACCATTCTAACTTTAGTTTCTTTCTTCCTTTCTTTCTTGATTTCTTTAATTCTTGCTTGAATACCTTCTAACATTCTATCTTTTGTTTCTTTCTTTTTTTCTTGATTTCTTTCATTCTAGCTTTAATACCTCCTAACATTCTATCTTTAGTTTCTTTCTTTCTTTCTTGATATATTTCATTCTATCTTTAATACATTCTAACATTCTATCTTTAGTTTCTTTCTTTCTTTCTTGATTTCTTACATTCTAACTTTAATAAATTCTAACGTACTATCTTTTGTTTTTTTTCTTTCTTTCTTTCTTTCTTGATATCATTCATTTTAGGTATAATACCTTCTATCTTTCTATCTTTAGTTTCTTTCTTTCTTTCTTGATTTCTTTCATTCTAGCTTTAATACATTCTAACATGCAATCTTTAGTTTATTTCTTTGTATCTCGATTATTTTATTCTAGCTTTAATGCCTTCTAAAATTCTATCTTTACTTTGTTTCTTTCTTTCTCTCTTTCTTTCATTCTAGCTTTAATACATTCTAACATTCTATCTTTAGTTTCTTTCTTTCTTTCTTGTTATCTTTCATTCTAGCTTTAATAAAAACTAACGTTCTATCTTTAGTTTGTTTGTTTCTTTCTTTCTTTCTTGATATCTTTCATTCTAGGTATAATACCTTCTAACATTCTATATTGAGTTTCTTTCTTTCTTTCTTGATATCTTTCATTCTAGCTGTTACAACTTCTAACGTTCTATCTTTAGTTTCTTTATTTCTTCATTGATTTCTTTCATTCTAGCTTTAATAACTTCTAACAATCTTTCTTTAGTTTCTTTCTTTTTTCTTTCTTTATATGTTTAATTCTTGCTTTAATACATTCTAACATTCTAACTTTAGTCTCTATCTTTCTTTCTTGGTATCTTTCATTCTAGCTTTAATACCTTTTAACATTCTAACTTTAGTTTCTTCGTTTCTTTCATGATTTATTTCATTCTAGCTTTAATACCTTCTAACATTCTATCTTTAGTTTCTTTCTTTCTTTCTTGATAGCTTTCACTCTAGCTTTAATACATTGTAACATTCTATCTATAGTTTCTTTCTTTCCTTCTTGATTTCTTACATTCTATCTTTAATAAATTCTAACGTTCCATCTTTAGTTTGTTTCCTTCTTTCTTTCTTGATATCTTTCATTCTAGGTATAATACTTTTTAACATACTATCCTTAGTTTCTTTCTTTCTTTCTTTCTTTCTTTCTTTCCTTCTTTCTTTCTTTCTTTCTTTCTTTCTTTCTTGATATCTTTCATTCTAGCTGTAACAACTTCTAACGTTCTATCTTTAGTTTCCGCCTTTCTTTCTCTTTCTTGATTTATTTCATTCTTGCTTTAATACCTTCTAACATTCTCTTTTCTTTGTTTCTTTGTTTCTTTCTTTATATGTTTCATTCCAGCTTTAATACATTCTGACATTCTATCTTTAGTTTCATTCTTTCTTTCTTTCTTCCTTGATTTCTTTCATTCTAGCTTTAATAACTTCCAACACTCTTTCTTTAATTTGTTTCTTTATTTCTTTCTTTATATGTTTCATTCTAGCTTTAATACATTCTAACATTCTAACTTTAGTTTCTTTCTTTCTTTCTTGATTTCTTTCATTCTAGCTTTAATACCTTTTAACATTATATCTTTAGTTTCTTTCTTTCTTGATTTCTTTCATTCTAGCTTTAATACCTTCTAACACTCTTTCTTTAGTTTGTTTCTTTATTTCTTTCTTCATATATTTCATTCTAGCTTTAATACATTCTAACATTCTAACTTTTGACCCAACTTCGGGAGGCAGTGGAAGACAGGAGGGCCTGGCGTGCTCTGGTCCATGGGGTCACGAAGAGTCGGACACGACTTAACGACTAAACAACAACAACAAACATTCTAACTTTAGTTTCTTTCTTTCTTTCTTGACATCTTTCATTCTAGCTATAATACATTCTAACATTCTATCTTTAGTTTCTTTCTTTCCTTCTTGATATCTTTCATTCTAGCTTTAATAAATTCTTACGATCTATCTTTAGTTTCTTTTTTTCTTTCTTTCTTGATATCTTTCATTCTAGGTATAATACTTTCTAACATACTATCTTTAGTTTCTTTCTTTCTTTCTATCTTTCTTGATATTTTTCATGCTCAGTTTAATACATTGTAACATTATATCTTTAGTTTCGTTCTTTCTATCTTGATTTCTTACATTTTTGCTTTAATAAATTCTAACGTTTTATCTTTAGTTTTTCTTTCTTTCCTTCTTTCTTTCTTTCTTTCTTTCTTGATATCTTTCATTCTAGCTGTAACAACTTCTAACGTTCTATCTTTAGTTCCCGCCTTTCTTTCTCTTTCTTGATTTCTTTCATTCTTGCTTTAATACCTTCTAACATTCTCTTTTGTTTGTTTCTTTGTTTCTTTCTTTATATGTTTCATTCCAGCTTTAATACATTCTAACATTCTATCTTTAGTTTCTTTTTTTCTTTCTTTCTTCCTTGATTTCTTTCATTCTAGCTTTAATACCTTCCAACACTCTTTCTTTAATTTGTTTCTTTATTTCTTTCTTTATATGTTTCATTCTAGGTTTAATACATTCTAACATTCTAACTTTAGTTTCTTTCTTTCTTTCTTGATATCTTTTAATCTAGCTTTAATAACATCTAACATTATATCTTTAGTTTCTTTCTTTCTTTCTTGATTTCTTTCATTCTAGCTTTAATACCTTCTAACATTCTATCTTTAATTTCTTTCTATCTTTCTTGATTTATTTAATTCCATCTTTAATACCTTTTAACATTCTATCTTTTGTTTGTTTGTTTGTTTCTTTCTTTATATGTTTCAATCTAGCTTTAATACATTCTAAAATTCTATCTTTAATTTCTTTATATCTTGATTTCTTACATTCTTGCTTTAATAAATTCTAACGTTTTCTCTTTAGTTTTTCTTTCTTTCATCTTTGTTTCTTTCTTGATTTCTTTCATTCTAGCTTTAATGCATTCTAATATTCTATCTTTAGTTTCTTTCTTTCTTTCTTTATTCTTTATTTCTTTCATTCTAGCTTTAATACCTTCTAACATTCTATCTTTAGTTTCTTTGTTTCTTCATTTCTTTCATTTTAGCTTAAATAACTTCTAAGATTCTATCTTTAGTTTCTTTCTTTCTTGATATCTTTCATTCTAGCTTTAATACCTTCTAAAGTTCTATCTTTAGTTTCTTTCTTTCTTTCTTGATATCTTTTATTCTAGCTTTAATACCTTTTAACATTATATCTTTAGTTTCTTTCTTTCTTGATTTCTTTCATTCTAGCTTTATTGCCTTCTAACACTGTTTCTTTAGTTTGTTTCTTTATTTCTTTCTTCATATGTTTCATTCTAGCTTTAATACATTCTAACATTCTATCTTTAGTTTCCTTCTTTCTTGTTATCTTTCATTCTAGCTTTAATACCTTTTAACATTCTATCTTTTGTTTGTTTGTTTCTTTCTTGTTTTCTTTCATTCTAGCTATAATACATTCCAACATTCTATCTTTTGTTTGTTTCTTTCTTTCTTTCTTCATGTCTTTAATTCTAACTTTAATACCTTCTAACGTTCTATCTTTAGTTTCTTTCTCTCTTTTTTGCTTGATTTCTTTCATTCTAGCTTTAAACCTTTTAACATTCTATCTTTATTTTGTTTCTTTAGTTATTGATATTTTTTCATTCTAGCTGTAACAACTTCTAACGTTCTATCTTTAGTTTCCGCCTTTCTTTCTCTTTCTTGATTTCTTTCATTCTTGCTTTAATACCTTCTAACATTCTCTTTTGTTTGTTTCTTTGTTTCTTTCTTTATATGTCTCATTCCAGCTTTAATACATTCTAACATTCTGTCTTTAGTTTCTTTTTTTCTTTCTTTCTTTCTTGATATCTTTCATTCTACCTTTAATACCTTCTAGCGTTCTATCTTTAGTTTCTTTCTTTCTTTCTTGATATCTTTTATTCTAGCTTTAATACCTTTTAACATTATATCTTTAGTTTCTTTCTTTCTTGATTTCTTTCATTCTAGCTTTAATACCTTCTAACACTTTCTTTAGTTTGTTTCTTTATTTCTTTCTTTATATGTTTCATTCTAGCTTTAATACATTCTAATATTCTAACTTTAGTTTCATTCTTTCTTTCTTGATATCTTTCATTCTAGCTTTAATACCTTTTACATTCTAACTTTAGTTTCTTTCTTGATTTCTTTCTTGATTTATTTCATTCTAGCTTTAATACCTTCTAACATTCTATCTTTAGTTTCTTTCTTTCTTTCTTGATATCTTTCATTCTAGCTTTAATAAATTCTAACGTTCTATCTTTAGTTTGTTTCTTTCTTTCTTTCTTGATATCTTTCATTCTTGGTATAATACTTTCTAACATACTATCTTTAGTTTCTTTCTTTCTTTCTTTCTTTCTTGATATCTTTCATTCTAGCTGTAACAACTTCTAACGTTCTATCTTTAGTTTCCGTCTTTCTTTCTTTCTTTCTTGATTTCTTTCATTCTTGCTTTAATACCTTCTAACATTCTCTTTTGTTTGTTTCTTTGTTTCTTTCTTTATATGTTTCATTCCAGCTTTAATACATTCTAACATTCTATCTTTAGTTTCTTTCTTTCTTTCTTTCTTCCTTGATTTCTTTCATTCTTGCTTTAATACCTTCTAACATTCTCTTTTGTTTGTTTCTTAGTTTCTTTCTTTATATGTTTCATTCCAGCTTTAATACATTCTAACATTCTATCTTTAGTTTCTTTCTTTCTTTCTTCCTTCCTTGATTTCTTTCATTCTAGCTGTAATACCTTCTAACACTCTTTCTTTAGTTTGTTTCTTTATTTCTTTCTTTATATGTTTCATTCTAGCTTTAATATATTCCAACATTCTAACTTTAGTTTCTTTCTTTCTTTCTTGATATCTTTTAATCTAGCTTTAATAACATCTAACATTATATCTTTAGTTTCTTTCTTTCTTTCTTGATTTCTTTCATTCTAGCTTTAATACCTTCTAACATTCTACCTTTAATTTCTTTCTATCTTTCTTGATTTATTTAATTCCATCTTTAATACCTTTTAACATTCTATCTTTTGTTTGTTTGTTTCTTTCTTTCTTTATATGTTTCATTCAAGCTTTAATACATTCAAACATTCTATCTTTAATTTCTTTCTATCTTGATTTCTTACATTCTTGCTTTAATAAATTCTAACATTTTATCTTTAGTTTTTCTTTCTTTCATCTTTCTTTCGTTCTTGATTTCTTTCATTCCAGCTTTAATACCTTCTAACATTCTATCTTTAGTTTCTTTCTTTCTTGATTTCTTTCATTTTAGCTTAAATAACTTCTAAGATTCTATCTTTAGTTTCTTTCTTTCTTGATATCTTTCATTCTAGCTTTAATACCTTCTAACGTTCTATCTTTAGTTTCTTTCTTTCTTTCTTGATATCTTTTTTCTAGCTTTAATACCTTTTAACATTATATCTTTAGTTTCTTTCTTTCTTGATTTCTTTCATTCTAGCTTTATTACCTTCTAACACTCTTTCTTTAATTTGTTTCTTTATTTCTTTCTTCATATGTTTCATTCTAGCTTTAATACATTCTAACATTCTAACTTTTGACCCAACTTCGGGAGTCAGTGGAAGACAGGAGGGCCTGGCGTGCTCTGGTCCATGGGGTCACGAAGAGTCGGACATGACTAAACGACTAAACAACAACAAAAAACATTCTAACTTTAGTTTCTTTCTTTCTTTCTTGACATCTTTCATTCTAGCTTTAATACCTTTTAACATTCTAACTTTAGTTTCTTTCTTGAATTCTTTCTTGATTTATTTCATTCTAGCTTTAATATCATCTAACATTCTATCTTTAGTTTCTTTCTTTCTTTCTTGATATCTTTCATTCTAGCTTTAATACATTCTAACATTCTATCTTTAGTTTCTTTCTTTCTTTCTTGATATCTTTCATTCTAGCTTTAATAAATTCTAACGTTCTATCTTTAGTTTCTTTGTTTCTTTCTTTCTTGATATCTTTCATTCTAGGTATAATACTTTCTAACATACTATCTTTAGTTTCTTTCTTTCTTTCTTTCTTTCTTGATTTCTTTCAATCTTGCTTTAATACCTTCTAACATTCTCTTTTGTTTGTTTCTTTGTTCCTTTCTTTAGATGTATCATTCCAGCTTTAATACATTCTAACATTCTATCTTTAGTTTCTTTTTTTCTTTCTTTCTTCCTTGATTTCTTTCATTCTAGCTTTAATACCTTCTAACACTCTTTCTTTAGTTTGTTTCTTTATTTCTTTCTTTATATGTTTCATACTAGCTTTAATATATTCTAACATTCTAACTTTAGTTTCTTTCTTTCTTTCTTGATATCTTTTAATCTAGCTTTAATAACATCTAACATTATATCTTTAGTTTCTTTCTTTCTTGATTTCTTTCATTCTAGCTTTAATACCTTCTAACATTCTATCTTTAATTTCTTTCTATCTTTCATGATTTATTTAATTCCATCTTTAATACCTTTTAACATTCTATCTTTTGTTTGTTTGTTTGTTTCTTTCTTTATATGTTTCATTCTAGCCTTAATACTTTCTAACATTATAACTTTAGTTTCGTTCTTTCTATCTTGATTTCTTACATTCTTGCTTTAATAAATTCTAATGTTTTATCTTTAGTTTTTCTTTCTTTCTTCTTTCTTTCATTCTTTATTTCTTTCACTCTAGCTTTAATACATTCTAACATTCTATCTTTAGTTTCCTTCTTTCTTGATATCTTTCATTCTAGCTTTAATACCTTTTAACATTCTATCTTTTGTTTGTTTGTTTCTTTCTTGTTTTCTTTCATTCTAGCTTTAATACATTCCAACATTCTATCTTTTGTTTCTTTCTTTCTTTCTTTCTTCATGTCTTTTATTCTAGCTTTAATACCTTCTAACGTTCTATCTTTAGTTTCTTTCTCTCTTTTTTGCTTGATTTCTTTCATTCTAGCTTTAAACCTTTTAACATTCTATCTTTAGTTTGATTCTTTAGTTATTGATATTTTTTCATTCTAGCTGTAACAACTTCTAAAGTTCTATCTTTAGTTTCCGCCTTTCTTTCTCTTTCTTGATTTCTTTCATTCTTGCTTTAATACCTTCTAACATTCTCTTTTGTTTGTTTCTTTGTTTCTTTCTTTATATGTTTCATTCCAGCTTTAATACATTCTAACATTCTATCTTTAGTTTCTTTTTTTCTTTCTTCCTTTCTTGATTTCTTTCATTCTTGCTTTAATACCTTCTAACATTCTCTTTTGTTTGTTTCTTTGTTTCTTTCTTTATATGTTTCATTCTAGCTTTAATACATTCTAACATTCTAACTTTAGTTTCTTTTTTTCTTTCTTGATATCTTTTAATCTAGCTTTAATAACATCTAACATTATATCTTTAGTTTCTTTCTTTCTTTCTTGATTTCTTTCATTCTAGCTTTAATACCTTCTAACATTCTATCTTTAATTTCTTTCTATCTTTCTTGATTTATTTAATTCCATCTTTAATAAGTTTTAACATTCTATCTTTTGTTTGTTTGTTTGTTTCTTTCTTTATATGTTTCAATCTAGCTTTAATACATTCTAACATTCTATCTTTAATTTCTTTCTATCTTGATTTCATACATTCTTGCTTTAATAAATTCTAACATTTTATCTTTAGTTTTTCTTTCTTTCATCTTTCTTTCTTTCTTGATTTCTTTCATTCTAGCTTTAATACATTCTAATATTCTATCTTTAGTTTCTTTCTTTCTTTCTTTTTTCTTGATTTCTTTCATTCTAGCTTTAATACCTTCTAACTTTCTATCTTTAGTTTCTTTCTTTCTTGATTTCTTTCATTTTAGCGTAAATAACTTCTAAGATTCTATCTTTAGTTTCTTTCTTTCTTGATATCTTTCATTCTAGCTTTAATACCTTCTAACGTTCTATCTTTAGTTTCTTTCTTTCTTTCTTGATATCTTTTATTCTAGCTTTAATACCTTTTAACATTATATCTTTAGTTTCTTTCTTTCTTGATTTCTTTCATTCTAGCTTTATTACCTTCTAACACTCTTTCTTTAGTTTGTTTCTTTATTTCTTTCTTCATATGTTTCATTCTAGCTTTAATACATTCTAACATTCTAACTTTTGACCCAACTTCGGAAGGCAGTGGAAGACAGGAGGGCCTGGCGTACTCTGGTCCATGGGGTCACGAAGAGTCGGACCCGACTAAACGACTAAACAACAACAACAAACATTCTAACTTTAGTTTCTTTCTTTCTTTCTTGACATCTTTCATTCTAGCTTTAATACATTCTAACATTCTATCTTTAGTTTCTTTCTTTCCTTCTTGATATCTTTCATTCTAGCTTTAATAAATTCTTACGTTCTATCTTTAGTTTCTTTTATTCTTTCTTTCTTGATATCTTTCATTCTAGGTATAATACTTTCTAACATACTATCTTTAGTTTCTTTCTTTCTTTCTTTCTTTCTTGATATTTTTCATTCTCAGTTTAATACATTGTAACATTATATCTTTAGTTTCTTTCTTTCTATCTTGATTTCTTACATTCTTGCTCTAATAAATTCTAACGTTTTATCTTTAGTTTTTCTTTCTTTCTTCTTTCTTTCATTCTTTATTTCTTTCACTCTAGCTTTAATACATTCTAACATTCTATCTTTAGTTTCCTTCTTTCTTGTTATCTTTCATTCTAGCTTTAATACCTTTTAACATTCTATCTTTTGTTTGTTTGTTTCTTTCTTGTTTTCTTTCATTCTAGCTTTAATACATTCCAACATTCTATCTTTTGTTTGTTTCTTTCTTTCTTTCTTCATGTCTTTAATTCTAACTTTAATACCTTCTAACGTTCTATCTTTAGTTTCTTTCTCTCTTTTTTGCTTGATTTCTTTCATTCTAGCTTTAAACCTTTTAACATTCTATCTTTATTTTGTTTCTTTAGTTATTGATATTTTTTCATTCTAGCTGTAACAACTTCTAACGTTCTATCTTTAGTTTCCGCCTTTCTTTCTCTTTCTTGATTTCTTTCATTCTTGCTTTAATACCTTCTAACATTCTCTTTTGTTTGTTTCTTTGTTTCTTTCTTTATATGTCTCATTCCAGCTTTAATACATTCTAACATTCTGTCTTTAGTTTCTTTTTTTCTTTCTTTCTTTCTTGATATCTTTCATTCTACCTTTAATACCTTCTAGCGTTCTATCTTTAGTTTCTTTCTTTCTTTCTTGATATCTTTTATTCTAGCTTTAATACCTTTTAACATTATATCTTTAGTTTCTTTCTTTCTTGATTTCTTTCATTCTAGCTTTAATACCTTCTAACACTTTCTTTAGTTTGTTTCTTTATTTCTTTCTTTATATGTTTCATTCTAGCTTTAATACATTCTAATATTCTAACTTTAGTTTCATTCTTTCTTTCTTGATATCTTTCATTCTAGCTTTAATACCTTTTACATTCTAACTTTAGTTTCTTTCTTGATTTCTTTCTTGATTTATTTCATTCTAGCTTTAATACCTTCTAACATTCTATCTTTAGTTTCTTTCTTTCTTTCTTGATATCTTTCATTCTAGCTTTAATAAATTCTAACGTTCTATCTTTAGTTTGTTTCTTTCTTTCTTTCTTGATATCTTTCATTCTTGGTATAATACTTTCTAACATACTATCTTTAGTTTCTTTCTTTCTTTCTTTCTTTCTTGATATCTTTCATTCTAGCTGTAACAACTTCTAACGTTCTATCTTTAGTTTCCGTCTTTCTTTCTTTCTTTCTTGATTTCTTTCATTCTTGCTTTAATACCTTCTAACATTCTCTTTTGTTTGTTTCTTTGTTTCTTTCTTTATATGTTTCATTCCAGCTTTAATACATTCTAACATTCTATCTTTAGTTTCTTTCTTTCTTTCTTTCTTCCTTGATTTCTTTCATTCTTGCTTTAATACCTTCTAACATTCTCTTTTGTTTGTTTCTTAGTTTCTTTCTTTATATGTTTCATTCCAGCTTTAATACATTCTAACATTCTATCTTTAGTTTCTTTCTTTCTTTCTTCCTTCCTTGATTTCTTTCATTCTAGCTGTAATACCTTCTAACACTCTTTCTTTAGTTTGTTTCTTTATTTCTTTCTTTATATGTTTCATTCTAGCTTTAATATATTCCAACATTCTAACTTTAGTTTCTTTCTTTCTTTCTTGATATCTTTTAATCTAGCTTTAATAACATCTAACATTATATCTTTAGTTTCTTTCTTTCTTTCTTGATTTCTTTCATTCTAGCTTTAATACCTTCTAACATTCTACCTTTAATTTCTTTCTATCTTTCTTGATTTATTTAATTCCATCTTTAATACCTTTTAACATTCTATCTTTTGTTTGTTTGTTTCTTTCTTTCTTTATATGTTTCATTCAAGCTTTAATACATTCAAACATTCTATCTTTAATTTCTTTCTATCTTGATTTCTTACATTCTTGCTTTAATAAATTCTAACATTTTATCTTTAGTTTTTCTTTCTTTCATCTTTCTTTCGTTCTTGATTTCTTTCATTCCAGCTTTAATACCTTCTAACATTCTATCTTTAGTTTCTTTCTTTCTTGATTTCTTTCATTTTAGCTTAAATAACTTCTAAGATTCTATCTTTAGTTTCTTTCTTTCTTGATATCTTTCATTCTAGCTTTAATACCTTCTAACGTTCTATCTTTAGTTTCTTTCTTTCTTTCTTGATATCTTTTTTCTAGCTTTAATACCTTTTAACATTATATCTTTAGTTTCTTTCTTTCTTGATTTCTTTCATTCTAGCTTTATTACCTTCTAACACTCTTTCTTTAATTTGTTTCTTTATTTCTTTCTTCATATGTTTCATTCTAGCTTTAATACATTCTAACATTCTAACTTTTGACCCAACTTCGGGAGTCAGTGGAAGACAGGAGGGCCTGGCGTGCTCTGGTCCATGGGGTCACGAAGAGTCGGACATGACTAAACGACTAAACAACAACAAAAAACATTCTAACTTTAGTTTCTTTCTTTCTTTCTTGACATCTTTCATTCTAGCTTTAATACCTTTTAACATTCTAACTTTAGTTTCTTTCTTGAATTCTTTCTTGATTTATTTCATTCTAGCTTTAATATCATCTAACATTCTATCTTTAGTTTCTTTCTTTCTTTCTTGATATCTTTCATTCTAGCTTTAATACATTCTAACATTCTATCTTTAGTTTCTTTCTTTCTTTCTTGATATCTTTCATTCTAGCTTTAATAAATTCTAACGTTCTATCTTTAGTTTCTTTGTTTCTTTCTTTCTTGATATCTTTCATTCTAGGTATAATACTTTCTAACATACTATCTTTAGTTTCTTTCTTTCTTTCTTTCTTTCTTGATTTCTTTCAATCTTGCTTTAATACCTTCTAACATTCTCTTTTGTTTGTTTCTTTGTTCCTTTCTTTAGATGTATCATTCCAGCTTTAATACATTCTAACATTCTATCTTTAGTTTCTTTTTTTCTTTCTTTCTTCCTTGATTTCTTTCATTCTAGCTTTAATACCTTCTAACACTCTTTCTTTAGTTTGTTTCTTTATTTCTTTCTTTATATGTTTCATACTAGCTTTAATATATTCTAACATTCTAACTTTAGTTTCTTTCTTTCTTTCTTGATATCTTTTAATCTAGCTTTAATAACATCTAACATTATATCTTTAGTTTCTTTCTTTCTTGATTTCTTTCATTCTAGCTTTAATACCTTCTAACATTCTATCTTTAATTTCTTTCTATCTTTCATGATTTATTTAATTCCATCTTTAATACCTTTTAACATTCTATCTTTTGTTTGTTTGTTTGTTTCTTTCTTTATATGTTTCATTCTAGCCTTAATACTTTCTAACATTATAACTTTAGTTTCGTTCTTTCTATCTTGATTTCTTACATTCTTGCTTTAATAAATTCTAATGTTTTATCTTTAGTTTTTCTTTCTTTCTTCTTTCTTTCATTCTTTATTTCTTTCACTCTAGCTTTAATACATTCTAACATTCTATCTTTAGTTTCCTTCTTTCTTGATATCTTTCATTCTAGCTTTAATACCTTTTAACATTCTATCTTTTGTTTGTTTGTTTCTTTCTTGTTTTCTTTCATTCTAGCTTTAATACATTCCAACATTCTATCTTTTGTTTCTTTCTTTCTTTCTTTCTTCATGTCTTTTATTCTAGCTTTAATACCTTCTAACGTTCTATCTTTAGTTTCTTTCTCTCTTTTTTGCTTGATTTCTTTCATTCTAGCTTTAAACCTTTTAACATTCTATCTTTAGTTTGATTCTTTAGTTATTGATATTTTTTCATTCTAGCTGTAACAACTTCTAAAGTTCTATCTTTAGTTTCCGCCTTTCTTTCTCTTTCTTGATTTCTTTCATTCTTGCTTTAATACCTTCTAACATTCTCTTTTGTTTGTTTCTTTGTTTCTTTCTTTATATGTTTCATTCCAGCTTTAATACATTCTAACATTCTATCTTTAGTTTCTTTTTTTCTTTCTTCCTTTCTTGATTTCTTTCATTCTTGCTTTAATACCTTCTAACATTCTCTTTTGTTTGTTTCTTTGTTTCTTTCTTTATATGTTTCATTCTAGCTTTAATACATTCTAACATTCTAACTTTAGTTTCTTTTTTTCTTTCTTGATATCTTTTAATCTAGCTTTAATAACATCTAACATTATATCTTTAGTTTCTTTCTTTCTTTCTTGATTTCTTTCATTCTAGCTTTAATACCTTCTAACATTCTATCTTTAATTTCTTTCTATCTTTCTTGATTTATTTAATTCCATCTTTAATAAGTTTTAACATTCTATCTTTTGTTTGTTTGTTTGTTTCTTTCTTTATATGTTTCAATCTAGCTTTAATACATTCTAACATTCTATCTTTAATTTCTTTCTATCTTGATTTCATACATTCTTGCTTTAATAAATTCTAACATTTTATCTTTAGTTTTTCTTTCTTTCATCTTTCTTTCTTTCTTGATTTCTTTCATTCTAGCTTTAATACATTCTAATATTCTATCTTTAGTTTCTTTCTTTCTTTCTTTTTTCTTGATTTCTTTCATTCTAGCTTTAATACCTTCTAACTTTCTATCTTTAGTTTCTTTCTTTCTTGATTTCTTTCATTTTAGCGTAAATAACTTCTAAGATTCTATCTTTAGTTTCTTTCTTTCTTGATATCTTTCATTCTAGCTTTAATACCTTCTAACGTTCTATCTTTAGTTTCTTTCTTTCTTTCTTGATATCTTTTATTCTAGCTTTAATACCTTTTAACATTATATCTTTAGTTTCTTTCTTTCTTGATTTCTTTCATTCTAGCTTTATTACCTTCTAACACTCTTTCTTTAGTTTGTTTCTTTATTTCTTTCTTCATATGTTTCATTCTAGCTTTAATACATTCTAACATTCTAACTTTTGACCCAACTTCGGAAGGCAGTGGAAGACAGGAGGGCCTGGCGTACTCTGGTCCATGGGGTCACGAAGAGTCGGACCCGACTAAACGACTAAACAACAACAACAAACATTCTAACTTTAGTTTCTTTCTTTCTTTCTTGACATCTTTCATTCTAGCTTTAATACATTCTAACATTCTATCTTTAGTTTCTTTCTTTCCTTCTTGATATCTTTCATTCTAGCTTTAATAAATTCTTACGTTCTATCTTTAGTTTCTTTTATTCTTTCTTTCTTGATATCTTTCATTCTAGGTATAATACTTTCTAACATACTATCTTTAGTTTCTTTCTTTCTTTCTTTCTTTCTTGATATTTTTCATTCTCAGTTTAATACATTGTAACATTATATCTTTAGTTTCTTTCTTTCTATCTTGATTTCTTACATTTTTGCTCTAATAAATTCTAACGTTTTATCTTTAGTTTTTCTTTCTTTCTTCTTTCTTTCATTCTTTATTTCTTTCACTCTAGCTTTAATACATTCTAACATTCTATCTTTAGTTTCCTTCTTTCTTGTTATCTTTCATTCTAGCTTTAATACCTTTTAACATTCTATCTTTTGTTTGTTTGTTTCTTTCTTGTTTTCTTTCATTCTAGCTTTAATACATTCCAACATTCTATCTTTTGTTTGTTTCTTTCTTTCTTTCTTCATGTCTTTAATTCTAACTTTAATACCTTCTAACGTTCTATCTTTAGTTTCTTTCTCTCTTTTTTGCTTGATTTCTTTCATTCTAGCTTTAAACCTTTTAACATTCTATCATTATTTTGTTTCTTTAGTTATTGATATTTTTTCATTCTAGCTGTAACAACCTCTAACGTTCTATCTTTAGTTTCCGCCTTTCTTTCTCTTTCTTGATTTCTTTCATTCTTGCTTTAATACCTTCTAACATTCTCTTTTGTTTGTTTTTTTGTTTCTTTCTTTATATGTTTCATTCCAGCTTTAATACATTCTAACATTCTATCTTTAGTTTCTTTTTTTCTTTCTTTCTTTCTTGATATCTTTCATTCTAGCTTTAAGACCTTCTAACGTTCTATCTTTAGTTTCTTTCTTTCTTTCTTGATATCTTTTATTCTAGCTTTAATACCTTCTAACTTTCTATCTTTAGTTTCTTTCTTTCTTGATTTCTTTCATTTTAGCGTAAATATTTTCTAAGATTCTATCTTTAGTTTCTTTCTTTCTTGATATCTTTCATTCTAGCTTTAATACCTTCTAACGTTCTATCTTTAGTTTCTTTCTTTCTTTCTTGATATCTTTTATTCTAGCTTTAATACCTTTTAACATTATATCTTTAGTTTCTTTCTTTCTTGATTTCTTTCATTCTAGCTTTAATACCTTCTAACACTTTCTTTAGTTTGTTTCTTTATTTCTTTCTTTATATGTTTCATTCTAGCTTTAATACATTCTAATATTTTAACTAGTTTCATTCTTTCTTTCTTGATATCTTTCATTCTAGGTTTAATACCTTTTACATTCTAACTTTAGTTTCTTTCTTGATTTCTTTCTTGATTTATTTCATTCTAGCTTTAATACCTTCTAACATTCTATCTTTAGTTTCTTTCTTTCTTTCTTGATATCTTTCATTCTAGCTTTAATAAATTCTAACGTTCTATCTTCAGTTTGTTTCTTTCTTTCTTTCTTGATATCTTTCATTCTTGGTATAATACTTTCTAACATACTATCTTTAGTTTCTTTCTTTCTTTCTTTCTTTCTTTCTTGATATCTTTCATTCTAGCTGTAACAACTTCTAACGTTCTATCTTTAGTTTCCGTCTTTCTTTCTTTCTTTCTTGATTTCTTTCATTCTTGCTTTAATACCTTCTAACATTCTCTTTTGTTTCTTTCTTTGTTTCTTTCTTTATATGTTTCATTCCAGCTTTAATACATTCTAACATTCTATCTTTAGTTTCTTTCTTTCTTTCTTTCTTCCTTGATTTCTTTCATTCTTGCTTTAATACCTTCTAACATTCTCTTTTGTTTGTTTCTTAGTTTCTTTCTTTATATGTTTCATTCCAGCTTTAATACATTCTAACATTCTATCTTTAGTTTCTTTCTTTCTTTCTTTCTTCCTTGATTTCTTTCATTTTAGCTTTAATACCTTCTAACACTCTTTCTTTAGTTTGTTTCTTTATTTCTTTCTTTATATGTTTCATTCTAGCTTTAATACATTCCAACATTCTAACTTTAGTTTCTTTCTTTCTTTCTTGATATCTTTTAATCTCGCTTTAATAACATCTAACATTATATCTTTAATTTCTTTCTTTCTTTCTTGATTTCTTTCATTCTAGCTTTAATACCTTCTAACATTCTACCTTTAATTTCTTTCTATCTTTCTTGATTTATTTAATTCCATCTTTAATACCTTTTAACATTCTATATTTTGTTTGTTTCTTTCTTTCTTTCTTTATATGTTTCATTCAAGCTTTAATACATTCGAACATTCTATCTTTAATTTCTTTCTATCTTGATTTCTTACATTCTTGCTTTAATAAATTCTAACATTTTATCTTTACTTTTTCTTTCTTTCATCTTTCTTTCTTTCTTGATTTCTTTCATTCTAGCATTAATACCTTCTAACATTCGATCTTTAGTTTCTTTCTTTCTTTCTTTTTTCTTGATTTCTTTCATTCCAGCTTTAATACCTTCTAACATTCTATCTTTAGTTTCTTTCTTTCTTGATTTCTTTCATTTTAGCTTAAATAACTTCTAAGATTCTATCTTTAGTTTCTTTCTTTCTTGATATCTTTCATTCTAGCTTTAATACCTTCTAACGTTCTATCTTTAGTTTCTTTCTTTCTTTCTTGATATCTTTTATTCTAGCTTTAATACCTTTAACATTATATCTTTAGTTTCTTTCTTTCTTGATTTCTTTCATTCTAGCTTTATTACCTTCTAACACTCTTTCTTTAGTTTGTTTCTTTATTTCTTTCTTCATATGTTTCATTCTAGCTTTAATACATTCTAACATTCTAACTTTTGACCCAAGTTCGGGAGGCATTGGAAGACAGGAGGGCCTGGCGTGCTCTGGTCCATGGGGTCACGAAGAGTCGGACACGACTAAACGACTAAACAACAACAAAAAACATTCTAACTTTAGTTTATTTCTTTCTTTCTTGACATCTTTCATTCTAGCTTTAATACCTTTTAACATTCTAACTTTAGTTTCTTTCTTGAATTCTTTCTTGATTTATTTCATTCTAGCTTTAATACCATCTAACATTCTATCTTTAGTTTCTTTCTTTCTTTCTTGATTTATTTAATTCCATCTTTAATACCTTTTAACATTCTATCTTTTGTTTGTTTTGTTTCTTTCTTTCTTTATATGTTTCATTCAAGCTTTAATACATTCGAACATTCTATCTTTAATTTCTTTCTATCTTGATTTCTTACATTCTTGCTTTAATAAATTCTAACATTTTATCTTTATTTTTTCTTTCTTTCATCTTTCTTTCTTTCTTGATTTCTTTCATTCTAGCTTTAATACCTTCTAACATTCTATCTTTAGTTTCTTTCTTTCTTTCTTTTTTCTTGATTTCTTTCATTCCAGCTTTAATACCTTCTAACATTCTATCTTTAGTTTCTTTCTTTCTTGATTTCTTTCATTTTAGCTTAAATAACTTCTAAGATTCTATCTTTAGTTTCTTTCTTGATATCTTTCATTCTAGCTTTAATACCTTCTAACGTTCTATCGTTAGTTTCTTTCTTTCTTTCTTGATATCTTTTATTCTAGCTTTAATACCTTTTAACATTATATCTTTAGTTTCTTTCTTTCTTGATTTCTTTCATTCTAGCTTTATTACCTTCTAACACTCTTTCTTTAATTTGTTTCTTTATTTCTTTCTTCATATGTTTCATTCTAGCTTTAATACATTCTAACATTCTAACTTTTGACCCAACTTCGGGAGTCAGTGGAAGACAGGAGGGCCTGGCGTGCTCTGGTCCATGGGGCTACGAAGAGTCGGACATGACTAAACGACTAAACAACAACAAAAAACATTCTAACTTTAGTTTCTTTCTTTCTTTCTTGACATCTTTCATTCTAGCTTTAATACCTTTTAACATTCTAACTTTAGTTTCTTTCTTGAATTCTTTCTTGATTTATTTCATTCTAGCTTTAATACCATCTAACATTCTATCTTTAGTTTCTTTCTTTCTTTCTTGATATCTTTCATTCTAGCTTTAATACATTCTAACATTCTATCTTTAGTTTCTTTCTTTCTTTCTTGATATCTTTCATTCTAGCTTTAATAAATTCTAACGTTCTATCTTTAGTTTCTTTGTTTCTTTCTTTCTTGATCTCTTTCATTCTAGGTATAATACTTTCTAACATACTATCTTTAGTTTCTTTCTTTCTTTCTTTCTTTCTTGATTTCTTTCAATCTTGCTTTAATACCTTCTAACATTCTCTTTTGTTTGTTTCTTTGTTCCTTTCTTTAGATGTATCATTCCAGCTTTAATACATTCTAACATTTTATCTTTAGTTTCTTTTTTTCTTTCTTTCTTCCTTGATTTCTTTCATTCTAGCTTTAATACCTTCTAACACTCTTTCTTTAGTTTGTTTCTTTATTTCTTTCTTTATATGTTTCATACTAGCTTTAATATATTCTAACATTCTAACTGTAGTTTCTTTCTTTCTTTCTTGATATCTTTTAATCTAGCTTTAATAACATCTAACATTATATCTTTAGTTTCTTTCTTTCTTGATTTCTTTCATTCTAGCTTTAATACCTTCTAACATTCTATCTTTAATTTCTTTCTATCTTTCTTGATTTATTTAATTCCATCTTTAATACCTTTTAACATTCTATCTTTTGTTTGTTTGTTTGTTTCTTTCTTTATATGTTTCATTCTAGCCTTAATACTTTCTAACATTATAACTTTAGTTTCGTTCTTTCTATCTTGATTTCTTACATTCTTGCTTTAATAAATTCTAACGTTTTATCTTTAGTTTTTCTTTCTTTCTTCTTTCTTTCATTCTTTATTTCTTTCACTCTAGCTTTAATACATTCTAACATTCTATCTTTAGTTTCCTTCTTTCTTGTTATCTTTCATTCTAGCTTTAATACCTTTTAACATTCTATCTTTTGTTTGTTTGTTTCTTTCTTGTTTTCTTTCATTCTAGCTTTAATACATTCCAACATTCTATCTTTTGTTTGTTTCTTTCTTTCTTTCTTCATGTCTTTAATTCTAACTTTAATACCTTCTAACGTTCTATCTTTAGTTTCTTTCTCTCTTTTTTGCTTGATTTCTTTCATTCTAGCTTTAAACCTTTTAACATTCTATCTTTATTTTGTTTCTTTAGTTATTGATATTTTTTCATTCTAGCTGTAACAACCTCTAACGTTCTATCTTTAGTTTCCGCCTTTCTTTCTCTTTCTTGAATTCTTTCATTCTTGCTTTAATACCTTCTAACATTCTCTTTTGTTTGTTTCTTTGTTTCTTTCTTTATATGTTTCATTCCAGCTTTAATACATTCTAACATTCTATCTTTAGTTTCTTTTTTTCTTTCTTTCTTTCTTGATATCTTTCATTCTAGCTTTAATACCTTCTAACGTTCTATCTTTAGTTTCTTTCTTTCTTTCTTGATATCTTTTATTCTAGCTTTAATACCTTTTAACATTATATCTTTAGTTTCTTTCTTTCTTGATTTCTTTCATTCTAGCTTTAATACGTTCTAACACTTTCTTTAGTTTGTTTCTTTATTTCTTTCTTTATATGTTTCATTCTAGCTTTAATACATTCTAATATTCTAACTAGTTTCATTCTTTCTTTCTTGATATCTTTCATTCTAGCCTTAATACCTTTTACATTCTAACTTTAGTTTCTTTCTTGATTTTTTTCTTGATTTATTTCATTCTAGCTTTAATACCTTCTAACATTCTATCTTTAGTTTCTTTCTTTCTTTCTTGATATCTTTCATTCTAGCTTTAATAAATTCTAACGTTCTATCTTCAGTTTGTTTCTTTCTTTCTTTCTTGATATCTTTCATTCTTGGTATAATACTTTCTAACATACTATCTTTAGTTTCTTTCTTTCTTTCTTTCTTTCTTGATATCTTTCATTCTAGCTGTAACAACTTCTAACGTTCTATCTTTAGTTTCCGTCTTTCTTTCTTTCTTTCTTGATTTCTTTCATTCTTGCTTTAATACCTTCTAACATTCTCTTTTGTTTGTTTCTTTGTTTCTTTCTTTATATGTTTCATTCCAGCTTTAATACATTCTAACATTCTATCTTTAGTTTCTTTCTTTCTTTCTTTCTTCCTTGATTTCTTTCATTCTTGCTTTAATACCTTCTAACATTCTCTTTTGTTTGTTTCTTAGTTTCTTTCTTTATATGTTTCATTCCAGCTTTAATACATTCTAACATTCTATCTTTAGTTTCTTTCTTTCTTTCTTTCTTCCTTGATTTCTTTCATTTTAGCTTTAATACCTTCTAACACTCTTTCTTTAGTTTGTTTCTTTATTTCTTTCTTTATATGTTTCATTCTAGCTTTAATACATTCCAACATTCTAACTTTAGTTTCTTTCTTTCTTTCTTGATATCTTTTAATCTAGCTTTAATAACATCTAACATTATATCTTTAATTTCTTTCTTTCTTTCTTGATTTCTTTCATTCCAGCTTTAATACCTTCTAACATTCTACCTTTAATTTCTTTCTATCTTTCTTGATTTATTTAATTCCATCTTTAATACCTTTTAACATTCTATATTTTGTTTGTTTCTTTCTTTCTTTCTTTATATGTTTCATTCAAGCTTTAATACATTCGAACATTCTATCTTTAATTTCTTTCTATCTTGATTTCTTACATTCTTGCTTTAATAAATTCTTACGTTCTATCTTTAGTTTCTTTTATTCTTTCTTTCTTGATATCTTTCATTCTAGGTATAATACTTTCTAACATACTATCTTTAGTTTCTTTCTTTCTTTCTTTCTTTCTTGATATTTTTCATTCTCAGTTTAATACATTGTAACATTATATCTTTAGTTTCTTTCTTTCTATCTTGATTTCTTACATTCTTGCTTTAATAAATTCTAACGTTTTATCTTTAGTTTTTCTTTCTTTCTTCTTTCTTTCATTCTTTATTTCTTTCACTCTAGCTTTAATACATTCTAACATTCTATCTTTAGTTTCCTTCTTTCTTGTTATCTTTCATTCTAGCTTTAATACCTTTTAACATTCTATCTTTTGTTTGTTTGTTTCTTTCTTGTTTTCTTTCATTCTAGCTTTAATACATTCCAACATTCTATCTTTTGTTTGTTTCTTTCTTTCTTTCTTCATGTCTTTAATTCTAACTTTAATACCTTCTAACGTTCTATCTTTAGTTTCTTTCTCTCTTTTTTGCTTGATTTCTTTCATTCTAGCTTTAAACCTTTTAACATTCTATCTTTATTTTGTTTCTTTAGTTATTGATATTTTTTCATTCTAGCTGTAACAACCTCTAACGTTCTATCTTTAGTTTCCGCCTTTCTTTCTCTTTCTTGATTTCTTTCATTCTTGCTTTAATACCTTCTAACATTCTCTTTTGTTTGTTTCTTTGTTTCTTTCTTTATATGTTTCATTCCAGCTTTAATACATTCTAACATTCTATCTTTAGTTTCTTTTTTTCTTTCTTTCTTTCTTGATATCTTTCATTCTAGCTTTAATACCTTCTAACGTTCTATCTTTAGTTTCTTTCTTTCTTTCTTGATATCTTTTATTCTAGCTTTAATACCTTTTAACATTATATCTTTAGTTTCTTTCTTTCTTGATTTCTTTCATTCTAGCTTTAATACCTTCTAACTCTTTAGTTTGTTTCTTTATTTCTTTCTTTATATGTTTCATTCTAGCTTTAATACATTCTAATATTCTAACTAGTTTCATTCTTTCTTTCTTGATATCATTCATTCTAGCTTTAATACCTTTTACATTCTAACTTTAGTTTCTTTCTTGATTTCTTTCTTGATTTATTTCATTCTAGCTTTAATACCTTCTAACATTCTATCTTTAGTTTCTTTCTTTCTTTCTTGATATCTTTTATTCTAGCTTTAATAACTTTTAACATTATATCTTTAGTTTCTTTCTTTCTTGATTTCTTTCATTCTAGCTTTAATACCTTCTAACACTTTCTTTAGTTTGTTTCTTTATTTCTTTCTTTATATGTTTCATTCTAGCTTTAATACATTCTAATATTCTAACTAGTTTCATTCTTTCTTTCTTGATATCTTTCATTCTAGCTTTAATACCTTTTACATTCTAACTTTAGTTTCTTTCTTCATTTCTTTCTTGATTTATTTCATTCTAGCTTTAATACCTTCTAACATTCTATCTTTAGTTTCTTTCTTTCTTTCTTGATATCTTTCATTCTAGCTTTAATAAATTCTAACGTTCTATCTTCAGTTTGTTTCTTTCTTTCTTTCTTGATATCTTTCATTCTTGGTATAATACTTTCTAACATACTATCTTTAGTTTCTTTCTTTCTTTCTTTCTTTCTTGATATCTTTCATTCTAGCTGTAACAACTTCTAACGTTCTATCTTTAGTTTCTGTCTTTCTTTCTTTCTTTCTTGATTTCTTTCATTCTTGCTTTAATACCTTCTAACATTCTCTTTTGTTTGTTTCTTTGTTTCTTTCTTTATATGTTTCATTCCAGCTTTAATACATTCTAACATTCTATCTTTAGTTTCTTTCTTTCTTTCTTTCTTCCTTGATTTCTTTCATTCTTGCTTTAATACCTTCTAACATTCTCTTTTGTTTGTTTCTTAGTTTCTTTCTTTATATGTTTCATTCTAGCTTTAATACATTCCAACATTCTAACTTTAGTTTCTTTCTTTCTTTCTTGATATCTTTTAATCTCGCTTTAATAACATCTAACATTATATCTTTAATTTCTTTCTTTCTTTCTTGATTTCTTTCATTCTAGCTTTAATACCTTCTAACATTCTACCTTTAATTTCTTTCTATCTTTCTTGATTTATTTAATTCCATCTTTAATGCCTTTTAACATTTTATATTTTGTTTGTTTCTTTCTTTCTTTCTTTATATGTTTCATTCAAGCTTTAATACATTCGAACATTCTATCTTTAATTTCTTTCTATCTTGATTTCTTACATTCTTGCTTTAATAAATTCTAACATTTTATCTTTACTTTTTCTTTCTTTCATCTTTCTTTCTTTCTTGATTTCTTTCATTCTAGCATTAATACCTTCTAACATTCTATCTTTAGTTTCTTTCTTTCTTTCTTTTTTCTTGATTTCTTTCATTCCAGCTTTAATACCTTCTAACATTCTATCTTTAGTTTCTTTCTTTCTTGATTTCTTTCATTTTAGCTTAAATAACTTCTAAGATTCTATCTTTAGTTTCTTTCTTTCTTGATATCTTTCATTCTAGCTTTAATACCTTCTAACGTTCTATCTTTAGTTTCTTTCTTTCTTTCTTGATATCTTTTATTCTAGCTTTAATACCTTTAACATTATATCTTTAGTTTCTTTCTTTCTTGATTTCTTTCATTCTAGCTTTATTACCTTCTAACACTCTTTCTTTAGTTTGTTTCTTTATTTCTTTCTTCATATGTTTCATTCTAGCTTTAATACATTCTAACATTCTAACTTTTGACCCAAGTTCGGGAGGCATTGGAAGACAGGAGGGCCTGGCGTGCTCTGGTCCATGGGGTCACGAAGAGTCGGAGACGACTAAACGACTAAACAACAACAAAAAACATTCTAACTTTAGTTTATTTCTTTCTTTCTTGACATCTTTCATTCTAGCTTTAATACCTTTTAACATTCTAACTTTAGTTTCTTTCTTGAATTCTTTCTTGATTTATTTCATTCTAGCTTTAATACCATCTAACATTCTATCTTTAGTTTCTTTCTTTCTTTCTTGATTTAGTTAATTCCATCTTTAATACCTTTTAACATTCTATCTTTTGTTTGTTTTGTTTCTTTCTTTCTTTATATGTTTCATTCAAGCTTTAATACATTCGAACATTCTATCTTTAATTTCTTTCTATCTTGATTTCTTACATTCTTGCTTTAATAAATTCTAACATTTTATCTTTAGTTTTTCTTTCTTTCATCTTTCTTTCTTTCTTGATTTCTTTCATTCTAGCTTTAATACCTTCTAACATTCTATCTTTAGTTTCTTTCTTTCTTTCTTTTTTCTTGATTTCTTTCATTCCAGCTTTAATACCTTCTAACATTCTATCTTTAGTTTCTTTCTTTCTTGATTTCTTTCATTTTAGCTTAAATAACTTCTAAGATTCTATCTTTAGTTTCTTTCTTTCTTGATATCTTTCATTCTAGCTTTAATACCTTCTAACGTTCTATCGTTAGTTTCTTTCTTTCTTTCTTGATATCTTTTATTCTAGCTTTAATACCTTTTAACATTATATCTTTAGTTTCTTTCTTTCTTGATTTCTTTCATTCTAGCTTTATTACCTTCTAACACTCTTTCTTTAATTTGTTTCTTTATTTCTTTCTTCATATGTTTCATTCTAGCTTTAATACATTCTAACATTCTATCTTTAGTTTCTTTCTATCTTGATTTCTTACTTTCTTGCTTTAATAAATTCTAATGTGTTATCTTTAGTTTCTTTCTTTCTTTCTTGATATCTTTATTCTAGCTTTAATACCTTTTAACATTATAACTTTAGTTTCTTTCTTGATTTTATTTTTGATTTATTTCATTCTAGCTTTAATACCTTCTAACATTCTATCTTTACTTTCTTTCTTTCTTTCTTGATATCTTTCTTTCTAGCTTTAATACATTCTAACATTCTATCTTTAGTTTCTTTCTTTCTTTCTTGATATCTTTCATTCTAGCTTTAATACATTCTAACATTCTATCTTTAGTTTATTTCTTTCTCTCTTTATATCTTTCATTCTAGCTTTAATTCATTCTAACATTCTATGTTTAGTTTCTTTCTTTCTTTCTTGATATCTTTCATTCTAGCTTTAATAAATTCTAACGTTCTATCTTTAGTTTCTTTCTTTCTTTCTTTCTTGATATCTATCATTCTAGATATAATACTTGCCCTCCCAGGCCCCGAAATGAAGACGCAAGACAGTGATATGGATTAATACGGGCCACACTTTATTAAATCATTTCTGATTATAAAAATCATTGTCCTCATCAAATGAGGGGGCCTGCGGTAGTGCGGAGAAATAAATGTAGGGCATCCACGATACCCTTCTCAGTCAATGGGCGAGTCCCAGGCCCCCAGGTTCCAGCTGTCTTGACGACAGCAGGAACCCAGCCGGCCTCTAATAAACACCCCAGACCTCGAGCCATCTTTATTTGATGACTGTCGGTCCGAAAGTGGCCCAGCGCATCTTCCCGCCGCCGGCCCTGTAATCGCACGATCCGCAGAGCCGGGAGGTCGGATGCGCTGTTGGCTTACCATAATTATCAAAGGGACACACCGAGACAACCAGTTTTTTCCCGCACTACCCGCCACAGCATAGGGACTAGTCCTGACTAAGTCCCATGCTCGCCATCAAGCCGTCCTAGCTCAGCAAGCAGGCCCCCTTTTATATCTTCAAGAAAAATGTCCAAGCCTGCATCAGACAGGTGGATGCCATCGCTACGAAAATATTCAGTGTTGGAAGTTTGAATCCTGTGGTGATTGACCACAGATCCGAGGCCGCCGCTTCAGACACCTCTACACACTTCCCTATTGACCCTTCGCCGTGCCCTATTAATCTTCTCAATGCTCTGGGCACCTCGCCAGGCTAAACGCGGGATGATATTGGACCAAACGATCCGCATAGCAGGATACCTTTCCTTCAGCTTCCCAAGTTCTCTCAAGATGTCAATTATGACCGCCTTACCAGACAATCCAGGCAAATCGTTGCCTCCTAAATGAATTACTAAAATATCTGGTGGCAGATGGTCGAAAGATGTCATCCTGCCGAGCTGGATCCAATGCATGCCACGCATGCCTTTCCATGTAATAAACGCATGGGCACCAAGCCCCAAATCATTCCCCCACGGGGAAAATGCGGCATATCGCGCCGCCCAGTAAACATAACTGTGGCCGATGATCATGACGTGCCTTCGGCCTTCCTGTCTTTCGACACCTGAAACGATATAAACAGCCCCTGCCTATACGTTAGGGAGAGGTCTGATATGTTTGTGATAACAGGCCGACGACCAACGCCCTAACTGTTTAATTTGGTCTGTATTATAACCCATAGCTGCTGCTGTTGAAGCTGCTCCTATTCTAAAGGAATGTGTTCCGAATCTCATATTCTTCAGACCTATCTTCTCTAATGCTATGCCAGTAAGTTTCCAAAATTAGTATTTTGTAAGTGGCGACCCATCCGTATGCTGGAAGAAGTACCCAGGTTTTGGACCCCTAAACTCTATGAATTCCTGAACCGCCTTTACGGGACAGATGCCTTTTACACTACATTGCCCTAAGACTAATTGCTTGCCTTTTCCCAGCGGGTCTGCTTTAGACCGCCTTATCTTAATATTTAACCGCCCCTCCTGAACTATAACGTCCCCCAATTGCAAAGCCCTCTGTGAGATATCTGCCTTACCCATTGCCACTAGCTTGCTAATACGCAGGGCCCCGAAAAAGGCCACTAGCGCAGATGCATGAAATAATGCTGCTTCATAATGGTCCCTACACAATGCGCTCCATTGTTCGCATAGGTGTCCAAGGAGAGCCGGAGATATGGGTGTCCTGTCATCTTGTACTCTCCCCCTTTCCCTGGACCAACCTTCTAACATCTTCCTAATACGAAAGTCACAAGAAAAATCCCTGTGCCCATTTGATTTTGCGTAGAAGGCCAAAGCCGACAGTTTTCCTTGAATAGTGCCTGTCGCTAATCCCCTTCTATGCAAAAATATTATGAATTGTTGGAGGTGCTCCACTGGAGCCGGCCATGCTTGCTCTAGCCTCATTGACTTCCTAAATTCATAAGACTCGGTACCTGATGCTAAATAACCCTTTATTGTCCTCGGGGCCAGTGCAAGACCTATTGCTCTCGACGCCTCCTCATGCCAATCTGCCAGACCTCCACTGGAAGCACTTCTGGCAGATCCCTGGCCTCCGGTGCCATCTCCCTGCAACGCTTGATCTGTTGGCGTGAGAGAGCATCAGCTATCCTGTTGTCAACACCTGGCACATGTCGGGCGTGCACCAGTACGTTAAACTGCAACGCCCGTAGGGTGAAAGCCCTGACCAAATCCATGACTCTTTCCGAGTGTGATGTCAGATTGTTAATGATGTGTACCACTGCTTGGTTATCACACCAAAAACGAACTACAGTATGTGCCCATTCTTCCGCCCAAAGCCATAGGGCTCCTACAATTGGAAAAAATTCTAAAAATGTCAAGTCTCTCGTTATGCCCTCTTGGTGCCACTCTTTAGGCCAAGTACCTGCACACCATCTGCCACGGTAATAAATCCCGAATCCTAAGGTCCCAGCGGCGTCAGAGTTTACCTGAACATCCGCTTTCAGGCTAAGTTCCGATCTCCAGAAGGATACCCCATTGAACTGTTCTAGGAATTGTTTCCACACTGTGAGGTCTTCCCGCATACCCCTGGTAACTCTCGTTCTGTGCATTGGCCTTTTTAAACCTGACATGGCGCCACAAAGTCGCCTCAAAAAGGCGTGCCCTGGTGCTACTACTTTGCACGTGAAATTCAGGTGTCCTACCATTTCCTGCAACTCTTTAAGAGTCACCTTTTTCTTTCCTATTAAGTTGCTAAGTATAGTCCTAATGTTCAGCAATTTGTCTCGAGGCAGCCTTGAAGTCTGCTGAAGCGTATCCAGTTCAATCCCTAGGAAAGTCAGGGACGTTGCTGGCCCTTCCGTTTTTTCTTCCGCCAGGGGCAAACCCATATCAAGGGCCATCTCACGGAAGTTATCCAGAATCATTCTGCATCTTCCTGAGTTCGGTTTTCCACAAAAGAGGAAATCATCGCCTAACTTGCCATTCGATGAATGTGCTAAACTTTTCAAAAGCTGCGCACGAAATTGAGCACCCCATAGGGAGGGCCCTATCGATGTAATATTGCCCTTGAAATTGAAAACCCAACAAATTGAAATCCAATGGGTGAACGGGGAAAATTCTGAAGGCCGACTTAACATCTGCCTTTGCCAGTTGAGCACCCACTCCGCAGGCCCTAATCATCCGAACCGCCTCGTCAAAGGAGGTGTATCTCACAGAACAAAGTTCCGGGGGTATTGCATTGTTAACTGATGTCCCTTCTGGAAACGATAGGTGATGTATTAAACGAAATTCACCTGGGGCTTTTTTGGGGACAATCCCTAAGGGGGAAACCCTCAAGTTAGCTATGGGTGGTTCTTTAAAGGGTCCCAAGACCCTACCTTCTCGAACCTCCTTCTTGATCTTTTCTAATACTATAGCTTCCATCCCTTTTATTGATTTAAGGTTTTTGGTCACAAAGGCCGTTCTTACGCCTAAAGCTGGGATTCGGAACCCATATCTAAAACCTAGTCTCAAGTATTCTGCATTCCCTATTCTTGGGTAATCTGCTAGACCCTCTTCCAGAACCTTGATTTTAATTGGTGTGGGCCCCCTTTCCAGGGGCACCACCGCCCCCTTCTGGCTTCTTGCAGGGACCGCTAGTTTTGTTTTGACGCTGTGCACCCGCTTTGAAGCATGAGGCGTTTGGGTGCTTCCCCCCACAGGTAATGCAGTCGTGTCTATACCTGCATGGGGACCTTGCACAAAAACCTCTGGTGTTATATTCGTAGCAGGGCAGGCGGGGTTGAACCACCTGCCCCACCCCTGGGCGGGTAGTAACGTTCCCGGTAAATTTCTTGTTCAGATGACCGCTATCAAATCTGTCACCTAAACTACATTTGGCCGGTGTCATATGTTGCAGCCAAAGCCCTGGGTGCGGCTCATCCCAGCGTAATTCAGGCCTGATGGCGCTCTTCATTCTAAAAGCTTCATCGTAACGAAGCCAAGCCTGGCCTACAAAATCTGAATTTGCCCTACATATTATATCAAAGTATTGAAATAGAGCCGAAGCCTTCCAAGGCTGTGTTTTAACCAGGACCCCAGCATATATAGTGAAGCCTGTGATCCAATTAGGCCAGTTTCTGTCAGGCTTCTTCCTTCTGTATTTTTCTTTTAATTTCTCGTCATCTTTGTCAATTTCCTTAATTTCCACCTCGCGGTTCAGAAGATCATAAAAATCCAAAAATTCTCCCCTCCATATTTTCTCCTTCACTGCAGGGGTCAAATGATCGCCCAAAGGCGTACTGTAGTCCGCATAGGGCAGTGCAGCTAGCGGGACTGTGTTATACCCCGTGTTAGGCACTGAAGGGTGCTGACATGTTCCTGTGTTCTTACCTTCACTAGATGTCCCAGCCGTAGGAGGGGTCGCACAATGCGTGCCCCACCCCCAACAATGCGGGTTTACAGGAGGCCAGAAAAAACTGGGCCATCCCATGGGTGGTGTTCCACAGTGGTTAGGTGTAACATGAGAGTGTTGGGTGGCACCAGTCCAAGGCCAGGCGGCAGAATTGGACTGGGTGTTGTGTATGGCTGTGCACTCACCACAAGAAGGAGTCGATGTTCCAAGTGCCTCCGAAGCCCGATGCGAGCTTGTACATGGCTCCTCATAGAGATCGTACCCAGCCGAAGATCCCTCCGCTGTCTCCTGGATCTCAGTTGCTTCTGTCATCCTGCATTTACGACCATCTGGCACCCTTGCCGTAGTGGGGGACCCTTCTTCCACAGCCTGTTCCTCACCTCCATGACCCTGTTGAGATTCTAAAGCAGTAAAACGCTCCATGAGTTGCTGCGTTAAGGCCCTAAACTCAGCCTTACGGCGACCCTTCGTGTCCCTGACGGATCAACGAGGGGTAACCTCGCGTTGTGGGGAGGCCCGTCTAGCCAGCTTCTGCGCCTCTAAAGCCAACATTTTATCTTGCAGGTCCTTAAGGATCACCCAAGATTCTTCTTCTGAAGAGGACTGCTGAGGCGAGACCTGAGGCACAGCTCTCTTTTTAGCTTTACTGACTCCGCCCCCTTTTTTGGGCAGCATAATGTCTAATTGAGCCCCAAGGTGTATATCCTTGGTTGTTAAATTTATCAGAAAGCCTGTTCAGAGCTTGTGAAAAATTAATCCACAGCAACTATGTTGTTTTTAAGTTGTTTGTGCACAATATATTGTGAGCCGCCCTGAGTAGACTCCTGTCTAGAAGGGTGGGATAAAAATCCAATAATAAATAAAATAAATAAATAAATCTATATTCTTAAATTGATCTATGATTATTCAATTTATAGATGTTAACCAGTAAAAGAAAATGGCAGAGAGGGAGAAAAGAGTGGGAAAATGAGCACACAAAATGGCATCTGCCACACACAAAATGGCGTCCGCCACACTCAAAATGGCATCCGCCACCCAAAATGGCGTCCGCCACACTCAAAATGGCGTCCGCCACACCAAAAATGGCGTCCGCCACACCCAAATACTAACAATTTAAATTAAGCGTTAATAGCTACCAAATAATCAGGATGATAAACTTATATAACCTTTATCTTTAATTATTTTTAGTCTCTGTATCCCTTCCCCTTTAATTATTTGTAGAAAAGGAGAAAACAAAATGGCGGTCGGGAGCAAAAAATGCGGGAAGAGACACTAAACAAAATGGCGCCCGCTGCAAACCCAGCCAATTTCGCTAGCAGGACAGAAGAGGCAAGGAAAAGAAAAGAATTGGGGCCTCCACCTGTCCCAATACCTTTACAAGTAAGGCCCTTCTCTTTAAAATTAAACGTAAATTAAAAGTAAATTCGCTCCCCGCTGTGGCAGGGCGAGCCCGCCCCACCGCCCGCGCCCGTCTCAGCCCGCTCAAACAAGGACCACCAGAGCCCTTAAATTCCAAACACTTCCCATGCAATATCCCCAATCCAAAAAGTAAAAGCCAGGAGGGAGCCAAGCCTACCCTCCTTCAAACCAGGAACGTTTTCCTCGCTGCTCGCGCTCGCAACTCTGCTCTTGTTCGGGAACCTCCAATCGACTCCACACTGCCTGAACAAGAAAGAGGATGCATCGGGGGCGAGCACTTCCTTAAATAACCTCTCGCCCCCTCCTTTTTCCACGTGACCGGAGCTGCCTTGCGTCCTTTGGGACCGAGGAGGGCAAAGCCAGCCCCGCATTTCAAGGACGTTGTAACGTCCTTCCTGCGGGCTGAAACTTCTTTCTTTCTTTCTTTCTTGATATTTTTCATTCTCAGTTTAATACATTGTAACATTATATCTTTAGTTTCTTTCTTTCTATCTTGATTTCTTACATTCTTGCTCTAATAAATTCTAACGTTTTATCTTTAGTTTTTCTTTCTTTCTTCTTTCTTTCATTCTTTATTTCTTTCACTCTAGCTTTAATACATTCTAACATTCTATCTTTAGTTTCCTTCTTTCTTGTTATCTTTCACTCTAGCTTTAATACATTCTAACATTCTATCTTTAGTTTCCTTCTTTCTTGATATCTTTCATTCTAGCTTTAATAACTTTTAACATTCTATCTTTTGTTTGTTTGTTTCTTTCTTGTTTTCTTTCATTCTAGCTTTAATACATTCCAACATTCTATCTTTTGTTTGTTTCTTTCTTTCTTTCTTCATGTCTTTAATTCTAACTTTAATACCTTCTAACGTTCTATCTTTAGTTTCTTTCTCTCTTTTTTGCTTGATTTCTTTCATTCTAGCTTTAAACCTTTTAACATTCTATCTTTATTTTGTTTCTTTAGTTATTGATATTTTTTCATTCTAGCTGTAACAACCTCTAACGTTCTATCTTTAGTTTCCGCCTTTCTTTCTCTTTCTTGATTTCTTTCATTCTTGCTTTAATACCTTCTAACATTCTCTTTTGTTTGTTTCTTTGTTTCTTTCTTTATATGTTTCATTCCAGCTTTAATACATTCTAACATTCTATCTTTAGTTTCTTTTTTTCTTTCTTTCTTTCTTGATATCTTTCATTCTAGCTTTAATACCTTCTAACGTTCTATCTTTAGTTTCTTTCTTTCTTTCTTGATATCTTTTATTCTAGCTTTAATACCTTTTAACATTATATCTTTAGTTTCTTTCTTTCTTGATTTCTTTCATTCTAGCTTTAATACCTTCTAACACTTTCTTTAGTTTGTTTCTTTATTTCTTTCTTTATATGTTTCATTCTAGCTTTAATACATTCTAATATTCTAACTAGTTTCATTCTTTCTTTCTTGATATCTTTCATTCTAGCTTTAATACCTTTTACATTCTAACTTTAGTTTCTTTCTTGATTTCTTTCTTGATTTATTTCATTCTAGCTTTAATACCTTCTAACATTCTATCTTTAGTTTCTTTCTTTCTTTCTTGATATCTTTTATTCTAGCTTTAATACCTTTTAACATTATATCTTTAGTTTCTTTCTTTCTTGATTTCTTTCATTCTAGCTTTAATACCTTCTAACACTTTCTTTAGTTTGTTTCTTTATTTCTTTCTTTATATGTTTCATTCTAGCTTTAATACATTCTAATATTCTAACTAGTTTCATTCTTTCTTTCTTGATATCTTTCATTCTAGCTTTAATACCTTTTACATTCTAACTTTAGTTTCTTTCTTCATTTCTTTCTTGATTTATTTCATTCTAGCTTTAATACCTTCTAACATTCTATCTTTAGTTTCTTTCTTTCTTTCTTGATATCTTTCATTCTAGCTTTAATAAATTCTAACGTTCTATCTTCAGTTTGTTTCTTTCTTTCTTTCTTGATATCTTTCATTCTTGGTATAATACTTTCTAACATACTATCTTTAGTTTCTTTCTTTCTTTCTTTCTTTCTTGATATCTTTCATTCTAGCTGTAACAACGTCTAACGTTCTATCTTTAGTTTCCGTCTTTCTTTCTTTCTTTCTTGATTTCTTTCATTCTTGCTTTAATACCTTCTAACATTCTCTTTTGTTTGTTTCTTTGTTTCTTTCTTTATATGTTTCATTCCAGCTTTAATACATTCTAACATTCTATCTTTAGTTTCTTTCTTTCTTTCTTTCTTCCTTGATTTCTTTCATTCTTGCTTTAATACCTTCTAACATTCTCTTTTGTTTGTTTCTTAGTTTCTTTCTTTATATGTTTCATTCCAGCTTTAATACATTCTAACATTCTATCTTTAGTTTCTTTCTTTCTTTCTTTCTTCCTTGATTTCTCTCATTTTAGCTTTAATACCTTCTAACACTCTTTCTTTAGTTTGTTTCTTTATTTCTTTCTTTATATGTTTCATTCTAGCTTTAATACATTCCAACATTCTAACTTTAGTTTCTTTCTTTCTTTCTTGATATCTTTTAATCTCGCTTTAATAACATCTAACATTATATCTTTAATTTCTTTCTTTCTTTCTTGATTTCTTTCATTCTAGCTTTAATACCTTCTAACATTCTACCTTTAATTTCTTTCTATCTTTCTTGATTTATTTAATTCCATCTTTAATACCTTTTAACATTCTATATTTTGTTTGTTTCTTTCTTTCTTTCTTTATATGTTTCATTCAAGCTTTAATACATTCGAACATTCTATCTTTAATTTCATTCTATCTTGATTTCTTACATTCTTGCTTTAATAAATTCTAACGTTTTATCTTTAGTTTTTCTTTCTTTCATCTTTCTTTCTTTCTTGATTTCTTTCATTCTAGCATTAATACCTTCTAACATTCTATCTTTAGTTTCTTTCTTTCTTTCTTTTTTCTTGATTTCTTTCATTCCAGCTTTAATACCTTCTAACATTCTATCTTTAGTTTCTTTCTTTCTTGATTTCTTTCATTTTAGCTTAAATAACTTCTAAGATTCTATCTTTAGTTTCTTTCTTTCTTGATATCTTTCATTCTAGCTTTAATACCTTCTAACGTTCTATCTTTAGTTTCTTTCTTTCTTTCTTGATATCTTTTATTCTAGCTTTAATACCTTTAACATTATATCTTTAGTTTCTTTCTTTCTTGATTTCTTTCATTCTAGCTTTATTACCTTCTAACACTCTTTCTTTAGTTTGTTTCTTTATTTCTTTCTTCATATGTTTCATTCTAGCTTTAATACATTCTAACATTCTAACTTTTGACCCAAGTTCGGGAGGCATTGGAAGACAGGAGGGCCTGGCGTGCTCTGGTCCATGGGGTCACGAAGAGTCGGAGACGACTAAACGACTAAACAACAACAAAAAACATTCTAACTTTAGTTTATTTCTTTCTTTCTTGACATCTTTCATTCTAGCTTTAATACCTTTTAACATTCTAACTTTAGTTTCTTTCTTGAATTCTTTCTTGATTTATTTCATTCTAGCTTTAATACCATCTAACATTCTATCTTTAGTTTCTTTCTTTCTTTCTTGATTTAGTTAATTCCATCTTTAATACCTTTTAACATTCTATCTTTTGTTTGTTTTGTTTCTTTCTTTCTTTATATGTTTCATTCAAGCTTTAATACATTCGAACATTCTATCTTTAATTTCTTTCTATCTTGATTTCTTACATTCTTGCTTTAATAAATTCTAACATTTTATCTTTAGTTTTTCTTTCTTTCATCTTTCTTTCTTTCTTGATTTCTTTCATTCTAGCTTTAATACCTTCTAACATTCTATCTTTAGTTTCTTTCTTTCGTTCTTTTTTCTTGATTTCTTTCATTCCAGCTTTAATACCTTCTAACATTCTATCTTTAGTTTCTTTCTTTCTTGATTTCTTTCATTTTAGCTTAAATAACTTCTAAGATTCTATCTTTAGTTTCTTTCTTTCTTGATATCTTTCATTCTAGCTTTAATACCTTCTAACGTTCTATCGTTAGTTTCTTTCTTTCTTTCTTGATATCTTTTATTCTAGCTTTAATACCTTTTAACATTATATCTTTAGTTTCTTTCTTTCTTGATTTCTTTCATTCTAGCTTTATTACCTTCTAACACTCTTTCTTTAATTTGTTTCTTTATTTCTTTCTTCATATGTTTCATTCTAGCTTTAATACATTCTAACATTCTAACTTTTGACCCAACTTCGGGAGGCAGTGGAAGACAGGAGGGCCTGGCGTGCTCTGGTCCATGGGGTCACGAAGAGTCGGACACGACTAAACGACTAAACAACAACAAAAAACATTCTAACTTTAGTTTCTTTCTTTCTTTCTTGACATCTTTCATTCTAGCTTTAATACCTTTTAACATTCTAACTTTAGTTTCTTTCTTGAATTCTTTCTTGATTTATTTCATTCTAGCTTTAATACCATCTAACATTCTATCTTTAGTTTCTTTCTTTCTTTCTTGAAATCTTTCATTCTAGCTTTAATAAATTCTAACGTTCTATCTTTAGTTTCTTTGTTTCTTTCTTTCTTGATATCTTTCATTCTAGGTATAATACTTTCTAACATACTATCTTTAGTTTCTTTCTTTCTTTCTTTCTTGATATCTTTCATTCTAGCTGTAACAACTTCTAACGTTCTATCTTTAGTTTCCGTCTTTCTTTCTTTCTTTCTTGATTTCTTTCATTCTTGCTTTAATACCTTCTAACATTCTCTTTTGTTTCTTTCTTTGTTTCTTTCTTTATATGTTTCATTCCAGCTTTAATACATTCTAACATTCTATCTTTAGTTTCTTTCTTTCTTTCTTCCTTGATTTCTTTCATTCTTGCTTTAATACCTTCTAACATTCTCTTTTGTTTGTTTCTTAGTTTCTTTCTTTATATGTTTCATTCCAGCTTTAATACATTCTAACATTCTATCTTTAGTTTCTTTCTTTCTTTCTTTCTTCGTTGATTTCTTTCATTTTAGCTTTAATACCTTCTAACACTCTTTCTTTAGTTTGTTTCTTTATTTCTTTCTTTATATGTTTCATTCTAGCTTTAATACATTCCAACATTCTAACTTTAGTTTCTTTCTTTCTTTCTTGATATCTTTTAATCTAGCTTTAATAACATCTAACATTATATCTTTAATTTCTTTCTTTCTTTCTTGATTTCTTTCATTCTAGCTTTAATACCTTCTAACATTCTACCTTTAATTTCTTTCTATCTTTCTTGATTTATTTAATTCCATCTTTAATACCTTTTAACATTCTATATTTTGTTTGTTTGTTTCTTTCTTTCTTTATATGTTTCATTCAAGCTTTAATACATTCGAACATTCTATCTTTAATTTCTTTCTATCTTGATTTCTTACATTCTTGCTTTAATAAATTCTAACATTTTATCTTTACTTTTTCTTTCTTTCATCTTTCTTTCTTTCTTGATTTCTTTCATTCTAGCATTAATACCTTGTAACATTCTATCTTTAGTTTCTTTCTTTCTTTCTTTTTTCTTTATTTCTTTCATTCCAGCTTTAATACCTTCTAACATTCTATCTTTAGTTTCTTTCTTTCTTGATTTCTTTCATTTTAGCTTAAATAACTTCTAAGATTCTATCTTTAGTTTCTTTCTTTCTTGATATCTTTCATTCTAGCTTTAATACCTTCTAACGTTCTATCTTTAGTTTCTTTCTTTCTTTCTTGATATCTTTTATTCTAGCTTTAATACCTTTAACATTATATCTTTAGTTTCTTTCTTTCTTGATTTCTTTCATTCTAGCTTTATTACCTTCTAACACTCTTTCTTTAGTTTGTTTCTTTATTTCTTTCTTCATATGTTTCATTCTAGCTTTAATACATTCTAACATTCTAACTTTTGACCCAAGTTCGGGAGGCATTGGAAGACAGGAGGGCCTGGCGTGCTCTGGTCCATGGGGTCACGAAGAGTCGGAGACGACTAAACGACTAAACAACAACAAAAAACATTCTAACTTTAGTTTATTTCTTTCTTTCTTGACATCTTTCATTCTAGCTTTAATACCTTTTAACATTCTAACTTTAGTTTCTTTCTTGAATTCTTTCTTGATTTATTTCATTCTAGCTTTAATACCATCTAACATTCTATCTTTAGTTTCTTTCTTTCTTTCTTGATTTAGTTAATTCCATCTTTAATACCTTTTAACATTCTATCTTTTGTTTGTTTTGTTTCTTTCTTTCTTTATATGTTTCATTCAAGCTTTAATACATTCGAACATTCTATCTTTAATTTCTTTCTATCTTGATTTCTTACATTCTTGCTTTAATAAATTCTAACATTTTATCTTTAGTTTTTCTTTCTTTCATCTTTCTTTCTTTCTTGATTTCTTTCATTCTAGCTTTAATACCTTCTAACATTCTATCTTTAGTTTCTTTCTTTCGTTCTTTTTTCTTGATTTCTTTCATTCCAGCTTTAATACCTTCTAACATTCTATCTTTAGTTTCTTTCTTTCTTGATTTCTTTCATTTTAGCTTAAATAACTTCTAAGATTCTATCTTTAGTTTCTTTCTTTCTTGATATCTTTCATTCTAGCTTTAATACCTTCTAACGTTCTATCTTTAGTTTCTTTCTTTCTTTCTTGATATCTTTTATTCTAGCTTTAATACCTTTAACATTATATCTTTAGTTTCTTTCTTTCTTGATTTCTTTCATTCTAGCTTTATTACCTTCTAACACTCTTTCTTTAGTTTGTTTCTTTATTTTTTTCTTCATATGTTTCATTCTAGCTTTAATACATTCTAACATTCTAACTTTTGACCCAAGTTCGGGAGGCATTGGAAGACAGGAGGGCCTGGCGTGCTCTGGTCCATGGGGTCACGAAGAGTCGGAGACGACTAAACGACTAAACAACAACAAAAAACATTCTAACTTTAGTTTATTTCTTTCTTTCTTGACATCTTTCATTCTAGCTTTAATACCTTTTAACATTCTAACTTTAGTTTCTTTCTTGAATTCTTTCTTGATTTATTTCATTCTAGCTTTAATACCATCTAACATTCTATCTTTAGTTTCTTTCTTTCTTTCTTGATTTAGTTAATTCCATCTTTAATACCTTTTAACATTCTATCTTTTGTTTGTTTTGTTTCTTTCTTTCTTTATATGTTTCATTCAAGCTTTAATACATTCGAACATTCTATCTTTAATTTCTTTCTATCTTGATTTCTTACATTCTTGCTTTAATAAATTCTAACATTTTATCTTTAGTTTTTCTTTCTTTCATCTTTCTTTCTTTCTTGATTTCTTTCATTCTAGCTTTAATACCTTCTAACATTCTATCTTTAGTTTCTTTCTTTCGTTCTTTTTTCTTGATTTCTTTCATTCCAGCTTTAATACCTTCTAACATTCTATTTTTAGTTTCTTTCTTTCTTGATTTCTTTCATTTTAGCTTAAATAACTTCTAAGATTCTATCTTTAGTTTCTTTCTTTCTTGATATCTTTCATTCTAGCTTTAATACCTTCTAACGTTCTATCGTTAGTTTCTTTCTTTCTTTCTTGATATCTTTTATTCTAGCTTTAATACCTTTTAACATTATATCTTTAGTTTCTTTCTTTCTTGATTTCTTTCATTCTAGCTTTATTACCTTCTAACACTCTTTCTTTAATTTGTTTCTTTATTTCTTTCTTCATATGTTTCATTCTAGCTTTAATACATTCTAACATTCTAACTTTTGACCCAACTTCGGGAGGCAGTGGAAGACAGGAGGGCCTGGCGTGCTCTGGTCCATGGGGTCACGAAGAGTCGGACACGACTAAACGACTAAACAACAACAAAAAACATTCTAACTTTAGTTTCTTTCTTTCTTTCTTGACATCTTTCATTCTAGCTTTAATACCTTTTAACATTCTAACTTTAGTTTCTTTCTTGAATTCTTTCTTGATTTATTTCATTCTAGCTTTAATACCATCTAACATTCTATCTTTAGTTTCTTTCTTTCTTTCTTGAAATCTTTCATTCTAGCTTTAATAAATTCTAACGTTCTATCTTTAGTTTCTTTGTTTCTTTCTTTCTTGATATCTTTCATTCTAGGTATAATACTTTCTAACATACTATCTTTAGTTTCTTTCTTTCTTTCTTTCTTGATATCTTTCATTCTAGCTGTAACAACTTCTAACGTTCTATCTTTAGTTTCCGTCTTTCTTTCTTTCTTTCTTGATTTCTTTCATTCTTGCTTTAATACCTTCTAACATTCTCTTTTGTTTCTTTCTTTGTTTCTTTCTTTATATGTTTCATTCCAGCTTTAATACATTCTAACATTCTATCTTTAGTTTCTTTCTTTCTTTCTTCCTTGATTTCTTTCATTCTTGCTTTAATACCTTCTAACATTCTCTTTTGTTTGTTTCTTAGTTTCTTTCTTTATATGTTTCATTCCAGCTTTAATACATTCTAACATTCTATCTTTAGTTTCTTTCTTTCTTTCTTTCTTCGTTGATTTCTTTCATTTTAGCTTTAATACCTTCTAACACTCTTTCTTTAGTTTGTTTCTTTATTTCTTTCTTTATATGTTTCATTCTAGCTTTAATACATTCCAACATTCTAACTTTAGTTTCTTTCTTTCTTTCTTGATATCTTTTAATCTAGCTTTAATAACATCTAACATTATATCTTTAATTTCTTTCTTTCTTTCTTGATTTCTTTCATTCTAGCTTTAATACCTTCTAACATTCTACCTTTAATTTCTTTCTATCTTTCTTGATTTATTTAATTCCATCTTTAATACCTTTTAACATTCTATATTTTGTTTGTTTGTTTCTTTCTTTCTTTATATGTTTCATTCAAGCTTTAATACATTCGAACATTCTATCTTTAATTTCTTTCTATCTTGATTTCTTACATTCTTGCTTTAATAAATTCTAACATTTTATCTTTACTTTTTCTTTCTTTCATCTTTCTTTCTTTCTTGATTTCTTTCATTCTAGCATTAATACCTTCTAACATTCTATCTTTAGTTTCTTTCTTTCTTTCTTTTTTCTTTATTTCTTTCATTCCAGCTTTAATACCTTCTAACATTCTATCTTTAGTTTCTTTCTTTCTTGATTTCTTTCATTTTAGCTTAAATAACTTCTAAGATTCTATCTTTAGTTTCTTTCTTTCTTGATATCTTTCATTCTAGCTTTAATACCTTCTAACGTTCTATCTTTAGTTTCTTTCTTTCTTTCTTGATATCTTTAATTCTAGCTTTAATACCTTTAACATTATATCTTTAGTTTCTTTCTTTCTTGATTTCTTTCATTCTAGCTTTATTACCTTCTAACACTCTTTCTTTAGTTTGTTTCTTTATTTCTTTCTTCATATGTTTCATTCTAGCTTTAATACATTCTAACATTCTAACTTTTGACCCAAGTTCGGGAGGCATTGGAAGACAGGAGGGCCTGGCGTGCTCTGGTCCATGGGGTCACGAAGAGTCGGACACGACTAAACGACTAAACAACAACAAAAAACATTCTAACTTTAGTTTATTTCTTTATTTCTTGACATCTTTCATTCTAGCTTTAATACCTTTTAACATTCTAACTTTAGTTTCTTTCTTGAATTCTTTCTTGATTTATTTCATTCTAGCTTTAATACCATCTAACATTCTATCTTTAGTTTCTTTCTTTCTTTCTTGATTTATTTAATTCCATCTTTAATACTTTTAACATTCTATCTTTTGTTTGTTTTGTTTCTTTCTTTCTTTATATGTTTCATTCAAGCTTTAATACATTCGAACATTCTATCTTTAATTTCTTTCTATCTTGATTTCTCACATTCTTGCTTTAATAAATTCTAACATTTTATCTTTAGTTTTTCTTTCTTTCACCTTTCTTTCTTTCTTGATTTCTTTCATTCTAGCTTTAATAACTTCTAACATTCTATCTTTAGTTTCTTTCTTTCTTTCTTTTTTCTTGATTTCTTTCATTCCAGCTTTAATACCTTCTAACATTCTATCTTTAGTTTCTTTCTTTCTTGATTTCTTTCATTTTAGCTTAAATAACTTCTAAGATTCTATCTTTAGTTTCTTTCTTTCTTGATATCTTTCATTCTAGCTTTAATACCTTCTAACGTTCTATCGTTAGTTTCTTTCTTTCTTTCTTGATATCTTTTATTCTAGCTTTAATACCTTTTAACATTATATCTTTAGTTTCTTTCTTTCTTGATTTCTTTCATTCTAGCTTTATTACCTTCTAACACTCTTTCTTTAATTTGTTTCTTTATTTCTTTCTTCATATGTTTCATTCTAGCTTTAATACATTCTAACATTCTAACTTTTGACCCAACTTCGGGAGGCAGTGGAAGACAGGAGGGCCTGGCGTGCTCTGGTCCATGGGGTCACGAAGAGTCGGACACGACTAAACGACTAAACAACAACAAAAACATTCTAACTTTAGTTTCTTTCTTTCTTTCTTGACATCTTTCATTCTAGCTTTAATACCTTTTAACATTCTAACTTTAGTTTCTTTCTTGAATTCTTTCTTGATTTATTTCATTCTAGCTTTAATACCATCTAACATTCTATCTTTAGTTTCTTTCTTTCTTTCTTGAAATCTTTCATTCTAGCTTTAATAAATTCTAACGTTCTATCTTTAGTTTCTTTGTTTCTTTCTTTCTTGATATCTTTCATTCTAGGTATAATACTTTCTAACATACTATCTTTAGTTTCTTTCTTTCTTTCTTTCTTTCTTGATATCTTTCATTCTAGCTGTAACAACTTCTAACGTTCTATCTTTAGTTTCCGTCTTTCTTTCTTTCTTTCTTGATTTCTTTCAATCCTGCTTTAATACCTTCTAAAATTCTCTTTTGTTTGTTTCTTTGTTTCTTTCTTTATATGTATCATTCCAGCTTTAATACATTCTAACATTCTATCTTTAGTTTCTTTTTTTCTTTCTTTCTTCCTTGATTTCTTTCATTCTAGCTTTAATACCTTCTAACACTCTTTCTTTAGTTTGTTTCTTTATTTCTTTCTTTATATGTTTCATACTAGCTTTAATATATTCTAACATTCTAACTTTAGTTTCTTTCTTTCTTTCTTGATATCTTTTAATCTAGCTTTAATAACATCTAACATTATATCTTTAGTTTCTTTCTTTCTTTCTTGATTTCTTTCATTCTAGCTTCAATACCTTCTAACATTCTATCTTTAATTTCTTTCTATCTTTCTTGATTTATTTAATTCCATCTTTAATACCTTTTAACATTCTATCTTTTGTTTGTTTGTTTGTTTCTTTCTTTATATGTTTCATTCTAGCCTTAATACTTTCTAACATTATAACTTTAGTTTCGTTCTTTCTATTTTGATTTCTTACATTCTTGCTTTAATAAATTCTAAAGTTTTATCTTTAGTTTTTCTTTCTTTCTTCTTTCTTTCATTCTTTATTTCTTTCACTCTAGCTTTAATACATTCTAACATTCTATCTTTAGTTTCCTTCTTTCTTGATATCTTTCATTCTAGCTTTAATACCTTTTAACATTCTATCTTTTGTTTGTTTGTTTCTTTCTTGTTTTCTTTCAATCTAGCTTTAATACATTCCAACATTCTATCTTTTGTTTCTTTCTTTCTTTCTTTCTTCATGTCTTTTATTCTAGCTTTAATACCTTCTAACGTTCTATCTTTAGTTTCTTTCTCTCTTTTTTGCTTGATTTCTTTCATTCTAGCTTTAAACCTTTTAACATTCTATCTTTAGTTTGATTCTTTAGTTATTGATATTTTTTCATTCTAGCTGTAACAACTTCTAACGTTCTATCTTTAGTTTCCGCCTTTCTTTCTCTTTCTTGATTTCTTTCATTCTTGCTTTAATACCTTCTAACATTCTCTTTTGTTTGTTTCTTTGTTTCTTTCTTTATATGTTTCATTCCAGCTTTAATACATTCTAACATTCTATCTTTAGTTTCTTTTTTTCTTTCTTTCTTCCTTGATATCTTTCATTCTAGCTTTAATACCTTCCAACACTCTTTCTTTAAATTGTTTCTTTATTTCTTTCTTTATATGTTTCATTCTAGCTTTAATACATTCTAACATTCTAACTTTAGTTTCTTTCTTTCTTTCTTGATATCTTTTAATCTAGCTTTAATAACATCTAACATTATATCTTTAGTTTCTTTCTTTCTTTCTTGATTTCTTTCATTCTAGCTTTAATACCTTCTAACATTCTATCTTTAATTTCTTTCTATCTTTCTTGATTTATTTAATTCCATCTTTAATACCTTTTAACATTCTATCTTTTGTTTGTTTGTTTGTTTCTTTCTTTATATGTTTCAATCTAGCTTTAATACATTCTAACATTCTATCTTTAGTTTCTTTCTTTCTTTCTTTTTTCTTGATTTCTTTCATTTTAGCTTTAATACCTTCTAACATTCTATCTTTAGTTTCTTTCTTTCTTGATTTCTTTCATTTTAGCTTAAATAACTTCTAAGATTCTATCTTTAGTTTCTTATTTTCTTGATATCTTTCATTTTAGCTTTAATACCTTCTAACGTTCTATCTTTAGTTTCTTTCTTTCTTTCTTGATATCTTTTATTCTAGCTTTAATACCTTTTAACATTATATCTTTAGTTTCTTTCTTTCTTGATTTCTTTCATTCTAGCTTTATTACCTTTTAACACTCTTTCTTTAGTTTGTTTCTTTATTTCTTTCTTCATATGTTTCATTCTAGCTTTAATACATTCTAACATTCTAACTTTTGACCCAAGTTCGGGAGGCATTGGAAGACAGGAGGGCCTGGCGTGCTCTGGTCCATGGGGTCACGAAGAGTCGGACACGACTTAACGACTAAACAACAACAACAAGCATTCTAACTTTAGTTTCTTTCTTTCTTTCTTGACATCTTTCATTCTAGCTTTAATACATTCTAACATTCTATCTTTAATTTCTTTCTTTCCTTCTTGATATCTTTCATTCTAGCTTTAATAAATTCTTACGTTCTATCTTTAGTTTCTTTCATTCTTTCTTTCTTGATATCTTTCATTCTAGGTATAATACTTTCTAACATACTATCTTTAGTTTCTTTCTTTCTTTCTTTCTTTCTTTCTTGATATTTTTCATTCTCAGTTTAATACATTGTAACATTATATCTTTAGTTTCTTTCTTTCTATCTTGATTTCTTACATTCTTGCTTTAATAAATTCTAACGTTTTATCTTTAGTTTTTCTTTCTTTCTTCTTTCTTTCATTCTTTATTTCTTTCACTCTAGCTTTAATACATTCTAACATTCTATCTTTAGTTTCCTTCTTTCTTGTTATCTTTCATTCTAGCTTTAATACCTTTTAACATTCTATCTTTTGTTTGTTTGTTTCTTTCTTGTTTTCTTTCATTCTAGCTTTAATACATTCCAACATTCTATCTTTTGTTTGTTTCTTTCTTTCTTTCTTCATGTCTTTAATTCTAACTTTAATACCATCTAACGTTCTATCTTTAGTTTCTTTCTCTCTTTTTTGCTTGATTTCTTTCATTCTAGCTTTAAACCTTTTAACATTCTATCTTTATTTTGTTTCTTTAGTTATTGATATTTTTTCATTCTAGCTGTAACAACTTCTAACGTTCTATCTTTAGTTTCCGCCTTTCTTTCTCTTTCTTGATTTCTTTCATTCTTGCTTTAATACCTTCTAACATTCTCTTTTGTTTGTTTCTTTGTTTCTTTCTTTATGTTTCATTCCAGCTTTAATACATTCTAACATTCTATCTTTAGTTTCTTTCTTTCTTTCTTTCTTTCTTGATATCTTTCATTCTAGCTTTAATACCTTCTAACGTTCAATCTTTAGTTTCTTTCTTTCTTTCTTGATATCTTTTATTCTAGCTTTAATACCTTTTAACATTATATCTTTAGTTTCTTTCTTTCTTGATTTCTTTCATTCTAGCTTTAATACCTTCTAACACTTTCTTTAGTTTGTTTCTTTATTTCTTTCTTTATATGTTTCATTCTAGCTTTAATACATTCTAATATTCTAACTAGTTTCATTCTTTCTTTCTTGATATCTTTCATTCAAGCTTTAATACCTTTTACATTCTAACTTTAGTTTCTTTCTTGATTTCTTTCTTGATTTATTTCATTCTAGCTTTAATACCTTCTAACATTCTATCTTTAGTTTCTTTCTTTTGTTCTTGATATCTTTCATTCTAGCTTTCATAAATTCTAACGTTCTATCTTTAGTTTGTTTCTTTCTTTCTTTCTTGATATCTTTCATTCTTGGTATAATACTTTCTAACATACTATCTTTAGTTTCCGTCTTTCTTTCTTTCTTTCTTGATTTCTTTCATTCTTGCTTTAATACCTTCTAACATTCTCTTTTGTTTGTTTCTTTGTTTCTTTCTTTATATGTTTAATTCCAGCTTTAATACATTCTAACATTCTATCTTTAGTTTCTTTCTTTCTTTCTTTCTTCCTTGATTTCTTTCATTCTAGCTTTAATACCTTCTAACACTCTTTCTTTAGTTTGTTTCTTTATTTCTTTCTTTATATGTTTCATTCTAGCTTTAATACATTCCAACATTCTAACTTTAGTTTCTTTCTTTCTTTCTTGATATCTTTTAATCTAGCTTTAATAACATCTGACATTATATCTTTAGTTTCTTTCTTTCTTTCTTGATTTCTTTCATTCTAGCTTTAATACCTTCTAACATTCTACCTTTAATTTCTTTCTATCTTTCTTGATTTATTTAATTCCATCTTTAATACCTTTTAACATTCTATCTTTTGTTTGTTTGTTTCTTTCTTTCTTTATATGTTTCATTCAAGCTTTAATACATTCGAACATTCTATCTTTAATTTCTTTCTATCTTGATTTCTTACATTCTTGCTTTAATAAATTCTAACATTTTATCTTTAGTTTTTCTTTCCTTCATCTTTCTTTCTTTCTTGATTTCTTTCATTCTAGCTTTAATACCTTCTAACATTCTATCTTTAGTTTCTTTCTTTCTTTCTTTTTTCTTGATTTCTTTCATTCCAGCTTTAATACCTTCTAACATTCTATCTTTAGTTTCTTTCTTTCTTGATTTCTTTCATTTTAGCTTAAATAACTTCTAAGATTCTATCTTTAGTTTCTTTCCTTCTTGATATCTTTCATTCTAGCTTTAATACCTTCTAACGTTCTATCTTTAGTTTCTTTCTTTCTTTCTTGATATCTTTTATTCTAGCTTTAATACCTTTTAACATTATATCTTTAGTTTCTTTCTTTCTTGATTTCTTTCTTTCTAGCTTTATTACCTTCTAACACTCTTTCTTTAATTTGTTTCTTTATTTCTTTCTTCATATGTTTCATTCTAGCTTTAATACATTCTAACATTCTAACTTTTGACCCAACTTCAGGAGGCAGTGGAAGACAGGAGTGCCTGGCGTGCTCTGGTCCATGGGGTCACGAAGAGTCGGACACGACTAAACGACTAAACAACAACAAAAAACATTCTAACTTTAGTTTATTTCTTTCTTTCTTGACATCTTTCATTCTAGCTTTAATACCTTTTAACATTCTAACTTTAGTTTCTTTCTTGAATTCTTTCTTGATTTATTTCATTCTAGCTTTAATACCATCTAACATTCTATCTTTAGTTTCTTTCTTTCTTTCTTGATATCTTTCATTCTAGCTTTAATACATTCTAACATTCTGTCTTTAGTTTCTTTCTTTCTTTCTTGATATCTTTCATTCTAGCTTTAATAAATTCTAACGTTCTATCTTTAGTTTCTTTGTTTCTTTCTTTCTTGATATCTTTCATTCTAGGTATAATACTTTCTAACATACTATCTTTAGTTTCTTTCTTTCTTTCTTTCTTTCTTGATATCTTTCATTCTAGCTGTAACAACTTCTAACGTTCTATCTTTAGTTTCCGTCTTTCTTTCTTTCTTTCTTGATTTCTTTCACTCTTGCTTTAATACCTTCTAACATTCTCTTTTGTTTGTTTCTTTGTTTCTTTCTTTATATGTATCATTCCAGCTTTAATACATTCTAACATTCTATCTTTAGTTTCTTTTTTTCTTTCTTTCTTCCTTGATTTCTTTCATTCTAGCTTTAATACCTTCTAACACTCTTTCTTTAGTTTGTTTCTTTATTTCTTTCTTTATATGTTTCATTCTAGCTTTAATATATTCTGACATTCTAACTTTAGTTTCTTTCTTTCTTTCTTGATATCTTTTAATCTAGCTTTAATAACATCTAACATTATATCTTTAGTTTCTTTCTTTCTTTCTTGATTTCTTTCATTCTAGCTTTAATACCTTCTAACATTCTACCTTTAATTTCTTTCTATCTTTCTTGATTTATTTAATTCCATCTTTAATATCTTTTAACATTCTATCTTTTGTTTGTTTGTTTGTTTCTTTCTTTATATGTTTCATTCTAGCTTTAATACATACTAACATTCTATCTTTAATTTCTTTCTATCTTGATTTCTTACATTCTTGCTTTAATAAATTCTAACGTTTTATCTTTAGTTTTTCTTTCTTTCATCTTTCTTTCTTTCTTGATTTCTTTCATTCTAGCTTTAATACCTTCTAACATTCTATCTTTAGTTTCTTTCTTTCTTGATTTCTTTCATTTTTGCTTAAATAACTTCTAAGATTCTATCTTTAGTTTCTTTCTTTCTTGATATCTTTCATTCTAGATTTATACCTTCTAACGTTCTATCTTAAGTTTCTTTCTTTCTTTCTTGATATATTTTATTCTAGCTTTAATACCTTTTAACATTATATCTTTAGTTTCTTTCTTTCTTGATTTCTTTCATTCTAGCTTTATTACCTTCTAACACTCTTTCTTTAGTTTGTTTCTTTATTTCTTTCTTCATATGTTTCATTCTAGCTTTAATACCTTCTAACATTCTAACTTTTGACCCAACTTCGGAAGGCAGTGGAAGACAGGAGGGCCTGGCGTACTCTGGTCCATGGGGTCACGAAGAGTCGGACCCGACTAAACGACTAAACAACAACAACAAACATTCTAACTTTAGTTTCTTTCTTTCTTTCTTGACATCTTTCATTCTAGCTTTAATACATTCTAACATTCTATCTTTAGTTTCTTTCTTTCTTTCTTGATATCTTTCATTCTAGCTTTAATAAATTCTTACGTTCTATCTTTACTTTCTTTCTTTCTTTCTTTCTTGATATCTTTCATTCTAGGTATAATACTTTCTAACATACTATCTTTTGTTTCTTTTTTGATATTTTTCATTCTCAGTTTAATACATTGTAACATTATATCTTTAGTTTCTTTCTTTCTATCTTGATTTCTTACATTCTTGCTTTAATAAATTATAACGTTTTATCTTTAGTTTTTCTTTCTTTCTTCTTTCTTTCATTCTTTATTTCTTTCACTCTAGCTTTAATACATTCTAACATTCTATCTTTAGTTTCCTTCTTTCTTGTTATCTTTTATTCTAGCTTTAATACCTTTTAACATTCTATCTTTTGTTTGTTTGTTTCTTTCTTGTTTTCTTTCATTCTAGCTTTAATACATTCGAACATTCTATCTTTTGTTTGTTTCTTTCTTTCTTTCTTCATGTCTTTAATTCTAACTTTAATACCTTCTAACGTTCTATCTTTAGTTTCTTTCTCTCTTTCTTGCTTGATTTCTTTCATTCTAGCTTTAAACCTTTTAACATTCTATCTTTATTTTGTTTCTTTAGTTATTGATATTTTTTCATTCTAGCTGTAAAAACTTCTAACGTTCTATCTTTAGTTTCCGGCTTTCTTTCTCTTTCTTGATTTCTTTCATTCTTGCTTTAATACCTTCTAACATTCTCTTTTGTTTGTTTCTTTGTTTCTTTCTTTATATGCTTCATTCCAGCTTTAATACATTCTAACATTCTATCTTTAGTTTCTTTTTTTCTTTCTTTCTTTCTTGATATCTTTCATTCTAGCTTTAATACCTTCTAACGTTCTATCTTTAGTTTCTTTCTTTCTTTCTTGATATCTTTTATTCTAGCTTTAATACCTTTTAACATTATATCTTTAGTTTCTTTCTTTCTTGATTTCTTTCATTCTAGCTTTAATACCTTCTAACACTTCCTTTAGTTTGTTTCTTTATTTCTTTCTTTATATGTTTCATTCTAGCTTTAATACATTCTAATATTCTTAGTTTCATTCTTTCTTTCTTGATATCTTTCATTCAAGCTTTAAAACCTTTTACATTCTAACTTTAGTTTCTTTCTTGATTTCTTTCTTGATTTATTTCATTCTAGCTTTAATACCTTCTAACATTCTATCTTTAGTTTCTTTCTTTCTTTCTTGATATCTTTCATTCTAGCTTTAATAAATTCTAACGTTCTATCTTTAGTTTGTTTCTTTCTTTCTTTCTTGATATCTTTCATTCTTGGTATAATACTTTCTAACATACTATCTTTAGTTTCTTTCTTTCTTTCTTGATATCTTTCATTCTAGCTGTAACAACTTCTAACGTTCTGTCTTTAGTTTCCGTCTTTCTTTCTTTCTTTCTTGATTTCTTTCATTCTTGCTTTAATACCTTCTAACATTCTCTTTTGTTTGTTTCTTTGTTTCTTTCTTTATATGTTTCATTCCAGCTTTAATACATTCTAACATTCTATCTTTAGTTTCTTTCTTTCTTTCTTCCTTCCTTGATTTCTTTCATTCTTGCTTTAATACCTTCTAACATTCTCTTTTGTTTGTTTCTTAGTTTCTTTCTTTATATGTTTCATTCCAGCTTTAATACATTCTAACATTCTACCTTTAGTTTCTTTCTTTCTTTCTTTCTTCCTTGATTTCTTTCATTCTAGCTTTAATATCTTCTAACACTCTTTCTTTAGTTTGTTTCTTTATTTCTTTCTTTATATGTTTCATTCTAGCTTTAATACATTCCAACATTCTAACTTTAGTTTCTTTCTTTCTTTCTTGATATCTTTTAATCTAGCTTTAATAACATCTGACATTATATCTTTAGTTTCTTTCTTTCTTTCTTGATTTCTTTCATTCTAGCTTTAATACCTTCTAACATTCTACCTTTAATTACTTTCTATCTTTCTTGATTTATTTAATTCCATCTTTAATACCTTTTATCATTCTATCTTTTGTTTGTTTGTTTCTTTCTTTCTTTATATGTTTCATTCAAGCTTTAATACATTCGAACATTCTATCTTTAATTTCTTTCTATCTTGATTTCTTACATTCTTGCTTTAATAAATTCTAACATTTTATCTTTAGTTTTTCTTTCTTTCATCTTTCTTTCTTTCTTGATTTCTTTCATTCTAGCTTTAATACCTTCTAACATTCTATCTTTAGTTTCTTTCTTTCTTTCTTTTTTCTTGATTTCTTTCATTCCAGCTTTAATACCTTCTAACATTCTATCTTTAGTTTCTTTCTTTCTTGATTTCTTTCATTTTAGCTTAAATAACTTCTTAGATTCTATCTTTAGTTTCTTTCCTTCTTGATATCTTTCATTCTAGCTTTAATACCTTCTAACGTTCTATCTTTAGTTTCTTTCTTTCTTTCTTGATATCTTTTATTCTAGCTTTAATACCTTTTAACATTATATCTTTACTTTCTTTCTTTCTTGATTTCTTTCTTTCTAGCTTTATTACCTTCTAACACTCTTTCTTTAATTTGTTTCTTTATTTCTTTCTTCATATGTTTCATTCTAGCTTTAATACATTCTAACATTCTAACTTTTGACCCAACTTCGGGAGGCAGTGGAAGACAGGAGTGCCTGGCGTGCTCTGGTCCATGGGGTCACGAAGAGTCGGACACGACTAAACGACTAAACAACAACAAAAAACATTCTAACTTTAGTTTAATTCTTTCTTTCTTGACATCTTTCATTCTAGCTTTAATACCTTTTAACATTCTAACTTTAGTTTCTTTCTTGAATTCTTTCTTGATTTATTTCATTCTAGCTTTAATACCATCTAACATTCTGTCTTTAGTTTCTTTCTTTCTTTCTTGATATCTTTCATTCTAGCTTTAATACATTCTAACATTCTGTCTTTAGTTTCTTTCTTTCTTTCTTGATATCTTTCATTCTAGCTTTAATAAATTCTAACGTTCTATCTTTAGTTTCTTTGTTTCTTTCTTTCTTGATATCTTTCATTCTAGGTATAATACTTTCTAACGTACTATCTTTAGTTTCTTTCTTTCTTTCTTTCTTTCTTGATATCTTTCATTCTAGCTGTAACAACTTCTAACGTTCTATCTTTAGTTTCCGTCTTTCTTTCTTTCTTTCTTGATTTCTTTCATTCTTGCTTTAATACCTTCTAACATTCTCTTTTGTTTGTTTCTTTGTTTCTTTCTTTACATGTATCATTCCAGCTTTAATACATTCTAACATTATATCTTTAGTTTCTTTTTTTCTTTCTTTCTTCCTTGATTTCTTTCATTCTAGCTTTAATACCTTCTAACACTCTTTCTTTAGTTTGTTTCTTTATTTCTTTCTTTATATGTTTCATTCTAGCTTTAATATATTCTAACATTCTAACTTTAGTTTCTTTCTTTCTTTCTTGATATCTTTTAATCTAGCTTTAATAACATCTAACATTATATCTTTAGTTTCTTTCTTTCTTTCTTGATTTCTTTCATTCTAGCTTTAATACCTTCTAACATTCTACCTTTAATTTCTTTCTATCTTTCTTGATTTATTTAATTCCATCTTTAATACCTTTTAACATTCTATCTTTTGTTTGTTTGTTTCTTTCTTTCTTTATATGTTTCATTCAAGCTTTAATACATTCGAACATTCTATCTTTAATTTCTTTCTATCTTGATTTCTTACATTCTTGCTTTAATAAATTCTAACATTTTATCTTTAGTTTTTCTTTCTTTCATCTTTCTTTCTTTCTTGATTTCTTTCATTCTAGCTTTAATACCTTCTAACATTCTATCTTTAGTTTCTTTCTTTCTTTCTTTTTTCTTGATTACTTTCATTCCAGCTTTAATACCTTCTAACATTCTATCTTTAGTTTCTTTCTTTCTTGATTTCTTTCATTAAAGCTTAAATAACTTCTAAGATTCTATCTTTAGTTTCTTTCCTTCTTGATATCTTTCATTCTAGCTTTAATACCTTCTAACGTTCTATCTTTAGTTTCTTTCTTTCTTTCTTGATATCTTTTATTCTAGCTTTAATACCTTTTAACATTATATCTTTACTTTCTTTCTTTCTTGATTTCTTTCTTTCTAGCTTTATTACCTTCTAACACTCTTTCTTTAATTTGTTTCTTTATTTCTTTCTTCATATGTTTCATTCTAGCTTTAATACATTCTAACATTCTAACTTTTGACCCATCTTCGGGAGGCAGTGGAAGACAGGAGTGCCTGGCGTGCTCTGGTCCATGGGGTCACGAAGAGTCGGACACGACTAAACGACTAAACAACAACAAAAAAACATTCTAACTTTAGTTTATTTCTTTCTTTCTTGACATCTTTCATTCTAGCTTTAATACCTTTTAACATTCTAACTTTAGTTTCTTTCTTGAATTCTTTCTTGATTTATTTCATTCTAGCTTTAATACCATCTAACATTCTGTCTTTAGTTTCTTTCTTTCTTTCTTGATATCTTTCATTCTAGCTTTAATACATTCTAACATTCTGTCTTTAGTTTCTTTCTTTCTTTCTTGATATCTTTCATTCTAGCTTTAATAAATTCTAACGTTCTATCTTTAGTTTCTTTGTTTCTTTCTTTCTTGATATCTTTCATTCTAGGTATAATACTTTCTAACATACTATCTTTAGTTTCTTTCTTTCTTTCTTTCTTTCTTGATATCTTTCATTCTAGCTGTAACAACTTCTAACGTTCTATCTTTAGTTTCCGTCTTTCTTTCTTTCTTTCTTGATTTCTTTCATTCTTGCTTTAATACCTTCTAACATTCTCTTTTGTTTGTTTCTTTGTTTCTTTCTTTACATGTATCATTCCAGCTTTAATACATTCTAACATTCTATCTTTAGTTTCTTTTTTCTTTCTTTCTTCCTTGATTTCTTTCATTCTAGCTTTAATACCTTCTAACACTCTTTCTTTAGTTTGTTTCTTTATTTCTTTCTTTATATGTTTCATTCTAGCTTTAATATATTCTAACATTCTAACTTTAGTTTCTTTCTTTCTTTCTTGATATCTTTTAATCTAGCTTTAATAACATCTAACATTATATCTTTAGTTTCTTTCTTTCTTTCTTGATTTCTTTCATTCTAGCTTTAATACCTTCTAACATTCTACCTTTAATTTCTTTCTATCTTTATTGATTTATTTAATTCCATCTTTAATACCTTTTAACATTCTATCTTTTGTTTGTTTGTTTGTTTCTTTCTTTATATATTTCATTCTAGCTTTAATACATTCTAACATTCTATCTTTAATTTCTTTCTATCTTGATTTCTTACATTCTTGCTTTAATAAATTCTAACGTTTTATCTTTAGTTTTTCTTTCTGTCATCTTTCTTTCTTTCTTGATTTCTTTCATTCTAGCTTTATTACCTTCTAACACTCTTTCTTTAGTTTGTTTCTTTATTTCTTTCTTCATATGTTTCATTCTAGCTTTAATACATTCTAACATTCTAACTTTTGACCCAACTTCGGAAGGCAGTGGAAGACAGGAGGGCCTGGCGTACTCTGGTCCATGGGGTCACGAAGAGTCGGACCCGACTAAACGACTAAACAACAACAACAAACATTCTAACTTTAGTTTCTTTCTTTCTTTCTTGACATCTTTCATTCTAGCTTTAATACATTCTAACATTCTATCTTTAGTTTCTTTCTTTCTTTCTTGATATCTTTCATTCTAGCTTTAATAAATTCTTACGTTCTATCTTTACTTTCTTTCTTTCTTTCTTTCTTTCATTCTTTCTTTCTTTCACTCTAGCTTTAATACATTCTAACATTCTATCTTTAGTTTCCTTCTTTCTTGTTATCTTTCATTCTAGCTTTAATACCTTTTAACATTCTATCTTTTGTTTGTTTGTTTCTTTCTTGTTTTCTTTCATTCTAGCTTTAATACATTCGAACATTCTATCTTTTGTTTGTTTCTTTCTTTCTTTCTTCATGTCTTTAATTCTAACTTTAATACCTTCTAACGTTCTATCTTTAGTTTCTTTCTCTCTTTTTTGCTTGATTTCTTTCATTCTAGCTTTAAACCTTTTAACATTCTATCTTTATTTTGTTTCTTTAGTTATTGATATTTTTTCATTCTAGCTGTAAAAACTTCTAACGTTCTATCTTTAGTTTCCGGCTTTCTTTCTCTTTCTTGATTTCTTTCATTCTTCTTTAATACCTTCTAACATTCTCTTTTGTTTGTTTCTTTGTTTCTTTCTTTATATGCTTCATTCCAGCTTTAATACATTCTAACATTCTATCTTTAGTTTCTTTTTTTCTTTCTTTCTTTCTTGATATCTTTCATTCTAGCTTTAATACCTTCTAACGTTCTATCTTTAGTTTCTTTCTTTCTTTCTTGATATCTTTTATTCTAGCTTTAATACCTTTTAACATCATATCTTTAGTTTCTTTCTTTCTTGATTTCTTTCATTCTAGCTTTAATACCTTCTAACACTTTCTTTAGTTTGTTTCTTTATTTCTTTCTTTATATGTTTCATTCTAGCTTTAATACATTCTAATATTCTAACTTTAGTTTCATTCTTTCTTTCTTGATATCTTTCATTCTAGCTTTAATACCTTTTACATTCTAACTTTAGTTTCTTTCTTGATTTCTTTCTTGATTTATTTCATTCTAGCTTTAATACCTTCTAACATTCTATCTTTAGTTTCTTTCTTTCTTTCTTGATATCTTTCATTCTAGCTTTAATAAATTCTAACGTTCTATCTTTAGTTTCTTTCTTTCTTTCTTTCTTGATATCTTTCATTCTTGGTATAATACTTTCTAACATACTATCTTTAGTTTCTTTCTTTCTTTCTTTCTTTCTTTCTTGATATCTTTCATTCTAGCTGTAACAACTTCTAACGTTCTATCTTTAGTTTCCGTCTTTCTTTCTTTCTTTCTTGATTTCTTTCATTCCTGCTTTAATACCTTCTAACATTCTCTTTTGTTTGTTTCTTTGTTTCTTTCTTTATATGTTTCATTCCAGCTTTAAAACATTCTAACATTCTATCTTTAGTTTCTTTCTTTCTTTCTTTCTTCCTTGATTTCTTTCATTCTTGCTTTAATACCTTCTAACATTCTCTTTTGTTTGTTTCTTAGTTTCTTTCTTTATATGTTTCATTCTAGCTTTAATACATTCCAACATTCTAACTTTAGTTTCTTTCTTTCTTTCTTTCTTCCTTGATTTCTTTCATTCTAGCTTTAATACCTTCTAACACTCTTTCTTTAGTTTCTTTCTTTATTTCTTTCTTTATATGTTTCATTCTAGCTTTAATACATTCCAACATTCTAACTTTAGTTTCTTTCTTTCTTTCTTGATAACTTTTAATCTAGCTTTAATAACATCTAACATTATATCTTTAGTTTCTTTCTTTCTTTCTTGATTTCTTTCATTCTAGCTTTAATACCTTCTAACATTCTACCTTTAATTTCTTTCTATCTTTCTTGATTTATTTAATTCCATCTTTAATACCTTTTAACATTCTATCTTTTGTTTGTTTCTTTCTTTCTTTCTTCATATGTTTCATTCAAGCTTTAATACATTCGAACATTCTATCTTTAATTTCTTTCTATCTTGATTTCTTACATTCTTGCTTTAATAAATTCTAACATTTTATCTTTAGTTTTTCTTTCTTTCATCTTTCTTTCTTTCTTAATTTCTTTCATTCTAGCTTTAATACCTTCTAACATTCTATCTTTAGTTTCTTTCTTTCTTTCTTTTTTCTTGATTTCTTTCATTCTTGCTTTAATAAATTCTAACATTTTATCTTTAGTTTTTCTTTCTTTCATCTTTCTTTCTTTCTTGATTTCTTTCATTCTAGCTTTAATACCTTCTAACATTCTATCTTTAGTTTCTTTCTTTCTTTCTTTTTTCTTGATTTCTTTCATTCTAGCTTTAATACCTTCTAACATTCTATCTTTAGTTTCTTTCTTTCTTTCTTTCTTCTTGATTTCTTTCATTCCAGCTTTAATACCTTCTAACATTCTATCTTTAGTTTCTTTCTTTCTTGATTTCTGTCATTTTAGCTTAAATAACTTCTAAGATTCTATCTTTAGTTTCTTTCTTTCTTGATATCTTTCATTCTAGCTTTAATACCTTCTAACGTTCTATCTTTAGTTTCTTTCTTTCGTTCTTGATATCTTTTATTCTAGCTTTAATACCTTTTAACATTATATCTTTAGTTTCTTTCTTTCTTGATTTCTTTCTTTCTAGCTTTATTACCTTCTAACACTCTTTCTTTAATTTGTTTCTTTATTTCTTTCTTCATATGTTTCATTCTAGCTTTAATACATTCTAACATTCTAACTTTTGACCCAACTTCGGGAGGCAGTGGAAGACAGGAGGGCCTGGCGTGCTCTGGTCCATGGGGTCACGAAGAGTCGGACACGACTAAACGACTAAACAACAACAAAAAACATTCTAACTTTAGTTTATTTCTTTCTTTCTTAACATCTTTCATTCTAGCTTTAATACCTTTTAACATTCTAACTTTAGTTTCTTTCTTGAATTCTTTCTTGATTTATTCCATTCTAGCTTTAATACCATCTAACATTCTATCTTTAGTTTCTTTCTTTCTTTCTTGATATCTTTCATTCTAGCTTTAATACATTCTAACATTCTATCTTTAGTTTCTTTCTTTCTTTCTTGATATCTTTCATTCTAGCTTTAATAAATTCTAACGTTCTATCTTTAGTTTCTATGTTTCTTTCTTTCTTGATATCTTTCATTCTAGGTATAATACTTTCTAACATACTATCTTTAGTTTCTTTCTTTCTTTCTTTCTTTCTTGATATCTTTCATTCTAGCTGTAACAACTTCTAACGTTCTATCTTTAGTTTCCGTCTTTCTTTCTTTCTTTCTTGATTTCTTTCATTCTTGCTTTAATACCTTCTAACATTCTCTTATGTTTGTTTCTTTGTTTCTTTCTTTATATGTATCATTCCAGCTTTAATACATTCTAACATTCTATCTTTAGTTTCTTTTTTTCTTTCTTCCTTCCTTGATTTCTTTCATTCTAGCTTTAATACCTTCTAACACTCTTTCTTTAGTTTGTTTCTTTATTTCTTTCTTTATATGTTTCATTCTAGCTTTAATATATTCTAACATTCTAACTTTAGTTTCTTTCTTTCTTTCTTGATATCTTTTAATCTAGCTTTAATAACATCTAACATTATATCTTTAGTTTCCTTCTTTCTTTCTTGATTTCTTTCATTCTAGCTTTAATACCTTCTAACATTCTATCTTTAATTTTTTTCTATCTTTCTTGATTTATTTAATTCCATCTTTAATACCTTTTAACATTCTATCTTTTGTTTGTTTGTTTCTTTCTTTCTTTATATGTTTCAATCTAGCTTTAATACATTCTAACATTCTATCTTTAGTTTCTTTCTATCTTGATTTCTTACATTCTTGCTTTAATAAATTCTAACGTTTTATCTTTAGTTTTTCTTTCATTCATCTTTCTTTCTTTCTTGATTATTTCATTCTAGCTTTAATACATTCTAATATTCTATCTTTAGTTTATTTATTTCTTTCTTTTTTCTTGATTTCTTTCATTCTAGCTTTAATACCTTCTAACGTTCTATCTTTAGTTTCTTTCTTTCTTTCTTGATATCTTTTATTCTAGCTTTAATACCTTTTAACATTATATCTTTAGTTTCTTTCTTTCTTGATTTCTTTCATTCTAGCTTTATTACTTTCTAACACTCTTTCTTTAGTTTGTTTCTTTATTTCTTTCTTCATATGTTTCATTCTAGCTTTAATACAATCTAACATTCTAACTTTTGACCCAACTTCGTAAGGCAGTGGAAGACAGGAGGGCCTGGCGTGCTCTGGTCCATGGGGTCACGAAGAGTCGGACACGACTAAACGACTAAACAACAACAACAAACATTCTAACTTTAGTTTCTTTCTTTCTTTCTTGACATCTTTCATTCTAGCTTTAATACATTCTAACATTCTATCTTTAGTTTCTTTCTTTCTTTCTTGATATCTTTCATTCTAGCTTTAATAAATTCTTACATTCTATCTTTAGTTTCTTTCTTTCTTTCTTTCTTGATATCTTTCATTCTAGGTATAATACTTTCTAACATACTATCTTTAGTTTCTTTCTTTCTTTCTTTCTTTCTTGATATCTTTCATTCTAGCTGTAACAACTTCTAACGTTCTATCTTTAGTTTCCGTCTTTCTTTCTTTCTTTCTTGATTTCTTTCATTCTTGCTTTAATACCTTCTAACATTCTCTTATGTTTGTTTCTTTGTTTCTTTCTTTATATGTATCATTCCAGCTTTAATACATTCTAACATTCTATCTTTAGTTTCTTTTTTTCTTTCTTCCTTCCTTGATTTCTTTCATTCTAGCTTTAATACCTTCTAACACTCTTTCTTTAGTTTGTTTCTTTATTTCTTTCTTTATATGTTTCATTCTAGCTTTAATATATTCTAACATTCTAACTTTAGTTTCTTTCTTTCTTTCTTGATATCTTTTAATCTAGCTTTAATAACATCTAACATTATATCTTTAGTTTCCTTCTTTCTTTCTTGATTTCTTTCATTCTAGCTTTAATACCTTCTAACATTCTATCTTTAATTTCTTTCTATCTTTCTTGATTTATTTAATTCCATCTTTAATACCTTTTAACATTCTATCTTTTGTTTGTTTGTTTCTTTCTTTCTTTATATGTTTCAATCTAGCTTTAATACATTCTAACATTCTATCTTTAGTTTCTTTCTATCTTGATTTCTTACATTCTTGCTTTAATAAATTCTAACGTTTTATCTTTAGTTTTTCTTTCATTCATCTTTCTTTCTTTCTTGATTATTTCATTGTAGCTTTAATACATTCTAATATTCTATCTTTAGTTTATTTCTTTCTTTCTTTTTTCTTGATTTCTTTCATTCTAGCTTTAATACCTTCTAACGTTCTATCTTTAGTTTCTTTCTTTCTTTCTTGATATATTTTATTCTAGCTTTAATACCTTTTAACATTATATCTTTAGTTTCTTTCTTTCTTGATTTCTTTCATTCTAGCTTTATTACTTTCTAACACTCTTTCTTTAGTTTGTTTCTTTATTTCTTTCTTCATATGTTTCATTCTAGCTTTAATACAATCTAACATTCTAACTTTTGACCCAACTTCGTAAGGCAGTGGAAGACAGGAGGGCCTGGCGTGCTCTGGTCCATGGGGTCACGAAGAGTCGGACACGACTAAACGACTAAACAACAACAACAAACATTCTAACTTTAGTTTCTTTCTTTCTTTCTTGACATCTTTCATTCTAGCTTTAATACATTCTAACATTCTATCTTTAGTTTCTTTCTTTCTTTCTTGATATCTTTCATTCTAGCTTTAATAAATTCTTACGTTCTATCTTTAGTTTCTTTCTTTCTTTCTTTCTTGATATCTTTCATTCTAGGTATAATACTTTCTAACATACTATCTTTAGTTTCTTTCTTTCTTTCTTTCTTTCTTGATATTTTTCATTCTCAGTTTAATACATTGTAACATTATATCTTTAGTTTCTTTCTTTCTATCTTGATTTCTTACATTCTTGCTTTAATAAATTCTAACGTTTTATCTTTATTTTTCTTTCTTTCTTCTTTCTTTCATTCTTTATTTCTTTCACTCTAGCTTTAATACATTCTAACATTCTATCTTTAGTTTCCTTCTTTCTTGTTATCTTTCATTCTAGCTTTAATACCTTTTAACATTCTATCTTTTGTTTGTTTGTTTCTTTCTTGTTTTCTTTCATTCTAGCTTTAATACATTCCAACATTCTATTTTTTGTTTGTTTCTTTCTTTCTTTCTTCATGTCTTTAATTCTAACTTTAATACCTTCTAACGTTCTATCTTTAGTTTCTTTCTCTCTTTTTTGCTTGATTTCTTTCATTCTAGCTTTAAACCTTTTAACATTCTATCTTGATTTGTTTCTTTAGTTATTGATATTTTTTCATTCTAGCTGTAACAACTTCTAACGTTCTATCTTTAGTTTCCGCCTTTCTTTCTCTTTCTTGATTTCTTTCATTCTTGCTTTAATACCTTCTAACATTCTCTTTTGTTTGTTTCTTTGTTTCTTTCTTTATATGTTTCATTCCAGCTTTAATACATTCTAACATTCTATCTTTAGTTTCTTTTTTTCTTTCTTTCTTTCTTGATATCTTTCATTCTAGCTTTAATACCTTCTAACGTTCTATCTTTAGTTTCTTTCTTTCTTTCTTGATATCTTTTATTCTAGCTTAATACCTTTTAACATTATATCTTTAGTTTCTTTCTTTCTTGATTTCTTTCATTCTAGCTTTAATACCTTCTAACACTTTCTTTAGTTTGTTTCTTTATTTCTTTCTTTATATGTTTCATTCTAGCTTTAATACATTCTAATATTCTAACTTTAGTTTCATTCTTTCTTTCTTGATATCTTTCATTCTAGCTTTAATACCTTTTACATTCTAACTTTAGTTTCTTTCTTGATTTCTTTCTTGATTTATTTCATTCTAGCTTTAATACCTTCTAACATTCTATCTTTAGTTTCTTTCTTTCTATCTTGATATCTTTCATTCTAGCTTTAATAAATTCTAACGTTCTATCTTTAGTTTGTTTCTTTCTTTCTTTCTTGATATCTTTCATTCTTGGTATAATACTTTCTAACATACTATCTTTAGTTTCTTTCTTTCTTTCTTTCTTTCTTTCTTGATATCTTTCATTCTAGCTGTAACAACTTCTAACGTTCTATCTTTAGTTTCCGTCTTTCTTTCTTTCTTTCTTGATTTCTTTCATTCTTGCTTTAATACCTTCTAACATTCTCTTTTGTTTGTTTCTTTGTTTCTTTCTTTATATGTTTCATTCCAGCTTTAATACATTCTAACATTCTATCTTTAGTTTCTTTCTTTCTTTCTTTCTTCCTTGATTTCTTTCATTCTTGCTTTAATACCTTCTAACATTCTCTTTTGTTTGTTTCTTAGTTTCTTTCTTTATATGTTTCATTCCAGCTTTAATACATTCTAACATTCTATCTTTAGTTTCTTTCTTTCTTTCTTTCTTTCTTGATATCTTTCATTCTAGCTTTAATACCTTCTAACGTTCTATCTTTAGTTTCTTTCTTTCTTTCTTGATATCTTTTATTCTAGCTTTAATACCTTTTAACATTCTATCTTTTGTTTGTTTGTTTGTTTCTTTCTTTATATGTTTCAATCTAGCTTTAATACATTCTAACATTCTATCTTTAGTTTCTTTCTATCTTGATTTCTTACATTCTTGCTTTAATAAATTCTAACGTTTTATCTTTAGTTTTTCTTTCATTCATCTTTCTTTCTTTCTTGATTTCTTTCATTCTAGCTTTAATACATTCTAATATTCTATCTTTAGTTTCTTTCTTTCTTTCTTTTTTCTTGATTTCTTTCATTCTAGCTTTAATACCTTCTAACGTTCTATCTTTAGTTTCTTTCTTTCTTTCTTGATATCTTTTATTCTAGCTTTAATACCTTTTAACATTATATCTTTAGTTTCTTTCTTTCTTGATTTCTTTCATTCTAGCTTTAATACGTTCAAACACTTTCTTTAGTTTGTTTCTTTATTTCTTTCTTTATATGTTTCATTCTAGCTTTAATACATTCTAATATTCTAACTTTAGTTTCATTCTTTCTTTCTTGATATCTTTCATTCTAGCTTTAATACCTTTTACATTCTAACTTTAGTTTCTTTCTTTCTTGATTTCTTTCATTTTAGCTTAAATAACTTCTAAGATTCTATCTTTAGTTTCTTTCTTTCTTGATATCTTTCATTCTAGATTTATACCTTCTAACGTTCTATCTTTAGTTTCTTTCTTTCTTTCTTGATATATTTTATTCTAGCCTTAATACCTTTTAACATTATATCTTTAGTTTCTTTCTTTCTTGATTTCTTTCATTCTAGCTTTATTACCTTCTAACACTCTTTCTTTAGTTTGTTTCTTTATTTCTTTCTTCATATGTTTCATTCTAGCTTTAATACATTCTAACATTCTAACTTTTGACCCAACTTCGGAAGGCAGTGGAAGACAGGAGGGCCTGGCGTGCTCTGGTCCATGGGGTCAAGAAGAGTCGGACACGACTAAACGACTAAACAACAACAACAAACATTCTAACTTTAGTTTCTTTCTTTCTTCTTGACATCTTTCATTCTAGCTTTAATACATTCTAACATTCTATCTTTAGTTTCTTTTTTTCTTTCTTTCTTCCTTGATTTCTTTCATTCTAGCTTTAATACCTTCTAACACTCTTTCTTTAGTTTGTTTCTTTATTTCTTTCTTTATATGTTTCATTCTAGCTTTAATATATTCTAACATTCTAACTTTTAATCTAGCTTTAATAACATCTAACATTATATCTTTAGTTTCTTTCTTTCTTTCTTGTTTTCTTTCATTCTAGCTTTAATACCTTCTAACATTCTATCTTTAATTTCTTTCTATCTTTCTTGATTTATTTAATTCCATCTTTAATACCTTTTAACATTCTATCTTTTGTTTGTTTGTTTGTTTGTTTCTTTATATGTTTCATTCTAGCTTTAATACATTCTAACATTCTATCTTTAATTTCTTTCTATCTTGATTTCTTACATTCTTGCTTTAATAAATTCTAACGTTTTATCTTTAGTTTTTCTTTCTTTCATCTTTCTTTCTTTCTTGATTTCTTTCATTCTAGCTTTAATACATTCTAATATTCTATCTTTAGTTTCTTTCTTTCTTTCTTTTTTCTTGATTTCTTTCATTCTAGCTTTAATACCTTCTAACATTCTATCTTTAGTTTCTTTCTTTCTTGATTTCTTTCATTTTAGCTTAAATAACTTCTAAGATTCTATCTTTAGTTTCTTTCTTTCTTGATATCTTTCATTCTAGATTTATACCTTCTAACGTTCTATCTTTAGTTTCTTTCTTTCTTTCTTGATATATTTTATTCTAGCTTTAATAACTTTTAACATTATATCTTTAGTTTCTTTCTTTCTTGATTTCTTTCATTCTAGCTTTATTACCTTCTAACACTCTTTCTTTAGTTTGTTTCTTTATTTCTTTCTTCATATGTTTCATTCTAGCTTTAATACATTCTAACATTCTAATTTTGACCCAACTTCGGAAGGCAGTGGAAGACAGGAGGGCCTGGCGTGCTCTGGTCCATGGGGTCACGAAGAGTCGGACACGACTAAACGACTAAACAACAACAACAAACATTCTAACTTTAGTTTCTTTCTTTCTTTCTTGACATCTTTCATTCTAGCTTTAATACATTCTAACATTCTATCTTTAGTTTCTTTCTTTCTTTCTTGATATCTTTCATTCTAGCTTTAATAAATTCTTACGTTCTATCTTTAGTTTCTTTCTTTCTTTCTTTCTTGATATCTTTCATTCTAGGTATAATACTTTCTAACATACTATCTTTAGTTTCTTTCTTTCTTTCTTTCTTTCTTGATATTTTTCATTCTCAGTTTAATACATTGTAACATTATATCTTTAGTTTCTTTCTTTCTATCTTGATTTCTTACATTCTTGCTTTAATAAATTCTAACGTTTTATCTTTAGTTTTTCTTTCTTTCTTCTTTCTTTCATTCTTTATTTCTTTCACTCTAGCTTTAATACGTTCTAACATTCTATCTTTAGTTTCCTTCTTTCTTGTTATCTTTCATTCTAGCTTTAATACCTTTTAACATTCTATCTTTTGTTTGTTTGTTTCTTTCTTGTTTTCTTTCATTCTAGCTTTAATACATTCCAACATTCTATCTTTTGTTTGTTTCTTTCTTTCTTTCTTCATATCTTTAATTCTAACTTTAATACCTTCTAACGTTCTATCTTTAGTTTCTTTCTCTCTTTTTTGCTTTATTTCTTTCATTCTAGCTTTAAACCTTTTAACATTCTATCTTGATTTGTTTCTTTAGTTATTGATATTTTTTCATTCTAGCTGTAACAACTTCTAACGTTCTATCTTTAGTTTCCGCCTTTCTTTCTCTTTCTTGATTTCTTTCATTCTTGCTTTAATACCTTCTAACATTCTCTTTTGTTTGTTTCTTTGTTTCTTTCTATATATGTTTCATTCCAGCTTTAATACATTCTAACATTTTATCTTTAGTTTCTTTTTTTCCTTTCTTTCTTTCTTGATATCTTTCATTCTAGCTTTAATACCTTCTAACGTTCTATCTTTAGTTTCTTTCTTTCTTTCTTGATATCTTTTATTCTAGCTTTAATACCTTTTAACATTATATCTTTAGTTTCTTTCTTTCTTGATTTCTTTCATTCTAGCTTTAATACCTTCTAACACTTCCTTTAGTTTGTTTCTTTATTTCTTTCTTTATATGTTTCATTCTAGCTTTAATACATTCTAATATTCTTAGTTTCATTCTTTCTTTCTTGATATCTTTCATTCAAGCTTTAATACCTTCTAACGTTCTATCTTTAGTTTCTTTCTTTCTTTCTTGATATCTTTTATTCTAGCTTAATACCTTTTAACATTATATCTTTAGTTTCTTTCTTTCTTGATTTCTTTCATTCTAGCTTTAATACCTTCTAACACTCTTTCTTTAGTTTGTTTCTTTATTTCTTTCTTTATATGTTTCATTCTAGCTTTAATACATTCTAACATTCTAACTTTAGTTTCTTTCTTTCTTTCTTGATATCTTTCATTCTAGCTTTAATACCTTTTACATTCTAACTTTAGTTTCTTTCTTGATTTCTTTCTTGATTTATTTCATTCTAGCTTTAATACCTTCTAACATTCTATCTTTAGTTTCTTTCTTTCTTTCTTGATATCTTTCATTCTAGCTTTAATAAATTCTAACGTTCTATCTTTAGTTTGTTTCTTTCTTTCTTTCTTGATATCTTTCATTCTTGGTATAATACTTTCTAACATACTATCTTTAGTTTCTTTCTTTCTTTCTTTCTTTCTTTCTTGATATCTTTCATTCTAGCTGTAACAACTTCTAACGTTCTATCTTTAGTTTCCGTCTTTCTTTCTTTCTTTCTTGATTTCTTTCATTCTTGCTTTAATACCTTCTAACATTCTCTTTTGTTTGTTTCTTTGTTTCTTTCTTTATATGTTTCATTCCAGCTTTAATACATTCTAACATTCTATCTTTAGTTTCTTTCTTTCTTTCTTTCTTCCTTGATTTCTTTCATTCTTGCTTTAATACCTTCTAACATTCTCTTTTGTTTGTTTCTTAGTTTCTTTCTTTATATGTTTCATTCCAGCTTTAATACATTCTAACATTCTATCTTTAGTTTCTTTTTTTCTTTCTTTCTTTCTTGATATCTTTCATTCTAGCTTTAATACCTTCTAACGTTCTATCTTTAGTTTCTTTCTTTCTTTCTTGATATCTTTTATTCTAGCTTTAATACCTTTTAACATTCTATCTTTTGTTTGTTTGTTTCTTTCTTTCTTTATATGTTTCAATCTAGCTTTAATACATTCTAACATTCTATCTTTAGTTTCTTTCTATCTTGATTTCTTACATTCTTGCTTTAATAAATTCTAACGTTTTATCTTTAGTTTTTCTTTCATTCATCTTTCTTTCTTTCTTGATTTCTTTCATTCTAGCTTTAATACATTCTAATATTCTATCTTTAGTTTCTTTCTTTCTTTCTTTTTTCTTGATTTCTTTCATTCTAGCTTTAATACCTTCTAACGTTCTATCTTTAGTTTCTTTCTTTCTTTCTTGATATCTTTTATTCTAGCTTTAATACCTTTTAACATTATATCTTTAGTTTCTTTCTTTCTTGATTTCTTTCATTCTAGCTTTATTACTTTCTAACACTCTTTCTTTAGTTTGTTTCTTTATTTCTTTCTTCATATGTTTCATTCTAGCTTTAATACAATCTAACATTCTAACTTTTGACCCAACTTCGTAAGGCAGTGGAAGACAGGAGGGCCTGGCGTGCTCTGGTCCATGGGGTCACGAAGAGTCGGACACGACTAAACGACTAAACAACAACAACAAACATTCTAACTTTAGTTTCTTTCTTTCTTTCTTGACATCTTTCATTCTAGCTTTAATACATTCTAACATTCTATCTTTAGTTTCTTTCTTTCCTTCTTGATATCTTTCATTCTAGCTTTAATAAATTCTTACGTTCTATCTTTAGTTTCTTTTATTCTTTCTTTCTTGATATCTTTCATTCTAGGTATAATACTTTCTAACATACTATCTTTAGTTTCTTTCTTTCTTTCTTTCTTTCTTCATATTTTTCATTCTCAGTTTAATACATTGTAACATTATATCTTTAGTTTCTTTCTTTCTATCTTGATTTCTTACATTCTTGCTTTAATAAATTCTAACGTTTTATCTTTAGTTTTTCTTTCTTTCTTCTTTCTTTCATTCTTTATTTCTTTCACTCTAGCTTTAATACGTTCTAACATTTTATCTTTAGTTTCCTTCTTTCTTGTTATCTTTCATTCTAGCTTTAATACCTTTTAACATTCTATCTTTTGTTTGTTTGTTTCTTTCTTGTTTTCTTTCATTCTAGCTTTAATACATTCCAACATTCATTCTTTTGTTTGTTTCTTTCTTTCTTTCTTCATGTCTTTAATTCTAACTTTAATACCTTCTAACGTTCTATCTTTAGTTTCTTTCTCTCTTTTTTGCTTTATTTCTTTCATTCTAGCTTTAAACCTTTTAACATTCTATCTTGATTTGTTTCTTTAGTTATTGATATTTTTTCATTCTAGCTGTAACAACTTCTAACGTTCTATCTTTAGTTTCCGCCTTTCTTTCTCTTTCTTGATTTCTTTCATTCTTGCTTTAATACCTTCTAACATTCTCTTTTGTTTGTTTCTTTGTTTCTTTCTATATATGTTTCATTCCAGCTTTAATACATTCTAACATTCTATCTTTAGTTTCTTTTTTTCCTTTCTTTCTTTCTTGATATCTTTCATTCTAGCTTTAATACCTTCTAACGTTCTATCTTTAGTTTCTTTCTTTCTTTCTTGATATCTTTTATTCTAGCTTTAATACCTTTTAACATTATATCTTTAGTTTCTTTCTTTCTTGATTTCTTTCATTCTAGCTTTAATACCTTCTAACACTTCCTTTAGTTTGTTTCTTTATTTCTTTCTTTATATGTTTCATTCTAGCTTTAATACATTCTTATATTCTTAGTTTCATTCTTTCTTTCTTGATATCTTTCATTCAAGCTTTAAAACCTTTTACATTCTAACTTTAGTTTCTTTCTTGATTTCTTTCTTGATTTATTTCATTCTAGCTTTAATACCTTCTAACATTCTATCTTTAGTTTCTTTCTTTCTTTCTTGATATCTTTCATTCTAGCTTTAATAAATTCTAACGTTCTATCTTTAGTTTGTTTCTTTCTTTCTTTCTTGATATCTTTCATTCTTGGTATAATACTTTCTACCATACTATCTTTAGTTTCTTTCTTTCTTTCTTGATATCTTTCATTCTAGCTGTAACAACTTCTAACGTTCTATCTTTAGTTTCCGTCTTTCTTTCTTTCTTTCTTGATTTCTTTCATTCTTGCTTTAATACCTTCTAACATTCTCTTTTGTTTGTTTCTTTGTTTCTTTCTTTATATGTTTCATTCCAGCTTTAATACATTCTAACATTCTATCTTTAGTTTCTTTCTTTCTTTCTTTCTTCCTTGATTTCTTTCATTCTTGCTTTAATACCTTCTAACATTCTCTTTTGTTTGTTTCTTAGTTTCTTTCTTTATATGTTTCATTCCAGCTTTAATACATTCTAACATTCTGCCTTTAGTTTCTTTCTTTCTTTCTTTCTTCCTTGATTTCTTTCATTCTAGCTTTAATACCTTCTAACACTCTTTCTTTAGTTTGTTTCTTTATTTCTTTCTTTATATGTTTCATTCTAGCTTTAATACATTCCAACATTCTAACTTTAGTTTCTTTCTTTCTTTCTTGATATCTTTTAATCTAGCTTTAATAACATCTGACATTATATCTTTAGTTTCTTTCTTTCTTTCTTGATTTCTTTCATTCTAGCTTTAATACCTTCTAACATTCTACCTTTAATTTCTTTCTATCTTTCTTGATTTATTTAATTCCATCTTTAATACCTTTTAACATTCTATCTTTTGTTTGTTTGTTTCTTTCTTTCTTTATATGTTTCATTCAAGCTTTAATACATTCGAACATTCTATCTTTAATTTCTTTCTATCTTGATTTCTTACATTCTTGCTTTAATAAATTCTAACATTTTATCTTTAGTTTTTCTTTCTTTCATCTTTCTTTCTTTCTTGATTTCTTTCATTCTAGCTTTAATACCTTCTAACATTCTATCTTTAGTTTCTTTCTTTCTTTCTTTTTTCTTGATTTCTTTCATTCCAGCTTTAATACCTTCTAACATTCTATCTTTAGTTTCTTTCTTTCTTGATTTCTTTCATTTTAGCTTAAATAACTTCTAAGATTCTATCTTTAGTTTCTTTCCTTCTTGATATCTTTCATTCTAGCTTTAATACCTTCTAACGTTCTATCTTTAGTTTCTTTCTTTCTTTCTTGATATCTTTTATTCTAGTTTTAATACCTTTTAACATTATATCTTTACTTTCTTTCTTTCTTGATTTCTTTCTTTCTAGCTTTATTACCTTCTAACACTCTTTCTTTAATTTGTTTCTTTATTTCTTTCTTCATATGTTTCATTCTAGCTTTAATACATTCTAACATTCTAACTTTTGACCCAACTTCGGGAGGCAGTGGAAGACAGGAGTGCCTGGCGTGCTCTGGTCCATGGGGTCACGAAGAGTCGGACACGACTAAACGACTAAACAACAACAAAAAACATTCTAACTTTAGTTTATTTCTTTCTTTCTTGACATCTTTCATTCTAGCTTTAATACCTTTTAACATTCTAACTTTAGTTTCTTTCTTGAATTCTTTCTTGATTTATTTCATTCTAGCTTTCATACCATCTAACATTCTGTCTTTAGTTTCTTTCTTTCTTTCTTGATATCTTTCATTCTAGCTTTAATACATTCTAACATTCTGTCTTTAGTTTCTTTCTTTCTTTCTTGATATCTTTCATTCTAGCTTTAATAAATTCTAACGTTCTATCTTTAGTTTCTTTGTTTCTTTCTTTCTTGATATCTTTCATTCTAGGTATAATACTTTCTAACATACTATCTTTACTTTCTTTCTTTCTTTCTTTCTTTCTTGATATCTTTCATTCTAGCTGTAACAACTTCTAACGTTCTATCTTTAGTTTCCGTCTTTCTTTCTTTCTTTCTTGATTTCTTTCATTCTTGCTTTAATACCTTCTAACATTCTCTTTTGTTTGTTTCTTTGTTTCTTTCTTTACATGTATCATTCCAGCTTTAATACATTCTAACATTATATCTTTAGTTTCTTTTTGTCTTTCTTTCTTCCTTGATTTCTTTCATTCTAGCTTTAATACCTTCTAACACTCTTTCTTTAGTTTGTTTCTTTATTTCTTTCTTTATATGTTTCATTCTAGCTTTAATATATTCTAACATTCTAACTTTAGTTTCTTTCTTTCTTTCTTGATATCTTTTAATCTAGCTTTAATAACATCTAACATTATATCTTTAGTTTCTTTCTTTCTTTCTTGATTTCTTTCATTCTAGCTTTAATACCTTCTAACATTCTACCTTTAATTTCTTTCTATCTTTCTTGATTTATTTAATTCCATCTTTAATACCTTTTAACATTCTATCTTTTGTTTGTTTGTTTCTTTCTTTCTTTATATGTTTCATTCAAGCTTTAATACATTCGAACATTCTATCTTTAATTTCTTTCTATCTTGATTTCTTACATTCTTGCTTTAATAAATTCTAACATTTTATCTTTAGTTTTTCTTTCTTTCATCTTTCTTTCTTTCTTGATTCCTTTCATTCTAGCTTTAATACCTTCTAACATTCTATCTTTAGTTTCTTTCTTTCTTTCTTTTTTCTTGATTTCTTTCATTCCAGCTTTAATACCTTCTAACATTCTATCTTTAGTTTCTTTCTTTCTTGATTTCTTTCATTTTAGCTTAAATAACTTCTAAGATTCTATCTTTAGTTTCTTTCCTTCTTGATATCTTTCATTCTAGCTTTAATACCTTCTAACGTTCTATCTTTAGTTTCTTTCTTTCTTTCTTGATATCTTTTATTCTAGCTTTAATACCTTTTAACATTATATCTTTACTTTCTTTCTTTCTTGATTTCTTTCTTTCTAGCTTTATTACCTTCTAACACTCTTTCTTTAATTTGTTTCTTTATTTCTTTCTTCATATGTTTCATTCTAGCTTTAATACATTCTAACATTCTAACTTTTGACCCAACTTCGGGAGGCAGTGGAAGACAGGAGTGCCTGGCGTGCTCTGGTCCATGGGGTCACGAAGAGTCGGACACGACTAAACGACTAAACAACAACAAAAAACATTCTAACTTTAGTTTATTTCTTTCTTTCTTGACATCTTTCATTCTAGCTTTAATACCTTTTAACATTCTAACTTTAGTTTCTTTCTTGAATTCTTTCTTGATTTATTTCATTCTAGCTTTCATACCATCTAACATTCTGTCTTTAGTTTCTTTCTTTCTTTCTTGATATCTTTCATTCTAGCTTTAATAAATTCTAACGTTCTATCTTTAGTTTCTTTGTTTCTTTCTTTCTTGATATCTTTCATTCTAGGTATAATACTTTCTAACATACTATCTTTAGTTTCTTTCTTTCTTTCTTTCTTTCTTGATATCTTTCATTCTAGCTGTAACAACTTCTAACGTTCTATCTTTAGTTTCCGTCTTTCTTTCTTTCTTTCTTGATTTCTTTCATTCTTGCTTTAATACCTTCTAACATTCTCTTTTGTTTGTTTCTTTGTTTCTTTCTTTACATGTATCATTCCAGCTTTAATACATTCTAACATTATATCTTTAGTTTCTTTTTGTCTTTCTTTCTTCCTTGATTTCTTTCATTCTAGCTTTAATACCTTCTAACACTCTTTCTTTAGTTTGTTTCTTTATTTCTTTCTTTATATGTTTCATTCTAGCTTTAATATATTCTAATATTCTAACTTTAGTTTCTTTCTTTCTTTCTTGATATCTTTTAATCTAGCTTTAATAACATCTAACATTATATCTTTAGTTTCTTTCTTTCTTTCTTGATTTCTTTCATTCTAGCTTTAATACCTTCTAACATTCTACCTTTAATTTCTTTCTATCTTTCTTGATTTATTTAATTCCATCTTTAATACCTTTTAACATTCTATCTTTTGTTTGTTTGTTTCTTTCTTTCTTTTTATGTTTCATTCAAGCTTTAATACATTCGAACATTCTATCTTTAATTTCTTTCTATCTTGATTTCTTACATTCTTGCTTTAATAAATTCTAACATTTTATCTTTAGTTTTTCTTTCTTTCATCTTTCTTTCTTTCTTGATTTCTTTCATTCTAGCTTTAATACCTTCTAACATTCTATCTTTAGTTTCTTTCTTTCTTTCTTTTTTCTTGATTTCTTTCATTCCAGCTTTAATACCTTCTAACATTCTATCTTTAGTTTCTTTCTTTCTTGATTTCTTTCATTTTAGCTTAAATAACTTCTAAGATTCTATCTTTAGTTTCTTTCCTTCTTGATATCTTTCATTCTAGCTTTAATACCTTCTAACGTTCTATCTTTAGTTTCTTTCTTTCTTTCTTGATATCTTTTATTCTAGCTTTAATACCTTTTAACATTATATCTTTACTTTCTTTCTTTCTTGATTTCTTTCTTTCTAGCTTTATTACCTTCTAACACTCTTTCTTTAATTTGTTTCTTTATTTCTTTCTTCATATGTTTCATTCTAGCTTTAATACATTCTAACATTCTAACTTTTGACCCATCTTCGGGAGGCAGTGGAAGACAGGAGTGCCTGGCGTGCTCTGGTCCATGGGGTCACGAAGAGTCGGACACGACTAAACGACTAAACAACAACAAAAAAACATTCTAACTTTAGTTTATTTCTTTCTTTCTTGACATCTTTCATTCTAGCTTTAATACCTTTTAACATTCTAACTTTAGTTTCTTTCTTGAATTCTTTCTTGATTTATTTCATTCTAGCTTTAATACCATCTAACATTCTGTCTTTAGTTTCTTTCTTTCTTTCTTGATATCTTTCATTCTAGCTTTAATACATTCTAACATTCTGTCTTTAGTTTCTTTCTTTCTTTCTTGATATCTTTCATTCTAGCTTTAATAAATTCTAACGTTCTATCTTTAGTTTCTTTGTTTCTTTCTTTCTTGATATCTTTCATTCTAGGTATAATACTTTCTAACATACTATCTTTAGTTTCTTTCTTTCTTTCTTTCTTTCTTGATATCTTTCATTCTAGCTGTAACAACTTCTAACGTTCTATCTTTAGTTTCCGTCTTTCTTTCTTTCTTTCTTGATTTCTTTCATTCTTGCTTTAATACCTTCTAACATTCTCTTTTGTTTGTTTCTTTGTTTCTTTCTTTACATGTATCATTCCAGCTTTAATACATTCTAACATTATATCTTTAGTTTCTTTTTTTCTTTCTTTCTTCCTTGATTTCTTTCATTCTAGCTTTAATACCTTCTAACACTCTTTCTTTAGTTTGTTTCTTTATTTCTTTCTTTATATGTTTCATTCTAGCTTTAATATATTCTAACATTCTAACTTTAGTTTCTTTCTTTCTTTCTTGATATCTTTTAATCTAGCTTTAATAACATCTAACATTATATCTTTAGTTTCTTTCTTTCTTTCTTGATTTCTTTCATTCTAGCTTTAATACCTTCTAACATTCTACCTTTAATTTCTTTCTATCTTTATTGATTTATTTAATTCCATCTTTAATACCTTTTAACATTCTATCTTTTGTTTGTTTGTTTGTTTCTTTCTTTATATATTTCATTCTAGCTTTAATACATTCTAACATTCTATCTTTAATTTCTTTCTATCTTGATTTCTTACATTCTTGCTTTAATAAATTCTAACGTTTTATCTTTAGTTTTTCTTTCTTTCATCTTTCTTTCTTTCTTGATTTCTTTCATTCTAGCTTTAATACATTCTAATATTCTATCTTTAGTTTTTTTCTTTCTTTCTTTTTTCTTGATTTCTTTCATTCTAGCTTTAATACCTTCTAACATTCTATCTTTAGTTTCTTTCTTTCTTGATTTCTTTCATTTTTGCTTAAATAACTTCTAAGATTCTATCTTTAGTTTCTTTCTTTCTTGATATCTTTCATTCTAGATTTATACCTTCTAACGTTCTATCTTTAGTTTCTTTCTTTCTTTCTTGATATATTTTATTCTAGCTTTAATACCTTTTAACATTATATCTTTAGTTTCTTTTTTTCTTGATTTCTTTCATTCTAGCTTTATTACCTTCTAACACTCTTTCTTTAGTTTGTTTCTTTATTTCTTTCTTCATATGTTTCATTCTAGCTTTAATACATTCTAACATTCTAACTTTTGACCCAACTTCGGAAGGCAGTGGAAGACAGGAGGGCCTGGCGTACTCTGGTCCATGGGGTCACGAAGAGTCGGACCCGACTAAACGACTAAACAACAACAACAAACATTCTAACTTTAGTTTCTTTCTTTCTTTCTTGACATCTTTCATTCTAGCTTTAATACATTCTAACATTCTATCTTTAGTTTCTTTCTTTCTTTCTTGATATCTTTCATTCTAGCTTTAATAAATTCTTACGTTCTATCTTTACTTTCTTTCTTTCTTTCTTTCTTTCATTCTTTATTTCTTTCACTCTAGCTTTAATACATTCTAACATTCTATCTTTAGTTTCCTTCTTTCTTGTTATCTTTCATTCTAGCTTTAATACCTTTTAACATTCTATCTTTTGTTTGTTTGTTTCTTTCTTGTTTTCTTTCATTCTAGCTTTAATACATTCGAACATTCTATCTTTTGTTTGTTTCTTTCTTTCTTTCTTCATGTCTTTAATTCTAACTTTAATACCTTCTAACGTTCTATCTTTAGTTTCTTTCTCTCTTTTTTGCTTTATTTCTTTCATTCTAGCTTTAAACCTTTTAACATTCTATCTTTATTTTGTTTCTTTAGTTATTGATATTTTTTCATTCTAGCTGTAAAAACTTCTAACGTTCTATCTTTAGTTTCCGGCTTTCTTTCTCTTTCTTGATTTCTTTCATTCTTGCTTTAATACCTTCTAACATTCTCTTTTGTTTGTTTCTTTGTTTCTTTCTTTATATGCTTCATTCCAGCTTTAATACATTCTAACATTCTATCTTTAGTTTCTTTTTTTCTTTCTTTCTTTCTTGATATCTTTCATTCTAGCTTTAATACCTTCTAACGTTCTATCTTTAGTTTCTTTCTTTCTTTCTTGATATCTTTTATTCTAGCTTTAATACCTTTTAACATTATATCTTTAGTTTCTTTCTTTCTTGATTTCTTTCATTCTAGCTTTAATACCTTCTAACACTTTCTTTAGTTTGTTTCTTTATTTCTTTCTTTATATGTTTCATTCTAGCTTTAATACATTCTAATATTCTAACTTTAGTTTCATTCTTTCTTTCTTGATATCTTTCATTCTAGCTTTAATACCTTTTACATTCTAACTTTAGTTTCTTTCTTGATTTCTTTCTTGATTTATTTCATTCTAGCTTTAATACCTTCTAACATTCTATCTTTAGTTTCTTTCTTTCTTTCTTGATATCTTTCATTCTAGCTTTAATAAATTCTAACGTTCTATCTTTAGTTTCTTTCTTTCTTTCTTTCTTGATATCTTTCATTCTTGGTATAATACTTTCTAACATACTATCTTTAGTTTCTTTCTTTCTTTCTTTCTTTCTTTCTTGATATCTTTCATTCTAGCTGTAACAACTTCTAACGTTCTATCTTTAGTTTCCGTCTTTCTTTCTTTCTTTCTTGATTTCTTTCATTCCTGCTTTAATACCTTCTAACATTCTCTTTTGTTTGTTTCTTTGTTTCTTTCTTTATATGTTTCATTCCAGCTTTAAAACATTCTAACATTCTATCTTTAGTTTCTTTCTTTCTTTCTTTCTTCCTTGATTTCTTTCATTCTTGCTTTAATACCTTCTAACATTCTCTTTTGTTTGTTTCTTAGTTTCTTTCTTTATATGTTTCATTCTAGCTTTAATACATTCCAACATTCTAACTTTAGTTTCTTTCTTTCTTTCTTTCTTCCTTGATTTCTTTCATTCTAGCTTTAATACCTTCTAACACTCTTTCTTTAGTTTGTTTCTTTATTTCTTTCTTTATATGTTTCATTCTAGCTTTAATACATTCCAACATTCTAACTTTAGTTTCTTTCTTTCTTTCTTGATAACTTTTAATCTAGCTTTAATAACATCTAACATTATATCTTTAGTCTCTTTCTTTCTTTCTTGATTTCTTTCATTCTAGCTTTAATACCTTCTAACATTCTACCTTTAATTTCTTTCTATCTTTCTTGATTTATTTAATTCCATCTTTAATACCTTTTAACATTCTATCTTTTGTTTGTTTGTTTCTTTCTTTCTTCATATGTTTCATTCAAGCTTTAATACATTCGAACATTCTATCTTTAATTTCTTTCTATCTTGATTTCTTACATTCTTGCTTTAATAAATTCTAACATTTTATCTTTAGTTTTTCTTTCTTTCATCTTTCTTTCTTTCTTGATTTCTTTCATTCTAGCTTTAATACCTTCTAACATTCTATCTTTAGTTTCTTTCTTTCTTTCTTTTTTCTTGATTTCTTTCATTCTTGCTTTAATAAATTCTAACATTTTATCTTTAGTTTTTCTTTCTTTCATCTTTCTTTCTTTCTTGATTTCTTTCATTCTAGCTTTAATACCTTCTAACATTCTATCTTTAGTTTCTTTCTTTCTTTCTTTTTTCTTGATTTCTTTCATTCTAGCTTTAATACCTTCTAACATTCTATCTTTAGTTTCTTTCTTTCTTTCTTTCTGCTTTATTTCTTTCATTCCAGCTTTAATACCTTCTAACATTCTATCTTTAGTTTCTTTCTTTCTTGATTTCTGTCATTTTAGCTTAAATAACTTCTAAGATTCTATCTTTAGTTTCTTTCTTTCTTTCTTGATATCTTTTATTCTAGCTTTAATACCTTTTAACATTATATCTTTAGTTTCTTTCTTTCTTGATTTCTTTCTTTCTAGCTTTATTACCTTCTAACACTCTTTCTTTAATTTGTTTCTTTATTTCTTTCTTCATATGTTTCATTCTAGCTTTAATACATTCTAACATTCTAACTTTTGACCCAACTTCGGGAGGCAGTGGAAGACAGGAGGGCCTGGCGTGCTCTGGTCCATGGGGTCACGAAGAGTCGGACACGACTAAACGACTAAACAACAACAAAAAACATTCTAACTTTAGTTTATTTCTTTCTTTCTTAACATCTTTCATTCTAGCTTTAATAAATTTTAACATTCTAACTTTAGTTTCTTTCTTGAATTCTTTCTTGATTTATTTCATTCTAGCTTTAATACCATCTAACATTCTATCTTTAGTTTCTTTCTTTCTTTCTTGATATCTTTCATTCTAGCTTTAATACATTCTAACATTCTATCTTTAGTTTCTTTCTTTCTTTCTTGATATCTTTCATTCTAGCTTTAATAAATTCTAACGTTCTATCTTTAGTTTCTTTGTTTCTTTCTTTCTTGATATCTTTCATTCTAGGTATAATACTTTCTAACATACTATCTTTAGTTTCTTTCTTTCTTTCTTTCTTTCTTGATATCTTTCATTCTAGCTGTAACAACTTCTAACGTTCTATCTTTAGTTTCCGTCTTTCTTTCTTTCTTTCTTGATTTCTTTCATTCTTGCTTTAATACCTTCTAACATTCTCTTATGTTTGTTTCTTTGTTTCTTTCTTTATATGTATCATTCCAGCTTTAATACATTCTAACATTCTATCTTTAGTTTCTTTTTTTCTTTCTTCCTTCCTTGATTTCTTTCATTCTAGCTTTAATACCTTCTAACACTCTTTCTTTAGTTTGTTTCTTTATTTCTTTCTTTATATGTTTCATTCTAGCTTTAATATATTCTAACATTCTAACTTTAGTTTCTTTCTTTCTTTCTTGATATCTTTTCATCTAGCTTTAATAACATCTAACATTATATCTTTAGTTTCCTTCTTTCTTTCTTGATTTCTTTCATTCTAGCTTTAATACCTTCTAACATTCTATCTTTAATTTCTTTCTATCTTTCTTGATTTATTTAATTCCATCTTTAATACCTTTTAACATTCTATCTTTTGTTTGTTTGTTTCTTTCTTTCTTTATATGTTTCAATCTAGCTTTAATACATTCTAACATTCTATCTTTAGTTTCTTTCTATCTTGATTTCTTACATTCTTGCTTTAATAAATTCTAACGTTTTATCTTTAGTTTTTCTTTCATTCATCTTTCTTTCTTTCTTGATTATTTCATTCTAGCTTTAATACATTCTAATATTCTATCTTTAGTTTATTTCTTTCTTTCTTTTTTCTTGATTTCTTTCATTCTAGCTTTAATACCTTCTAACGTTCTATCTTTAGTTTCTTTCTTTCTTTCTTGATATCTTTTATTCTAGCTTTAATACCTTTTAACATTATATCTTTAGTTTCTTTCTTTCTTGATTTCTTTCATTCTAGCTTTATTACTTTCTAACACTCTTTCTTTAGTTTGTTTCTTTATTTCTTTCTTCATATGTTTCATTCTAGCTTTAATACAATCTAACATTCTAACTTTTGACCCAACTTCGTAAGGCAGTGGAAGACAGGAGGGCCTGGCGTGCTCTGGTCCATGGGGTCACGAAGAGTCGGACACGACTAAACGACTAAACAACAACAACAAACATTCTAACTTTAGTTTCTTTCTTTCTTTCTTGACATCTTTCATTCTAGCTTTAATACATTCTAACATTCTATCTTTAGTTTCTTTCTTTCTTTCTTGATATCTTTCATTCTAGCTTTAATAAATTCTTACGTTCTATCTTTACTTTCTTTCTTTCTTTCTTTCTTGATATCTTTCATTCTAGGTATAATACTTTCTAACATACTATCTTTAGTTTCTTTCTTTCTTTCTTTCTTTCTTGATATTTTTCATTCTCAGTTTAATACATTGTAACATTATATCTTTAGTTTCTTTCTTTCTATCTTGATTTCTTACATTCTTGCTTTAATAAATTCTAACGTTTTATCTTTATTTTTCTTTCTTTCTTCTTTCTTTCATTCTTTATTTCTTTCACTCTAGCTTTAATACATTCTAACATTCTATCTTTTGTTTCCTTCTTTCTTGTTATCTTTCATTCTAGCTTTAATACCTTTTAACATTCTATCTTTTGTTTGTTTGTTTCTTTCTTGTTTTCTTTCATTCTAGCTTTAATACATTCCAACATTCTATCTTTTGTTTGTTTCTTTCTTTCTTTCTTCATGTCTTTAATTCTAACTTTAATACCGTCTAACGTTCTATCTTTAGTTTCTTTCTCTCTTTTTTGCTTGATTTCTTTCATTCTAGCTTTAAACCTTTTAACATTCTATCTTGATTTGTTTCTTTAGTTATTGATATTTTTTCATTCTAGCTGTAACAACTTCTAACGTTCTATCTTTAGTTTCCGCCTTTCTTTCTCTTTCTTGATTTCTTTCATTCTTGCTTTAATACCTTCTAACATTCTCTTTTGTTTGTTTCTTTGTTTCTTTCTTTATATGTTTCATTCCAGCTTTAATACATTCTAACATTCTATCTTTAGTTTCTTTTTTTCTTTCTTTCTTTCTTGATATCTTTCATTCTAGCTTTAATACCTTCTAACGTTCTATCTTTAGTTTCTTTCTTTCTTTCTTGATATCTTTTATTCTAGCTTAATACCTTTTAACATTATATCTTTAGTTTCTTTCTTTCTTGATTTCTTTCATTCTAGCTTTAATACCTTCTAACACTTTCTTTAGTTTGTTTCTTTATTTCTTTCTTTATATGTTTCATTCTAGCTTTAATACATTCTAATATTCTAACTTTAGTTTCATTCTTTCTTTCTTGATATCTTTCATTCTAGCTTTAATACCTTTTACATTCTAACTTTAGTTTCTTTCTTGATTTCTTTCTTGATTTATTTCATTCTAGCTTTAATACCTTCTAACATTCTATCTTTAGTTTCTTTCTTTCTTTCTTGATATCTTTCATTCTAGCTTTAATAAATTCTAACGTTCTATCTTTAGTTTGTTTCTTTCTTTCTTTCTTGATATCTTTCATTCTTGGTATAATACTTTCTAACATACTATCTTTAGTTTCTTTCTTTCTTTCTTTCTTTCTTTCTTGATATCTTTCATTCTAGCTGTAACAACTTCTAACGTTCTATCTTTAGTTTCCGTCTTTCTTTCTTTCTTTCTTGATTTCTTTCATTTTTGCTTTGATACCTTCTAACATTCTCTTTTGTTTGTTTCTTTGTTTCTTTCTTTATATGTTTCATTCCAGCTTTAATACATTCTAACATTCTATCTTTAGTTTCTTTCTTTCTTTCTTTCTTCCTTGATTTCTTTCATTCTTGCTTTAATACCTTCTAACATTCTCTTTTGTTTGTTTCTTAGTTTCTTTCTTTATATGTTTCATTCCAGCTTTAATACATTCTAACATTCTATCTTTAGTTTCTTTTTTTCTTTCTTTCTTTCTTGATATCTTTCATTCTAGCTTTAATACCTTCTAACGTTCTATCTTTAGTTTCTTTCTTTCTTTCTTGATATCTTTTATTCTAGCTTTAATACCTTTTAACATTCTATCTTTTGTTTGTTTGTTTCTTTCTTTCTTTATATGTTTCAATCTAGCTTTAATACATTCTAACATTCTATCTTTAGTTTCTTTCTATCTTGATTTCTTACATTCTTGCTTTAATAAATTCTAACGTTTTATCTTTAGTTTTTCTTTCATTCATCTTTCTTTCTTTCTTGATTTCTTTCATTCTAGCTTTAATACATTCTAATATTCTATCTTTAGTTTCTTTCTTTCTTTCTTTTTTCTTGATTTCTTTCATTCTAGCTTTAATACCTTCTAACGTTCTATCTTTAGTTTCTTTCTTTCTTTCTTGATATCTTTTATTCTAGCTTTAATACCTTTTAACATTATATCTTTAGTTTCTTTCTTTCTTGATTTCTTTCATTCTAGCTTTATTACTTTCTAACACTCTTTCTTTAGTTTGTTTCTTTATTTCTTTCTTCATATGTTTCATTCTAGCTTTAATACAATCTAACATTCTAACTTTTGACCCAACTTCGTAAGGCAGTGGAAGACAGGAGGGCCTGGCGTGCTCTGGTCCATGGGGTCACGAAGAGTCGGACACGACTAAACGACTAAACAACAACAACAATCATTCTAACTTTAGTTTCTTTCTTTCTTTCTTGACATCTTTCATTCTAGCTTTAATACATTCTAACATTCTATCTTTAGTTTCTTTCTTTCCTTCTTGATATCTTTCATTCTAGCTTTACTAAATTCTTACGTTCTATCTTTAGTTTCTTTTATTCTTTCTTTCTTGATATCTTTCATTCTAGGTATAATACTTTCTAACATACTATCTTTAGTTTCTTTCTTTCTTTCTTTCTTTCTTGATATTTTTCATTCTCAGTTTAATACATTGTAACATTATATCTTTAGTTTCTTTCTTTCTATCCTGATTTCTTACATTCTTGCTTTAATAAATTCTAACGTTTTATCTTTAGTTTTTCTTTCTTTCTTCTTTCTTTCATTCTTTATTTCTTTCACTCTAGCTTTAATACATTCTAACATTCTATCTTTAGTTTCCTTCTTTCTTGTTATCTTTCATTCTAGCTTTAATACCTTTTAACATTCTATCTTTTGTTTGTTTGTTTCTTTCTTGTTTTCTTTCATTCTAGCTTTAATACATTCCAACATTCTATCTTTTGTTTGTTTCTTTCTTTCTTTCTTCATGTCTTTAATTCTAACTTTAATACCTTCTAACGTTCTATCTTTAGTTTCTTTCTCTCTTTTTTGCTTTATTTCTTTCATTCTAGCTTTAAACCTTTTAACATTCTATCTTGATTTGTTTCTTTAGTTATTGATATTTTTTCATTCTAGCTGTAACAACTTCTAACGTTCTATCTTTAGTTTCCGCCTTTCTTTCTCTTTCTTGATTTCTTTCATTCTTGCTTTAATACCTTCTAACATTCTCTTTTGTTTGTTTCTTTGTTTCTTTCTATATATGTTTCATTCCAGCTTTAATACATTCTAACATTCTATCTTTAGTTTCTTTTTTTCCTTTCTTTCTTTCTTGATATCTTTCATTCTAGCTTTAATACCTTATAACGTTCTATCTTTAGTTTCTTTCTTTCTTTCTTGATATCTTTTATTCTAGCTTTAATACCTTTTAACATTATATCTTTAGTTTCTTTCTTTCTTGATTTCTTTCATTCTAGCTTTAATACGTTCTAACACTTTCTTTAGTTTGTTTCTTTATTTCTTTCTTTATATGTTTCATTCTAGCTTTAATACATTCTAATATTCTAACTTTAGTTTCATTCTTTCTTTCTTGATATCTTTCATTCTAGCTTTAATACCTTTTACATTCTAACTTTAGTTTCTTTCTTTCTTGATTTCTTTCATTTTAGCTTAAATAACTTCTAAGATTCTATCTTTAGTTTCTTTCTTTCTTGATATCTTTCATTCTAGATTTATACCTTCTAACGTTCTATCTTTAGTTTCTTTCTTTCTTTCTTGATATATTTTATTCTAGCCTTAATACCTTTTAACATTATATCTTTAGTTTCTTTCTTTCTTGATTTCTTTCATTCTAGCTTTATTACCTTCTAACACTCTTTCTTTAGTTTGTTTCTTTATTTCTTTCTTCATATGTTTCATTCTAGCTTTAATACATTCTAACATTCTAACTTTTGACCCAACTTCGGAAGGCAGTGAAAGACAGGAGGGCCTGGCGTGCTCTGGTCCATGGGGTCAAGAAGAGTCGGACACGACTAAACGACTAAACAACAACAACAAACATTCTAATTTTAGTTTCTTTCTTTCTTTCTTGACATCTTTCATTCTAGCTTTAATACATTCTATCTTTAGTTTCTTTTTTTCTTTCTTTCTTCCTTGATTTCTTTCATTCTAGCTTTAATACCTTCTAACACTCTTTCTTTAGTTTGTTTCTTTATTTCTTTCTTTATATGTTTCATTCTAGCTTTAATATATTCTAACATTCTAACTTTTAATCTAGCTTTAATAACATCTAACATTATATCTTTAGTTTCTTTCTTTCTTTCTTGTTTTCTTTCATTCTAGCTTTAATACCTTCTAACATTCTATCTTTAATTTCTTTCTATCTTTCTTGATTTATTTAATTCCATCTTTAATACCTTTTAACATTCTATCTTTTGTTTGTTTGTTTGTTTCTTTCTTTATATGTTTCATTCTAGCTTTAATACATTCTAACATTCTATCTTTAATTTCTTTCTATCTTGATTTCTTACATTCTTGCTTTAATAAATTCTAACGTTTTATCTTTAGTTTTTCTTTCTTTCATCTTTCTTTCTTTCTTGATTTCTTTCATTCTAGCTTTAATACATTCTAATATTCTATCTTTAGTTTCTTTCTTTCTTTTTTCTTGATTTCTTTCATTCTAGCTTTAATACCTTCTAACATTCTATCTTTAGTTTCTTTCTTTCTTGATTTCTTTCATTTTAGCTTAAATAACTTCTAAGATTCTATCTTTAGTTTCTTTCTTTCTTGATATCTTTCATTCTAGATTTATACCTTCTAACGTTCTATCTTTAGTTTCTTTCTTTCTTTCTTGATATATTTTATTCTAGCTTTAATAACTTTTAACATTATATCTTTAGTTTCTTTCTTTCTTGATTTCTTTCATTCTAGCTTTATTACCTTCTAACACTCTTTCTTTAGTTTGTTTCTTTATTTCTTTCTTCATATGTTTCATTCTAGCTTTAATACATTCTAACATTCTAATTTTGACCCAACTTCGGAAGGCAGTGGAAGACAGGAGGGCCTGGCGTGCTCTGGTCCATGGGGTCACGAAGAGTCGGACACGACTAAACGACTAAACAACAACAACAAACATTCTAACTTTAGTTTCTTTCTTTCTTTCTTGACATCTTTCATTCTAGCTTTAATACATTCTAACATTCTATCTTTAGTTTCTTTCTTTCTTTCTTGATATCTTTCATTCTAGCTTTAATAAATTCTTACGTTCTATCTTTACTTTCTTTCTTTCTTTCTTTCTTGATATCTTTCATTCTAGGTATAATACTTTCTAACATACTATCTTTAGTTTCTTTCTTTCTTTCTTTCTTTCTTGATATTTTTCATTCTCAGTTTAATACATTGTAACATTATATCTTTAGTTTCTTTCTTTCTATCTTGATTTCTTACATTCTTGCTTTAATAAATTCTAACGTTTTATCTTTATTTTTCTTTCTTTCTTCTTTCTTTCATTCTTTATTTCTTTCACTCTAGCTTTAATACATTCTAACATTCTATCTTTAGTTTCCATCTTTCTTGTTATCTTTCATTCTAGCTTTAATACCTTTTAACATTCTATCTTTTGTTTGTTTGTTTCTTTCTTGTTTTCTTTCATTCTAGCTTTAATACATTCCAACATTCTATTTTTTGTTTGTTTCTTTCTTTCTTTCTTCATGTCTTTAATTCTAACTTTAATACCTTCTAACGTTCTATCTTTAGTTTCTTTCTCTCTTTTTTGCTTGATTTCTTTCATTCTAGCTTTAAACCTTTTAACATTCTATCTTTATTTTGTTTCTTTAGTTATTGATATTTTTTCATTCTAGCTGTAACAACTTCTAACGTTCTATCTTTAGTTTCCGCCTTTCTTTCTCTTTCTTGATTTCTTTCATTCTTGCTTTAATACCTTCTAACATTCTCTTTTGTTTGTTTCTTTGTTTCTTTCTTTATATGTTTCATTCCAGCTTTAATACATTCTAACATTCTATCTTTAGTTTCTTTTTTTCTTTCTTTCTTTCTTGATATCTTTCATTCTAGCTTTAATACCTTCTAACGTTCTATCTTTAGTTTCTTTCTTTCTTTCTTGATATCTTTTATTCTAGCTTAATACCTTTTAACATTATATCTTTAGTTTCTTTCTTTCTTAATTTCTTTCATTCTAGCTTTAATACCTTCTAACACTCTTTCTTTAGTTTGTTTCTTTATTTCTTTCTTTATATGTTTCATTCTAGCTTTAATACATTCTAACATTCTAACTTTAGTTTCTTTCTTTCTTTCTTGATATCTTTCATTCTAGCTTTAATACCTTTTACATTCTAACTTTAGTTTCTTTCTTGATTTCTTTCTTGATTTATTTCATTCTAGCTTTAATACCTTCTAACATTCTATCTTTAGTTTCTTTCTTTCTTTCTTGATATCTTTCATTCTAGCTTTAATAAATTCTAACGTTCTATCTTTAGTTTCTTTCTTTCTTTCTTTCTTGATATCTTTCATTCTTGGTATAATACTTTCTAACATACTATCTTTAGTTTCTTTCTATCTTTCTTTCTTTCTTTCTTGATATCTTTCATTCTAGCTGTAACAACTTCTAACGTTCTATCTTTAGTTTCCGTCTTTCTTTCTTTCTTTCTTGATTTCTTTCATTCTTGCTTTAATACCTTCTAACATTCTCTTTTGTTTGTTTCTTTGTTTCTTTCTTTATATGTTTCATTCCAGCTTTAATACATTCTAACATTCTATCTTTAGTTTCTTTCTTTCTTTCTTTCTTCCTTGATTTCTTTCATTCTTGCTTTAATACCTTCTAACATTCTCTTTTGTTTGTTTCTTAGTTTCTTTCTTTATATGTTTCATTCCAGCTTTAATACATTCTAACATTCTATCTTTAGTTTCTTTTTTTCTTTCTTTCTTTCTTGATATCTTTCATTCTAGCTTTAATACCTTCTAACGTTCTATCTTTAGTTTCTTTCTTTCTTTCTTGATATCTTTTATTCTAGCTTTAATACCTTTTAACATTCTATCTTTTGTTTGTTTGTTTCTTTCTTTCTTTATATGTTTCAATCTAGCTTTAATACATTCTAACATTCTATCTTTAGTTTCTTTCTATCTTGATTTCTTACATTCTTGCTTTAATAAATTCTAACGTTTTATCTTTAGTTTTTCTTTCATTCATCTTTCTTTCTTTCTTGATTTCTTTCATTCTAGCTTTAATACATTCTAATATTCTATCTTTAGTTTCTTTCTTTCTTTCTTTTTTCTTGATTTCTTTCATTCTAGCTTTAATACCTTCTAACGTTCTATCTTTAGTTTCTTTCTTTCTTTCTTGATATCTTTTATTCTAGCTTTAATACCTTTTAACATTATATCTTTAGTTTCTTTCTTTCTTGATTTCTTTCATTCTAGCTTTATTACTTTCTAACACTCTTTCTTTAGTTTGTTTCTTTATTTCTTTCTTCATATGTTTCATTCTAGCTTTAATACAATCTAACATTCTAACTTTTGACCCAACTTCGTAAGGCAGTGGAAGACAGGAGGGCCTGGCGTGCTCTGGTCCATGGGGTCACGAAGAGTCGGACACGACTAAACGACTAAACAACAACAACAAACATTCTAACTTTAGTTTCTTTCTTTCTTTCTTGACATCTTTCATTCTAGCTTTAATACATTCTAACATTCTATCTTTAGTTTCTTTCTTTCCTTCTTGATATCTTTCATTCTAGCTTTAATAAATTCTTACGTTCTATCTTTAGTTTCTTTTATTCTTTCTTTCTTGATATCTTTCATTCTAGGTATAATACTTTCTAACATACTATCTTTAGTTTCTTTCTTTCTTTCTTTCTTTCTTGATATTTTTCATTCTCAGTTTAATACATTGTAACATTATATCTTTAGTTTCTTTCTTTCTATCTTGATTTCTTACATTCTTGCTTTAATAAATTCTAACGTTTTATCTTTAGTTTTTCTTTCTTTCTTCTTTCTTTCATTCTTTATTTCTTTCACTCTAGCTTTAATACGTTCTAACATTCTATCTTTAGTTTCCTTCTTTCTTGTTATCTTTCATTCTAGCTTTAATACCTTTTAACATTCTATCTTTTGTTTGTTTGTTTCTTTCTTGTTTTCTTTCATTCTAGCTTTAATACATTCCAACATTCTATCTTTTGTTTGTTTCTTTCTTTCTTTCTTCATGTCTTTAATTCTAACTTTAATACCTTCTAACGTTCTATCTTTAGTTTCTTTCTCTCTTTTTTGCTTTATTTCTTTCATTCTAGCTTTAAACCTTTTAACATTCTATCTTGATTTGTTTCTTTAGTTATTGATATTTTTTCATTCTAGCTGTAACAACTTCTAACGTTCTATCTTTAGTTTCCGCCTTTCTTTCTCTTTCTTGATTTCTTTCATTCTTGCTTTAATACCTTCTAACATTCTCTTTTGTTTGTTTCTTTGTTTCTTTCTATATATGTTTCATTCCAGCTTTAATACATTCTAACATTCTATCTTTAGTTTCTTTTTTTCCTTTCTTTCTTTCTTGATATCTTTCATTCTAGCTTTAATACCTTCTAACGTTCTATCTTTAGTTTCTTTCTTTCTTTCTTGATATCTTTTATTCTAGCTTTAATACCTTTTAACATTATATCTTTAGTTTCTTTCTTTCTTGATTTCTTTCATTCTAGCTTTAATACGTTCTAACACTTTCTTTAGTTTGTTTCTTTATTTCTTTCTTTATATGTTTCATTCTAGCTTTAATACATTCTAATATTCTAACTTTAGTTTCATTCTTTCTTTCTTGATATCTTTCATTCTAGCTTTAATACCTTTTACATTCTAACTTTAGTTTCTTTCTTTCTTGATTTCTTTCATTTTAGCTTAAATAACTTCTAAGATTCTATCTTTAGTTTCTTTCTTTCTTGATATCTTTCATTCTAGATTTATACCTTCTAACGTTCTATCTTTAGTTTCTTTCTTTCTTTCTTGATATATTTTATTCTAGCCTTAATACCTTTTAACATTATATCTTTAGTTTCTTTCTTTCTTGATTTCTTTCATTCTAGCTTTATTACCTTCTAACACTCTTTCTTTAGTTTGTTTCTTTATTTCTTTCTTCATATGTTTCATTCTAGCTTTAATACATTCTAACATTCTAACTTTTGACCCAACTTCGGAAGGCAGTGGAAGACAGGAGGGCCTGGCGTGCTCTGGTCCATGGGGTCAAGAAGAGTCGGACACGACTAAACGACTAAACAAGAACAACAAACATTCTAACTTTAGTTTCTTTCTTTCTTTCTTGACATCTTTCATTCTAGCTTTAATACATTCTAACATTCTATCTTTAGTTTCTTTTTTTCTTTCTTTCTTCCTTGATTTCTTTCATTCTAGCTTTAATACCTTCTAACACTCTTTCTTTAGGTTGTTTCTTTATTTCTTTCTTTATATGTTTCATTCTAGCTTTAATATATTCTAACATTCTAACTTTTAATCTAGCTTTAATAACATCTAACATTATATCTTTAGTTTCTTTCTTTCTTTCTTGATTTCTTTCATTCTAGCTTTAATACCTTCTAACATTCTATCTTTAATTTCTTTCTATCTTTCTTGATTTATTTAATTCCATCTTTAATACCTTTTAACATTCTATCTTTTGTTTGTTTGTTTGTTTCTTTCTTTATATGTTTCATTCTAGCTTTAATACATTCTAACATTCTATCTTTAATTTCTTTCTATCTTGATTTCTTACATTCTTGCTTTAATAAATTCTAACGTTTTATCTTTAGTTTTTCTTTCTTTCATCTTTCTTTCTTTCTTGATTTCTTTCATTCTAGCTTTAATACATTCTAATATTCTATCTTTAGTTTCTTTCTTTCTTTCTTTTTTCTTGATTTCTTTCATTCTAGCTTTAATACCTTCTAACATTCTATCTTTAGTTTCTTTCTTTCTTGATTTCTTTCATTTTAGCTTAAATAACTTCTAAGATTCTATCTTTAGTTTCTTTCTTTCTTGATATCTTTCATTCTAGATTTATACCTTCTAACGTTCTATCTTTAGTTTCTTTCTTTCTTTCTTGATATATTTTATTCTAGCTTTAATACCTTTTAACATTATATCTTTAGTTTCTTTCTTTCTTGATTTCTTTCATTCTAGCTTTATTACCTTCTAACACTCTTTCTTTAGTTTGTTTCTTTATTTCTTTCTTCATATGTTTCATTCTAGCTTTAATACATTCTAACATTCTAATTTTGACCCAACTTCGGAAGGCAGTGGAAGACAGGAGGGCCTGGCGTGCTCTGGTCCATGGGGTCACGAAGAGTCGGACACGACTAAACGACTAAACAACAACAACAAACATTCTAACTTTAGTTTCTTTCTTTCTTTCTTGACATCTTTCATTCTAGCTTTAATACATTCTAACATTCTATCTTTAGTTTCTTTCTTTCTTTCTTGATATCTTTCATTCTAGCTTTAATAAATTCTTACGTTCTATCTTTACTTTCTTTCTTTCTTTCTTTCTTGATATCTTTCATTCTAGGTATAATACTTTCTAACATACTATCTTTAGTTTCTTTCTTTCTTTCTTTCTTTCTTGATATTTTTCATTCTCAGTTTAATACATTGTAACATTATATCTTTAGTTTCTTTCTTTCTATCTTGATTTCTTACATTCTTGCTTTAATAAATTCTAACGTTTTATCTTTATTTTTCTTTCTTTCTTCTTTCTTTCATTCTTTATTTCTTTCACTCTAGCTTTAATACATTCTAACATTCTATCTTTAGTTTCCATCTTTCTTGTTATCTTTCATTCTAGCTTTAATACCTTTTAACATTCTATCTTTTGTTTGTTTGTTTCTTTCTTGTTTTCTTTCATTCTAGCTTTAATACATTCTAACATTCTAATTTTGACAAAACTTCGGAAGGCAGTGGAAGACAGGAGGGCCTGGCGTGCTCTGGTCCATGGGGTCACGAAGAGTCGGACACGACTAAACGACTAAACAACAACAACAAACATTCTAACTTTAGTTTCTTTCTTTCTTTCTTGACATCTTTCATTCTAGCTTTAATACCTTCTAACGTTCTATCTTTAGTTTCTTTCTCTCTTTTTTGCTTGATTTCTTTCATTCTAGCTTTAAACCTTTTAACATTCTATCTTTATTTTGTTTCTTTAGTTATTGATATTTTTTCATTCTAGCTGTAACAACTTCTAACGTTCTATCTTTAGTTTCCGCCTTTCTTTCTCTTTCTTGATTTCTTTCATTCTCGCTTTAATACCTTCTAACATTCTCTTTTGTTTGTTTCTTTGTTTCTTTCTTTATATGTTTCATTCCAGCTTTAATACATTCTAACATTCTATCTTTAGTTTCTTTTTTTCTTTCTTTCTTTCTTGATATCTTTCATTCTAGCTATAATACCTTCTAACGTTCTATCTTTAGTTTCTTTCTTTCTTTCTTGATATCTTTTATTCTAGCTTAATACCTTTTAACATTATATCTTTAGTTTCTTTCTTTCTTGATTTCTTTCATTCTAGCTTTAATACCTTCTAACACTTTCTTTAGTTTGTTTCTTTATTTCTTTCTTTATATGTTTCATTCTAGCTTTAATACATTCTAATATTCTAACTTTAGTTTCATTCTTTCTTTCTTGATATCTTTCATTCTAGCTTTAATACCTTTTACATTCTAACTTTAGTTTCTTTCTTCATTTCTTTCTTGATTTATTTCATTCTAGCTTTAATACCTTCTAACATTCTATCTTTAGTTTCTTTCTTTCTTTCTTGATATCTTTCATTCTAGCTTTAATAAATTCTAACGTTCTATCTTTAGTTTGTTTCTTTCTTTCTTTCTTGATATCTTTCATTCTTGGTATAATACTTTCTAACATACTATCTTTAGTTTCTTTCTTTCTTTCTTTCTTTCTTTCTTGATATCTTTCATTCTAGCTGTAACAACGTCTAACGTTCTATCTTTAGTTTCCGTCTTTCTTTCTTTCTTTCTTGATTTCTTTCATTCTTGCTTTAATACCTTCTAACATTCTCTTTTGTTTGTTTCTTTGTTTCTTTCTTTATATGTTTCATTCCAGCTTTAATACATTCTAACATTCTATCTTTAGTTTCTTTCTTTCTTTCTTTCTTCCTTGATTTCTTTCATTCTTGCTTTAATACCTTCTAACATTCTCTTTTGTTTGTTTCTTAGTTTCTTTCTTTATATGTTTCATTCCAGCTTTAATACATTCTAACATTCTATCTTTAGTTTCTTTCTTTCTTTCTTTCTTCCTTGATTTCTTTCATTCTAGCTTTAATACCTTCTAACACTCTTTCTTTAGTTTGTTTCTTTATTTCTTTCTTTATATGTTTCATTCTAGCTTTAATACATTCCAACATTCTAACTTTAGTTTCTATCTTTCTTTCTTGATATCTTTTAATCTAGCTTTAATAACATCTAACATTATATCTTTAGTTTCTTTCTTTCTTTCTTGATTTCTTTCATTCTAGCTTTAATACCTTCTAACATTCTACCTTTAATTTCTTTCTATCTTTCTTGATTTATTTAATTCTATCTTTAATACCTTTTAACATTCTATCTTTTGTTTGTTTCTTTCTTTCTTTCTTTATATGTTTCATTCAAGCTTTAATACATTCGAACATTCTATCTTTAATTTCTTTCTATCTTGATTTCTTACATTCTTGCTTTAATAAATTCTAACATTTTATCTTTAGTTTTTCTTTCTTTCATCTTTCTTTCTTTCTTGATTTCTTTCATTCTAGCTTTAATACCTTCTAACATTCTCTCTTTAGTTTCTTTCTTTCTTTCTTTTTTCTTGATTTCTTTCATTCCAGCTTTAATACCTTCTAACATTCTATCTTTAGTTTCTTTCTTTCTTGATTTCTTTCATTTTAGCTTAAATAACTTCTAAGATTCTATCTTTAGTTTCTTTCTTTCTTGATATCTTTCATTCTAGCTTTAATACCTTTTAACATTCTATCTTTAGTTTCTTTCTTTCTTGATTTCTTTCATTTTAGCTTAAATAACTTCTAAGATTCTATCTTTAGTTTCTTTCTTTCTTGATATCTTTCATTCTAGCTTTAATACCTTTTAACATTCTAACTTTAGTTTCTTTCTTGAATTCTTTCTTGATTTATTTCATTCTAGCTTTAATACCATCTAACATTCTATCTTTAGTTTCTTTCTTTCTTTCTTGATATCTTTCATTCTAGCTTTAATACATTCTAACATTCTATCTTTAGTTTCTTTCTTTCTTTCTTGATATCTTTCATTCTAGCTTTAATAAATTCTAACGTTCTATCTTTAGTTTCTTTGTTTCTTTCTTTATTGATATCTTTCATTCTAGGTATAATACTTTCTAACATACTATCTTTAGTTTCTTTCTTTCTTTCTTTCTTTCTTGATATCTTTCATTCTACCTGTAACAACTTCTAACGTTCTATCTTTAGTTTCCGTCTTTCTTTCTTTCTTTCTTGATTTCTTTCATTCTTGCTTTAATAAGTTCTAACATTCTCTTTTGTTTGTTTCTTTGTTTCTTTCTTTATATGTATCATTCCAGCTTTAATACATTCTAACATTCTATCTTTAGTTTCTTTTTTTCTTTCTTTCTTCCTTGATTTCTTTCATTCTAGCTTTAATACCTTCTAACACTCTTTCTTTAGTTTGTTTCTTTATTTCTTTCTTTATATGTTTCATTCTAGCTTTAATATATTCTAACATTCTAACTTTAGTTTCTTTCTTTCTTTCTTGATATCTTTTAATCTAGCTTTAATAACATCTAACATTATATCTTTAGTTTCTTTCTTTCTTTCTTGATTTCTTTCATTCCAGCTTTATTACCTTCTAACACTCTTTCTTTAATTTGTTTCTTTATTTCTTTCTTCATATGTTTCATTCTAGCTTTAATACATTCTAACTTTTGACCCAACTTCGGGAGGCAGTGGAAGACAGGAGGGCCTGGCGTGCTCTGGTCCATGGGGTCACGAAGAGTCGGACACGACTAAAAGACTAAACAACAAGTAAAAACAATCTAACTTTAGTTTATTTCATTCTTTCTTGACATCTTTCATTCTAGCTTTAATACCTTTTAACATTCTAACTTTAGTTTCCTTCTTGAATTCTTTCTTGATTTATTTCATTCTAGCTTTAATACCATCTAACATTCTATCTTTAGTTTCTTTCTTTCTTTCTTGATATCTTTCATTCTAGCTTTAATACATTCTAACATTCTATCTTTAGTTTCTTTCTTTCTTTCTTGATATCTTTCATTCTAGCTTTAATAAATTCTAACGTTCTATCTTTAGTTTCTTTGTTTCTTTCTTTATTGATATCTTTCATTCTAGGTATAATACTTTCTAACATACTATCTTTAGTTTCTTTCTTTCTTTCTTTCTTTCTTGATATCTTTCATTCTACCTGTAACAACTTCTAACGTTCTATCTTTAGTTTCCGTCTTTCTTTCTTTCTTTCTTGATTTCTTTCATTCTTGCTTTAATACCTTCTAACATTCTCTTTTGTTTGTTTCTTTGTTTCTTTCTTTATATGTATCATTCCAGCTTTAATACATTCTAACATTCTATCTTTAGTTTCTTTTTTTCTTTCTTTCTTCCTTGATTTCTTTCATTCTAGCTTTAATACCTTCTAACACTCTTTCTTTAGTTTGTTTCTTTATTTCCTTCTTTATATGTTTCATTCTAGCTTTAATATATTCTAACATTCTAACTTTAGTTTCTTTCTTTCTTTCTTGATATCTTTTAATCTAGCTTTAATAACATCTAACATTATATCTTTAGTTTCTTTCTTTCTTTCTTGATTTCTTTCATTCTAGCTTTAATACCTTCTAACATTCTATCTTTAATTTCTTTCTATCTTTCTTGATTTATTTAATTCCATCTTTAATACCTTTTAACATTCTATCTTTTGTTTGTTTGTTTCTTTCTTTCTTTATATGTTTCATTCTAGCTTTAATACATTCTAACATTCTATCTTTAATTTCTTTCTATCTTGATTTCTTACATTCTTGCTTTAATAAATTCTAACGTTTTATCTTTAGTTTTTCTTTCTTTCATCTTTCTTTCTTTCTTGATTTCTTTCATTCTAGCTTTAATACATTCTAATATTCTGTCTTTAGTTTCTTTCTTTCTTTCTTTTTTCTTGATTTCTTTCATTCTAGCTTTAATACCTTCTAACATTCTATCTTTAGTTTCTTTCTTTCTTGATTTCTTTCATTTTAGCTTAAATAACTTCTAAGATTCTATCTTTAGTTTCTTTCTTTCTTGATATCTTTCATTCTAGCTTTAATACCTTCTAACGTTCTATCTTTAGTTTCTTTCTTTCTTTCTTGATATCTTTTATTCTAGCTTTAATACCTTTAACATTATATCTTTAGTTTCTTTCTTTCTTGATTTCTTTCATTCTAGCTTTATTACCTTCTAACACTCTTTCTTTAGTTTGTTTCTTTATTTCTTTCTTCATATGTTTCATTCTAGCTTTAATACATTCTAACGTTCTAACTTTTGACCCAACTTCGGAAGGCAGTGGAAGACAGGAGGGCCTGGCGTGCTCTGGTCCATGGGGTCACGAAGAGTCGGACACGACTAAACGACTAAACAACAAGAACAAACATTCTAACTTTAGTTTCTTTCTTTCTTTCTTGACATCTTTCATTCTAGCTTTAATACATTCTAACATTCTATCTTTAGTTTCTTTCTTTCTTTCTTGATATCTTTCATTCTAGCTTTAATAAATTCTTACGTTCTATCTTTACTTTCTTTCTTTCTTTCTTTCTTGATATCTTTCATTCTAGGTATAATACTTTCTAACTTACTATCTTTAGTTTCTTTCTTTCTTTCTTTCTTGATATCTTTCATTCTAGCTGTAACAACTTCTAACGTTCTATCTTTAGTTTCCGTCTTTCTTTCTTTCTTTCTTGATTACTTTCGTTCTTGCTTTAATATCTTCTAACATTCTGTCTTTTGTTTTTTTCTTTTTTCTTTCTATATATGTTTCATTCCAGCTTTAATACATTCTAACATTCTATCTTTAGTTTCTTTCTTTCTTTATTGATATCTTTCAATGTAGCATTAATAACATCTAACATTCTATTTTTAGTTTCTTCCTTTCTTTCTTGATATTTTTCATTCTCAGTTTAATACATTGTAACATTATATCTTTAGTTTCTTTCTTTCTTTCTTGATTTCTTTCATTCTAGCTTTAATACCTTCTAACATTCTATCTTTAATTTCTTTCTATCTTTCTTGATTTATTTAATTCCATCTTTAATACCATTTAACATTCTATCTTTTCTTTCTTTCTTTCTTTCTTTCTTTCTTTATATGTTTCATTCTAGCTTTAATACATTCTAACATTCTATCTTTAGTTTCTTTCTATCTTGATTTCTTACATTTTTGCTCTAATAAATTCTAACGATTTATCTTTAGTTTTTCTTTCTTCTTTCGTTCTTTCTTGATTTCTTTCATTCTAGCTTTAATACCTTCTAACGTTCTATCTTTAGTTTCTTTCTTTCTTTCTTGATATCTTTTATTCTAGCTTTAATACCTTTTAACATTATATCTTTAGTTTCTTTCTTTCTTGATTTCTTTCATTCTAGCTTTAATACCTTCTAACACTCTTTCTTTAGTTTGTTTCTTTATTTCTTTCTTTATATGTTTCATTCTGGCTTTAATACATTCTAACATTCTAACTTTATTTTCATTCTTTCTTTCTTGATATCTTTCATTCTAGCTTTAATACCTTTTACATTCTAACTTTAGTTTCTTTCTTGATTTTTTTCTTGATTTATTTCATTCTAGCTTTAATACCTTCTAACATTCTATCTTTAGTTTCTTTCTTTCTTTCTTGATATCTTTCATTCTAGCTTTAATACATTCTAACTTTAGTTTCTTTCTTGATTTTTTTCTTGATTTATTTCATTCTAGCTTTAATACCTTCTAACGTTCTATCTTTAGTTTCTTTCTTTCTTTCTTGATATCTTTTATTCTAGCTTTAATACCTTCTAACATTTTATCTTTAATTTCTTTCTATCTTTCTTGATTTATTTAATTCCATCTTTAATAATTTTTAACATTCTATCTTTTGTTTTTTTCTTTCTTTCTTTCTTGATATCTTTCATTCTAGCTTTAATAAATTCTAACGTTCTATCTTTAGTTTCTTTCTTTCTTTCTTGATATCTTTTATTCTAGCTTTAATACCTTTTAACATTATATTTTAGTTTCTTTCTTTCTTGATTTCTTTCATTCTAGCTTTAATACCTTCTAACACTCTTTATTTAGTTTGTTTCTTTATTTCTTACTTTATATGTTTCATTCTAGCTTTAATACATTCTAATATTCTAACTTTAGTTTCATTCTTTCTTTCTTGATATCTTTCATTCTAGTTTTAATACCTTTTACATTCTAACTTTAGTTTCTTTCTTGATTTCTTTCTTGATTTATTTCATTCTAGCTTTAATACCTTCTAACATTCTATCTTTAGTTTCTTTCTTTCTTGATATCTTTCATTCTAGCTTTAATACATTCTAACATTCTATCTTTAGTTTATTTCTTTCTTTCTTTATATCTTTCATTCTAGCTTTAATACCTTCTAACATTCTATCTTTAGTTTATTTCTTTCGTTCTTGATATGTTTCATTCTAAGTTTAATGCATTGTAACATTATATCTTTAGTTTCTTTCTTTCTTTCTTGATATCTTTCATTCTAGCTTTAATAAATTCTAATGTTCTATGTTTAGTTTCTTTCTTTCTTTCTTTCTTGATATCTTTCATTCTAGGTATAATACTTTCTAACATACTATCTTTAGTTTCCGTCTTTCTTTCTTTCTTGATTTCTTTCATTCTTGTTTTAATACCTTCTAACATTCTATCTTTAGTTTATTTCTTTCGTTCTTTATACCTTTCATTCTAGCTTTAATTCATTCTAACATTCTTTCTTTAGTTAATTTCTTTCTTTCTTGATATCTTTCATTCCAGCTTTAATAACTTCTAACGTTCTATCTTTAGTTTCTTTCTTTCTTTCTTTCTTGATTTCTTTCATTCTAGCTTTAATACCTTCAAACATTCTATCTTTAGTTTGTTTCTTACTTTTTTTTCTTGATTTCCTTCATTCTAGCTTTAATAACATTTAACATTCTATCTTTAGTTTGTTTCTTTTTCTCGTCGTATTTTTAATTTTAGCTTTAATATATTCTAACATTCTATCTTTAGTTTGTTTCTTTCTTTCTCTATTAATACCTTTCATTCTAACTTTAATACCTTCTAAGATTCTGTCTTTAGTTTCTTTCTTTTTTTCTTTCTTTATATGTTTCATTCTAGCTTTAATACCTTCTAACATTCTATCTTTAATTACTTTCTATCTTTCTTGATTTATTTAATTCCATCTTTAATAACTTTTAACATTCTATCTTTTGTTTGTTTGTTTCTTTCTTTCTTTATATGTTTCATTCTAGCTTCAATACATTCTAACATTCTATCTTTAATTTCTTTCTATCTTGATTTCTTACATTCTTGCTTTAATAAATTCTAACGTTTTATCTTTAGTTTTTCTTTCTTTCATCTTTCTTTCTTTCTTGATTTCTTTCATTCTAGCTTTAATACATTCTAATATTCTATCTTTAGTTTCTTTCTTTCTTTTTTCTTGATTTCTTTCATTCTAGCTTTAATACCTTCTAACGTTCTATCTTTAGTTTCTTTCTTTCTTTCTTGATTTCTTTCATTCTAGGTATAATACCTTCTAACATTCTATCTTTTGTTTCTTTCTTTCTTTCTTGATTTATTTAATTTTAGCTTTAATACCTTCTAACATTCTATCTTTAGTTTGTTTCTTTCTTTCTTTCTTTATATGTTTCATTCTAGCCTTAATACTTTCTAACATTATAACTTTAGTTTCGTTCTTTCTATCTTGATTTCTTACATTCTTGCTTCAATAAATTCTAACGTTTTATCTTTAGTTTTTCTTTCTTTCTTCTTTCTTTCATTCTTTATTTCTTTCACTCTAGCTTTAATACATTCTAACATTCTATCTTTAGTTTCTTTCTTTCTTGATATCTTTCATTCTAGCTTTAATACCTTTTAACATTCTATCTTTTGTTTGTTTGTTTCTTTCTTGTTTTCTTTCATTCTAGCTTTAATACATTCCAACATTCTATCTTTTGTTTGTTTCTTTCTTTCTTTCTTCATGTCTTTTATTCTAGCTTGAATACCTTCTAACGTTCTATCTTTAGTTTCTTTCTCTCTTTTTTGCTTGATATCTTTAATTCTAGCTTTAAACCTTTTAACATTCTATCTTTAGTTTGTTTCTTTAGTTATTGATATTTTTTCATTTTAGCTTTAATATCTTCTAACATTCTATGTTTAGTTTGATTGTTTCTTCCTTTCCTAATTAATATCTTTCATTCCTGCTTTAATATCTTCTAACATCCTATCTTTAGTTTGTATCTTTCTTTATTGCTATCTTTCATTCTAGTTTTAATACCATCTAACATTCTATCTTTAGTTTGTTCCTTTCTTTCTTGATATCTTTCATTCTAGCTTCAATACCTTCTAACATTTAACCTTTAGTTTCTTTCTTTCTTTCTCTCCTGATATCGTTCATTCCAGCTTTATTACCGTCTAACACTCTATCTTTAGTTTCTTTTTTCTTTCTTTCTTTCTTTCTTTCTTTCTTTCTTGGTGTCTTTCGTTCCAGCTTTAATACCTTCTAACATTCTGTCTTTAGTTTCTTTCTTTCTTTCTTGTTTTCTTTCATTTTTGATTTAATACCTTCTCACGTTCTATCTTTAGTTTCTTTCTTTCTTCATATCTTTCATTCTAATTTTAAAAACTTCTAATGTTCTATCTTGAGATTGCTTCTTTTTCCTTCTTGATATCTTTCATTCTTCCATTAATACCTTCTAACATTCTATCTTTAGTTTCTTTCTCTCTTTCCTTTTTTGTTTCCTTTCATTTTTGCTATAATAACTTCTCACGTTCTATCTTTAGATTGTTTCTTTCTTTCTTTCTTGATATCTTTCATTCTAGATTTAATACCTTTTAACATTCTAACTTTAGTTTCTTTCTTTCTTTCTTTCTTTCTTGATTTCATTCATTCTAGCTTTAATACCTTCTAACATTCTATCTTTAGTTTCTTTCTCTCTTTCTTTCTTTATATGTTTAATTCTAGCTTTAATACATTCTAACATTCTATCTTTAGTTTCTTTCTATCTTGATTTCTTACATTTTTGCTCTAAAAAATTCTAACGATTTATCTTTAGTTTTTCTTTCTTTCTTCTTTCGTTCTTTCTTGATATCTTTCATTCTAGCTTTAATACCTTCTAACGGTCTATCTTTAGTTTCTTTCTTTCTTTCTTGATATCTTTTATTCTAGCTTTAATACCTTCTTACACTCTTTCTTTAGTTTGTTTCTTTATTTCTTTCTTTATATGTTTCATTCTGGCTTTAATACATTCTAACATTCTAACTTTATTTTCATTCTTTCTTTCTTGATATCTTTCATTCTAGCTTTAATACCTTTTACATTCTAACTTTAGTTTCTTTCTTGATTTTTTTCTTGATTTATTTCATTCTAGCTTTAATACCTTCTAACATTCTATCTTTAGTTTCTTTCTTTCTTTCTTGATATCTTTCATTCTAGCTTTAATACATTCTAACTTTAGTTTCTTTCTTGATTTTTTTCTTGATTTATTTCATTCTAGCTTTAATACCTTCTAACGTTCTATCTTTAGTTTCTTTCTTTCTTTCTTGATATCTTTTATTCTAGCTTTAATACCTTCTAACATTTTATCTTTAATTTCTTTCTATCTTTCTTGATTTATTTAATTCCATCTTTAATAATTTTTAACATTCTATCTTTTGTTTTTTTCTTTCTTTCTTTCTTGATATCTTTCATTCTAGCTTTAATAAATTCTAACGTTCTATCTTTAGTTTCTTTCTTTCTTTCTTGATATCTTTTATTCTAGCTTTAATACCTTTTAACATTATATTTTAGTTTCTTTCTTTCTTGATTTCTTTCATTCTAGCTTTAATACCTTCTAACACTCTTTATTTAGTTTGTTTCTTTATTTCTTACTTTATATGTTTCATTCTAGCTTTAATACATTCTAATATTCTAACTTTAGTTTCATTCTTTCTTTCTTGATATCTTTCATTCTAGTTTTAATACCTTTTACATTCTAACTTTAGTTTCTTTCTTGATTTCTTTCTTGATTTATTTCATTCTAGCTTTAATACCTTCTAACATTCTATCTTTAGTTTATTTCTTTCTTGATATCTTTCATTCTAGCTTTAATACATTCTAACATTCTATCTTTAGTTTATTTCTTTCTTTCTTTATATCTTTCATTCTAGCTTTAATACCTTCTAACATTCTATCTTTAGTTTATTTCTTTCGTTCTTGATATGTTTCATTCTAAGTTTAATGCATTGTAACATTATATCTTTAGTTTCTTTCTTTCTTTCTTGATATCTTTCATTCTAGCTTTAATAAATTCTAATGTTCTATGTTTAGTTTCTTTCTTTCTTTCTTTCTTGATATCTTTCATTCTAGGTATAATACTTTCTAACATACTATCTTTAGTTTCCGTCTTTCTTTCTTTCTTCATTTCTTTCATTCTTGTTTTAATACCTTCTAACATTCTATCTTTAGTTTATTTCTTTCGTTCTTTATACCTTTCATTCTAGCTTTAATTCATTCTAACATTCTTTCTTTAGTTAATTTCTTTCTTTCTTGATATCTTTCATTCCAGCTTTAATAACTTCTAACGTTCTATCTTTAGTTTCTTTCTTTCTTTCTTTCTTGATTTCTTTCATTCTAGCTTTAATACCTTCAAACATTCTATCTTTAGTTTGTTTCTTACTTTTTTTTCTTGATTTCCTTCATTCTAGCTTTAATAACATTTAACATTCTATCTTTAGTTTGTTTCTTTTTCTCGTCGTATTTTTAATTTTAGCTTTAATATATTCTAACATTCTATCTTTAGTTTGTTTCTTTCTTTCTCTATTAATACCTTTCATTCTAACTTTAATACCTTCTAAGATTCTGTCTTTAGTTTCTTTCTTTTTTTCTTTCTTTATATGTTTCATTCTAGCTTTAATACCTTCTAACATTCTATCTTTAATTACTTTCTATCTTTCTTGATTTATTTAATTCCATCTTTAATAACTTTTAACATTCTATCTTTTCTTTGTTTGTTTCTTTCTTTCTTTATATGTTTCATTCTAGCTTCAATACATTCTAACATTCTATCTTTAATTTCTTTCTATCTTGATTTCTTACATTCTTGCTTTAATAAATTCTAACGTTTTATCTTTAGTTTTTCTTTCTTTCATCTTTCTTTCTTTCTTGATTTCTTTCATTCTAGCTTTAATACATTCTAATATTCTATCTTTAGTTTCTTTCTTTCTTTTTTCTTGATTTCTTTCATTCTAGCTTTAATACCTTCTAACGTTCTATCTTTAGTTTCTTTCTTTCTTTCTTGATTTCTTTCATTCTAGGTATAATACCTTCTAACATTCTATCTTTTGTTTCTTTCTTTCTTTCTTGATTTATTTAATTCTAGCTTTAATACCTTCTAACATTCTATCTTTAGTTTGTTTCTTTCTTTCTTTCTTTATATGTTTCATTCTAGCCTTAATACTTTCTAACATTATAACTTTAGTTTCGTTCTTTCTATCTTGATTTCTTACATTCTTGCTTCAATAAATTCTAACGTTTTATCTTTAGTTTTTCTTTCTTTCTTCTTTCTTTCATTCTTTATTTCTTTCACTCTAGCTTTAATACATTCTAACATTCTATCTTTAGTTTCCTTCTTTCTTGATATCTTTCATTCTAGCTTTAATACCTTTTAACATTCTATCTTTTGTTTGTTTGTTTCTTTCTTGTTTTCTTTCATTCTAGCTTTAATACATTCCAACATTCTATCTTTTGTTTGTTTCTTTCTTTCTTTCTTCATGTCTTTTATTCTAGCTTGAATACCTTCTAACGTTCTATCTTTAGTTTCTTTCTCTCTTTTTTGCTTGATATCTTTAATTCTAGCTTTAAACCTTTTAACATTCTATCTTTAGTTTGTTTCTTTAGTTATTGATATTTTTTCATTTTAGCTTTAATATCTTCTAACATTCTATGTTTAGTTTGATTGTTTCTTCCTTTCCTAATTAATATCTTTCATTCCTGCTTTAATATCTTCTAACATCCTATCTTTAGTTTGTATCTTTCTTTATTGCTATCTTTCATTCTAGTTTTAATACCATCTAACATTCTATCTTTAGTTTGTTCCTTTCTTTCTTGATATCTTTCATTCTAGCTTCAATACCTTCTAACATTTAACCTTTAGTTTCTTTCTTTCTTTCTCTCCTGATATCGTTCATTCCAGCTTTATTACCGTCTAACACTCTATCTTTAGTTTCTTTTTTCTTTCTTTCTTTCTTTCTTTCTTTCTTGGTGTCTTTCGTTCTAGCTTTAATACCTTCTAACATTCTGTCTTTAGTTTCTTTCTTTCTTTCTTGTTTTCTTTCATTTTTGATTTAATACCTTCTCACGTTCTATCTTTAGTTTCTTTCTTTCTTCATATCTTTCATTCTAATTTTAAAAACTTCTAATGTTCTATCTTGAGATTGCTTCTTTTTCCTTCTTGATATCTTTCATTCTTCCATTAATACCTTCTTACATTCTATCTTTAGTTTCTTTCTCTCTTTCCTTTTTTGTTTCCTTTCATTTTTGCTATAATAACTTCTCACGTTCTATCTTTAGATTGTTTCTTTCTTTCTTTCTTGATATCTTTCATTCTAGATTTAATACCTTTTAACATTCTAACTTTAGTTTCTTTCTTTCTTTCTTTCTTTCTTGATTTCATTCATTCTAGCTTTAATACCTTCTAACATTCTATCTTTAGTTTCTTTCTCTCTTTCTTTCTTTATATGTTTAATTCTAGCTTTAATACATTCTAACATTCTATCTTTAGTTTCTTTCTATCTTGATTTCTTACATTTTTGCTCTAAAAAATTCTAACGATTTATCTTTAGTTTTTCTTTCTTTCTTCTTTCGTTCTTTCTTGATATCTTTCATTCTAGCTTTAATACCTTCTAACGGTCTATCTTTAGTTTCTTTCTTTCTTTCTTGATATCTTTTATTCTAGCTTTAATACCTTTTAACATTATATCTTTAGTTTCTTTCTTTCTTGATTTCTTTCATTCTAGCTTTAATACCTTCTTACACTCTTTCTTTAGTTTGTTTCTTTATTTCTTTCTTTATATGTTTCATTCTGGCTTTAATACATTCTAACATTCTAACTTTATTTTCATTCTTTCTTTCTTGATATCTTTCATTCTAGCTTTAATACCTTTTACATTCTAACTTTAGTTTCTTTCTTGATTTTTTTCTTGATTTATTTCATTCTAGCTTTAATACCTTCTAACATTCTATCTTTAGTTTCTTTCTTTCTTTCTTGATATCTTTCATTCTAGCTTTAATACATTCTAACTTTAGTTTCTTTCTTGATTTTTTTCTTGATTTATTTCATTCTAGCTTTAATACCGTCTAACGTTCTATCTTTAGTTTCTTTCTTTCTTTCTTGATATCTTTTATTCTAGCTTTAATACCTTCTAACATTTTATCTTTAATTTCTTTCTATCTTTCTTGATTTATTTAATTCCATCTTTAATAATTTTTAACATTCTATCTTTTGTTTTTTTCTTTCTTTCTTTCTTGATATCTTTCATTCTAGCTTTAATAAATTCTAACGTTCTATCTTTAGTTTCTTTCTTTCTTTCTTGATATCTTTTATTCTAGCTTTAATACCTTTTAACATTATATCTTTAGTTTCTTTCTTTCTTGATTTCTTTCATTCTAGCTTTAATACCTTCTAAAACTCTTTGTTTAGTTTGTTTCTTTATTTCTTACTTTATATGTTTCATTCTAGCTTTAATACATTCTAATATTCTAACTTTAGTTTCATTCTTTCTTTCTTTATATCTTTCATTCTAGTTTTAATACCTTTTACATTCTAACTTTAGTTTCTTTCTTGATTTCTTTCTTGATTTATTTCATTCTAGCTTTAATACCTTCTAACATTCTATCTTTAGTTTCTTTCTTTCTTGATATCTTTCATTCTAGCTTTAATACATTCTAACATTCTATCTTTAGTTTATTTCTTTCTTTCTTTATACCTTTCATTCTAGCTTTAATTCATTTTAACATTCTATCTTTAGTTTCTTTCTTTCTTTCTTGATATCTTTCATTCTAGCTTTAATAAATTCTAACGTTCTATGTTTAGTTTCTTTCTTTCTTTCTTTCTTGATATCTTTCATTCTAGGTATAATACTTTCTAACATACTATCTTTAGTTTCCGTCTTTCTTTCTTTCTTTCTTTCTTTCTTGATTTCTTTCATTCTTGTTTTAATACCTTCTAACATTCTATCCTTAGTTTATTTCTTTCGTTCTTTATACCTTTCATTCTAGCTTTAATTCATTCTAACATTCTTTCTTTAGTTAATTTCTTTCTTTCTTGATATCTTTCATTCCAGCTTTAATAACTTCTAACGTTCTATCTTTAGTTTCTTTCTTTCTTTCTTTCTTTCTTGATTTCTTTCATTCTAGCTTTAATACCTTCAAACATTCTATCTTTAGTTTGTTTCTTTTTCTCTTCGTATTTTTAATTTTAGCTTTAATATATTCTAACATTCTATCTTTAGTTTGTTTCTTTCTTTCTCTATTAATACCTTTCATTCTAACTTTAATACCTTCTAAGATTCTGTCTTTAGTTTCTTTCTTTTTTTCTTTCTTTATATGTTTCATTCTAGCTTTAATACCTTCTATCATTCTATCTTTAATTACTTTCTATCTTTCTTGATTTATTTAATTCCATCTTTAATAACTTTTAACATTCTATCTTTTGTTTGTTTGTTTGTTTCTTTCTTTATATGTTTCATTCTAGCTTCAATACATTCTAACATTCTATCTTTAGTTTCTTTCTATCTTGATTTCTTACGTTCTTGCTTTAATAAATTCTAACGTTTTATCTTTAGTTTCTTTCTTTCTATTTTTTCTTGATTTCTTTCATTCTAGCTTTCATACCTTCTAACATTCTATCTTTAGTTTCTTTCTTTCCTGATTTCTTTCATTTTAGCTTAAATAACTTCTAAGATTCTATCTTTAGTTTCTTTCTTTCTTGATTTCTTTCATTCTAGCTTTAATACCTTCTAACACTCTTTCTTTAGTTTGTTTCTGTATTTCTTTCTTTATATGTTTCATTCTAGCTTCAATACATTCTAACATTCTAACTAGTTTCTTTCTTTATTTCTTGATATCTTTCATTATAGCTTTTATACCTTTTAACATTCTAACTTTAGTTTCTTTCTTGATTTCTTTCTTGATTTCTTCCATTCTAGCTTTAATAAAATCTTACATTCTATCTTTAGTTTTTTCCTTTCTTTCTTGATATTTTTCATTCTAAGTTTAGTACATTGTAACATTATACCTTTAGTTTCTTTCTTTCTTTCTTTCTTGATTTCTTTCATTCTAGGTATAATACCTTCTAACATTCTATCTTTTGTTTCTTTCTTTCTTTCTTGATTTATTTAATTCTAGCTTTAATACCTTCTAACATTCTATCTTTAGTTTGTTTGTTTCTTTTTTTCTTTATATGTTTCATTCTAGCCTCTATACTTTCTAACATTCTAACTTTAGTTTCTTTCTTACTTTCTTGATTTCTTACATTCTTGCTTTAATAAATTCTAACGTTTTATCTTTAGTTTTTCTTTCTTTCATCTTTCTTTCTTTCCTTCTTTCTTTCTTTCTTTCTTTCTTTCTTGATATCTTTCATTTTAGCTGTAACAACTTCTAACGTTCTATCTTTAGTTTCCGCCTTTCTTTCTCTTTCTTGATTTATTTCATTCTTGCTTTAATACCTTCTAACATTCTCTTTTGTTTGTTTCTTTGTTTCTTTCTTTATATGTTTCATTCCAGCTTTAATACATTCTAACATTCTATCTTTAGTTTCTTTCTTTCTTTCTTTCTTCCTTGATTTCTTTCATTCTAGCTTTAATACCTTCCAACACTCTTTCTTTAGTTTGTTTCTTTATTTCTTTCTTTATATGTTTCATTCTAGCTTTAATACATTCTAACATTCTAACTTTAGTTTCTTTCTTTCTTTCTTGATATCTTTCAATCTAGCTTTAATAACATCTAACGTTCTATTTTTAGTTTCTTCCTTTCTTTCTTGATATTTTTTATTCTCAGTTTAATACATTGTAACATTATATCTTTAGTTTCTTTCTTTCTTTCTTGATTTCTTTCATTCTAGCTTTAATACCTTTTAACATTATATCTTTAGTTTCTTTCTTTCTTGATTTCTTTCATTCTAGCTTTAATACCTTCTAACACTCTTTCTTTAATTTCTTTCTTTATTTCTTTCTTTATATGTTTCATTCCAGCTTTAATACATTCTAACATTCTAACTTTAGTTTCTTTCTTTCTTTCTTGATATCTTTCATTCTAGCTTTAATACCTTTTAACATTCCAACTTTAGTTTCTTTCTTTCTTTCTTGATTTCTTTCATTCTAGGTATAATACCTTCTAACATTATAACTTTAGTTTCGTTCTTTCTATCTTGATTTCTTACATTCTTGCTTTAATAAATTCTAACGTTTTATCTTTAGTTTTTCTTTCTTTCTTCTTTCTTTCATTCTTTATTTCTTTCACTCTAGCTTTAATACATTCTAACATTCTATCTTTAGTTTCTTTCTTTCTTGATATCTTTCATTCTAGCTTTAATACCTTTTAACATTCTATCTTTTGTTTGTTTGTTTCTTTCTTGTTTTCTTTCATTCTAGCTTTAATACATTCCAACATTCTATCTTTTGTTTGTTTCTTTCTTTCTTTCTTCATGTCTTTTATTCTAGCTTTAATACCTTCTAACGTTCTATCTTTAGTTTCTTTCTCTCTTTTTTGCTTGATATCTTTCATTCTAGCTTTAAACCTTTTAACATTCTATCTTTAGTTTGTTTCTTTAGTTATTGATATTTTTTCATTTTAGCTTTAATATCTTCTAACATTCTATGTTTAGTTTGATTATTTCTTCCTTTCCTAATTAATATCTTTCATTCCTGCTTTAATATCTTCTAACATCCTATCTTTAGTTTGTATCTTTCTTTATTGCTATCTTTCATTCTAGTTTTAATACCATCTAACATTCTATCTTTAGTTTGTTCCTTTCTTTCTTGATATCTTTCATTCTAGCTTCAATACCTTCTAACATTTAACCTTTAGTTTCTTTCTTTCTTTCTTTCCTGATATCGTTCATTCCAGCTTTATTACCTTCTAACACTCTATCTTTAGTTTCTTTCTTTCTTTCTTTCTTTCTTTCTTTCTTTCTTTCTTTCTTTCTTTCTTTCTTTCTTTCTTTCTTTCTTTCTTTCTTTCTTTCTTTCTTTCTTTCTTGGTGTCTTTCGTTCTAGCTTTAATACCTTCTAACATTCTGTCTTTAGTTTCTTTCTTTCTTTCTTGTTTTCTTTCATTTTTGATTTAATACCTTCTCACGTTCTATCTTTAGTTTCTTTCTTTCTTCATATCGTTCATTCTAATTTTAAAAACTTCTAATGTTCTATCTTGAGATTGCTTCTTTTTCCTTCTTGATATCTTTCATTCTTCCATTAATACCTTCTAACATTCTATCTTTAGTTTCTTTCTCTCTTTCCTTTTTTGTTTCCTTTCATTTTTGCTATAATAACTTCTCACGTTCTATCTTTAGATTGTTTCTTTCTTTCTTTCTTGATATCTTTCATTCTAGATTTAATACCTTTGAACATTCTAACTTTAGTTTCTTTCTTTCTTTCTTTCTTTCTTGATTTCATTCATTCTAGCTGTAATACCTTCTAACATTCTATCTTTAGTTTCTTTCTCTCTTTCTTTCTTTCTTGATTTCTTTCATTCTAGCTTTAATAACTTCTAACATTCTATCTTTAGTTTATTTCTTTGTTTCTTTCTTTATATGTTTCATTACAGGTTTAATACATTGTAACATTATATCTTTAGTTTGTTTCTTTCTTTCTTTCCTGATATCTTTCATTCTATCTTTAATACAATCTAACATTCTATCTTTAGTTTGTTTGTTTCTTTCTTTCTTTCTTGATATCTTTCTTTCTAGCTTTAATACCTTCTAACATTCTAACTATAGTTTCTTTCTTTCTTTCTTGATATCTTTCATTCTAGCTTTAATACCTTCTGACATTCTATCTTTAGTTTCTTTTTCTTTCTTGATTTATTTCATTCTAGTTTTAATACCTTCTAACATTCTTTCTTTAGTTTCTTTCTTTATTTCTTTCATTATATGTTTCATTCTAGCTTTAATACATTCTAACATTCTAACTTTAGTTTCTTTATACCTTTCTTTCTTCATATCTTTCAATCTAGTTTTAATACCTTTTAACATTCTAACTTTAGTTTCTTTCTTCCTTTCTTTCTTGATTTCTTTCATTCTAGCTATAATACCTTTTCACATTCTATCTTCAGTTTATTTCTTTCTTTCTTTCTTTCTTTCATTTTAAATTTAATACCTTTGAACGTTCTATCTTTCGTTACTTTCTTTCTTTCTTGATATCTTTCATTCTAGCTTTAATACCTTCTGACATTCTATCTTTAGTTCCTTTTTCTTTCTTGATTTATTTCATTCGAGCTTTAATACCTTCTAACATTCTTTCTTTAGTTTGTTTCTTTATTTCTTTCATTATATGTTTCATTCTAGCTTGAATACCTTCTAACATTCTATCTTTTGTTTCTTTCTTTATTTCTTGATTTCTTTCATTCTAGCTTTAATACCTCGTAACATTCTATCTTTAGTTTCTTTCTTTCTTTCTTGATATATTTCATTCTATCTTTAATACATTCTAACATTCTATCTTTAGTTTCTTTCTTTCTTTCTTGATTTCTTACATTCTAGCTTTAATAAATTCTAACTTACTATCTTTAGTTTCTTTCTTTTTTTCTTGATTTCTTTCATTTTAGATTCAATAACTTCTAACATTCTATCTTTAGTTTCTTTCTTTCTTGATATCTTTCATTCTACCTTTAATACCTTCTAACTTTCTCTCTTTAGTTTCTTTCTTTCTTTCTTGATTTCTTTCATTCTAGCTTTAATACCTTCTAAAATGCAATCTTTAGTTTATTTCATTGTATCTCGATTATTTTATTCTAGCTTTAATGCCTTCTAAAATTCTATCCTTACTTTGTTTCTTTCTTTCTTTCTTTCTTTCTTTCTTTCATTCTAGCTTTAATACATTCTAACATTCTATCTTTAGTTTCTTTCATTCTTGATTTCTTTCATTCTAGCTTTAATACCTTCTAACAGACTTTCTTTAGTTTGTTTCTTTTTTTCTTTCTTTATATGTTTAATTCTAGCTTTAATACATTCTAACATTCTAACTTTATTTTCATTCTTTCTTTCTTGATATCTTTCATTCTAGCTTTAATACCTTTTATATTCTAACTTTACTTTCATTCTTCCTTTCTTTCTTGATTTATTTCATTCTAGCTTTAATACCTTCTAACATTCCATCTTTACTTTCTTTCTTTCTTTCTTGATAGCTTTCATTCTAGCTTTAATACATTCTAACATTCTATCTTTAGTTTCTTTCTTTCCTTCTTTTTTTCTTACATTCTAGCTTTAATAAATTCTAACGTTCCATCTTTAGTTTGTTTCTTTCTTTCTTGCTTGATATCTTTCACTCTAGGTATAATACTTTCTAACATACTATCCTTAGTTTCTTTCTTTTTTTTTCTTTCTTTCTTTCATTCTTGATATCTTTCATTCTAGCTGTAACAACTTCTAACGTCCTATCTTTAGTTTCCGTCTTTCTTTCTCTTTCTTGATTTCTTTCATTCTTGCTTTAATACCTTCTAACATTCTCTTTTGTTTGTTTCTTTTTTTCTTTCTTTATATGTTTCATTCCAGCTTTAGTACATTCTAACATTCTATCTTTAGTTTCTTTCTTTCTTTCTTTCTTCCTTGATTTCTTTCATTCTAGCTTTAATACCTTCCAACACTCTTTCTATAGTTTGTTTCTTTATTTCTTTCGTTATATGTTTCATTCTAGCTTTAATACATTCTAACATTCTAACTTTAGTTTCTTTCTTTCTTTCTTGATATCTTTCAATCTAGCTTTAATAACATCTAACGTTCTATTTTTAGTTTCTTCCTTTCTTTCTTGATATTTTTATTCTCAGTTTAATACATTGTAACATTATATCTTTAGTTTCTTTCTTTCTTTCTTGATTTCTTTCATTCTAGCTTTAATACCTTTTAACATTATATCTTTAGTTTCTTTCTTTCTTGATTTCTTTCATTCTAGCTTTAATACCTTCTTACACTCTTTCTTTAATTTCTTTCTTTATTTCTTTCTTTATATGTTTCATTCTAGCTTTAATACATTCTAACATTCTAACTTTAGTTTCTTTCTTTCTTTCTTGATATCTTTCAATCTAGCTTTAATAACATCTAACGTTCTATTTTTAGTTTCTTCCTTTCTTTCTCGATATTTTTATTCTCAGTTTAATACATTGTAACATTATATCTTTAGTTTCTTTCTTTCTTTCTTGATTTCTTTCATTCTAGCTTTAATACCTTTTAACATTATATCTTTAGTTTCTTTCTTTCTTGATTTCTTTCATTCTAGGTATAATACCTTCTAACATTCTATCTTTTGTTTCTTTCTTTCCTTCTTGATTTATTTAATTCTAGCTTTAATACCTTCTTACATTCTATCTTTAGTTTGTTTCTTTCTTTCTTTCTTTATATGTTTCATTCTAGCCTTAATACTTTCTAACATTATAACTTTAGTTTCGTTCTTTCTATCTTGATTTCTTACATTCTTGCTTTAATAAATTCTAACGTTTTATCTTTAGTTTTTCTTTCTTTCTTCTTTCTTTCATTCTTTATTTCTTTCACTCTAGCTTTAATACATTCTAACATTCTATCTTTAGTTTCCTTCTTTCTTGATATCTTTCATTCAAGCTTTAATACCTTTTAACATTCTATCTTTTGTTTGTTTCTTTCTTTCTTTCTTCATGTCTTTTATTCTAGCTTTAATACCTTCTAACGTTCTATCTTTAGTTTCTTTCTCTCTTTTTTGCTTGATATCTTTCATTCTAGCTTTAAACCTTTTAACATTCTATCTTTAGTTTGTTTCTTTAGTTATTGATATTTTTTCATTTTAGCTTTAATATCTTCTAACATTCTATGTTTAGTTTGATTGTTTCTTCCTTTCCTAATTAATATCTTTCATTTCTGCTTTAATATCTTCTAACATCCTATCTTTAGTTTGTATCTTTCTTTATTGCTATCTTTCATTCTAGCTTTAATACCATCTAACATTCTATCTTTAGTTTGTTCCTTTCTTTCTTGATATCTTTCATTCTAGCTTCAATACCTTCTAACATTTAACCTTTAGTTTCTTTCTTTCTTTCTTTCCTGATATCGTTCATTCCAGCTTTATTACCTTCTAACACTCTATCTTTAGTTTCTTTCTCTCTTTCTTTCTTTCTTTCTTTCTTTCTTTCTTGGTGTCTTTCGTTCTAGCTTTAATACCTTCTAACATTCTGTCTTTAATTTCTTTCTTTCTTTCTTGTTTTCTTTCATTTTTGATTTAATACCTTCTCACGTTCTATCTTTAGTTTCTTTCTTTCTTCATATCTTTCATTCTAATTTTAAAAACTTCTAATGTTCTATCTTGAGATTGCTTCTTTTTCCTTCTTGATATCTTTCATTCTTCCATTAATACCTTCTAACATTCTATCTTTAGTTTCTTTCTCTCTTTCCTTTTTTGTTTCCTTTCATTTTTGCTATAATAACTTCTCACGTTCTATCTTTAGATTGTTTCTTTCTTTCTTTCTTGATATCTTTCATTCTAGATTTAATACCTTTTAACATTCTAACTTTAGTTTCTTTCTTTATTTCTTTCTTTCTTGATTTCATTCATTCTAGCTTTAATACCTTCTAACATTCTATCTTTAGTTTCTTTCTCTCTTTCTTTCTTTCTTGATTTCTTTCATTCTAGCTTTAATAACTTCTAACATTCTATCTTTAGTTTATTTCTTTGTTTCTTTCTTTATATGTTTCATTACAGGTTTAATACATTGTAACATTATGTCTTTAGTTTGTTTCTTTCTTTCTTTCCTGATATCTTTCATTCTATCTTTAATACAATCTAACATTCTATCTTTAGTTTATTTGTTTCTTTCTTTCTTTCTTGATATCTTTTTTTCTAGCTTTAATACCTTCTAACATTCTAACTATAGTTTCTTTCTTTCTTTTTTGATATCTTTCATTCTAGCTTTAATACCTTCTGACATTCTATCTTTAGTTCCTTTTTCTTTCTTGATTTATTTCATTCTAGTTTTAATACCTTCTAACATTCTTTCTTTAGTTTCTTTCTTTATTTCTTTCATTATATGTTTCATTCTAGCTTTAATACATTCTAACATTCTAACTTTAGTTTCTTTCTACCTTTCTTTCTTCATATCTTTCAATCTAGTTTTAATACCTTTTAACATTCTAACTTTAGTTTCTTTCTTCCTTTCTTTCTTGATTTCTTTCATTCTAGCTATAATACCTTTTCACATTCTATCTTCAGTTTCTTTCTTTCTTTCTTTCTTTCATTTTAAATTTAATACCTTTGACCGTTCTATCTTTCGTTTCTTTCTTTCTTTCTTGATATCTTTCATTCTAGCTTTAATACCTTCTGACATTCTATCTTTAGTTCTTTTTTCTTTCTTGATTTATTTCATTCTAGCTTTAATACCTTCTAACATTCTTTCTTTAGTTTGTTTCTTTATTTCTTTCATTATATGTTTCATTCTAGCTTGAATACCTTCTAACATTCTATCTTTTGTTTCTTTCTTTATTTCTTGATTTCTTTCATTCTAGCTTTAATACCTCGTAACATTCTATCTTTAGTTTCTTTCTTTCTTTCTTGATATATTTCATTCTATCTTTAATACATTCTAATATTCTATCTTTAGTTTCTTTCTTTCTTTCTTGATTTCTTACATTCTAGCTTTAATAAATTCTAACGTACTATCTTTAGTTTCTTTCTTTTTTCTTGATTTCTTTCATTTTAGATTCAATAACTTCTAACATTCTATCTTTAGTTTCTTTCTTTCTTGATATCTTTCATTCTAGCTTTAATACCTTCTAACTTTCTCTCTTTAGTTTCTTTCTTTCTTTCTTAATTTCTTTCATTCTAGCTTTAATACCTTCTAACATGCAATCTTCAGTTTATTTCATTGTATCTCGATTATTTTATTCTAGCTTTAATGACTTCTAAAATTCTATCTTTACTTTGTTTCTTTCTTTCTTTCTTTCTTTCTTTCATTCTAGCTTTAATACATTCTAACATGCTATCTTTAGTTTCTTTCATTCTTGATATCTTTCATTCTAGCTTTAATAAATACTAACGTTCTATCTTTAATTTGTTTGTTTCTTTCTTTCTTTCTTGATATCTTTCATTCTAGGTATAATACCTTCTAACGTTCTATCTTTAGTTTCTTTCTTTCTTCCTTGATTTCTTTCATTCTAGCTTTAATACCTTATAACAGACTTTCTTTAGTTTGTTTCTTTTTTTTCTTTCTTTATATGTTTAATTCTAGCTTTAATACATTCTAACATTCTAACTTTATTTTCATTCTTCCTTTCTTGATATCTTTCATTCTAGCTTTAATACCTTTTAAATTCTAACTTTACTTTCATTCTTCCTTTCTTTCTTGATTTATTTCATTCTAGCTTTAATACCTTCTAACATTCTATCTTTACTTTCTTTCTTTCTTTCTTGATAGCTTTCATTCTAGCTTTAATACATTCTAACATTCTATCCTTAGTTTCTTTCTTTTTCTTTCTTTCTTTCTTTCATTCTTGATATCTTTCATTCTAGCTGTAACAACTTCTAACGTTCTATCTTTAGTTTCCGTCTTTCTTTCTCTTTCTTGATTTCTTTCATTCTTGCTTTAATACCTTCTAACATTCTCTTTTGTTTGTCTCTTTTTTTCTTTCTTTATATGTTTCATTCCAGCTTTAGTACATTCTAACATTCTATCTTTAGTTTCTTTCTTTCTTTCTTTCTTCCTTGATTTCTTTCATTCTAGCTTTAATACCTTCCAACACTCTTTCTATAGTTTGTTTCTTTATTTCTTTCGTTATATGTTTCATTCTAGCTTTAATACATTCTAACATTCTAACTTTAGTTTCTTTCTTTCTTTCTTGATATCTTTCATTCTAGCTTTAATACCTTTTAACATTCTAACTTTAGTTTCTTTCTTGATTTTATTCTTGATTTCTTTCATTCTAGCTTTAATAACATCTCACATTCTATCTTTAGTTTCTTTCTTTCTTTCTTGATTTCTTACATTCTTGCTTTAATAAATTCTAACGTTTTATCTTTAGTTTTTCTTTCTTTCGTCTTTCTTTCATTCTTTATTTCTTTCACTCTAGCTTTAATACATTCTAACATTCTATCTTTAGTTTCCTTCTTTCTTGATATCTTTCATTCTAGCTTTAATACCTTTTAACATTCTATCTGTTGTTTGTTTGTTTCTTTCTTGTTTTCTTTCATTCTAGCTTTAATACATTCCAACATTCTATCTTTTGTTTGTTTCTTTCTTTCTTTCTTCATGTCTTTTATTCTAGCTTTAATACCTTCTAACGTTCTATCTTTAGTTTCTTTCTCTCATTTTCTTGATATCTATCATTCTAGCTTTAAACCTTTTAACATTCTATCTTTAGTTTGTTTCTTTAGTTATTGATATTTTTTCATTTTAGCTTTAATATCTTCTAACATTCTATGTTTAGTTTGATTGTTTCTTCCTTTCCTAATTAATATCTTTCATTTCTGCTTTAATATCTTCTAACATCCTATCTTTAGTTTGTATCTTTCTTTATTGCTATCTTTCATTCTACCTTTAATACCATCTAACATTCTATCTTTAGTTTGTTCCTTTCTTTCTTGATATCTTTCATTCTAGCTTCAATACCTTCTAACATTTAACCTTTAGTTTCTTTCTTTCTTTCTTTCCTGATATCGTTCATTCCAGCTTTATTACCTTCTAACACTCTATCTTTAGTTTCTTTCTTTCTTTCTTTCTTTCTTTCTTTCTTTCTTTCTTGGTGTCTTTCGTTCTAGCTTTAATACCTTCTAACATTCTGTCTTTAGTTTCTTTCTTTCTTTCTTGTTTTCTTTCATTTTTGATTTAATACCTTCTCACGTTCTATCTTTAGTTTCTTTCTTTCTTCATATCTTTCATTCTAATTTTAAAAACTTCTAATGTTCTATCTTGAGATTGCTTCTTTTTCCTTCTTGATATCTTTCATTCTTTCATTAATACCTTCTAACATTCTATCTTTAGTTTCTTTCTCTCTTTCCTTTTTTGTTTCCTTTCATTTTTGCTATAATAACTTCTCACGTTCTATCTTTAGATTGTTTCTTTCTTTCTTTCTTGATATCTTTCATTCTAGATTTAATACCTTTTAACATTCTAAGTTTAGTTTCTTTCTTTCTTTCTTTCTTTCTTGATTTCATTCATTCTAGCTTTAATACCTTCTAACATTCTATCTTTAGTTTCTTTCTCTCTTTCTTTCTTTCTTGATTTCTTTCAATCTAGCTTTAATAACTTCTAACATTCTATCTTTAGTTTATTTCTTTGTTTCTTTCTTTATATGTTTCATTACAGGTTTAATACATTGTAACATTATATCTTTAGTTTCTTTCTTTCTTTCTTTCCTGATATCTTTCATTCTATCTTTAATACAATCTAACATTCTATCTTTAGTTTGTTTGTTTCTTTCTTTCTTTCTTGATATCTTTCATTCTAGCTTTAATACATTCTAACATTCTAACTATAGTTTCTTTCTTTCTTTCTTGATATCTTTCATTCTAGCTTTAATACCTTCTGACATTCTATCTTTAGTTCCTTTTTCTTTCTTGATTTATTTCATTCTAGTTTTAATACCTTCTAACATTCTTTCTTTAGTTTCTTTCTTTATTTCTTTCATTATATGTTTCATTCTAGCTTTAATACATTCTAACATTCTAACTTTAGTTTCTTTCTACCTTTCTTTCTTCATATCTTTCAATCTAGTTTTAATACCTTTTAACATTCTAACTTTAGTTTCTTTCTTCCTTTCTTTCTTGATTTCTTTCATTCTAGCTATAATACCTTTTCACATTCTATCTTCAGTTTCTTTCTTTCTTTCTTTCTTTCATTTTAAATTTAATACCTTTCAACGTTCTATCTTTCGTTTCTTTCTTTCTTTCTTGATATCTTTCATTCTAGCTTTAATACCTTCTGACATTCTATCTTTAGTTCCTTTTTCTTTCTTGATTTATTTCATTCTAGCTTTAATACCTTCTAACATTCTTTCTTTAGTTTGTTTCTTTATTTCTTTCATTATATGTTTCATTCTAGCTTGAATACCTTCTAACATTCTACCTTTTATTTCTTTCTTTATTTCTTGATTTCTTTCATTCTAGCTTTAATACCTCGTAACATTCTATCTTTAGTTTCTTTCTTTCTTTCTTGATATATTTCATTCTATCTTTAATACATTCTAACATTCTATCTTTAGTTTCTTTCTTTCTTTCTTGATTTCTTACATTCTAGCTTTAATAAATTCTAACGTACTATCTTTAGTTTCTTTCTTTTTTTCTTGATTTCTTTCATTTTAGATTCAATAACTTCTAACATTCTATCTTTAGTTTCTTTCTTTCTTTCTTGATATCTTTCATTCTAGCTTTAATACCTTCTAACTTTCTCTCTTTAGTTTCTTTCTTTCTTTCTTGATTTCTTTCATTCTAGCTTTAATAACTTCTAACATGCAATCTTTAGTTTATTTCATTGTATCTCGATTTTTTTATTCTAGCTTTAATGCCTTCTAAAATTCTATCTTTACTTTGATTCTTTCTTTCTTTCTTTCATTCTAGCTTTAATACATTCTAACATTCTATCTTTAGTTTCTTTCATTCTTGATATCTTTCATTCTAGCTTTAATAAATACTAATGTTCTATCTTTAATTTGTTTGTTTCTTTCTTTCTTTCTTGATATCTTTCATTCTAGGTATAATACCTTCTAACATTCTATATTTAGTTTCTTTCTTTCTTTCTTGATATCTTTCATTCTAGCTGTAACAACTTCTAACGTTCTATCTTTAGTTTCTTTCTTTCTTCCTTGATTTCTTTCATTCTAGCTTTAATACCTTCTAACAGACTTTCTTTAGTTTGTTTCTTTTTTTTCTTTCTTTATATGTTTAATTCTAGATTTAATACATTCTAACATTCTAACTTTAGTTTCTATGTTTCTTTCTTGATATCTTTCATTCTAGCTTTAATACCTTTTAACATTCTAACTTTACTTTCATTCTTCCTTTCTTTCTTGATTTATTTCATTCTAGCTTTAATACCTTCTAACATTCTATCTTTACTTTCTTTCTTTCTTTCTTGATAGCTTTCATTCTAGCTTTAATACATTCTAACATTCTATCCTTAGTTTCTTTCTTTTTTTTTTCTTTCTTTCATTCTTGATATCTTTCATTCTAGCTGTAACAACTTCTAACGTTCTATCTTTAGTTTCCGTCTTTCTTTCTCTTTCTTGATTTCTTTCATTCTTGCTTTAATACCTTCTAACATTCTCTTTTGTTTGTTTCTTTTTTTCTTTCTTTATATGTTTCATCCAGCTTTAGTACATTCTAACATTCTATCTTTAGTTTCTTTCTTTCTTTCTTTCTTCCTTGATTTCTTTCATTCTAGCTTTAATACCTTCCAACACTCTTTCTATAGTTTGTTTCTTTATTTCTTTCTTTATATGTTTCATTCTAGCTTTAATACATTCTAACATTCTAACTTTAGTTTCTTTCTTTCTTTCTTGATATCTTTCAATCTAGCTTTAATAACATCTAACGTTCTATTTTTAGTTTCTTCCTTTCTTTCTTGATATTTTTCATTCTCCGTTTAATACATTGTAACGTTATATCTTTCGTTTCTTTCTTTCTTTCTTGATTTCTTTCATTCTAGCTTTAATACTTTCTAACATTCTATCTTTAATTTCTATCTATCTTTCTTGATCTATTTAATTCCATCTTTAATACCTTTTAACATTCTATCTTTTGTTTCTTTCTTTCTTTCTTTTTTCTTGATTTCTTTCATTCTAGCTTTAATACCTTCTAACATTCTATCTTTAGTTTCTTTTTTCTTGATTTCTTTCATTTTAGCTTAAATAACTTCTAAGATTCTATCTTTAGTTTCTTTCTTTCTTTCTTGATATCTTTCATTCTAGCTTTAATACCTTCTAACGTTCTATCTTTAGTTCCTTTCTTTCTTTCTTGACATCTTTTATTCTAGCTTTAATACCTTTTAACATTATATCTTTAGTTTCTTTCTTTCTTGATTTCTTTCATTCTAGCTATAATACCTTCTAAAACTCTTTCTTAAATTTGTTTCTTAATTTCTTTCTTTATATGTTTCATTCTAGCTTTAATACATTCTAACATTCTAACTTTAGTTTCTTTCTTTCTTTCTTGATATCTTTCATTCTAGCTTTAATACCTTTTAACATTCTAACTTTAGTTTCTTTCTTGATCTTATTTTTGATTTATTTCATTCTAGCTTTAATACCTTCTAACATTCTATCTTTAGTTTCTATCTTTCTTGATTTCTTTCATTTTAACTTAAATAACTTCTAAGATTCTATCTTTAGTTTCTTTTTTTTTCTTGATATCTTTCATTCTAGCTTTAATACCCTTTAACATTATATCTTTAATTCCTTTCTTTCTTGATTTCTTTCATTCTAGCTTTAATACCTTCTAACACTCTTTCTTTAGTTTGTTTCTTTCTTGATTTCTTTCATTCTAGCTTTAATACCTTCTAACACTCTTTCTTTAATTTGTTTCTTTATTTCTTTCTTTATATGTTTCATTCTAGCTTTAATACATTCTAACATTCTAACTTTAGTTTCTTTCTTTCTTTCTTGATATCTTTCATTCTAGCTTTAATACCTTCTGACATTCTATCTTTAGTTCCTTTTTCTTTCTTGATTTATTTCATTCTAGCTTTAATACCTTCTAACATTCTTTCTTTAGTTTGTTTCTTTATTTCTTTCATTATATGTTTCATTCTAGCTTGAATACCTTCTAACATTCTACCTTTTATTTCTTTCTTTATTTCTTGATTTCTTTCATTCTAGCTTTAATACCTCGTAACATTCTATCTTTAGTTTCTTTCTTTCTTTCTTGATATATTTCATTCTATCTTTAATACATTCTAACATTCTATCTTTAGTTTCTTTCTTTCTTTCTTGATTTCTTACATTCTAGCTTTAATAAATTCTAACGTACTATCTTTAGTTTCTTTCTTTTTTTCTTGATTTCTTTCATTTTAGATTCAATAACTTCTAACATTCTATCTTTAGTTTCTTTCTTTCTTTCTTGATATCTTTCATTCTAGCTTTAATACCTTCTAACTTTCTCTCTTTAGTTTCTTTCTTTCTTTCTTGATTTCTTTCATTCTAGCTTTAATAACTTCTAACATGCAATCTTTAGTTTATTTCATTGTATCTCGATTTTTTTATTCTAGCTTTAATGCCTTCTAAAATTCTATCTTTACTTTGATTCTTTCTTTCTTTCTTTCATTCTAGCTTTAATACATTCTAACATTCTATCTTTAGTTTCTTTCATTCTTGATATCTTTCATTCTAGCTTTAATAAATACTAATGTTCTATCTTTAATTTGTTTGTTTCTTTCTTTCTTTCTTGATATCTTTCATTCTAGGTATAATACCTTCTAACATTCTATATTTAGTTTCTTTCTTTCTTTCTTGATATCTTTCATTCTAGCTGTAACAACTTCTAACGTTCTATCTTTAGTTTCTTTCTTTCTTCCTTGATTTCTTTCATTCTAGCTTTAATACCTTCTAACAGACTTTCTTTAGTTTGTTTCTTTTTTTTCTTTCTTTATATGTTTAATTCTAGATTTAATACATTCTAACATTCTAACTTTAGTTTCTATGTTTCTTTCTTGATATCTTTCATTCTAGCTTTAATACCTTTTAACATTCTAACTTTACTTTCATTCTTCCTTTCTTTCTTGATTTATTTCATTCTAGCTTTAATACCTTCTAACATTCTATCTTTACTTTCTTTCTTTCTTTCTTGATAGCTTTCATTCTAGCTTTAATACATTCTAACATTCTATCCTTAGTTTCTTTCTTTTTTTTTTCTTTCTTTCATTCTTGATATCTTTCATTCTAGCTGTAACAACTTCTAACGTTCTATCTTTAGTTTCCGTCTTTCTTTCTCTTTCTTGATTTCTTTCATTCTTGCTTTAATACCTTCTAACATTCTCTTTTGTTTGTTTCTTTTTTTCTTTCTTTATATGTTTCATCCAGCTTTAGTACATTCTAATATTCTATCTTTAGTTTCTTTCTTTCTTTCTTTCTTTCTTCCTTGATTTCTTTCATTCTAGCTTTAATACCTTCCAACACTCTTTCTATAGTTTCTTTCTTTATTTCTTTCTTTATATGTTTCATTCTAGCTTTAATACATTCTAACATTCTAACTTTAGTTTCTTTCTTTCTTTCTTGATATCTTTCAATCTAGCTTTAATAACATCTAACGTTCTATTTTTAGTTTCGTCCTTTCTTTCTTGATATTTTTCATTCTCCGTTTAATACATTGTAACGTTATATCTTTCGTTTCTTTCTTTCTTTCTTGATTTCTTTCATTCTAGCTTTAATACTTTCTAACATTCTATCTTTAATTTCTATCTATCTTTCTTGATCTATTTAATTCCATCTTTAATACCTTTTAACATTCTATCTTTTGTTTCTTTCTTTCTTTCTTTTTTCTTGATTTCTTTCATTCTAGCTTTAATACCTTCTAACATTCTATCTTTAGTTTCTTTCTTTCTTGATTTCTTTCATTTTAGCTTAAATAACTTCTAAGATTCTATCTTTAGTTTCTTTCTTTCTTTCTTGATATCTTTCATTCTAGCTTTAATACCTTCTAACGTTCTATCTTTAGTTCCTTTCTTTCTTTCTTGACATCTTTTATTCTAGCTTTAATACCTTTTAACATTATATCTTTAGTTTCTTTCTTTCTTGATTTCTTTCATTCTAGCTATAATACCTTCTAAAACTCTTTCTTAAATTTGTTTCTTAATTTCTTTCTTTATATGTTTCATTCTAGCTTTAATACATTCTAACATTCTAACTTTAGTTTCTTTCTTTCTTTCTTGATATCTTTCATTCTAGCTTTAATACCTTTTAACATTCTAACTTTAGTTTCTTTCTTGATCTTATTTTTGATTTATTTCATTCTAGCTTTAATACCTTCTAACATTCTATCTTTAGTTTCTATCTTTCTTGATTTCTTTCATTTTAACTTAAATAACTTCTAAGATTCTATCTTTAGTTTCTTTTTTTTTCTTGATATCTTTCATTCTAGCTTTAATACCCTTTAACATTATATCTTTAATTCCTTTCTTTCTTGATTTCTTTCATTCTAGCTTTAATACCTTCTAACACTCTTTCTTTAGTTTGTTTCTTTCTTGATTTCTTTCATTCTAGCTTTAATACCTTCTAACACTCTTTCTTTAATTTGTTTCTTTATTTCTTTCTTTATATGTTTCATTCTAGCTTTAATACATTCTAACATTCTAACTTTAGTTTCTTTCTTTCTTTCTTGATATCTTTCATTCTAGCTTTAATACCTTTTAACATTCTAACTTTAGTTTCTTTCTTGATTTTATTCTTGATTTATTTCATTCTAGCTTTAATACCTTCTAACATTCTATCTTTAGTTTCTTTCTTTCTTGATATCTTTCATTCTAGCTTTAATACATTTTAACATTCTATCTTTAGTTTCTTTCTTTCTTTCTTGATATCTTTAATTCTAGCTTTAATAAATTCTAACGTTCTCTCTTTAGATTGTTTCTTTCTTAATATCTTTCATTCTTGGTATAATACTTTCTAACATACTATCTTTAGTTTCTTTCTTTCTTTCTTTCTTTCTTTCTTGATATCTTTCATTCTAGCTGTAACAACTTCTAACGTTCTATCTTTAGTTTACGTCTTTCTTTCTTTCTTTCTTGATTTCTTTCATTCTTGTTTTAATACCTTCTAACATTCTCTTTGGTTTGTTTCTTTGTTTCTTTCTTTATATGTTTCATTCCAGCTTTAATACATTCTAACATTCTTTCTTTAGTTTCTTTTTTTCTTTCTTTCATCCTTGATTTCTGTCATTATAGCTTTAATACCTTCTAACACTCTTTCTTTAGTTTGTTTCTTTATTTATTTCTTTATATGTTTCATTCGAGCTTTAATACATTCTAACATTCTAACTTTAGTTTCTTTCTTTCTTTCTTGATATCTTTTAATCTCGCTTTAATAACATCTAACATTATATCTTTAATTTCTTTCTTTCTTTCTTGAATGCTTTCATTCTAGCTTTAATACCTTCTAACATTCTATCTTTAATTTCTTTCTATCTTTCTTGATTTATTTAATTCCATCTTTAATACCTTTTAACATTCTATATTTTGTTTGTCTGTTTCTTTCTTTCTTTATATGTTTCATTCTAGCTTTAATACATTCTAACATTCTATCTTTAATTTCTTTCTATCTTGATTTCATTCATTCTTGCTTTAATAAATTCTAAATTTTTATCTTTAGTTTTTCTTTCTTTCATCTTTCTTTCTTTCTTGATTTCTTTCATTCTAGCTTTAATACCTTCTAACGTTCTATCTTTAGTTTCTTTCTTTCTTTCTTGATATCTTTCATTCTAGGTATAATACTTTCTAACATACTATCTTTAGTTTCTTTCTTTCTTTCTTTCTTTCTTGATATCTTTCATTCTAGCTGTAACAACTTCTAACGTTCTATCTTTAGTTTCCGTCTTTCTTTCTTTCTTGATTTCTTTCATTCTTGCTTTAATATCTTCTAACATTCTATCTTTTGTTTTTTTCTTTTTTTCTTTCTATATATGTTTCATTCCAGCTTTAATACATTCTAACATTCTATCTTTAGTTTCTTTCTTTCTTTATTGATATCTTTCAGTCTAGCATTAATAACATCTAACATTCTATTTTTAGTTTCTTCCTTTCTTTCTTGATATTTTTCATTCTCAGTTTAATACATTGTAACATTATCTTTAGTTTCTTTCTTTCTTTCTTGATTTCTTTCATTCTAGCTTTAATACCTTCTAACATTCTATCTTTAATTTCTTTCTATCTTTCTTGATTTATTTAATTCCATCTTTAATACCTTTTAACATTCTATCTTTTGTTTCTTTCTTTCTTTCTTTATATGTTTCATTCTAGCTTTAATACATTCTAACATTCTATCTTTAGTTTCTTTCTATCTTGATTTCTTAAATTTTTGCTCTAATAAATTCTAACGATTTATCTTTAGTTTTTCTTTCTTTCTTCTTTCTTTCTTTCTTGATTTCTTTCATTCTAGCTTTAATACCTTCTAACATTCTATCTTTAGTTTCTTTCTTTCTTTCTTGATATCTTTTATTCTAGCTTTAATACCTTTTAACATTATATCTTTAGTTTCTTTCTTGATTTCTTTCATTCTAGCTTTAATACCTTCTAACACTCTTTCTTTAGTTTGTTTCTTTATTTCTTTCTCTATATGTTTCATTCTAGCTTTAATATATTCTAACATTCTAACTTTATTTTCATTCTTTCTTTCTTGATATCTTTCATTCTAGCTTTAATACCTTTTACATTCTAACTTTAGTTTCTTTCTTGATTTTTTCTTGATTTATTTCATTCTAGCTTTAATACCCTCTAACATTCTATCTTTAGTTTCTTTCTTTCTTTCTTGATATCTTTCATTCTAGCTTTAATACATTCTAACATTCTATCTTTAGTTTATTTCTTTCTTTCTTTATATCTTTCATTCTAGCTTTAATACCTTCTAACATTCTATCTGTAGTTTATTTCTTTCTTTCTTTATATCTTTCATTCTTGCTTTAATTCATTCTAACATTCTATGTTTAGTTTCTTTCTTTCTTTCTTGATATCTTTCATTCTAGCTTTAATAAATTCTAACGTTCTATCTTTAGTTTCTTTCTTTCTTTCTTTCTTGATATCTTTCATTCTAGGTATAATACTTTTTAAGATACTATCTTTAGTTTCTTCCTTTCTTCCTTTCTTTCTTTCTTGATATCTTTCATTCTAGCTGTAACAACTTCTAACGTTCTATCTTTAGTTTCCGTCTTTCTTTTTTTCTTTCTTTCTTGATTTCTTTCATTCTTGCTTTAATACCTTCTAACATTCTATCTTTTGTTTGTTTCTTTTTTTCTTTCTATATATGTTTCTTTCCAGCTTTAATACATTCCAACATTCTATCTTTAGTTTGCTTCTTTCTTTATTGATATCTTTCAATCTAGCTTTAATAACATCTAGCATTCTATTTTTAGTTTCTTCCTTTCTTTCTTGATCTTTTTCATTCTCATTTAAATACATTGTAACATTATATCTTTAGTTTCTTTCTATCTTTCTTGATTTATTTAATTCCATCTTTAATACCTTTTAACAATCTATCTTTTGTTTTTTTTCTTTCTTTCTTTATATGTTTCATTCTAGCTTTAATACATTCTAACATTCTATCTCTAGTTTCTTTCTTTCTTGATTTCTTTCATTTTAGCTTAAATAACTTCTAAGATTCTATCTTTAGTTTCTTTCTTTTTTTCTTGATATCTTTCATTCTAGCTTTAATACCTTCTAACGTTCTGTCTTTAGTTTCTTTCTTTCTTTCTTGATATCTTTATTCTAGCTTTAATACCTTTTAACATTATATCTTTAGTTTCTTTCTTTCTTGATTTCTTTCATTCTAGCTTTAATACCTTCTAACACTCTTTCTTTAATTTTTTCTTTCTTTCTTTCTTTATATGTTTCATTCTAGCTTTAATACATTCTAACATTCTAACTTTAGTTTCTTTCTTTCTTTCTTTATTTCTTTCTTGATATCTTTCATTCTAGCTGTAACAACTTCTAACGTTCTATCTTTAGTTTCCGTCTTTCTTTCTTTCTTTCTTGATTTCTTTCGTTCTTGCTTTAATATCTTCTAACATTCTATCATTTGTTTTTTTCTTTTTTCTTTCTATATATGTTTCATTCCAGCTTTAATACATTCTAACATTCTATCTTTAGTTTGTTTCTTTCTTTATTGATATCTTTCAATCTAGCATTAATAACATCTAACATTCTATTTGTAGTTTCTTCCTTTCTTTCTTGATATTTTTCATTCTCAGTTTAATACCTTGTAACATTATATCTTTAGTTTCTTTCTTTCTTTCTTGATTTCTTTCATTCTAGCTTTAATACCTTCTAACATTCTATCTTTAATTTCTTTCTTTCTTTCTTTCTTTATATGTTTCATTCTAGCTTTAATACATTCTAACATTCTATCTTTAGTTTCTTTCTATCTTGATTTCTTACATTTTTGCTCTAATAAATTCTAACGATTTATCTTTAGTTTTTCTTTCTTCTTTCGTTCTTTCTTGATTTCTTTCATTCTAGCTTTAATACCTTCTAACATTTTATCTTTAGTTTCTTTCTTTCTTGATATCTTTCATTCTAGCTTTAATACCTTCTAACGTTCTATCTTTAGTTTCTTTCTTTCTTTCTTGATATCTTTTATTCTAGCTTTAATACCTTTTAACATTATATCTTTAGTTTCTTTCTTTCTTGATTTCTTTCATTCTAGCTTTAATACCTTCTAACACTCTTTCTTTAGTTTGTTTCTTTATTTCTTTCTTTATATGTTTCATTCTGGCTTTAATACATTCTAACATTCTAACTTTATTTTCATTCTTTCTTTCTTGATTTATTTAATTCCATCTTTAATACCTTTTAACATTCTATCTTTTGTTTCTTTCTTTCTTTCTTTATATGTTTCATTCTAGCTTTAATACATTCTAACATTCTATCTTTAGTTTCTTTCTATCTTGATTTCTTACATTTTTGCTCTAATAAATTCTAATGATTTATCTTTAGTTTTTCTTTCTTTCTTCTTTCTTTCTTTCTTGATTTCTTTCATTCTAGCTTTAATACCTTCTAACATTCTATCTTTAGTTTCTTTCTTTCTTTCTTGATATCTTTTATTCTAGCTTTAATACCTTTTAACATTATATCTTTAGTTTCTTTCTTGATTTCTTTCATTCTAGCTTTAATACCTTCTAACACTCTTTCTTTAGTTTGTTTCTTTATTTCTTTCTCTATATGTTTCATTCTAGCTTTAATATATTCTAACATTCTAACTTTATTTTCATTCTTTCTTTCTTGATATCTTTCATTCTAGCTTTAATACCTTTTACATTCTAACTTTAGTTTCTTTCTTGATTTTTTTCTTGATTTATTTCATTCTAGCTTTAATACCCTCTAACATTCTATCTTTAGTTTCCTTCTTTCTTTCTTGATATCTTTCATTCTAGCTTTAATACATTCTAACATTCTATCTTTAGTTTCTTTCTTTCTTTCTTTCTTTATATCTTTCATTCTAGCTTTAATACCTTCTAACATTCTATCTGTAGTTTATTTCTTTCTTTCTTTATATCTTTCATTCTTGCTTTAATTCATTTTAACATTCTATGTTTAGTTTCTTTCTTTCTTTCTTGATATCTTTCATTCTAGCTTTAATAAATTCTAACGTTCTATCTTTAGTTTCTTTCTTTCTTTCTTTCTTGATATCTTTCATTCTAGGTATAATACTTTTTAACATACTATCTTTAGTTTCTTCCTTTCTTCCTTTCTTTCTTTCTTGATATCTTTCATTCTAGCTGTAACAACTTCTAACGTTCTATCTTTAGTTTCCGTCTTTCTTTTTTTCTTTCTTTCTTGATTTCTTTCATTCTTGCTTTAATACCTTCTAACATTCTATCTTTTGTTTGTTTCTTTTTTTCTTTCTATATATGTTTCTTTCCAGCTTTAATACATTCCAACATTCTATCTTTAGTTTGCTTCTTTCTTTATTGATATCTTTCAATCTAGCTTTAATAACATCTAGCATTCTATTTTTAGTTTCTTCCTTTCTTTCTTGATCTTTTTCATTCTCATTTAAATACATTGTAACATTATATCTTTAGTTTCTTTCTATCTTTCTTGATTTATTTAATTCCATCTTTAATACCTTTTAACAATCTATCTTTTGTTTTTTTTCTTTCTTTCTTTATAGTTTCATTCTAGCTTTAATACATTCTAACATTCTATCTTTAGTTTCTTTCTATCTTGATTTCTTACTTTCTTGCTTTAATAAATTCTAATGTTTTATCTTTAGATTTTCTTTCTTTCTTCTTTCTTTCTTTCTTGATTTCTTTCATTCCATTCAATACCTTCTAACATTCTATCTCTAGTTTCTTTCTTTCTTGATTTCTTTCATTTTAGCTTAAATAACTTCTAAGATTCTATCTTTAGTTTCTTTCTTTTTTTCTTGATATCTTTCATTCTAGCTTTAATAACGTTCTGTCTTTAGTTTCTTTCTTTCTTTCTTGATATCTTTATTCTAGCTTTAATACCTTTTAACATTATATCTTTAGTTTCTTTCTTTCTTGATTTCTTTCATTCTAGCTTTAATACCTTCTAACACTCTTTTCTTTAATTTTTTCTTTCTTTCTTTCTTTATATGTTTCATTCTTGCTTTAATATCTTCTAACATTCTATCATTTGTTTTTTTCTTTTTTCTTTCTATATATGTTTCATTCCAGCTTTAATACATTCTAACATTCTATCTTTAGTTTGTTTCTTTCTTTCTTTATTTCTTTCTTGATATCTTTCATTCTAGCTGTAACAACTTCTAACGTCTATCTTTAGTTTCTTTCTTTCTTGATTTCTTTCATTCTAGCTTTAATACCCTTCTAACACTCTTTCTTTAATTTTTTCTTTCTTTCTTTCTTTATATGTTTCATTCTAGCTTTAATACATTCTAACATTCTAACTTTAGTTTCTTTCTTTCTTTCTTTATTTCTTTCTTGATATCTTTCATTCTAGCTGTAACAACTTCTAACGTTCTATCTTTAGTTTCCGTCTTTCTTTCTTTCTTTCTTGATTTCTTTCGTTCTTGCTTTAATATCTTCTAACATTCTATCATTTGTTTTTTTCTTTTTTCTTTCTATATATGTTTTCATTCCAGCTTTAATACATTCTAATATTCTATCTTTAGTTTGTTTCTTTCTTTATTGATATCTTTCAATCTAGCATTAATAACATCTAACATTCTATTTAGTAGTTCTTCCTTTCTTTCTTGATATTTTTCATTCTCAGTTTAATACCTTGTAACATTATATCTTTAGTTTCTTTCTTTCTTTCTTGATTTCTTTCATTCTACCTTTAATACCTTCTAACATTCTATCTTTAATTTCTTTCTTTCTTTCTTTCTTTATATGTTTCATTCTAGCTTTAATACATTCTAACATTCTATCTTTAGTTTCTTTCTATCTTGATTTCTTACATTTTTGCTCTAATAAATTCCTAACGATTTATCTTTAGTTTTTTCTTTCTTCTTTCGTTCTTTCTTGATTTCTTTCATTCTAGCTTTAATACCTTCTAACATTCTATCTTAGTTTCTTTCTTTCTTGATATCTTTCATTCTAGCTTTAATACCTTCTAACGTTCTATCTTTAGTTTCTTTCTTTCTTGATATCTTTTATTCTAGCTTTAATACCTTTTAACATTATATCTTTAGTTTCTTTCTTTCTTGATTTCTTTCATTCTAGCTTTAATACCTTCTAACACTCTTTCTTTAGTTTGTTTCTTTATTTCTTTTTTTATATGTTTCATTCTGGCTTTAATACATTCTAACATTCTAACTTTATTTTCATTCTTTCTTTCCTTGATTTATTTAATTCCATCTTTAATACCTTTTAACATTCTATCTTTTGTTTCTTTCTTTCTTTATATGTTTCATTCTAGCTTTAATACATTCTAACATTCTATCTTTAGTTTCTTTCTATCTTGATTTCTTACATTTTTGCTCTAATAAATTCTAACGATTTAGCTTTAGTTTTTCTTTCTTTCTTCTTTCTTTCTTTCTTGATTTCTTTCATTCTAGCTTTAATACCTTCTACATTCTATCTTTAGTTTCTTTCTTTTCTTTCTTGATATCTTTTATTCTAGCTTTAATACCTTTTAACATTGTATCTTTAGTTTCTTTCTTGATTTCTTTCATTCTAGCTTTAATACCTTCTAACACTCTTTCTTTAGTTTGTTTCTTTATTTCTTTCTCTATATGTTTCATTCTAGCTTTAATATATTCTAACATTCTAACTTATTTTCATTCTTTCTTTCTTGATATCTTTTCATTCTAGCTTTAATACCTTTTACATTCTTACTTTAGTTTCTTTCTTGATTTTTTTCTTGATTTATTTCATTCTAGCTTTAATACCCTCTAACATTCTATCTTTAGTTTCTTTCTTTCTTTCTTGATATCTTTCATTCTAGCTTTAATACCTTCTAACATTCTATCTGTAGTTTAATTCTTTCTTTCTTTATATCTTTCATTCTTGCTTTAATTCATTCTAACATTCTATCTTTAGTTTATTTATTTCTTTCTTTATATCTTTCATTCTAGCTTTAATACCTTCTAACATTCTATCTGTAGTTTATTTCTTTCTTTCTTTATATCTTTCATTCTTGCTTTAATTCATTCTAACATTCTATGTTTAGTTTCTTTCTTTCTTTCTTGATATCTTTCATTCTAGCTTTAATAAATTCTAACGTTCTATCTTTAGTTTCTTTCTTTCTTTCTTTCTTGATATCTTTCATTCTAGGTATAATACTTTTTAACATACTATCTTTAGTTTCTTCCTTTCTTCCTTTCTTTCTTTCTTGATATCTTTCATTCTAGCTGTAACAACTTCTAACGTTCTATCTTTAGTTTCCGTCTTTCTTTTTTTCTTTCTTTCTTGATTTCTTTCATTCTTGCTTTAATACCTTCTAACATTCTATCTTTTGTTTGTTTCTTTTTTTCTTTCTATATATGTTTCTTTCCAGCTTTAATACATTCCAACATTCTATCTTTAGTTTGCTTCTTTCTTTATTGATATCTTTCAATCTAGCTTTAATAACATCTAGCATTCTATTTTTAGTTTCTTCCTTTCTTTCTTGATCTTTTTCATTCTCATTTAAATACATTGTAACATTATATCTTTAGTTTCTTTCTATCTTTCTTGATTTATTTAATTCCATCTTTAATACCTTTTAACAATCTATCTTTTGTTTTTTTTCTTTCTTTCTTTATATGTTTCATTCTAGCTTTAATACATTCTAACATTCTATCTTTAGTTTCTTTCTATCTTGATTTCTTACTTTCTTGCTTTAATAAATTCTAATGTTTTATCTTTAGATTTTCTTTCTTTCTTCTTTCTTTCTTTCTTGATTTCTTTCATTCCATTCAATACCTTCTAACATTCTATCTCTAGTTTCTTTCTTTCTTGATTTCTTTCATTTTAGCTTAAATAACTTCTAAGATTCTATCTTTAGTTTCTTTCTTTTTTTCTTGATATCTTTCATTCTAGCTTTAATACCTTCTAACGTTCTGTCTTTAGTTTCTTTCTTTCTTTCTTGATATCTTTATTCTAGCTTTAATACCTTTTAACATTATATCTTTAGTTTCTTTCTTGATTTCTTTCATTCTAGCTTTAATACCTTCTAACACTCTTTCTTTAATTTTTTCTTTCTTTCTTTCTTTATATGTTTCATTCTTGCTTTAATATCTTCTAACATTCTATCATTTGTTTTTTTCTTTTTTCTTTCTATATATGTTTCATTCCAGCTTTAATACATTCTAACATTCTATCTTTAGTTTGTTTCTTTCTTTCTTTATTTCTTTCTTGATATCTTTCATTCTAGCTGTAACAACTTCTAACGTTCTATCTTTAGTTTCCGTCTTTCTTTCTTTCTTTCTTGATTTCTTTCGTTCTTGCTTTAATATCTTCTAACATTCTATCATTTGTTTTTTTCTTTTTTCTTTCTATATATGTTTCATTCCAGCTTTAATACATTCTAACATTCTATCTTTAGTTTGTTTCTTTCTTTATTGATATCTTTGAATCTAGCATTAATAACATCTAACATTCTATTTGTAGTTTCTTCCTTTCTTTCTTGATATTTTTCATTCTCAGTTTAATACCTTGTAACATTATATCTTTAGTTTCTTTCTTTCTTTCTTGATTTCTTTCATTCTAGCTTTAATACCTTCTAACATTCTATCTTTAATTTCTTTCTTTCTTTCTTTATATGTTTCATTCTAGCTTTAATACATTCTAACATTCTATCTTTAGTTTCTTTCTATCTTGATTTCTTACATTTTTGCTCTAATAAATTCTAACGATTTATCTTTAGTTTTTCTTTCTTTCTTCTTTCGTTCTTTCTTGATTTCTTTCATTCTAGCTTTAATACCTTCTAACATTCTATCTTTAGTTTCTTTCTTTCTTGATATCTTTCATTCTAGCTTTAATACCTTCTAACGTTCTATCTTTAGTTTCTTTCTTTCTTTCTTGATATCTTTTATTCTAGCTTTAATACCTTTTAACATTATATCTTTAGTTTCTTTCTTTCTTGATTTCTTTCATTCTAGCCTTCTAACACTCTTTCTTTAGTTTGTTTCTTTATTTCTTTCTTTATATGTTTCATTCTGGCTTTAATACATTCTAACATTCTAACTTTATTTTCATTCTTTCTTTCTTGATATCTTTCATTCTAGCTTTAATACCTTTTACATTCTAACTTTAGTTTCTTTCTTGATTTTTTAATCTTTAAAAAATTTCTTGATATCTTTCATTCTAGCTTTAATAAATTCTAACGTTCTATCTTTAGTTTCTTTCTTTCTTTCTTTCTTGATATCTTTCATTCTAGGTATAATACTTTCTAACATACTATCTTTAGTTTCTTCCTTTCTTCCTTTCTTTCTTTCTTGATATCTTTCATTCTAGCTGTAACAACTTCTAACGTTCTATCTTTAGTTTCCGTCTTTCTTTCTTTCTTTCTTTCTTGATTTCTTTCATTCTTGCTTTAATACCTTCTAACATTCTATCTTTTGTTTGTTTCTTTTTTCTTTCTATATATGTTTCTTTCCAGCTTTAATACATTCTAACATTCTATCTTTAGTTTGTTTCTTTCTTTATTGATATCTTTCAATCTAGCTTTAATAACATCTAGCATTCAATTTTTAGTTTCTTCCTTCCTGATATTTTTCATTCTCATTTTAATACATTGTAACATTATATCTTTAGTTTCTTTCTATCTTTCTTGATTTATTTAAATCCATCATTAATACCTTTTAACATTCTATCTTTTGTTTTTTTCTTTCTTTCTTTCTTTATATGTTTCATTCTAGCTTTAATACATTCTAACATTCTAACTTTAGTTTCTTTCTTTCTTTCTTGATATCTTTTAATCTCGCTTTAATAACATCTAACATTATATCTTTAATTTCTTTCTTTCTTTCTTGATTTCTTTCATTCTAGCTTTAATACCTTCTAACATTCTATCTTTAATTTCTTTCTATCTTTCTTGATTTATTTAATTCCATCTTTAATACCTTTTAACATTCTATATTTTGTTTGTTTGTTTATTTCTTTCTTTATATGTTTCATTCTAGCTTTAATACATTCTAACATTCTATCTTTAATTTCTTTCTATCTTGATTTCATTCCTTCTTGCTTTAATAAATTCTAACGTTTTATCTTTAGTTTTTCTTTCTTTCACCTTTCTTTCTTTCTTGATTTCTTTCATTCTAGCTTTAATACCATCTAACGTTCTATCTTTAGTTTCTTTCTTTCTTTCTTTCTTGATATCTTTCATTCTAGGTATAATACTTTCTAACATACTATCTTTAGTTTCTTTCTTTCTTTCTTTCTTTCTTGATATCTTTCATTCTAGCTGTAACAACTTCTAACGTTCTATCTTTTGTTTTTTTGTTTTTTTCTTTCTATATATGTTTCATTCCAGCTTTAATACATTCTAACATTCTATCTTTAGTTTGTTTCTTTCTTTATTGATATCTTTCAATCTAGCATTAATAACATCTAACATTCTATTTTTAGTTTCTTCCTTTCTTTCTTGATATTTTTCATTCTCAGTTTAATACATTGTAACATTATATCTTTAGTTTCTTTCTTTCTTTCTTGATTTCTTTCATTCTAGCTTTAATAACTTCTAACATTCTAACTTTAATTTCTTTCTATCTTTCTTGATTTATTTAATTCCATCTTTAATACCTTTTAACATTCTATCTTTTGTTTCTTTCTTTCTTTCTTTCTTTATATGTTTCATTTTCGCTTTAGTACATTCTAACATTCTATCTTTAGTTTCTTTCTATTTTGATTTCTTACATTTTTGCTCTAATAAATTCTAACGATTTATCATTAGTTTTTCTTTCTTCCTTCTTTCTTTCTTTCTTGATTTCTTTAATTCTAGCTTTAATACCTTCTAACATTCTATCTTTAGTTTCTTTCTTTCTTGATATCTTTCATTCTAGCTTTAATACCTTCTAACGTTCTATCTTTAGTTTCTTTATTTCTTTCTTGATATCTTTTATTCTAGCTTTAATACCTTTTAACATTATATCTTTAGTTTCTTTCTTTCTTGATTTCTTTCATTCTAGCTTTAATACCTTCTAACACTCTTTCTTTAGTTTGTTTCTTTATTTCTTTCTTTATATGTTTCATTCTAGCTTTAATACATTCTAACATTCTAACTTTATTTTCATTCTTTCTTTCTTGATTTATTTCATTCTAGCTTTAATACCTTCTAACATTCTATCTTTAGTTTCTTCCTTTCTTTCTTGATATCTTTCATTCTAGCTTTAATACATTCTAACATTCTATCTTTAGTTTATTTCTTTCTTTCTTTATATCTTTCATTCTAGCTTTAATTCATTCTAACATTCTATGTTTAGTTTCTTTCTTTCTTTCTTGATATCTTTCATTCTAGCTTTAATAAATTCTAACGTTCTATCTTTAGTTTCTTTCTTTCTTTCTTTCTTTCTTGATATCTTTCATTCTAGGTATAATACTATTTAACATACAATTTTTAGTTTCTTCCTTTCTTCCTTTCTTTCTCTCTTGATATCTTTCATTCTAGCTGTAACAACTTCTAACGTTCTATCTTTAGTTTCCGTCTTTCTTTCTTTCATTCTTTCTTTCTTGATTTCTTTCATTCTTGCTTTCATACCTTCTAACATTCTATCTTTTGTTTGTTTCTTTTTTCTTTCTATATGTTTCTTTCCAGCTGTAATACATTCTAACATTCTATCTTTAGTTTGTTTCTTTCTTTATTGATATCTTTCAATCTAGCTTTAATAACATCTAGCATTCAATTTTTAGTTTCTTCCTTCCTTTCTTGATATTTTTCATTCTCATTTTAATACATTGTAACATTATATCTTTAGTTTCTTTCTATCTTTCTTGATTTATTTAAATCCATCATTAATACCTTTTAACATTCTATCTTTTGTTTTTTTCTTTCTTTCTTTCTTTATGTTTCATTCTAGCTTTAATACATTCTAACATTCTAACTTTAGTTTCTTTCTTTCTTTCTTGATATCTTTTAATCTCGCTTTAATAACATCTAACATTATATCTTTAATTTCTTTCTTTCTTTCTTGATTTCTTTCATTCTAGCTTTAATACCTTCTAACATTCTATCTTTAATTTCTTTCTATCTTTCTTGATTTATTTAATTCCATCTTTAATACCTTTTAACATTCTATATTTTGTTTGTTTGTTTATTTCTTTCTTTATATGTTTCATTCTAGCTTTAATACATTCTAACATTCTATCTTTAATTTCTTTCTATCTTGATTTCATTCCTTCTTGCTTCAATAAATTCTAACGTTTTATCTTTAGTTTTTCTTTCTTTTACCTTTCTTTCTTTCTTGATTTCTTTCATTCTAGCTTTAATACCATCTAACGTTCTATCTTTAGTTTCTTTCTTTCTTTCTTTCTTGATATCTTTCATTCTAGGTATAATACTATTTAACATACAATTTTTAGTTTCTTCCTTTCTTCCTTTCTTTCTCTCTTGATATCTTTCATTCTAGCTGTAACAACTTCTAACGTTCTATCTTTAGTTTCCGTCTTTCTTTCTTTCATTCTTTCTTTCTTGATTTCTTTCATTCTTGCTTTAATACCTTCTAACATTCTATCTTTTGTTTGTTTCTTTTTTCTTTCTATATGTTTCTTTCCAGCTTTAATACATTCTAACATTCTATCTTTAGTTTGTTTCTTTCTTTATCGATATCTTTCAATCTAGCTTTAATAACATCTAGCATTCTATTTTAAGTTTCTTCCTTTCTTTCTTGATATTTTTCATTCTCATTTTAATACATTGTAACATTATATCTTTAGTTTCTTTCTATCTTTCTTGATTTATTTAATTCCATCTTTAATACCTTTTAACATTCTATCTTTTGTTTTTTTCTTTCTTTCTTTATATGTTTCATTCTAGCTTTAATACATTCTAACATTCTATCTTTAGTTTCTTTCTATCTTGATTTCTTACTTTCTTGCTTTAATAAATTCTAATGTTTTATCTTTAGTTTTTCTTTCTTTCTTCTTTCTTTCTTTCTTGATTTCTTTCATTCTAGCTTTAATACATTCTAACATTCTATCATTAGTTTCTTTCTTTCTTTCTTTTTTCTTGATTTCTTTCATTCTAGCTTTAATACCTTCTAACATTCTATCTTTAGTTTATTTCTTTCTTGATTTCTTTCATTTTAGCTTAAATAACTTCTAAGATTCTATCTTTAGTTTCTTTCTTTTTTTCTTGATATTTTTCATTCTAGCTTTAATACCTTCTAACGTTCGATCTTTAGTTTCTTTCTTTCTTTCTTGATATCTTTATACTAGCTTTAATACCTTTTAACATTATATCTTTAGTTTCTTTCGTTCTTGATATCTTTCATTCTAGCTTTAATACATTCTAACATTCTATCTTTAGTTTCTTTCTTTCTTTCTTGATATCTTTCATTCTAGCTTTAATAAATTCTAACGTTCTATCTTTAGTTTGTTTCTTTCTTTCTTTCTTGATATCTTTCATTCTTGGTATAATACTTTCTAACATACTATCTTTAGTTTCTTTCTTTCTTTCTTTCTTTCTTTATTGATATCTTTCATTCTAGCTGTAACAACTTCTAACGTTCTATCTTTAGTTTCCGTCTCTCTTTCTTTCTTTCTTGATTTCTTTCATTCTTTCTTTAATACCTTCTAACATTCTCTTTTGTTTATTTCTTTGTTTCTTTCTTTATATGTTTCATTCCAGCTTTAATACATTCTAACATTCTATCTTTAGTTTCTTTTTTTCATTCTTTCTTAGTTGATTTCTTTCATTATAGCTTTAATACCTTCTAACACTCTTTCTTTAGTTTGTTTCTTTATTTATTTCTTTAGATGTTTCATTCTAGCTTTAATACTTACTAACATTCTAAATTTAGTTTCTTTCTTTCTTTCTTGATATTTTTTAATCTCGCTTTAATAACATCTAACATTATATCTTTAGTTTCTTTCTTTCTTTCTTGATTTCTTTCATTCTAGCTTTAATACCTTCTAACGTTCTATCTTTAGTTTCTTTCTTTCTTTCTTTCTTGATATCTTTCATTCTAGGTATAATACTTTCTAACATACTATCTTTAGTTTCTTTCTTTCTTTCTTTCTTTCTTGATGTCTTTCATTCTAGCTGTAAAAACTTCTAACGTTCTATCTTTAGTTTCCGTCTTTCTTTCTTTCTTTCTTGATTTCTTTCATTCTTGCTTTAATATCTTCTAATATTCTATCTTTTGTTTTTTTCTTTTTTCTTTCTATATATGTTTCATTCCAGCTTTAATACATTCTAACATTCTATCTTTTGTTTGTTTCTTTCTTTATTGATATCTTTCAATCTAGCATTAATAACATCTAACATTCTATTTTTAGTTTCTTCCTTTCTTTCTTGATATTTTTCATTCTCAGTTTAATACATTGTAACATTATATCTTTCGTTTCTTTCTTTTTTGATTTCTTTCATTCAAGCTTTAATAAATTCTAACGTTCTATCTTTAGTTTCTTTTTTTCTTTCTTTCTTCCTTGATTTCTTTCATTATAGCTTTAATACCTTCTAACACTCTTTCTTTAGTTTGTTTCTTTATTTATTTCTTTATATGTTTCATTCTAGCTCTAATACCTTCTAACATTCTATCTTTTGTTTCTTTCTTTCTTTCTTGATATCTTTCATTCTAGCTTTAATACATTCTAACATTCTATCTTTAGTTTCTTTCTTTCTTTCTTGATATCTTTCATTCTAGCTTTAACAAATTGTAATGTTCTATCTTTAGTTTGTTTCTTTCTTTCTTTCTTGATATCTTTCATTTTTGGTATAATACTTTCTAACATACTATCTTTAGTTTCTTTCTTTCTTTCTTTCTTTCTTTCTTGATATCTTTCATTCTAGCTGTAACAACTTCTAACGTTCTATCTTTAGTTTCCGTCTCTCTTTCTTTCTTTCTTGATTTCTTTCATTCTTGCTTTAATACCTTCTAACATTCTCTTTTGTTTGTTTCTTTGTTTCTTTCTTTATATGTTTCATTCTTGCTTTAATACCTTCTAACACTCTTTCTTTAGTTTGTTTCTTTATTTATTTCTTTATATGTTTCATTCGAGCTTTAATACATTCTAACATTCTAACTTTAGTTTCTTTCTTTCTTTCTTGATATCTTTTAATCTCGCTTTAATAATATCTAACATTATGTCTTTAGTTTCTTTCTTTCTTTCTTGATTTCTTTCATTCTAGCGTTAATACCTTCTAACATTCTATCTTTAATTTCTTTCTATCTTTCTTGATTTATTTAATTCCATCTTTAATACCTTTTAACATTCTATCTTTTGTTTGTTTGTTTCTTTCTTTCTTTATATGTTTCATTCTAGCTTTAATACATTCTAACATTCTATCTTTAATTTCTTTCTATCTTGATTTCATTCATTCTTGCTTTAATAAATTCTAACGTTTTATCTTTAGTTTTTCTTTCTTTCATCTTTCTTTCTTTCTTGATTTCTTTCATTCTAGCTTTAATACCTTCTAACATTCTATCTTTAGTTTCTTTCTTTCTTTCTTGATTACTTTCTTTTTAGTTTCAATTACTTCTAACAATCTATCTTTAGTTTCTTTCTTTCTTTCTTGATATCTTTCATTCTAGCTTTAATACCTTCTAGCGTTCTATATTTTTTCATTCTTTCTTTCTTTCTTCATATCTTTTATTCTAGCTTTAATACCTTTTAACATTGTATCTCTCGTTTCTTTTTTTCTTGATTTCTTTCATTCTAGCCTTAATACCTTCTTACATTCAATCATTAGTTTCTTTCATTCTATCTTTATTTCTTTCATTCTAGCTTTAATACATTCTAACATTCTATCTTTAGTTTGTTTCTTTCTTTATTGATATCTTTCATTCTAGTTTTAATAACATCTCACATTCTATCTTTAGTTTCTTTCTTTCTTTCTTGATTTCTTACATTCTTGCTTTAATAAATTCTAACGTTTTATCTTTAGTTTTTCTTTCTTTCTTCTTTCTTTCTTTCTTGATTTCTTTCATTCTAGCTTTAATACCTTCTAACATTCTGTCTTTAGTTTCTTTCTTTCTTTCTTGATTACTTTCTTTTTAGTTTCAATTACTTCTAACAATCTATCTTTAGTTTCTTTCTTTCTTGATATCTTTCATTCTAGCTTTAATACCTTCTAGCGTTCTATATTTTTTCTTTCTTTCTTTCTTTCTTCATATCTTTTATTCTAGCTTTAATACCTTTTAACATTATATCTTTAGTTTCTTTCTTTCTTGATTTCTTTCATTCTAGCCTTAATACCTTCTTACATTCAATCATTAGTTTCTTTCATTCTATCTTTATTTCTTTCATTCTAGCTTTAATACATTCTAACATTCTATCTTTAGTTTCTCTCTTTCTTTCTTTCTTGATATCTTTCATTTTAGCTGTAACAACTTCTAACGTTCTATCTTTAGTTTCCGTCTCTCTTTCATTCTTTCTTTCTTGTTTTCATTCATTCTTGCTTTAATACCTTCTAAGATTCTATCTTTAGTTTGTTACTTTGTTTCTTTCTTGGTATGTTTCATTCCAGCTTTAATACATTCTAACATTCTATCTTTAGTTTGTTTCTTTATTTATTGATATCTTTCATTCTAGCTTTAATAACATCTAATATTCTATCTTTAGTTTCTTTCTTTCTTTCTTGATTTCTTAAATTCTTGCTTTAATAAATTCTAACGTTTTATCTTTAGTTTTTCTTTCCTTCTCCTTTCTTTCTTTCTTGATTTCTTTCATTCTAGCTTTAAAACCTAACATTCTATCTTTAGTTTCTTTCTTTCTTTCTTTATATGTTTCATTCTAGCTTTAATACATTCTTACATTCTATCTTAGTTTGTTTCTTTCTTTCTTCCTTGATTTCTTTCATTCTAGCTTTAATACCTTCTAACACTCTTTCTTTACTTTCTTTCTTTCTTTCTTGATTTCTTACATTCTACCTTTAATAAATTCTAACGTTCTATCTTTAGTTTCTCTCTTTCTTTCTTTCTTGATATCTTTCATTCTAGCTGTAACAACTTCTAACGTTCTATCTTTAGTTTCCGTCTCTCTTTCTTTTTTCTTTCTTGTTTTCTTTCATTCTTGCTTTAATACCTCCTAACATTCTATCTTTAGTTTGTTTCTTTGTTTCTTTCTATATATGTTTCATTCTAGCTTTAATACATTCTAACATTCTATCTTTAGTTTGATTCTTTATCGATATCTTTCATTCTAGCTTTAATAACATCTAAAATTCTATCTTTAGTTTCTTTCTTTCTTTCTTGATTTCTTACATTCTTGCTTTAATAAATTCTAACGTTTTATCTTCTGTTTTTCTTTCCTTCTTCTTTCTTTCTTGATTTCTTTCATTCTAGCTTTAAAACCTTCTAACATTCTATCTTTAGTTTCTTTCTTTCTTTCTTTCTTTCTTGATTTCTTACATTCTAGCTTTAATACCTTCTAACATTCTATCTTTAGTTTCTTTCTTTCTTTCTTTCTTTCTTACATTCTTGCTTTAATAAATTCTAACGTTTTATCTTTAGTTTTTCTTTCTTTCTTCTTTCTTTCTTTCTTGATTTCTTTCATTCTAGCTTTAACACCTTCTAACATTCTGTCTTTAGTTTCTCTCTTTCTTTCTTGATATCTTTCATTCTAGCTTTAATACCTTCTAGCGTTTTATCTTTTCTTTCTTTCTTTCTTTCTTTCTTTCTTCATATCTTTTATTCTAGCTTTAATACCTTTTAACATTATATCTTTAGTTTCTTTCTTTCTTGTTTTCTTTCATTCTAGCCTTAATACCTTCTTACATTCAATCATTAGTTTCTTTCTTTCTTTCTTTCTTGATATCTTTCATTCTAGCTGTAGCAACTTCTAACGTTCTATCTTTAGTTTCCGTATCTCTTTCTTTCTTTCTTTCTTGATTTCTTACATTATTGCTTTAATAAATTCTAACGTTTTATCTTTAGTTTTTCTGTCCTTCTTCTTTCTTTCTTTCTTGATTTCTTTCATTGTAGCTTTAAAACCTTCTAACATTCTATCTTTAGTTTCTTTCTCTCTCTCTTTCTTCAGTTCTTACATTCTAGCTTTAATACCTTCTAACATTCTATCTTTAGTTTCTTTCTTTCTTTCTTGATTTCTTACATTCTTGATTTAATAGATTCTAACGTTTTATCTTTAGTTTTTCTTTCTTTCTTGTTTTTTTCTTTCTTGATTTCTTTCATTCTAGCTTTAATACCTTCTAACATTCTGTCATTAGTTTTTTTCTTTCTTTCTTGATTTCTTTCATTTTAGCTTCAATTACTTCTAAGAATCTATCTTTAGTTTCTTTCTTTCTTTCTTGATATCTTTCATTCTTGCTCTAATTCCTTCTAGCGTTCTATCTTTTCTTTCTTTCTTTCTTTCTTCATATCTTTTATTCTATCTTTAATACCTTTTAACCTTATATCTTTAGTTTCTTTCTTTCTTTATTTCTTTCATTCTAACTTTAATACATTCTAACATTCTATCTTTAGTTTCTCTGTTTCTTTCTTTCTTGATATCTTTCATTCTAGCTGTAGCAACTTCTAACGTTCTATCTTTAGTTTCCGTATCTCTTTCTTTCTTTCTTTCTTGTTTTCATTCATTCTTGCTTTAATACCTTCTAACATTCTATCTTTAGTTTGTTTCTTTGTTTCTTTCTTTATATGTTTCATTCCAGCTTTAATACATTCTAACATTCTATCTTTTGTTTGTTTCTTTCTTTATTGATATCTTTCATTCTAGCTTTAATAACATCTAACATTCTATCTTTAGTTTCATTCTTTCTTTCTTGATATCTTTCATTCCAGCTTTAATACATTCTAACATTCTATGTTTAGTTTCTTTCTTTCTTGATTTCTTTCATTCTAGCTTTAATACCTTCTTACATTCAATCATTAGTTTCTTTCTTTCTTTCTTGATTTCTTTCATTCTAGCTTTAATACCTTCAAACATTCTATCTTTCGTTTGTTTCTTACTTTTTTTCTTGATTTCCTTCATTCCAGCTTTAATAACTTTTAACATTCTATCCTTAGTTTGGTTCTTTTTCTCGTCGTATTTTTAATTTTAGCTTTAATATATTCTAACATTCTATCTTTAGTTTGTTTCTTTCTTTCTTTATTAATACCTTTCATTCTAACTTTAATACCTTCTAGGATTCTGTCTTTAGTTTCTTTCTTTCTTTCTTTCTTTATATGTTTCATTCTAGCTTTAATACATTCTTACATTCTATCTTAGTTTCTTTCTTTCTTTCTTCCTTGATTTCTTTCATTCTAGCCTTAATACCTTTTAACACTCTTTCTTTAGTTTGTATCTTTATTTCTTTCTTTATATGTTTCATTCTAGCTTTTATACCTTTTAACATTCTAACTATAGTTTCGTTCTTGATTTCTTTCTTGATTTATTTCAGTCTAGCTTTAATACCTTCTAACATTCTATCTTTAGTTTCTTTCTTTCTTTCTTGATATCTTTCATTCTAGCTTTAATACATTCTAACATTCTATCTTTAGTTTCTTTCTTTCTTGATATCTTTCATTCTAGCTTTAATACATTCTAACATTCTATCTTTAGTTTCTTTCTTTCTTGATTTCTTTCATTCTAGCTTTAATACCTTCTTACATTCAATCATTAGTTTCTTTCTTTCTTTCTTGATTTCTTTCATTCTAGCTTTAATACCTTCAAACATTCTATCTTTAGATTGCTTCTTACTTTTTTTCTTGATTTCCTTCATTCTAGCTTTAATAACTTTTAACATTCTATCTTTAGTTTGTTTCTTTTTCTCTTCGTATTTTTAATTTTAGCTTTAATATATTCTAACATTCTATCTTTAGTTTGTTTCTTTCTTTCTTTATTAATACCTTTCATTCTAACTTTAATACCTTCTAAGATTCTGTCTTTAGTTTCTTTCTATCTTTCTTTCTTTATATGTTTCTTTCTACCTTTAATACATTCTTACATTCTATCTTATTTTTTTTCTTTCTTTCTTCCTTGATTTCTTTCATTCTAGCTTTAATACCTTCTTTCTTTAGTTTGTTTCTTTATTTCTTTCTTTATATGTTTCATTCTAGCTTTAATACATTCTACCATTCTAACTTTAGTTTCTTTCTTTCTTGATATCTTTCATTCTAGCTTTAATACCTTTTAACATTCTAACTTAAGTTTCTTTCTTGATGTCTTTCTTGATTTATTTCATTCTAGCTTTAAAACCTTCTAACATTCTATCATTAGTTTCTCTCTTTCTTTCTTTCATCATATCTTTCATTCTAGCTGTAACAATTTCTAACGTTCTATCTTTAGTTTCCTTCTCTCTTTATTTCTTTCTTTCTTGTTTTCTTTCATTCTTGCTTTAATACCTCCTAACATTCTATCTTTAGTTTGTTTCTTTGTTTCTTTCTTAATATGTTTCATTCCACCTTTAATACTTTCTAACATTCTATCTTTAGTTTCTTTCTTTCTTTCTTGATTTCTTACATTCTTGCTTTAATAAATTCTAACGTTTTATCTTTAGTTTTTCTTTCCTTCTTCTTTCTTTCTTTCTTTCATTCTAGCTTTAAAACCTTCTAACATTCTATCTTTAGTTTCTTTCTTTCTTCCTTCCTTTCTTGATTTCTTTCATTCTAGCTTTAATACCTTCTAACATTCTGTCTTTAGTTTCTTTCTTTCTTTCTTGATTTCTTTCTTTTTTGTTTCAATTACTTTTAACAATCTATTTTTAGTTTCTTTCTTTCTTTCTTGATATCTTTCATTCTACCTTTAATACCTTCTAGCGTTCTATCTTTAGTTTCTTTTTTTCTTTCTTGATATCTTTTATTCTAGCTTTAATACCTTTTAACATTATATCTTTACTTTCTTTCTTTCTTGATTTCTTTCATTCTAGCCTTAATACCTTCTTACATTCAATCATTAGTTTCTTTCTTTCTATCTTTATTTCTTTCATTCTGGCTTTAATACATTCTAACGATCTATCTTTAGTTTCCGTCTCTCTTTCATTCTTTCTTTCTTGTTTTCATTCATTCTTGCTTTAATACCTTCTAACATTCTATCTTTAGTTTGTTATTTTGTTTCTTTCTTTATATGTTTCATTCCAGCTTTAATACATTCTAACATTCTATCTTTAGTTTGTTTCTTTCTTTATTGATATCTTTCATTCTAGCTTTAATAACATCTAATATTCTATCTTTAGTTTCTTTCTTTCTTTCTTGATTTCTTACATTCTTGCTTTAATAAATTCTAACGTTTTATCTTTAGTTTTTCTTTCCTTCTTCTTTCTTTCTTTCTTGATTTCTTTCATTCTAGCTTTAAAACCTAACATTCTATCTTTAGTTTCTTTCTTTCTTTATATGTTTCATTCTAGCTTTAATACATTCTTACATTCTATCTTAGTTTGTTTCTTTCTTTCTTCCTTGATTTCTTTCATTCTAGCTTTAATACCTTCTAACACTCTTACTTTAGTTTCTTTCTTTCTTTCTTGATTTCTTTCATTGTAGCTTTAAAACCTTCTAACATTCTATCTTTAGTTTCTTTCTCTCTCTCTTTCTTGATTTCTTACATTCTAGCTTTAATACCTTCGAACATTCTATCTTTAGTTTCTTTCTTTCTTTCTTGATTTCTTACATTCTTGATTTAATAGATTCTAACGTTTTATCTTTAGTTTTTCTTTCTTTCTTGTTTCTTTCTTTCTTGATTTCTTTCATTCTAGCTTTAATACCTTCTAACATTCTGTCATTAGTTTTTTTCTTTCTTTCTTGATTTCTTTCATTTTAGCTTCAATTACTTCTAAGAATCTATCTTTAGTTTCTTTCTTTCTTTCTTGATATCTTTCATTCTTGCTCTAATTCCTTCTAGCGTTCTATCTTTTCTTTCTTTCTTTCTTTCTTCATATCTTTTATTCTAGCTTTAATACCTTTTAACCTTATATCTTTAATTTCTTTCTTTCTTTATTTCTTTCATTCTAACTTTAATACATTCTAACATTCTATCTTTAGTTTCTCTGTTTCTTTCTTTCTTGATATCTTTCATTCTAGCTGTAGCAACTTCTAACGTTCTATCTTTAGTTTCCGTATCTCTTTCTTTCTTTCTTTCTTGTTTTCATTCATTCTTGCTTTAATACCTTCTAACATTCTATCTTTAGTTTGTTTCTTTGTTTCTTTCTTTATATGTTTCATTCCAGCTTTAATACATTCTAACATTCTATCTTTTGTTTGTTTCTTTCTTTATTGATATCTTTCATTCTAGCTTTAATAACATCTAACTTTCTATCTTTAGTTTCATTCTTTCTTTCTTGATATCTTTCATTCCAGCTTTAATACATTCTAACATTCTATGTTTAGTTTCTTTCTTTCTTGATTTCTTTCATTCTAGCTTTAATACCTTCTTACATTCAATCATTAGTTTCTTTCTTTCTTTCTTGATTTCTTTCATTCCAGCTTTAATACCTTCAAACATTCTATCTTTCGTTTGTTTCTAACTTTTTTCTTGATTTCCTTCATTCCAGCTTTAATAACTTTTAACATTCTATATTTAGTTTGTTTCTTTTTCTCGTCGTATTTTTAATTTTAGCTTTAATATATTCTAACATTCTATCTTTAGTTTGTTTCTTTCTTTCTTTATTAATACCTTTCATTCTAACTTTAATACCTTCTAAGATTCTGTCTTTAGTTTCTTTCTTTCTTTCTTTCTTTCTTTATATGTTTCATTCTAGCTTTAATACATTCTTACATTCTATCTTAGTTTCTTTCTTTCTTTCTTCCTTGATTTCTTTCATTCTAGCTTTAATACTTTCTAACACTCTTTCTTTAGTTTGTATCTTTATTTCTTTCTTTATATGTTTCATTCTAGCTTTTATACCTTTTAACATTCTAACTTTAGTTTCGTTCTTGATTTCTTTCTTGATTTATTTCATTCTAGCTTTAATACCTTCTAACATTCTATCTTTAGTTTCTTTCTTTCTTGATATCTTTCATTCTAGCTTTAATACATTCTAACATTCTATCTTTAGTTTCTTTCTTTCTTGATTTCTTTCATTCTAGCTTTAATACCTTCTTACATTCAATCATTAGTTTCTTTCTTTCTTCCTTGATTTCTTTCATTCTAGCTTTAATACCTTCTTTCTTTAGTTTGTTTCTTTATTTCTTTCTTTATATGTTTCATTCTAGCTTTAATACATTCTACCATTCTAACTTTAGATTCTTTCTTTCTTGATATCTTTCATTCTAGCTTTAATACCTTTTAACATTCTAACTTAAGTTTCTTTCTTGATGTCTTTCTTGATTTATTTCATTCTAGCTTTAAAACCTTCTAACATTCTATCTTTAGTTTCTTTCTTTCTTTCTTGATATCTTTCATTCTACGTTTAATACCTTCTAGCGTTCTATCTTTAGTTTCTTTTTTTCTTTCTGGATATCTTTTATTCTAGCTTTAATTCCTTTTAACATTATATCTTTAGTTTCTTTCTTTCTTGATTTCTTTCATTCTAGCCTTAATACCTTCTTACATTCAATCATTAGTTTCTTTCTTTCTATCTTTATTTCTTTCATTCTGGCTTTAATACATTCTAACGATCTATCTTTAGTTTCCGTCTCTCTTTCATTCTTTCTTTCTTTCTTGTTTTCATTCATTCTTGCTTTAATACCTTCTAACATTCTATCTTTAGTTTGTTTCTTTGTTTCTTTCTTTATATGTTTCATTCCAGCTTTAATACATTCTAACATTCTATCTTTTGTTTGTTTCTTTCTTTATTGATATCTTTCATTCTAGCTTTAATAACATCTAACATTCTATCTTTAGTTTCATTCTTTCTTTCTTGATATCTTTCATTCCAGCTTTAATACGTTCTAAAATTCTATCTTTAGTTTCTTTCTTTCTTGATATCTTTCATTCTAGCTTTAATACATTCTAACATTCTATCTTTAGTTTCTTTCTTTCTTGATTTCTTTCATTCTAGCTTTAATACCTTCTTACATTCAATCATTAGTTTCTTTCTTTCTTTCTTGATTTCTTTCATTCTAGCTTTAATACCTTCAAACATTCTATCTTTCGTTTGTTTCTTACTTTTTTTCTTGATTTCCTTCATTCCAGCTTTAATAACTTTTAACATTCTATCTTTAGTTTGTTTCTTTTTCTCGTCGTATTTTTAATTTTAGCTTTAATATATTCTAACATTCTATCTTTAGTTTGTTTCTTTCTTTCTTTATTAATACCTTTCATTCTAACTTTAATACCTTCTAAGATTCTGTCTTTAGTTTCTTTCTTTCTTTCTTTCTTTATATGTTTCATTCTAGCTTTAATACATTCTTACATTCTATCTTAGTTTCTTTCTTTCTTTCTTCCTTGATTTCTTTCATTCTAGCTTCAATACCTTCTAACACTCTTTCTTTAGTTTGTATCTTTATTTCTTTCTTTATATGTTTCCTTCTAGCTTTTATACCTTTTAACATTCTAACTTTAGTTTCGTTCTTGATTTCTTTCTTGATTTATTTCATTCTAGCTTTAATACCTTCTAACATTCTATCTTTAATTTCTTTCTTTCTTTCTTGATATCTTTCATTCTAGCTTTAATACATTCTAACATTCTATCTTTAGTTTCTTTCTTTCTTGATATCTTTCATTCTAGCTTTAATACATTCTAACATTCTATCTTTAGTTTCTTTCTTTCTTGATTTCTTTCATTCTAGCTTTAATACCTTCTTACATTCAATCATTAGTTTCTTTCTTTCTTTCTTGATTTCTTTCATTCTAGCTTTAATACCTTCAAACATTCTATCTTTAGATTGTTTCTTACTTTTTTTCTTGATTTCCTTCATTCTAGCTTTAATAACTTTTAACATTCTATCTTTAGTTTGTTACTTTTTCTCTTCGTATTTTTAATTTTAGCTTTAATATATTCTAACATTCTATCTTTAGTTTGTTTCTTTCTTTCTTTATTAATACCTTTCATTCTAACTTTAATACCTTCTAAGATTCTGTCTTTAGTTTCTTTCTTTCTTTCTTTCTTTATATGTTTCTTTCTAGCTTTAATACATTCTTACATTCTATCTTATTTTTTTTCTTTCTTTCTTCCTTGATTTCTTTCATTCTAGCTTTAATAACTTCTAACACTCTTTCTTTAGTTTGTTTCTTTATTTCTTTCTTTATATGTTTCATTCTAGCTTTAATACATTCTACCATTCTAACTTTAGTTTCTTTCTTTCTTGATATCTTTCATTCTAGCTTTAATACCTTTTAACATTCTAACTTAAGTTTCTTTCTTGATGTCTTTTTTGATTTATTTCATTCTAGCTTTAAAACCTTCTAACATTCTATCTTTAGTTTCTTTCTTTCTTTCTTGATATCTTTCATTCTATCTTTAATACATTCTAACATACTATCTTTAGTTTCTTTCTTTCTATCTTGATTTCTTACATTCTACCTTTAATAAATTCTAACGTTCTATCATTAGTTTCTCTCTTTCTTTCTTTCATGATATCTTTCATTCTAGCTGTAACAATTTCTAACGTTCTATCTTTAGTTTCTGTCTCTCTTTCTTTCTTTCTTTCTTGTTTTCTTTCATTCTTGATTTAATACCTCCTAACATTCTATCTTTAGTTTGTTTCTTTGTTTCTTTCTTAATATGTTTCATTCCACCTTTAATACTTTCTAACATTCTATCTTTAGTTTCTTTCTTTCTTTCTTGATATGTTACATTCTTGCTTTAATAAATTCTAACGTTTTATCTTTAGTTTTTCTTTCCTTCTTTCTTTCTTTCTTGATTTCTTTCATTCTAGCTTTAAAACCTTCTAACATTCTATCTTTAGTTTCTTTCTTTCTTCCTTCCTTTCTTGATTTCTATCATTCTAGCTTTAATACCTTCTAACATTCTATCTTTAGTTTCTTTCTTTCTTTCTTGATATCTTTCATTCTACCTTTAATACCTTCTAGCGTTCTATCTTTAGTTTCTTTTTTTCTTTCTTGATATCTTTTATTCTAGCTTTAATACCTTTTAACATTATATCTTTAGTTTCTTTCTTTCTTGATTTCTTTCATTCTAGCCTTAATACCTTCTTACATTCAATCATTAGTTTCTTTCTTTCTATCTTTATTTCTCTCATTCTAGCTTTAATACATTCTAACGATCTATCTTTAGTTTCCGTCTCTCTTTCATTCTTTCTTTCTTGTTTTCATTCATTCTTGCTTTAATACCTTCTAACATTCTATCTTTAGTTTGTTACTTTGTTTCTTTCTTTATATGTTTCATTCCAGCTTTAATACATTCTAACATTCTATCTTTAGTTTGTTTCTTTCTTTATTGATATATTTCATTCTAGCTTTAATAACATCTAATATTCTATCTTTAGTTTCTTTCTTTCTTTCTTGATTTCTTACATTCTTGCTTTAATAAATTCTAACGTTTTATCTTTAGTTTTTCTTTCCTTCTTCTTTCTTTCTTTCTTGATTTCTTTCATTCTAGCTTTAAAACCTAACATTCTATCTTTAGTTTCTTTCTTTCTTTCTTTATATGTTTCATTCTAGCTTTAATACATTCTTACATTCTATCTTAGTTTGTTTCGTTCTTTCTTCCTTGATTTCTTTCATTCTAGCTTTAATACCTTCTAACACTCTTTCTTTAGTTTCTTTCTTTCTTTCTTGATTTCTTACATTCTACCTTTAATAAATTCTAACGTTCTATCTTTAGTTTCTCTCTCTCTTTCTATCTTGATATCTTTCATTCTAGCTGTAACAACTTCTAACGTTCTATCCTTAGTTTCCGTCTCTCTTTCTTTTTTCTTTCTTGTTTTCTTTCATTCTTGCTTTAATACCTCCTAACATTCTATCTTTAGTTTGTTTCTTTGTTTCTTTCTTTATATGTTTCATACCAGCTTTAATACATTCTAACATTCTATCTTTAGTTTGATTCTTTCTTTATTGATATCATTCATTCTAGCTTTAATAACATCTAACATTCTATCTTTAGTTTCTTTCTTTCTTTCTTGATTTCTTACATTCTTGCTTTAATAAATTCTAACGTCTTATCTTCAGTTTTTCTTTCCTTCTTTCTTTCTTGATTTCTTACATTCTAGCTTTAATACCTTCTAACATTCTATCTTTATTTTCTTTCTTTCTTTATTTCTTACATTCTTGCTTTAATAAATTCTAACTTTTTATCTTTAGTTTTTCTTTCTTTCTTCTTTCTTTCTTTCTTGATTTCTTTCATTCTAGCTTTAATAACTTCTAACATTCTGTCTTTAGTTTCTTTCTTTCTTTCTTGATTTCTTTCATTTTAGCTTCAATTACTTCTAAGAATCTATCTTTAGTTTCTTTCTTTCTTTCTTGATATCTTTTATTCTAGCTTTAATACCTTTTAACATTATATCTTTAGTTTCTTTCTTTCTTGATTTCTTTCATTCTAGCTTTAATACCTTCTAACATTCTATCTTTAGTTTCTTTCTTTCTTGATATCTTTCATTCTAGCTTTAATACATTTTAACATTCTATCTTTAGTTTCTTTCTTTCTTTCTTGATATCTTTAATTCTAACTTTAATAAATTCTAACGTTCTTTCTTTAGTTTGTTTCTTTCTTAATATCTTTCATTCTTGGTATAATATTTTCTAACATACTATCTTTAGTTTCTTTCTTTCCTTCTTTCTTTCTTTCTTGATATCTTTCATTCTAGCTGTAACAACTTCTAATGTTCTATCTTTAGTTTACATCTTTCTTTCTTTCTTTCTTGATTTCTTTCATTCTTGTTTTAATACCTTCTAACATTCTCTTTGGTTTGTTTCTTTGTTTCTTTCTTTATATGTTTCATTCCAGCTTTAATACATTCTAACATTCTATCTTTAGTTTCTTTTTTTCTTTCTTTCTTCCTTGATTTCTTTCATTATAGCTTTAATACCTTCTAACACTCTTTCTTTAGTTTGTTTCTTTATTTATTTCTTTATATGTTTCATTCGAGCTTTAATACATTCTAACATTCTAACTTTAGTTTCTTTCTTTCTTTCTTGATATCTTTTAATCTCGCTTTAATAACATCTAACATTATATCTTTAATTTCTTTCTTTCTTTCTTGAATGCTTTCATTCTAGCTTTAATACCTTCTAACATTCTATCTTTAATTTCTTTCTATCTTTCTTGATTTATTTAATTCCATCTTTAATACCTTTTAACATTCTATCTTTTGTTTCTTTCTTTCTTTCTTTCTTTATATGTTTCATTCTAGCTTTAATACATTCTGACATTCTATCTTTAATTTCTTTCTATCTTGATTTCATTCATTCTTGCTTTAATAAATTCTAACGTTTTATCTTTAGTTTTTCTTTCTTTCATCTTTCTTTCTTTCTTGATTTCTTTCATTCTAGCTTTAATACCTTCTAACATTCTATCTTTAGTTTCTTTCTTTCTTTCTTGATTACTTTCTTTTTAGTTTCAATTACTTCTAACAATCTATCTTTAGTTTCTTTCTTTCTTTCTTGATATCTTTCATTCTAGCTTTAATACCTTCTAGCGTTCTATATTTTTTCATTCTTTCTTTCTTTCTTCATATCTTTTTTTCCAGCTTTAATACCTTTTAACATTATATCTCTGGTTTCTTTTTTTCTTGATTTCTTTCATTCTAGCCTTAATACCTTCTTACATTCAATCATTAGTTTCTTTCATTCTATCTTTATTTCTTTCATTCTAGCTTTAATACATTCTAACATTCTATCTTTAGTTTCTCTCTTTCTTTCTTTCTTGATATCTTTCATTTTAACTGTAACAACTTCTAACGTTCTATCTTTAGTTTCCGTCTCTCTTTCATTCTTTCTTTCTTGTTTTCATTCATTCTTGCTTTAATACCTTCTAACATTCTATCTTTAGTTTGTTACTTTGTTTCTTTCTTTATATGTTTCATTCCAGCTTTAATAGATTCTAACATTCTATCTTTAGTTTGTTTCTTTATTTATTGATATCTTTCATTCTAGCTTTAATAACATCTCACATTCTATCTTTCTTGCTTTCTTTCTTTCTTGATTTCTTACATTCTTGCTTTAATAAATTCGAACGTTTTATCTTTAGTTTTTCTTTCCTTCTTCTTTCTATCTTTCTTGATTTCTTTCATTCCAACTTTAAAACCTTCTAACATTCTATCTTTAGTTTCTTTCTTTCTTTCTTTATATGTTTCATTCTAGCTTTAATACATTCTTACATTCTATCTTAGTTTCTTTCTTTCTTTCTTCCTTGATTTCTTTCATTCTAGCTTTAATACCTTCTAACACTCTTTCTTTAGTTTCTTTCTTTCTTTCTTGATTTCTTACATTCTCCCTTTAATAAATTCTAACGTTCTATCTTTAGTTTCTCTCTTTCTTTCTTTCTTGTTTTCATTCATTCTTGCTTTAATACCTTCTAAGATTCTATCTTTAGTTTGTTTCTTTGTTTCTTTCTTTATATGTCTCTTTCCAGCTTTAAAACAATCTAACATTCTATCTTTTGTTTGTTTCTTTCTTTCTTGATTTCTTTCATTGTAGCTTTAATACCTTCTTACATTCAATCATTAGTTTCTTTCTTTCTTTCTTGATTTCTTTCATTCTAGCTTTAATACGTTCAAACATTCTATCTTTCGTTTGTTTCTTACTTTTTTTCTTGATTTACTTCATTTCAGCTTTAATAACTTTTAACATTCTATCTTTAGTTTGTTTCTTTTTCTCTTCGTATTTTTAATTTTAGCTTTAATATATTCTAACATTCTATCTTTAGTTTGTTTCTTTCTTTCTTTATTAATACCTTTCATTCTAACTTTAATACCTTCTAAGATTCTGTCTTTAGTTTCTTTCTTTCTTTCTTTCTTTCTTTCTTTCTTTCTTTATATGTTTCATTCTAGCTTTAATACATTCTTACATTCTATCTTAGTTTCTTTCTTTCTTTCTTCCTTGATTTCTTTCATTCTAGCTTTAATACCTTCTAACACTCTTTCTTTAGTTTGTATCTTTATTTCTTTCTTTATATGTTTCATTCTAGCTTTTATACCTTTTAACATTCTAACTTTAGTTTCGTTCTTGATTTCTTTCGTGATTTATTTCATTCTAGCTTTAATACCTTCTAACATTCTATCTTTAGTTTCTTTCTTTCTTTCTTGATATCTTTCATTCTAGCTTTAATACATTCTAACATTCTATCTTTAGTTTCTTTCTTTCTTGATATCTTTCATTCTAGCTTTAATACATTCTAACATTCTATCTTTAGTTTCTTTCTTTCTTGATATCTTTCATTCTAGCTTTACTACATTCTAACATTCTATCTTTAGTTTCTTTCTTTCTTGATTTCTTTCATTCTAGCTTTAATACCTTCTTACATTCAATCATTAGTTTCTTTCTTTCTTTCTTGATTTCTTTCCTTCTAGCTTTGATACCTTCAAACATTCTATCTTTAGTTTGTTTCTTACTTTTTTTCTTGATTTCCTTCATTCTAGCTTTAATACATTCTACCATTCTATCTTTAGTTTCTCTCTTTCTTTCTTTCTTGATATCTTTCATTTTAGCTGTAACAACTTCTAACGTTCTATCTTTAGTTTCCGTCTCTCTTTCATTCTTTCTTTCTTGTTTTCATTCATTCTTGCTTTAATACCTTCTAACATTCTATCTTTAGTTTGTTACTTTGTTTCTTTCTTTATATGTTTCATTCCAGCTTTAATAGATTCTAACATTCTATCTTTAGTTTGTTTCTTTATTTATTGATATCTTTCATTCTAGCTTTAATAACATCTAATATTCTATCTTTAGTTTCTTTCTTTCTTTCTTGATTTCTTAAATTCTTGCTTTAATAAATTCTAACGTTTTATCTTTAGTTTTTCTTTCCTTCTTCTTTCTTTCTTTCTTGATTTCTTTCATTCTAGCTTTAAAACCTAACATTCTATCTTTAGTTTCTTTCTTTCTTTCTTTATATATTTCATTCTAGCTTTAATACATTCTTACATTCTATCTTAGTTTGTTTCTTTCTTTCTTCCTTGATTTCTTTCATTCTAGCTTTAATACCTTCTAACACTCTTTCTTTACTTTCTGTCTTTCTTTCTTGATTTCTTACATTCTACCTTTAATAAATTCTAACTTTCTATCGTTAGTTTCTCTCTTTCTTTCTTTCTTGATATCTTTCATTCTCGCTGTAACAATTTCTACAATTCTATCTTTAGTTTCCGTCTCTCTTTCTTTCTTTCTTTCTTGTTTTCTTTCATTCTTGCTTTAATACCTCCTAACATTCTATCTTTAGTTTGTTTCTTTGTTTCTTTCTTAATATGTTTCATTCCACCTTTAATACTTTCTAACATTCTATCTTTAGTTTCTTTCTTTCTATCTTGATTTCTTACATTCCTGCTTTAATAAATTCTAACGTTTTATCTTTAGTTTTTCTTTCCTTCTTCTTTCTTTCTTTCTTGATTGCTTTCATTCTAGCTTTAAAACCTTTTAACATTCTATCTTTAGTTTCTTTCTTTCTTTCTTCCTTTCTTGATGTCTTTCATTCTAGCTTTAATACCTTCTAACATTCTATCTTTAGTTTCTTTCTTTCTTTCTTGATTTCTTACATTCTTGCTTTAATAAATTCTAACGTTTTATCTTTAGTTTTTCTTTCTTTCTTCTATCTTTCTTTCTTGATTTCTTTCATTCTAGCTTTAATACCTTCTAACATTCTGTCTTTAGTTTCTTTCTTTCTTTCTTGATTGCTTTCTTTTTAGTTTCAATTACTTCTAACAATCTATCTTTAGTTTCTTTCTTTCTTTCTTGATATCTTTCATTCTACCTTTAATACCTTCTAACGTTCTATCTTTAGTTTCTTTTTTTCTTTCTTGATATCTTTTATTCTAGCTTTAATACCTTTTAACATTCTATCTTTAGTTTCTCTCTTTCTTTCTTTCTTGATAACTTTCATTTTAGCTGTAACAACTTTTAACGTTCTATCTTTAGTTTCCGTCTCTCTTTCATTCTTTCTTTCTTGTTTTCATTCATTCTTGCTTTAATACCTTCTAACATTCTATATTTAGTTTGTTACTTTGTTTCTTTCTTTGTATGTTTCATTCCAGCTTCAATACATTCTAACATTCCATCTTTAGTTTGTTTCTTTCTTTATTGATATCTTTCATTCTAGCTTTAATAACATCTAATATTCTATCTTTAGTTTCTTTCTTTCTTTCTTGATTTCTTACATTCTTGCTTAAATAAATTCTAACGTTTTATCTTTAGTTTTTCTTTCCTTCTTCTTTCTTTCTTTCTTGATTTCTTTCATTCTAGCTTTAAAACCTAACGTTCTATCTTTAGTTTCTTTCTTTCTTTCTTTATATGTTTCATTCTAGCTTTAATACATTCTTACATTCTATCTTAATTTGTTTCTTTCTTTCTTCCTTGATTTCTTTCATTCTAGCTTTAATACCTTCTAACACTCTTTCTTTAGTTTCTTTGTTTCTTTCTTGATTTCTTACATTCTACCTTTAATAAATTCTATCGTTCTATCTTTAGTTTCTCTCTTTCTTTCTTTCTTGATATCTTTCATTCTAGCTGTAACAACTTCTAACGTTCTATCTTTAGTTTCCGTCTCTCTTTCTTTTTTCTTTCTTGTTTTCTTTCATTCTTGCTTTAATACCTCCTAACATTCTATCTTTAGTTTGTTTCTTTGTTTCTTTCTTTATATGTTTCATTCTAGCTTTAATACATTCTAACATTCTATCTTTAGTTTGATACTTTATCGATATCTTTCATTCTAGCTTTAATAACATCTAACATTTTATCTTTAGTTTCTTTCTTTCTTTCTTGATTTCTTACATTCTTGCTTTAATATATTCTAACGTTTTATCTTCAGTTTTTCTTTCCTTCTTCTTTCTTTCTTTCTTGATTTCTTTCATTCTAGCTTTAAAACCTTCTAACATTCTATCTTTAGTTTCTTTCTTTCTTTCTTTCTTTCTTGATTTCTTACATTCTAGCTTTAATACCTTCTAACATTCTATCTTTAGGTTCTTTCTTTCTTTCTTTCTTACATTCTTGCTTTAATAAATTCTAACGTTTTATCTTTAGTTTTTCTTTCTTTCTTCTTTCTTTCTTTCTTGATTTCTTTCATTCTAGCTTTAATACCTTCTAACATTCTGTCATTAGTTTTTTTCTTTCTTTCTTGATTTCTTTCATTTTAGCTTCAATTACTTGTAAGAGTCTATCTTTAGTTTCTTTTTTCTTTCTTGATATCTTTCATTCTTGCTTTAATACCTTCTAGCGTTCTATCTTTTCTTTCTTTCTTTCTTTCTTCATATCTTTCATTCTAGCTTTAATACCTTTTAACCTTATATCTTTAGTTTCTTTCTTTCTTTATTTCTTTCATTCTAACTTTAATACATTCTAACATTCTATCTTTAGTTTCTCTGTTTTTTCTTTCTTGATATCTTTCATTCTAGCTGTAGCAACTTCTAACGTTCTATCTTTAGTTTCCATATCTCTTTCTTTCTTTCTTTCTTGTTTTCATTCATTCTTGCTTTAATACCTTCTAACATTCTATCTTTAGTTTGTTTCTTTGTTTCTTTCTTTATATGTTTCATTCCAGCTTTAATACATTCTAAAATTCTATCTTTTGTTTGTTTCTTTCTTTATTGATATCTTTCATTCTAGCTTTAATAACATCTAACATTCTATCTTTAGTTTCATTCTTTCTTTCTTGATATCTTTCATTCCAGCTTTAATACATTCTAACATTCTATCTTTAGTTTCTTTCTTTCTTGATATCTTTCATTCTAGCTTTAATACATTCTAACATTCTATCTTTAGTTTCTTTCTTTCTTGATTTCTTTCATTGTAGCTTTAATACCTTCTTACATTCAATCATTAGTTTCTTTCTCTCTTTCTTGATTTCTTTCATTCTAGCTTTAATACCTTCAAACATTCTATGTTTCGTTTATTTCTTACTTTTTTTCTTGATTTCCTTCATTTCAGCTTTAATAACTTTTAACATTCTATCTTTAGTTTGTTTCTTTTTCTCTTCGTATTTTTAATTTTAGCTTTAATATATTCTAACATTCTATCTTTAGTTTGTTTCTTTCTATCTTTATTAATACCTTTCATTCTAACTTTAATACCTTCTAAGATTCTGTCTTTAGTTTCTTTCTTTCTTTCTTTCTTTCTTTCTTTATATGTTTCATTCTAGCTTTAATACATTCTTACATTCTATCTTAGTTTCTTTCTTTCTTTCTTCCTTGATTTCTTTCATTCTAGCTTTAATACCTTCTAACACTCTTTCTTTAGTTTGTATCTTTATTTCTTTCTTTATATGTTTCATTCCAGCTTTTATACCTTTTAACATTCTAACTTTAGTTTCGTTCTTGATTTCTTTCTTGATTTATTTCATTCTAGCTTTAATACCTTCTAACATTCTATCTTTAGTTTCTTTCTTTCTTGATATCTTTCATTCTAGCTTTAATACATTCTAACATTCTATCTTTAGTTTCTTTCTTTCTTGATATCTTTCATTCTAGCTTTACTACATTCTAACATTCTATCTTTAGTTTCTTTCTTTCTTGATTTCTTTCATTCTAGCTTTAATACCTTCTTACATTCAATCATTAGTTTCTTTCTTTCTTTATTGATTTCTTTCATTCTAGCTTTGATACCTTCAAACATTCTATCTTTAGTTTGTTTCTTACTTTTTTTCTTGATTTCCTTCATTCTAGCTTTAATACATTCTACCATTCTAACTTTAGTTTCTTTCTTTCTTGATATCTTTCGTTCTAGCTTTAATACCTTTTAACATTCAAACTTAAGTTTCTTTCTTGATTTCTTTCTTGATTTATTTCATTCTAGCTTTAAAACCTTCTAACATTCTATCTTTAGTTTCTTTCTTTCTTGATATCTTTCATTCTATCTTTAATACATTCTAACATTCTATCTTTAGTTTCTTTCTTTCTTGATATCTTTCATTCTAGCTTTACTACATTCTAACATTCTATCTTTAGTTTCTTTCTTTCTTGATTTCTTTCATTCTAGCTTTAATACCTTCTTACATTCAATCATTAGTTTCTTTCTTTCTTTCTTGATTTCTTTCCTTCTAGCTTTGATACCTTCAAACATTCTATCTTTAGTTTGTTTCTTACTTTTTTCTTGATTTCCTTCATTCTAGCTTTAATACATTCTACCATTCTAACTTTAGTTTCTTTCTTTCTTGATATCTTTCATTCTAGCTTTAATACCTTTTAACATTCTAACTTATGTTTCTTTCTTGATTTTTTTCTTGATTTATTTCATTCTAGCTTTAAAACCTTCTAACATTCTATCTTTAGTTTCTTTCTTTCTTGATATCTTTCATTCTATCTTTTATATATTCTAACATTCTATCTTTAGTTTCTTTCTTTCTATCTTGATTTCTTACATTCTACCTTTAATAAATTCTAACTTTCTATCGTTAGTTTCTCTCTTTCTTTCTTTCTTGATATCTTTCATTCTAGCTGTAACAATTTCTACCATTCTATCTTTAGTTTCCGTCTCTCTTTCTTTCTTTCTTTCTTGTTTTCTTTCATTCTTGCTTTAATACCTCCTAACATTCTATCTTTAGTTTGTTTCTTTGTTTCTTTCTTAATATGTTTCATTCCACCTTTAATACTTTCTAACATTCTATCTTTAGTTTCTTTCTTTCTTTCTTGATTTCTTACATTCCTGCTTTAATAAATTCTAACATTTTATCTTTAGTTTTTCTTTCCTTCTTCTTTCTTTCTTTCTTGATTTCTTTCATTCTAGCTTTAAAACCTTCTAACATTCTATCTTTAGTTTCTTTCTTTCTTTCTTCCTTTCTTGATGTCCTTCATTCTAGCTTTAATACCTTCTAACATTCTATCTTTAGTTTCTTTCTTTCTTTGATTTCTTACAATCTTGCTTTAATAAATTCTAACGTTTTATCTTTAGTTTTTCTTTCTTTCTTCTATCTTTCTTTCTTGATTTCTTTCATTCTAGCTTTAGTACCTTCTAACATTCTGTCTTTAGTTTCTTTCTTTCTTTCTTGATTTCTTTCTTTTTAGTTTCAATTACTTCTAACAATCTATCTTTAGTTTCTTTCTTTCTTTCTTGATATCTTTCATTCTACCTTTAATACCTTCTAGCGTTCTATCTTTAGTTTCTTTTTTCTTTCTTGATATCTTTTATTCTAGCTTTAATACCTTTTAACATTATATCTTCAGTTTCTTTCCTTCTTGATTTCTTTCATTCTAGCCTTAATACCTTCTTACATTCAATCATTAGTTTCTTTCTTTCTATCTTTATTTCTTTCATTCTAGCTTTAATACATTCTAACATTCTATCTTTAGTTTCTCTCTTTCCTTCTTTCTTGATATCTTTCATTTTAGCTGTAACAACTTCTAACGTTCTATCTTTAGTTTCCGTCTCTCTTTCATTCTTTCTTTCTTGTTTTCATTCATTCTTGCTTTAATACCTTCTAACATTCTATCTTTAGTTTGTTACTTTGTTTCTTTCTTTGTATGTTTCATTCCAGCTTTAATACATTCTAACATTCTATCTTTAGTTTGTTTCTTTCTTTATTGATATCTTTCATTCTAGCTTTAATAACATCTAATATTCTATCTTTAGTTTCTTTCTTTCTTTCTTGATTTCTTACATTCTACCTTTAATAAATTCCAACGTTCTATCTTTAGTTTCTCTCTTTCTTTCTTTCTTGATATCTTTCATTCTAGCTGTAACAACTTCTAACGTTCTATCTTTAGTTTCCGTCTCTCTTTCTTTTTTCTTTCTTGTTTTCTTTCATTCTTGCTTTAATACCTCCTAACATTCTATCTTTAGTTTGTTTCTTTGTTTCTTTCTTTATATGTTTCATTCTAGCTTTAATAACATCTAACATTCTATCTTTAGTTTCTTTCTTTCTTTCTTGATTTCTTACATTCTTGCTTTAATATATTCTAACGTTTTATCTTCAGTTTTTCTTTCCTTCTTCTTTCTTTCTTTCTTGATTTCTTTCATTCTAGCTTTAAAACCTTCTAACATTCTATCTTTAGTTTCTTTCTTTCTTTCTTTCTTTCTTGATTTCTTACATTCTAGCTTTAATACCTTCTAGCGTTCTATCTTTTCTTTTTTTCTTTCTTTCTTCATATCTTTTATTCTAGCTTTAATACCTTTTAACATTATAAATTTAGTTTCTTTCTTTCTTGTTTTCTTTCATTCTAGCCTTAATACCTTCTTACATTCAATCATTAGTTTCTTTCTTTCTTTCTTTCTTGATATCTTTCATTCTAGCTGTAGCAACTTCTAATGTTCTATCTTTAGTTTCCGTATCTCTTTCTTTCTTTCTTTCTTTCTTGATTTCTTACATGATTGCTTTAATAAATTCTAACGTTTTATCTTTAGTTTTTCTTTCCTTCTTCTTTCTTTCTTTCTTGATTTCTTTCATTGTAGCTTTAAAACCTTCTAACATTCTGTCTTTAGTTTCTTTCTTTCTTTCTTGATTTCTTTCTTTTTAGTTTCAATTACTTCTAACAATCTATCTTTAGTTTCTTTCTTTCTTTCTTGATATCTTTCATTCTACCTTTAATACCTTCTAGCGTTCTATCTTTAGTTTCTTTTTTTCTTTCTTGATATCTTTTATTCTAGCTTTAATACCTTTTAACATTATATCTTTAGTTTCTTTCTTTCTTGATTTCTTTCATTCTAGCCTTAATACCTTCTTACATTCAATCATTAGTTTCTGTCTTTCTATCTTTATTTCTTTCATTCTAGCTTTAATACATTCTAACATTCTATCTTTAGTTTCTCTCTTTCTTTCTTTCTTGATATCTTTCATTTTAGCTGTATCAACTTCTAACGTTCTATCTTTAGTTTCCGTCTCTCTTTCATTCTTTCTTTCTTGTTTTCATTCATTCTTGCTTTAATACCTTCTAACATTCTATCTTTAGTTTGTTACTTTGTTTCTTTCTTGGTATGTTTCATTCCAGCTTTAATACATTCTAACATTCTATCTTTAGTTTGTTTCTTTATTTATTGATATCTTTCATTCTAGATTTAATAACATCTAATATTCTATCTTTAGTTTCTTTCTTTCTTTCTTGATTTCTTACATTCTTGCTTTAATAAATTCTAACGTTTTATCTTTAGTTTTTCTTTCCTTCTTCTTTCTTTCTTTCTTGATTTCTTTCATTCTAGCTTTAAAACCTAACATTCTATCTTTAGTTTCTTTCTTTCTTTCTTTATATGTTTCATTCTAGCTTTAATACATTCTTACATTCTATCTTAGTTTGTTTCTTTCTTTCTTCCTTGATTTCTTTCATTCTAGCTTTAATACCTTCTAACACTCTTTCTTTAGTTTCTTTCTTTCTTTCTTGATTTCTTACATTCTACCTTTAATAAATTCTAACGTTCTATCTTTAGTTTCTCTCTTTCTTTCTTTCTTGATATCTTTCATTCTAGCTGTAACAACTTCTAATGTTCTATCTTTAGTTTCCGTCTCTCTTTCTTTTTTCTTTCTTGTTTTCTTTCATTCTTGCTTTAATACCTCCTAACATTCTATCTTTAGTTTGTTTCTTTGTTTCTTTCTATATATGTTTCATTCTAGCTTTAATACATTCTAACATTCTATCTTTAGTTTGATTCTTTATCGATATCTTTCATTCTAGCTTTAATAACATCTAAAATTCTATCTTTAGTTTCTTTCTTTCTTTCTTGATTTCTTACATTCTTGCTTTAATAAATTCTAACGTTTTATCTTCAGTTTTTCTTTCCTTCTTCTTTCTTTCTTTCTTGATTTCTTTCATTCTAGCTTTAAAACCTTCTAACATTCTATCTTTAGTTTCTTTCTTTCTTTCTTTCTTTCTTGATTTCTTACATTCTAGCTTTAATACCTTCTAACATTCTATCTTTAGTTTCTTTCTTTCTTTCTTTCTTTCTTACATTCTTGCTTTAATAAATTCTAACGTTTTATCTTTAGTTTTTCTTTCTTTCTTCTTTCTTTCTTTCTTGATTTCTTTCATTCTAGCTTTAACACCTTCTAACATTCTGTCTTTAGTTTCTCTCTTTCTTTCTTGATATCTTTCATTCTAGCTTTAATACCTTCTAGCGTTCTATCTTTTCTTTCTTTCTTTCTTTCTTCATATCTTTTATTCTAGCTTTAATACCTTTTAACATTATATCTTTAGTTTCTTTCTTTCTTGTTTTCTTTCATTCTAGCCTTAATACCTTCTTACATTCAATCATTAGTTTCTGTCTTTCTATCTTTATTTCTTTCATTCTAGCTTTAATACATTCTAACATTCTATCTTTAGTTTCTCTCTTTCTTTCTTTCTTGATATCTTTCATTTTAGCTGTATCAACTTCTAACGTTCTATCTTTAGTTTCCGTCTCTCTTTCATTCTTTCTTTCTTGTTTTCATTCATTCTTGCTTTAATACCTTCTAACATTCTATCTTTAGTTTGTTACTTTGTTTCTTTCTTGGTATGTTTCATTCCAGCTTTAATACATTCTAACATTCTATCTTTAGTTTGTTTCTTTATTTATTGATATCTTTCATTCTAGATTTAATAACATCTAATATTCTATCTTTAGTTTCTTTCTTTCTTTCTTGATTTCTTACATTCTTGCTTTAATAAATTCTAACGTTTTATCTTTAGTTTTTCTTTCCTTCTTCTTTCTTTCTTTCTTGATTTCTTTCATTCTAGCTTTAAAACCTAACATTCTATCTTTAGTTTCTTTCTTTCTTTCTTTATATGTTTCATTCTAGCTTTAATACATTCTTACATTCTATCTTAGTTTGTTTCTTTCTTTCTTCCTTGATTTCTTTCATTCTAGCTTTAATACCTTCTAACACTCTTTCTTTAGTTTCTTTCTTTCTTTCTTGATTTCTTACATTCTACCTTTAATAAATTCTAACGTTCTATCTTTAGTTTCTCTCTTTCTTTCTTTCTTGATATCTTTCATTCTAGCTGTAACAACTTCTAATGTTCTATCTTTAGTTTCCGTCTCTCTTTCTTTTTTCTTTCTTGTTTTCTTTCATTCTTGCTTTAATACCTCCTAACATTCTATCTTTAGTTTGTTTCTTTGTTTCTTTCTATATATGTTTCATTCTAGCTTTAATACATTCTAACATTCTATCTTTAGTTTGATTCTTTATCGATATCTTTCATTCTAGCTTTAATAACATCTAAAATTCTATCTTTAGTTTCTTTCTTTCTTTCTTGATTTCTTACATTCTTGCTTTAATAAATTCTAACGTTTTATCTTCAGTTTTTCTTTCCTTCTTCTTTCTTTCTTTCTTGATTTCTTTCATTCTAGCTTTAAAACCTTCTAACATTCTATCTTTAGTTTCTTTCTTTCTTTCTTTCTTTCTTGATTTCTTACATTCTAGCTTTAATACCTTCTAACATTCTATCTTTAGTTTCTTTCTTTCTTTCTTTCTTTCTTACATTCTTGCTTTAATAAATTCTAACGTTTTATCTTTAGTTTTTCTTTCTTTCTTCTTTCTTTCTTTCTTGATTTCTTTCATTCTAGCTTTAACACCTTCTAACATTCTGTCTTTAGTTTCTCTCTTTCTTTCTTGATATCTTTCATTCTAGCTTTAATACCTTCTAGCGTTCTATCTTTTCTTTCTTTCTTTCTTTCTTCATATCTTTTATTCTAGCTTTAATACCTTTTAACATTATATCTTTAGTTTCTTTCTTTCTTGTTTTCTTTCATTCTAGCCTTAATACATTCTTACATTCAATCAATAGTTTCTTTCTTTCTTTCTTTCTTGATATCTTTCATTCTAGCTGTAGCAACTTCTAACGTTCTATCTTTAGTTTCCGTATCTCTTTCTTTCTTTCTTTCTTGATTTCTTACATTATTGCTTTAATAAATTCTAACATTTTATCTTTAGTTTCTTTCTTTCTTTCTTGATTTCTTACATTCTTGATTTAATAGATTCTAACGTTTTATCTTTAGTTTTTCTTTCTTTCTTGTTTTTTTCTTTCTTGATTTCTTTCATTCTAGCTTTAATACCTTCTAACATTCTGTCATTAGTTTTTTTCTTTCTTTCTTGATTTCTTTCATTTTACCTTCAATTACTTCTAAGAATCTATCTTTAGTTTCTTTCTTTCTTTCTTGATATCTTTCATTCTTGCTCTAATTCCTTCTAGCGTTCTATCTTTTCTTTCTTTCTTTCTTTCTTCATATCTTTTATTCTATCTTTAATACCTTTTAACCTTATATCTTTAGTTTCTTTCTTTCTTTATTTCTTTCATTCTAACTTTAATACATTCTAACATTCTATCTTTAGTTTCTCTGTTTCTTTCTTTCTTGATATCTTTCATTCTAGCTGTAGCAACTTCTAACGTTCTATCTTTAGTTTCCGTATCTCTTTCTTTCTTTCTTTCTTGTTTTCATTCATTCTTGCTTTAATACCTTCTAACATTCTATCTTTAGTTTGTTTCTTTGTTTCTTTCTTTATATGTTTCATTCCAGCTTTAATACAGTCTAACATTCTATCTTTTGTTTGTTTCTTTCTTTATTGATATCTTTCATTCTAGCTTTAATAACATCTAACTTTCTATCTTTAGTTTCATTCTTTCTTTCTTGATATCTTTCATTCCAGCTTTAATACATTCTAACATTCTATGTTTAGTTTCTTTCTTTCTTTCTTTCTTGATATCTTTCATTCTAGCTTTAATACCTTCTAGCGTTCTATCTTTTCTTTTTTTCTTTCTTTCTTCATATCTTTTATTCTAGCTTTAATACCTTTTAACATTATAAATTTAGTTTCTTTCTTTCTTGTTTTCTTTCATTCTAGCCTTAATACCTTCTTACATTCAATCATTAGTTTCTTTCTTTCTTTCTTTCTTGATATCTTTCATTCTAGCTGTAGCAACTTCTAATGTTCTATCTTTAGTTTCCGTATCTCTTTCTTTCTTTCTTTCTTTCTTGATTTCTTACATTATTGCTTTAATAAATTCTAACGTTTTATCTTTAGTTTTTCTTTCCTTCTTCTTTCTTTCTTTCTTGATTTCTTTCATTGTAGCTTTAAAACCTTCTAACATTCTGTCTTTAGTTTCTTTCTTTCTTTCTTGATTTCTTTCTTTTTAGTTTCAATTACTTCTAACAATCTATCTTTAGTTTCTTTCTTTCTTTCTTGATATCTTTCATTCTACCTTTAATACCTTCTAGCGTTCTATCTTTAGTTTCTTTTTTTCTTTCTTGATATCTTTTATTCTAGCTTTAATACCTTTTAACATTATATCTTTAGTTTCTTTCTTTCTTGATTTCTTTCATTCTAGCCTTAATACCTTCTTACATTCAATCATTAGTTTCTGTCTTTCTATCTTTATTTCTTTCATTCTAGCTTTAATACATTCTAACATTCTATCTTTAGTTTCTCTCTTTCTTTCTTTCTTGATATCTTTCATTTTAGCTGTATCAACTTCTAATGTTCTATCTTTAGTTTCCGTCTCTCTTTCTTTTTTCTTTCTTGTTTTCTTTCATTCTTGCTTTAATACCTCCTAACATTCTATCTTTAGTTTGTTTCTTTGTTTCTTTCTATATATGTTTCATTCTAGCTTTAATACATTCTAACATTCTATCTTTAGTTTGATTCTTTATCGATATCTTTCATTCTAGCTTTAATAACATCTAAAATTCTATCTTTAGTTTCTTTCTTTCTTTCTTGATTTCTTACATTCTTGCTTTAATAAATTCTAACGTTTTATCTTCAGTTTTTCCTTCCTTCTTCTTTCTTTCTTTCTTGATTTCTTTCATTCTAGCTTTAAAACCTTCTAACATTCTATCTTTAGTTTCTTTCTTTCTTTCTTTCTTTCTTGATTTCTTACATTCTAGCTTTAATACCTTCTAACATTCTATCTTTAGTTTCTTTCTTTCTTTCTTTCTTTCTTACATTCTTGCTTTAATAAATTCTAACGTTTTATCTTTAGTTTTTCTTTCTTTCTTCTTTCTTTCTTTCTTGATTTCTTTCATTCTAGCTTTAACACCTTCTAACATTCTGTCTTTAGTTTCTCTCTTTCTTTCTTGATATCTTTCATTCTAGCTTTAATACCTTCTAGCGTTCTATCTTTTCTTTCTTTCTTTCTTTCTTCATATCTTTTATTCTAGCTTTAATACCTTTTAACATTATATCTTTAGTTTCTTTCTTTCTTGTTTTCTTTCATTCTAGCCTTAATACATTCTTACATTCAATCAATAGTTTCTTTCTTTCTTTCTTTCTTGATATCTTTCATTCTAGCTGTAGCAACTTCTAACGTTCTATCTTTAGTTTCCGTATCTCTTTCTTTCTTTCTTTCTTGATTTCTTACATTATTGCTTTAATAAATTCTAACATTTTATCTTTAGTTTTTCTGTCCTTCTTCTTTCTTTCTTTCTTGATTTCTTTCATTGTAGCTTTAAAACCTTCTAACATTCTATCTTTAGTTTCTTTCTCTCTCTCTTTCTTCATTTCTTACATTCTAGCTTTAATACCTTCTAACATTCTATCTTTAGTTAATTTCTTTCTTTCTTGATTTCTTACATTCTTGATTTAATAGATTCTAACGTTTTATCTTTAGTTTTTCTTTCTTTTTTTTTCTTTCTTGATTTCTTTCATTCTAGCTTTAATACCTTCTAACATTCTGTCATTAGTTTTTTTCTTTCTTTCTTGATTTCTTTCATTTTAGCTTCAATTACTTCTAAGAATCTATCTTTAGTTTCTTTCTTTCTTTCTTGATATCTTTCATTCTTGCTCTAATTCCTTCTAGCGTTCTATCTTTTCTTTCTTTCTTTCTTTCTTCATATCTTTTATTCTATCTTTAATACCTTTTAACCTTATATCTTTAGTTTCTTTCTTTCTTTATTTCTTTCATTCTAACTTTAATACATTCTAACATTCTATCTTTAGTTTCTCTGTTTCTTTCTTTCTTGATATCTTTCATTCTAGCTGTAGCAACTTCTAACGTTCTATCTTTAGTTTCCGTATCTCTTTCTTTCTTTCTTTCTTGTTTTCATTCATTCTTGCTTTAATACCTTCTAACATTCTATCTTTAGTTTGTTTCTTTGTTTCTTTCTTTATATGTTTCATTCCAGCTTTAATACATTCTAACATTCTATCTTTTGTTTGTTTCTTTCTTTATTGATATCTTTCATTCTAGCTTTAATAACATCTAACATTCTATCTTTAGTTTCATTCTTTCTTTCTTGATATCTTTCATTCCAGCTTTAATACATTCTAACATTCTATGTTTAGTTTCTTTCTTTCTTGATTTCTTTCATTCTAGCTTTAATACCTTCTTACATTCAATCATTAGTTTCTTTCTTTCTTTCTTGATTTCTTTCATTCTAGCTTTAATACCTTCAAACATTCTATCTTTCGTTTGTTTCTTACTTTTTTTCTTGATTTCCTTCATTCCAGCTTTAATAACTTTTAACATTCTATCTTTAGTTTGGTTCTTTTTCTCGTCGTATTTTTAATTTTAGCTTTAATATATTCTAACATTCTATCTTTAGTTTGTTTCTTTCTTTCTTTATTAATACCTTTCATTCTAACTTTAATACCTTCTAAGATTCTGTCTTTAGTTTCTTTCTTTCTTTCTTTCTTTATATGTTTCATTCTAGCTTTAATGCATTCTTACATTCTATCTTAGTTTCTTTCTTTCTTTCTTCCTTGATTTCTTTCATTCTAGCTTTAATACCTTCTAACACTCTTTCTTTAGTTTGTATCTTTATTTCTTTCTTTATATGTTTCATTCTAGCTTTTATACCTTTTAACATTCTAACTTTAGTTTCGTTCTTGATTTCTTTCTTGATTTATTTCATTCAAGCTTTAATACCTTCTAACATTCTATCTTTAGTTTCTTTCTTTCTTTCTTGATATCTTTCATTCTAGCTTTAATACATTCTAACATTCTATCTTTAGTTTCTTTCTTTCTTGATATCTTTCATTCTAGCTTTAATACGTTCTAACATTCCATCTTTAGTTTCTTTCTTTCTTGATTTCTTTCATTGTAGCTTTAATACCTTCTTACATTCAATCATTAGTTACTTTCTTTCTTTCTTGATTTCTTTCATTCTAGCTTTAATACCTTCAAACATTCTATCTTTCGTTTGTTTCTTACTTTTTTTCTTGATTTCCTTCATTTCAGCTTTAATAACTTTTAACATTCTATCTTTAGTTTGTTTCTTTTTCTCTTCGTATTTTTAATTTTAGCTTTAATATATTCTAACATTCTATCTTTAGTTTGTTTCTTTCTTTCTTTATTAATACCTTTCATTCTAACTTTAATACCTTCTAAGTTTCTGTCTTTAGTTTCTTTCTTTCTTTCTTTCTTTCTTTCTTTCTTTCTTTATATGTTTCATTCTAGCTTTAATACATTCTTACATTCTATCTTAGTTTCTTTCTTTCTTTCTTCCTTGATTTCTTTCATTCTAGCTTTAATACCTTCTAACACTCTTTCTTTAGTTTGTATCTTTATTTCTTTCTTTATATGTTTCATTCTAGCTTTTATACCTTTTAACATTCTAACTTTAGTTTCGTTCTTGATTTCTTTCGTGATTTATTTCATTCTAGCTTTAATACCTTCTAACATTCTATCTTTAGTTTCTTTCTTTCTTTCTTGATATCTTTCATTCTAGCTTTAATACATTCTAACATTCTATCTTTAGTTTCTTTCTTTCTTGATATCTTTCATTCTAGCTTTAATACATTCTAACATTCTATCTTTAGTTTCTTTCTTTCTTGATATCTTTCATTCTAGCTTTACTACATTCTAACATTCTATCTTTAGTTTCTTTCTTTCTTGATTTCTTTCATTCTAGCTTTAATACCTTCTTACATTCAATCATTAGTTTCTTTCTTTCTTTCTTGATTTCTTTCCTTCTAGCTTTGATACCTTCAAACATTCTATCTTTAGTTTGTTTCTTACTTTTTTTCTTGATTTCCTTCATTCTAGCTTTAATACATTCTACCATTCTATCTTTAGTTTCTCTCTTTCTTTCTTTCTTGATATCTTTCATTTTAGCTGTAACAACTTCTAACGTTCTATCTTTAGTTTCCGTCTCTCTTTCATTCTTTCTTTCTTGTTTTCATTCATTCTTGCTTTAATACCTTCTAACATTCTATCTTTAGTTTGTTACTTTGTTTCTTTCTTTATATGTTTCATTCCAGCTTTAATAGATTCTAACATTCTATCTTTAGTTTGTTTCTTTATTTATTGATATCTTTCATTCTAGCTTTAATAACATCTAATATTCTATCTTTAGTTTCTTTCTTTCTTTCTTGATTTCTTAAATTCTTGCTTTAATAAATTCTAACGTTTTATCTTTAGTTTTTCTTTCCTTCTTCTTTCTTTCTTTCTTGATTTCTTTCATTCTAGCTTTAAAACCTAACATTCTATCTTTAGTTTCTTTCTTTCTTTCTTTATATGTTTCATTCTAGCTTTAATACATTCTTACATTCTATCTTAGTTTGTTTCTTTCTTTCTTCCTTGATTTCTTTCATTCTAGCTTTAATACCTTCTAACACTCTTTCTTTACTTTCTTTCTTTCTTTCTTGATTTCTTACATTCTACCTTTAATAAATTCTAACTTTCTATCGTTAGTTTCTCTCTTTCTTTCTTTCTTGATATCTTTCATTCTCGCTGCAACAATTTCTACCATTCTATCTTTAGTTTCCGTCTCTCTTTCTTTCTTTCTTTCTTGTTTTCTTTCATTCTTGCTTTAATACCTCCTAACATTCTATCTTTAGTTTGTTTCTTTGTTTCTTTCTTAATATGTTTCATTCCACCTTTAATACTTTCTAACATTCTATCTTTAGTTTCTTTCTTTCTTTCTTGATTTCTTACATTCCTGCTTTAATAAATTCTAACGTTTTATCTTTAGTTTTTCTTTCCTTCTTCTTTCTTTCTTTCTTGATTGCTTTCATTCTAGCTTTAAAACCTTTTAACATTCTATCTTTAGTTTCTTTCTTTCTTTCTTCCTTTCTTGATGTCTTTCATTCTAGCTTTAATACCTTCTAACATTCTATCTTTCGTTTCTTTCTTTCTTTCTTGATTTCTTACATTCTTGCTTTAATAAATTCTAACGTTTTATCTTTAGTTTTTCTTTCTTTCTTCTATCTTTCTTTCTTGATTTCTTTCATTCTAGCTTTAATACCTTCTAACATTCTGTCTTTAGTTTCTTTCTTTCTTTCTTGATTGCTTTCTTTTTAGTTTCAATTACTTCTAACAATCTATCTTTAGTTTCTTTCTTTCTTTCTTGATATCTTTCATTCTACCTTTAATACCTTCTAACGTTCTATCTTTAGTTTCTTTTTTTCTTTCTTGATATCTTTTATTCTACCTTTAATACCTTTTAACATTCTATCTTTAGTTTCTCTCTTTCTTTCTTTCTTGATAACTTTCATTTTAGCTGTAACAACTTCTAACGTTCTATCTTTAGTTTCCGTCTCTCTTTCATTCTTTCTTTCTTGTTTTCATTCATTCTTGCTTTAATACCTTCTAACATTCTATATTTAGTTTGTTACTTTGTTTCTTTCTTTGTATGTTTCATTCCAGCTTCAATACATTCTAACATTCCATCTTTAGTTTGTTTCTTTCTTTATTGATATCTTTCATTCTAGCTTTAATAACATCTAATATTCTATCTTTAGTTTCTTTCTTTCTTTCTTGATTTCTTACATTCTTGCTTAAATAAATTCTAACGTTTTATCTTTAGTTTTTCTTTCCTTCTTCTTTCTTTCTTTCTTGATTTCTTTCATTCTAGCTTTAAAACCTAACGTTCTATCTTTAGTTTCTTTCTTTCTTTCTTTATATGTTTCATTCTAGCTTTAATACATTCTTACATTCTATCTTAATTTGTTTCTTTCTTTCTTCCTTGATTTCTTTCATTCTAGCTTTAATACCTTCTAACACTCTTTCTTTAGTTTCTTTGTTTCTTTCTTGATTTCTTACATTCTACCTTTAATAAATTCTATCGTTCTATCTTTAGTTTCTCTCTTTCTTTCTTTCTTGATATCTTTCATTCTAGCTGTAACAACTTCTAACGTTCTATCTTTAGTTTCCGTCTCTCTTTCTTTTTTCTTTCTTGTTTTCTTTCATTCTTGCTTTAATACCTCCTAACATTCTATCTTTAGTTTGTTTCTTTGTTTCTTTCTTTATATGTTTCATTCTAGCTTTAATACATTCTAACATTCTATCTTTAGTTTGATACTTTATCGATATCTTTCATTCTAGCTTTAATAACATCTAACATTTTATCTTTAGTTTCTTTCTTTCTTTCTTGATTTCTTACATTCTTGCTTTAATATATTCTAACGTTTTATCTTCAGTTTTTCTTTCCTTCTTCTTTCTTTCTTTCTTGATTTCTTTCATTCTAGCTTTAAAACCTTCTAACATTCTATCTTTAGTTTCTTTCTTTCTTTCTTTCTTTCTTGATTTCTTACATTCTAGCTTTAATACCTTCTAACATTCTATCTTTAGGTTCTTTCTTTCTTTCTTTCTTTCTTACATTCTTGCTTTAATAAATTCTAACGTTTTATCTTTAGTTTTTCTTTCTTTCTTCTTTCTTTCTTTCTTGATTTCTTTCATTCTAGCTTTAATACCTTCTAACATTCTGTCATTAGTTTTTTTCTTTCTTTCTTGATTTCTTTCATTTTAGCTTCAATTACTTGTAAGAGTCTATCTTTAGTTTCTTTTTTCTTTCTTGATATCTTTCATTCTTGCTTTAATACCTTCTAGCGTTCTATCTTTTCTTTCTTTCTTTCTTTCTTCATATCTTTCATTCTAGCTTTAATACCTTTTAACCTTATATCTTTAGTTTCTTTCTTTCTTTATTTCTTTCATTCTAACTTTAATACATTCTAACATTCTATCTTTAGTTTCTCTGTTTTTTCTTTCTTGATATCTTTCATTCTAGCTGTAGCAACTTCTAACGTTCTATCTTTAGTTTCCATATCTCTTTCTTTCTTTCTTTCTTGTTTTCATTCATTCTTGCTTTAATACCTTCTAACATTCTATCTTTAGTTTGTTTCTTTGTTTCTTTCTTTATATGTTTCATTCCAGCTTTAATACATTCTAACATTCTATCTTTTGTTTGTTTCTTTCTTTATTGATATCTTTCATTCTAGCTTTAATAACATCTAACATTCTATCTTTAGTTTCATTCTTTCTTTCTTGATATCTTTCATTCCAGCTTTAATACATTCTAACATTCTATCTTTAGTTTCTTTCTTTCTTGATATCTTTCATTCTAGCTTTAATACATTCTAACATTCTATCTTTAGTTTCTTTCTTTCTTGATTTCTTTCACTGTAGCTTTAATACCTTCTTACATTCAATCATTAGTTTCTTTCTCTCTTTCTTGATTTCTTTCATTCTAGCTTTAATACCTTCAAACATTCTATCTTTCGTTTATTTCTTACTTTTTTTCTTGATTTCCTTCATTTCAGCTTTAATAACTTTTAACATTCTATCTTTAGTTTGTTTCTTTTTCTCTTCGTATTTTTAATTTTAGCTTTAATATATTCTAACATTCTATCTTTAGTTTGTTTCTTTCTTTCTTTATTAATACCTTTCATTCTAACTTTAATACCTTCTAAGATTCTGTCTTTAGTTTCTTTCTTTCATTCTTTCTTTCTTTCTTTATATGTTTCATTCTAGCTTTAATACATTCTTACATTCTATCTTAGTTTCTTTCTTTCTTTCTTCCTTGATTTCTTTCATTCTATCTTTAATACCTTCTAACACTCTTTCTTTAGTTTGTATCTTTATTTCTTTCTTTATATGTTTCATTCCAGCTTTTATACCTTTTAACATTCTAACTTTAGTTTCGTTCTTGATTTCTTTCTTGATTTATTTCATTCTAGCTTTAATACCTTCTAACATTCTATATTTAGTTTCTTTCTTTCTTGATATCTTTCATTCTAGCTTTAATACATTCTAACATTCTATCTTTAGTTTCTTTCTTTCTTGATATCTTTCATTCTAGCTTTACTACATTCTAACATTCTATCTTTAGTTTCTTTCTTTCTTGATTTCTTTCATTCTAGCTTTAATACCTTCTTACATTCAATCATTAGTTTCTTTCTTTCTTTATTGATTTCTTTCATTCTAGCTTTGATACCTTCAAACATTCTATCTTTAGTTTGTTTCTTACTTTTTTTCTTGATTTCCTTCATTCTAGCTTTAATACATTCTACCATTCTAACTTTAGTTTCTTTCTTTCTTGATATCTTTCGTTCTAGCTTTAATACCTTTTAACATTCAAACTTAAGTTTCTTTCTTGATTTCTTTCTTGATTTATTTCATTCTAGCTTTAAAACCTTCTAACATTCTATCTTTAGTTTCTTTCTTTCTTGATATCTTTCATTCTATCTTTAATACATTCTAACATTCTATCTTTAGTTTCTTTCTTTCTTGATTTCTTTCATTCTAGCTTTAATACCTTCTTACATTCAATCATTAGTTTCTTTCTTTCTTTCTTGATTTCTTTCCTTCTAGCTTTGATACCTTCAAACATTCTATCTTTAGTTTGTTTCTTACTTTTTTCTTGATTTCCTTCATTCTAGCTTTAATACATTCTACCATTCTAACTTTAGTTTCTTTCTTTCTTGATATCTTTCATTCTAGCTTTAATACCTTTTAACATTCTAACTTAAGTTTCTTTCTTGATTTTTTTCTTGATTTATTTCATTCTAGCTTTAAAACCTTCTAACATTCTATCTTTAGTTTCTTTCTTTCTTGATATCTTTCATTCTATCTTTTATATATTCTAACATTCTATCTTTAGTTTCTTTCTTTCTATCTTGATTTCTTACATTCTACCTTTAATAAATTCTAACTTTCTATCGTTAGTTTCTCTCTTTCTTTCTTTCTTGATATCTTTCATTCTAGCTGTAACAATTTCTACCATTCTATCTTTAGTTTCCGTCTCTCTTTCTTTCTTTCTTTCTTGTTTTCTTTCATTCTTGCTTTAATACCTCCTAACATTCTATCTTTAGTTTGTTTCTTTGTTTCTTTCTTAATATGTTTCATTCCACCTTTAATACTTTCTAACATTCTATCTTTAGTTTCTTTCTTTCTTTCTTGATTTCTTACATTCCTGCTTTAATAAATTCTAACATTTTATCTTTAGTTTTTCTTTCCTTCTTCTTTCTTTCTTTCTTGATTTCTTTCATTCTAGCTTTAAAACCTTCTAACATTCTATCTTTAGTTTCTTTCTTTCTTTCTTCCTTTCTTGATGTCCTTCATTCTAGCTTTAATACCTTCTAACATTCTATCTTTAGTTTCTTTCTTTCTTTCTTGATTTCTTACAGTCTTGCTTTAATAAATTCTAACGTTTTATCTTTAGTTTTTCTTTCTTTCTTCTATCTTTCTTTCTTGATTTCTTTCATTCTAGCTTTAGTACCTTCTAACATTCTGTCTTTAGTTTCTTTCTTTCTTTCTTGATTTCTTTCTTTTTAGTTTCAATTACTTCTAACAATCTATCTTTAGTTTCTTTCTTTCTTTCTTGATATCTTTCATTCTACCTTTAATACCTTCTAGCGTTCTATCTTTAGTTTCTTTTTTTCTTTCTTGATATCTTTTATTCTAGCTTTAATACCTTTTAACATTATATCTTCAGTTTCTTTCCTTCTTGATTTCTTTCATTCTAGCCTTAATACCTTCTTACATTCAATCATTAGTTTCTTTCTTTCTATCTTTATTTCTTTCATTCTAGCTTTAATACATTCTAACATTCTATCTTTAGTTTCTCTCTTTCCTTCTTTCTTGATATCTTTCATTTTAGCTGTAACAACTTCTAACGTTCTATCTTTAGTTTCCGTCTCTCTTTCATTCTTTCTTTCTTGTTTTCATTCATTCTTGCTTTAATACCTTCTAACATTCTATCTTTAGTTTGTTACTTTGTTTCTTTCTTTGTATGTTTCATTCCAGCTTTAATACATTCTAACATTCTATCTTTAGTTTGTTTCTTTCTTTATTGATATCTTTCATTCTAGCTTTAATAACATCTAATATTCTATCTTTAGTTTCTTTCTTTCTTTCTTGATTTCTTACATTCTACCTTTAATAAATTCCAACGTTCTATCTTTAGTTTCTCTCTTTCTTTCTTTCTTGATATCTTTCATTCTAGCTGTAACAACTTCTAACGTTCTATCTTTAGTTTCCGTCTCTCTTTCTTTTTTCTTTCTTGTTTTCTTTCATTCTTGCTTTAATACCTCCTAACATTCTATCTTTAGTTTGTTTCTTTGTTTCTTTCTTTATATGTTTCATTCTAGCTTTAATAACATCTAACATTCTATCTTTAGTTTCTTTCTTTCTTTCTTGATTTCTTACATTCTTGCTTTAATAAATTCTAACGTTTTATCTTCAGTTTTTCTTTCCTTCTTCTTTCTTTCTTTCTTGATTTCTTTCATTCTAGCTTTAAAACCTTCTAACATTCTATCTTTAGTTTCTTTCTTTCTTTCTTTCTTTCTTGATTTCTTACATTCTAGCTTTAATACCTTCTAGCGTTCTATCTTTTCTTTTTTTCTTTCTTTCTTCATATCTTTTATTCTAGCTTTAATACCTTTTAACATTATAAATTTAGTTTCTTTCTTTCTTGTTTTCTTTCATTCTAGCCTTAATACCTTCTTACATTCAATCATTAGTTTCTTTCTTTCTTTCTTTCTTGATATCTTTCATTCTAGCTGAAGCAACTTCTAATGTTCTATCTTTAGTTTCCGTATCTCTTTCTTTCTTTCTTTCTTTCTTGATTTCTTACAGGATTGCTTTAATAAATTCTAACGTTTTATCTTTAGTTTTTCTTTCCTTCTTCTTTCTTTCTTTCTTGATTTCTTTCATTGTAGCTTTAAAACCTTCTAACATTCTGTCTTTAGTTTCTTTCTTTCTTTCTTGATTTCTTTCTTTTTAGTTTCAATTACTTCTAACAATCTATCTTTAGTTTCTTTCTTTCTTTCTTGATATCTTTCATTCTACCTTTAATACCTTCTAGCGTTCTATCTTTAGTTTCTTTTTTTCTTTCTTGATATCTTTTATTCTAGCTTTAATACCTTTTAACATTATATCTTTAGTTTCTTTCTTTCTTGATTTCTTTCATTCTAGCCTTAATACCTTCTTACATTCAATCATTAGTTTCTGTCTTTCTATCTTTATTTCTTTCATTCTAGCTTTAATACATTCTAACATTCTATCTTTAGTTTCTCTCTTTCTTTCTTTCTTGATATCTTTCATTTTAGCTGTATCAACTTCTAACGTTCTATCTTTAGTTTCCGTCTCTCTTTCATTCTTTCTTTCTTGTTTTCATTCATTCTTGCTTTAATACCTTCTAACATTCTATCTTTAGTTTGTTACTTTGTTTCTTTCTTGGTATGTTTCATTCCAGCTTTAATACATTCTAACATTCTATCTTTAGTTTGTTTCTTTATTTATTGATATCTTTCATTCTAGATTTAATAACATCTAATATTCTATCTTTAGTTTCTTTCTTTCTTTCTTGATTTCTTACATTCTTGCTTTAATAAATTCTAACGTTTTATCTTTAGTTTTTCTTTCCTTCTTCTTTCTTTCTTTCTTGATTTCTTTCATTCTAGCTTTAAAACCTAACATTCTATCTTTAGTTTCTTTCTTTCTTTCTTTATATGTTTCATTCTAGCTTTAATACATTCTTACATTCTATCTTAGTTTGTTTCTTTCTTTCTTCCTTGATTTCTTTCATTCTAGCTTTAATACCTTCTAACACTCTTTCTTTAGTTTCTTTCTTTCTTTCTTGATTTCTTACATTCTACCTTTAATAAATTCTAACGTTCTATCTTTAGTTTCTCTCTTTCTTTCTTTCTTGATATCTTTCATTCTAGCTGTAACAACTTCTAATGTTCTATCTTTAGTTTCCGTCTCTCTTTCTTTTTTCTTTCTTGTTTTCTTTCATTCTTGCTTTAATACCTCCTAACATTCTATCTTTAGTTTGTTTCTTTGTTTCTTTCTATATATGTTTCATTCTAGCTTTAATACATTCTAACATTCTATCTTTAGTTTGATTCTTTATCGATATCTTTCATTCTAGCTTTAATAACATCTAAAATTCTATCTTTAGTTTCTTTCTTTCTTTCTTGATTTCTTACATTCTTGCTTTAATAAATTCTAACGTTTTATCTTCAGTTTTTCTTTCCTTCTTCTTTCTTTCTTTCTTGATTTCTTTCATTCTAGCTTTAAAACCTTCTAACATTCTATCTTTAGTTTCTTTCTTTCTTTCTTTCTTTCTTGATTTCTTACATTCTAGCTTTAATACCTTCTAACATTCTATCTTTAGTTTCTTTCTTTCTTTCTTTCTTTCTTTCTTACATTCTTGCTTTAATAAATTCTAACGTTTTATCTTTAGTTTTTCTTTCTTTCTTCTTTCTTTCTTTCTTGATTTCTTTCATTCTAGCTTTAACACCTTCTAACATTCTGTCTTTAGTTTCTCTCTTTCTTTCTTGATATCTTTCATTCTAGCTTTAATACCTTCTAGCGTTCTATCTTTTCTTTCTTTCTTTCTTTCTTCATATCTTTTATTCTAGCTTTAATACCTTTTAACATTATATCTTTAGTTTCTTTCTTTCTTGTTTTCTTTCATTCTAGCCTTAATACATTCTTACATTCAATCAATAGTTTCTTTCTTTCTTTCTTTCTTGATATCTTTCATTCTAGCTGTAGCAACTTCTAACGTTCTATCTTTAGTTTCCGTATCTCTTTCTTTCTTTCTTTCTTGATTTCTTACATTATTGCTTTAATAAATTCTAACATTTTATCTTTAGTTTTTCTGTCCTTCTTCTTTCTTTCTTTCTTGATTTCTTTCATTGTAGCTTTAAAACCTTCTAACATTCTATCTTTAGTTTCTTTCTCTCTCTCTTTCTTCATTTCTTACATTCTAGCTTTAATACCTTCTAACATTCTATCTTTAGTTTCTTTCTTTCTTTCTTGATTTCTTACATTCTTGATTTAATAGATTCTAACGTTTTATCTTTAGTTTTTCTTTCTTTTTTTTTCTTTCTTGATTTCTTTCATTCTAGCTTTAATACCTTCTAACATTCTGTCATTAGTTTTTTTCTTTCTTTCTTGATTTCTTTCATTTTACCTTCAATTACTTCTAAGAATCTATCTTTAGTTTCTTTCTTTCTTTCTTGATATCTTTCATTCTTGCTCTAATTCCTTCTAGCGTTCTATCTTTTCTTTCTTTCTTTCTTTCTTCATATCTTTTATTCTATCTTTAATACCTTTTAACCTTATATCTTTAGTTTCTTTCTTTCTTTATTTCTTTCATTCTAACTTTAATACATTCTAACATTCTATCTTTAGTTTCTCTGTTTCTTTCTTTCTTGATATCTTTCATTCTAGCTGTAGCAACTTCTAACGTTCTATCTTTAGTTTCCGTATCTCTTTCTTTCTTTCTTTCTTGTTTTCATTCATTCTTGCTTTAATACCTTCTAACATTCTATCTTTAGTTTGTTTCTTTGTTTCTTTCTTTATATGTTTCATTCCAGCTTTAATACAGTCTAACATTCTATCTTTTGTTTGTTTCTTTCTTTATTGATATCTTTCATTCTAGCTTTAATAACATCTAACTTTCTATCTTTAGTTTCATTCTTTCTTTCTTGATATCTTTCATTCCAGCTTTAATACATTCTAACATTCTATGTTTAGTTTCTTTCTTTCTTTCTTTCTTGATATCTTTCATTCTAGCTTTAATACCTTCTAGCGTTCTATCTTTTCTTTTTTTCTTTCTTTCTTCATATCTTTTATTCTAGCTTTAAAACCTTTTAACATTATAAATTTAGTTTCTTTCTTTCTTGTTTTCTTTCATTCTAGCCTTAATACCTTCTTACATTCAATCATTAGTTTCTTTCTTTCTTTCTTTCTTGATATCTTTCATTCTAGCTGTAGCAACTTCTAATGTTCTATCTTTAGTTTCCGTATCTCTTTCTTTCTTTCTTTCTTTCTTGATTTCTTACATTATTGCTTTAATAAATTCTAACGTTTTATCTTTAGTTTTTCTTTCCTTCTTCTTTCTTTCTTTCTTGATTTCTTTCATTGTAGCTTTAAAACCTTCTAACATTCTGTCTTTAGTTTCTTTCTTTCTTTCTTGATTTCTTTCTTTTTAGTTTCAATTACTTCTAACAATCTATCTTTAGTTTCTTTCTTTCTTTCTTGATATCTTTCATTCTACCTTTAATACCTTCTAGCGTTCTATCTTTAGTTTCTTTTTTTCTTTCTTGATATCTTTTATTCTAGCTTTAATACCTTTTAACATTATATCTTTAGTTTCTTTCTTTCTTGATTTCTTTCATTCTAGCCTTAATACCTTCTTACATTCAATCATTAGTTTCTGTCTTTCTATCTTTATTTCTTTCATTCTAGCTTTAATACATTCTAACATTCTATCTTTAGTTTCTCTCTTTCTTTCTTTCTTGATATCTTTCATTTTAGCTGTATCAACTTCTAATGTTCTATCTTTAGTTTCCGTCTCTCTTTCTTTTTTCTTTCTTGTTTTCTTTCATTCTTGCTTTAATACCTCCTAACATTCTATCTTTAGTTTGTTTCTTTGTTTCTTTCTATATATGTTTCATTCTAGCTTTAATACATTCTAACATTCTATCTTTAGTTTGATTCTTTATCGATATCTTTCATTCTAGCTTTAATAACATCTAAAATTCTATCTTTAGTTTCTTTCTTTCTTTCTTGATTTCTTACATTCTTGCTTTAATAAATTCTAACGTTTTATCTTCAGTTTTTCCTTCCTTCTTCTTTCTTTCTTTCTTGATTTCTTTCATTCTAGCTTTAAAACCTTCTAACATTCTATCTTTAGTTTCTTTCTTTCTTTCTTTCTTTCTTGATTTCTTACATTCTAGCTTTAATACCTTCTAACATTCTATCTTTAGTTTCTTTCTTTCTTTCTTTCTTTCTTACATTCTTGCTTTAATAAATTCTAACGTTTTATCTTTAGTTTTTCTTTCTTTCTTCTTTCTTTCTTTCTTGATTTCTTTCATTCTAGCTTTAACACCTTCTAACATTCTGTCTTTAGTTTCTCTCTTTCTTTCTTGATATCTTTCATTCTAGCTTTAATACCTTCTAGCGTTCTATCTTTTCTTTCTTTCTTTCTTTCTTCATATCTTTTATTCTAGCTTTAATACCTTTTAACATTATATCTTTAGTTTCTTTCTTTCTTGTTTTCTTTCATTCTAGCCTTAATACCTTCTTACATTCAATCAATAGTTTCTTTCTTTCTTTCTTTCTTGATATCTTTCATTCTAGCTGTAGCAACTTCTAACGTTCTATCTTTAGTTTCCGTATCTCTTTCTTTCTTTCTTTCTTGATTTCTTACATTATTGCTTTAATAAATTCTAACATTTTATCTTTAGTTTTTCTGTCCTTCTTCTTTCTTTCTTTCTTGATTTCTTTCATTGTAGCTTTAAAACCTTCTAACATTCTATCTTTAGTTTCTTTCTCTCTCTCTTTCTTCATTTCTTACATTCTAGCTTTAATACCTTCTAACATTCTATCTTTAGTTAATTTCTTTCTTTCTTGATTTCTTACATTCTTGATTTAATAGATTCTAACGTTTTATCTTTAGTTTTTCTTTCTTTTTTTTTCTTTCTTGATTTCTTTCATTCTAGCTTTAATACCTTCTAACATTCTGTCATTAGTTTTTTTCTTTCTTTCTGGATTTCTTTCATTTTAGCTTCAATTACTTCTAAGAATCTATCTTTAGTTTCTTTCTTTCTTTCTTGATATCTTTCATTCTTGCTCTAATTCCTTCTAGCGTTCTATCTTTTCTTTCTTTCTTTCTTTCTTCATATCTTTTATTCTATCTTTAATACCTTTTAACCTTATATCTTTAGTTTCTTTCTTTCTTTATTTCTTTCATTCTAACTTTAATACATTCTAACATTCTATCTTTAGTTTCTCTGTTTCTTTCTTTCTTGATATCTTTCATTCTAGCTGTAGCAACTTCTAACGTTCTATCTTTAGTTTCCGTATCTCCTTCTTTCTTTCTTTCTTGTTTTCATTCATTCTTGCTTTAATACCTTCTAACATTCTATCTTTAGTTTGTTTCTTTGTTTCTTTCTTTATATGTTTCATTCCAGCTTTAATACATTCTAACATTCTATCTTTTGTTTGTTTCTTTCTTTATTGATATCTTTCATTCTAGCTTTAATAACATCTAACATTCTATCTTTAGTTTCATTCTTTCTTTCTTGATATCTTTCATTCCAGCTTTAATACATTCTAACATTCTATGTTTAGTTTCTTTCTTTCTTGATTTCTTTCATTCTAGCTTTAATACCTTCTTACATTCAATCATTAGTTTCTTTCTTTCTTTCTTGATTTCTTTCATTCTAGCTTTAATACCTTCAAACATTCTATCTTTCGTTTGTTTCTTACTTTTTTTCTTGATTTCCTTCATTCCAGCTTTAATAACTTTTAACATTCTATCTTTAGTTTGGTTCTTTTTCTCGTCGTATTTTTAATTTTAGCTTTAATATATTCTAACATTCTATCTTTAGTTTGTTTCTTTCTTTCTTTATTAATACCTTTCATTCTAACTTTAATACCTTCTAAGATTCTGTCTTTAGTTTCTTTCTTTCTTTCTTTCTTTATATGTTTCATTCTAGCTTTAATGCATTCTTACATTCTATCTTAGTTTCTTTCTTTCTTTCTTCCTTGATTTCTTTCATTCTAGCTTTAATACCTTCTAACACTCTTTCTTTAGTTTGTATCTTTATTTCTTTCTTTATATGTTTCATTCTAGCTTTTATACCTTTTAACATTCTAACTTTAGTTTCGTTCTTGATTTCTTTCTTGATTTATTTCATTCAAGCTTTAATACCTTCTAACATTCTATCTTTAGTTTCTTTCTTTCTTTCTTGATATCTTTCATTCTAGCTTTAATACATTCTAACATTCTATCTTTAGTTTCTTTCTTTCTTGATATCTTTCATTCTAGCTTTAATACGTTCTAACATTCCATCTTTAGTTTCTTTCTTTCTTGATTTCTTTCATTCTAGCTTTAATACCTTCTTACATTCAATCATTAGTTTCTTTCTTTCTTTCTTGATTTCTTTCATTCTAGCTTTAATACCTTCAAACATTCTATCTTTAGATTGTTTCTTACTTTTTTTCTTGATTTCCTTCATTCTAGCTTTAATAACTTTTAACATTCTATCTTTAGTTTGTTTCTTTTTCTCTTCGTATTTTTAATTTTAGCTTTAATATATTCTAACATTCTATCTTTAGTTTGTTTCTTTCTTTCTTTATTAATACCTTTCATTCTAACTTTAATACCTTCTAAGATTCTGTCTTTAGTTTCTTTCTATCTTTCTTTCTTTATATGTTTCTTTCTACCTTTAATACATTCTTACATTCTATCTTATTTTTTTTCTTTCTTTCTTCCTTGATTTCTTTCATTCTAGCTTTAATACATTCTACCATTCTAACTTTAGTTTCTTTCTTTCTTGATATCTTTCATTCTAGCTTTAATAACTTTTAACATTCTAACTTAAGTTTCTTTCTTGATGTCTTTCTTGATTTATTTCATTCTAGCTTTAAAACCTTCTAACATTCTATCTTTAGTTTCTTTCTTTCTTTCTTCATATCTTTCATTCTATCTTTAATACATTCTAACATACTATCTTTAGTTTCTTTCTTAGTATCTTGATTTCTTACATTCTACCTTTAATAAATTCTTACGTTCTATCATTAGTTTCTCTCTTTCTTTCTTTCATGATATCTTTCATTCTAGCTGTAACAATTTCTAACGTTCTATCTTTAGTTTCCTTCTCTCTTTATTTCTTTCTTTCTTGTTTTCTTTCATTCTTGCTTTAATACCTCCTAACATTCTATCTTTAGTTTGTTTCTTTGTTTCTTTCTTAATATGTTTCATTCCACCTTTAATACTTTCTAACATTCTATCTTTAGTTTCTTTCTTTCTTTCTTGATTTCTTACATTGTTGCTTTAATAAATTCTAACGTTTTATCTTTAGTTTTTCTTTCCTTCTTCTTTCTTTCTTTCTTGATTTCTTTCATTCTAGCTTTAAAACCTTCTAACATTCTATCTTTAGTTTCTTTCTTTCTTCCTTCCTTTCTTGATTTCTTTCATTCTAGCTTTAATACCTTCTAACATTCTGTCTTTAGTTTCTTTCTTTCTTTCTTGATTTCTTTCTTTTTTGTTTCAATTACTTTTAACAATCTATTTTTATTTTCTTTCTTTCTTTCTTGATATCTTTCATTCTACCTTTAATACCTTCTATCGTTCTATCTTTAGTTTCTTTTTTTCTTTCTTGATATCTTTTATTCTAGCTTTAATACCTTTTAACATTATATCTTTAGTTTCTTTCTTTCTTGATTTCTTTCATTCTAGCCTTAATACCTTCTTACATTCAATCATTAGTTTCTGTCTTTCTATCTTTATTTCTTTCATTCTAGCTTTAATACATTCTAACATTCTATCTTTAGTTTCTCTCTTTCTTTCTTTCTTGATATCTTTCATTTTAGCTGTATCAACTTCTAACGTTCTATCTTTAGTTTCCGTCTCTCTTTCATTCTTTCTTTCTTGTTTTCATTCATTCTTGCTTTAATACCTTCTAACATTCTATCTTTAGTTTGTTACTTTGTTTCTTTCTTGGTATGTTTCATTCCAGCTTTAATACATTCTAACATTCTATCTTTAGTTTCTTTCTTTATTTATTGATATCTTTCATTCTAGCTTTAATAACATCTAATATTCTATCTTTAGTTTCTTTCTTTCTTTCTTGATTTCTTACATTCTTGCTTTAATAAATTCTAACGTTTTATCTTTAGTTTTTCTTTCCTTCTTCTTTCTTTCTTTCTTGATTTCTTTCATTCTAGCTTTAAAACCTAACATTCTATCTTTAGTTTCTTTCTTTCTTTCTTTATATGTTTCATTCTAGCTTTAATACATTCTTACATTCTATCTTAGTTTGCTTCTTTCTTTCTTCCTTTATTTCTTTCATTCTAGCTTTAATACCTTCTAACACTCTTTCTTTAGTTTCTTTCTTTCTTTCTTGATTTCTTACATTCTACCTTTAATAAATTCTAACGTTCTATCTTTAGTTTATCTCTTTCTTTCTTTCTTGATATCTTTCATTCTAGCTGTAACAACTTCTAATGTTCTATCTTTAGTTTCCGTCTCTCTTTCTTTTTTCTTTCTTGTTTTCTTTCATTCTTGCTTTAATACCTCCTAACATTCTATCTTTAGTTTGTTTCTTTGTTTCTTTCTATATATGTTTCATTCTAGCTTTAATACATTCTAACATTCTATCTTTAGTTTGATTCTTTATCGATATCTTTCATTCTAGCTTTAATAACATCTAAAATTCTATCTTTAGTTTCTTTCTTTCTTTCTTGATTTCTTACATTCTTGCTTTAATAAATTCTAACGTTTTATCTTCAGTTTTTCTTTCCTTCTTCTTTCTTTCTTTCTTGATTTCTTTCATTCTAGCTTTAAAACCTTCTAACATTCTATCTTTAGTTTCTTTCTTTCTTTCTTTCTTTCTTGATTTCTTACATTCTAGCTTTAATACCTTCTAACATTCTATCTTTAGTTTCTTTCTTTCTTTCTTTCTTTCTTACATTCTTGCTTTAATAAATTCTAACGTTTTATCTTTAGTTTTTCTTTCTTTCTTCTTTCTTTCTTTCTTGATTTCTTTCATTCTAGCTTTAACACCTTCTAACATTCTGTCTTTAGTTTCTCTCTTTCTTTCTTGATATCTTTCATTCCAGCTTTAATACATTCTAATATTCTATGTTTAGTTTCTTTCTTTCTTGATTTCTTTCATTCTAGCTTTAATACCTTCTTACATTCAATCATTAGTTTCTTTCTTTCTTTCTTGATTTCTTTCATTCTAGCTTTAATACCTTCAAACATTCTATCTTTCGTTTGTTTCTTACTTTTTTTCTTGATTTCCTTCATTCCAGCTTTAATAACTTTTAACATTCTATCTTTAGTTTGGTTCTTCTTCCCGTCGTATTTTTAATTTTAGCTTTAATATATTCTAACATTCTATCTTTAGTTTGTTTCTTTCTTTCTTTATTAATACCTTTCATTCTAACTTTAATACCTTCTAAGATTCTGTCTTTAGTTTCTTTCTTTCTTTCTTTCTTTATATGTTTCATTCTAGCTTTAATGCATTCTTACATTCTATCTTAGTTTCTTTCTTTCTTTCTTCCTTGATTTCTTTCATTCTAGCTTTAATACCTTCTAACACTCTTTCTTTAGTTTGTATCTTTATTTCTTTCTTTATATGTTTCATTCTAGCTTTTATACCTTTTAACATTCTAACTTTAGTTTCGTTCTTGATTTCTTTCTTGATTTATTTCATTCAAGCTTTAATACCTTCTAACATTCTATCTTTAGTTTCTTTCTTTCTTTCTTGATATCTTTCATTCTAGCTTTAATACATTCTAACATTCTATCTTTAGTTTCTTTCTTTCTTGATATCTTTCATTCTAGCTTTAATACGTTCTAACATTCCATCTTTAGTTTCTTTCTTTCTTGATTTCTTTCATTCTAGCTTTAATACCTTCTTACATTCAATCATTAGTTTCTTTCTTTCTTTCTTGATTTCTTTCATTCTAGCTTTAATACCTTCAAACATTCTATCTTTAGATTGTTTCTTACTTTTTTTCTTGATTTCCTTCATTCTAGCTTTAATAACTTTTAACATTCTATCTTTAGTTTGTTTCTTTTTCTCTTCGTATTTTTAATTTTAGCTTTAATATATTCTAACATTCTATCTTTAGTTTGTTTCTTTCTTTCTTTATTAATACCTTTCATTCTAACTTTAATACCTTCTAAGATTCTGTCTTTAGTTTCTTTCTATCTTTCTTTCTTTATATGTTTCTTTCTACCTTTAATACATTCTTACATTCTATCTTATTTTTTTCTTTCTTTCTTCCTTGATTTCTTTCATTCTAGCTTTAATACATTCTACCATTCTAACTTTAGTTTCTTTCTTTCTTGATATCTTTCATTCTAGCTTTAATAACTTTTAACATTCTAACTTAAGTTTCTTTCTTGATGTCTTTCTTGATTTATTTCATTCTAGCTTTAAAACCTTCTAACATTCTATCTTTAGTTTCTTTCTTTCTTTCTTCATATCTTTCATTCTATCTTTAATACATTCTAACATACTATCTTTAGTTTCTTTCTTAGTATCTTGATTTCTTACATTCTACCTTTAATAAATTCTTACGTTCTATCATTAGTTTCTCTCTTTCTTTCTTTCATGATATCTTTCATTCTAGCTGTAACAATTTCTAACGTTCTATCTTTAGTTTCCTTCTCTCTTTATTTCTTTCTTTCTTGTTTTCTTTCATTCTTGCTTTAATACCTCCTAACATTCTATCTTTAGTTTGTTTCTTTGTTTCTTTCTTAATATGTTTCATTCCACCTTTAATACTTTCTAACATTCTATCTTTAGTTTCTTTCTTTCTTTCTTGATTTCTTACATTGTTGCTTTAATAAATTCTAACGTTTTATCTTTAGTTTTTCTTTCCTTCTTCTTTCTTTCTTTCTTGATTTCTTTCATTCTAGCTTTAAAACCTTCTAACATTCTATCTTTAGTTTCTTTCTTTCTTCCTTCCTTTCTTGATTTCTTTCATTCTAGCTTTAATACCTTCTAACATTCTGTCTTTAGTTTCTTTCTTTCTTTCTTGATTTCTTTCTTTTTTGTTTCAATTACTTTTAACAATCTATTTTTATTTTCTTTCTTTCTTTCTTGATATCTTTCATTCTACCTTTAATACCTTCTATCGTTCTATCTTTAGTTTCTTTTTTTCTTTCTTGATATCTTTTATTCTAGCTTTAATACCTTTTAACATTATATCTTTAGTTTCTTTCTTTCTTGATTTCTTTCATTCTAGCCTTAATACCTTCTTACATTCAATCATTAGTTTCTGTCTTTCTATCTTTATTTCTTTCATTCTAGCTTTAATACATTCTAACATTCTATCTTTAGTTTCTCTCTTTCTTTCTTTCTTGATATCTTTCATTTTAGCTGTATCAACTTCTAACGTTCTATCTTTAGTTTCCGTCTCTCTTTCATTCTTTCTTTCTTGTTTTCATTCATTCTTGCTTTAATACCTTCTAACATTCTATCTTTAGTTTGTTACTTTGTTTCTTTCTTGGTATGTTTCATTCCAGCTTTAATACATTCTAACATTCTATCTTTAGTTTCTTTCTTTATTTATTGATATCTTTCATTCTAGCTTTAATAACATCTAATATTCTATCTTTAGTTTCTTTCTTTCTTTCTTGATTTCTTACATTCTTGCTTTAATAAATTCTAACGTTTTATCTTTAGTTTTTCTTTCCTTCTTCTTTCTTTCTTTCTTGATTTCTTTCATTCTAGCTTTAAAACCTAACATTCTATCTTTAGTTTCTTTCTTTCTTTCTTTATATGTTTCATTCTAGCTTTAATACATTCTTACATTCTATCTTAGTTTGCTTCTTTCTTTCTTCCTTTATTTCTTTCATTCTAGCTTTAATACCTTCTAACACTCTTTCTTTAGTTTCTTTCTTTCTTTCTTGATTTCTTACATTCTACCTTTAATAAATTCTAACGTTCTATCTTTAGTTTATCTCTTTCTTTCTTTCTTGATATCTTTCATTCTAGCTGTAACAACTTCTAATGTTCTATCTTTAGTTTCCGTCTCTCTTTCTTTTTTCTTTCTTGTTTTCTTTCATTCTTGCTTTAATACCTCCTAACATTCTATCTTTAGTTTGTTTCTTTGTTTCTTTCTATATATGTTTCATTCTAGCTTTAATACATTCTAACATTCTATCTTTAGTTTGATTCTTTATCGATATCTTTCATTCTAGCTTTAATAACATCTAAAATTCTATCTTTAGTTTCTTTCTTTCTTTCTTGATTTCTTACATTCTTGCTTTAATAAATTCTAACGTTTTATCTTCAGTTTTTCTTTCCTTCTTCTTTCTTTCTTTCTTGATTTCTTTCATTCTAGCTTTAAAACCTTCTAACATTCTATCTTTAGTTTCTTTCTTTCTTTCTTTCTTTCTTGATTTCTTACATTCTAGCTTTAATACCTTCTAACATTCTATCTTTAGTTTCTTTCTTTCTTTCTTTCTTACATTCTTGCTTTAATAAATTCTAACGTTTTATCTTTAGTTTTTCTTTCTTTCTTCTTTCTTTCTTTCTTGATTTCTTTCATTCTAGCTTTAACACCTTCTAACATTCTGTCTTTAGTTTCTCTCTTTCTTTCTTGATATCTTTCATTCTAGCTTTAATACCTTCTAGCGTTCTATCTTTTCTTTCTTTCTTTTTTCTTCATATCTTTTATTCTAGCTTTAATACCTTTTAACATTATATCTTTAGTTTCTTTCTTTCTTGTTTTCTTTCATTCTAGCCTTAATACATTCTTACATTCAATCAATAGTTTCTTTCTTTCTTTCTTTCTTGATATCTTTCATTCTAGCTGTAGCAACTTCTAACGTTCTATCTTTAGTTTCCGTATCTCTTTCTTTCTTTCTTTCTTGATTTCTTACATTATTGCTTTAATAAATTCTAACATTTTATCTTTAGTTTTTCTGTCCTTCTTCTTTCTTTCTTTCTTGATTTCTTTCATTGTAGCTTTAAAACCTTCTAACATTCTATCTTTAGTTTCTTTCTCTCTCTCTTTCTTCATTTCTTACATTCTAGCCTTAATACCTTCTAACATTCTATCTTTAGTTAATTTCTTTCTTTCTTGATTTCTTACATTCTTGATTTAATAGATTCTAACGTTTTATCTTTAGTTTTTCTTTCTTTTTTTTTCTTTCTTGATTTCTTTCATTCTAGCTTTAATACCTTCTAACATTCTGTCATTAGTTTTTTTCTTTCTTTCTTGATTTCTTTCATTTTAGCTTCAATTACTTCTAAGAATCTATCTTTAGTTTCTTTCTTTCTTTCTTGATATCTTTCATTCTTGCTCTAATTCCTTCTAGCGTTCTATCTTTTCTTTCTTTCTTTCTTTCTTCATATCTTTTATTCTATCTTTAATACCTTTTAACCTTATATCTTTAGTTTCTTTCTTTCTTTATTTCTTTCATTCTAACTTTAATACATTCTAACATTCTATCTTTAGTTTCTCTGTGTCTTTCTTTCTTGATATCTTTCATTCTAGCTGTAGCAACTTCTAACGTTCTATCTTTAGTTTCCGTATCTCTTTCTTTCTTTCTTTCTTTCTTGTTTTCATTCATTCTTGCTTTAATACCTTCTAACATTCTATCTTTAGTTTGTTTCTTTGTTTCTTTCTTTATATGTTTCATTCCAGCTTTAATACATTCTAACATTCTATCTTTTGTTTGTTTCTTTCTTTATTGATATCTTTCATTCTAGCTTTAATAACATCTAACATTCTATCTTTAGTTTCATTCTTTCTTTCTTGATATCTTTCATTCCAGCTTTAATACATTCTAATATTCTATGTTTAGTTTCTTTCTTTCTTGATTTCTTTCATTCTAGCTTTAATACCTTCTTACATTCAATCATTAGTTTCTTTCTTTCTTTCTTGATTTCTTTCATTCTAGCTTTAATACCTTCAAACATTCTATCTTTCGTTTGTTTCTTACTTTTTTTCTTGATTTCCTTCATTCCAGCTTTAATAACTTTTAACATTCTATCTTTAGTTTGGTTCTTCTTCCCGTCGTATTTTTAATTTTAGCTTTAATATATTCTAACATTCTATCTTTAGTTTGTTTCTTTCTTTCTTTATTAATACCTTTCATTCTAACTTTAATACCTTCTAAGATTCTGTCTTTAGTTTCTTTCTTTCTTTCTTTCTTTATATGTTTCATTCTAGCTTTAATGCATTCTTACATTCTATCTTAGTTTCTTTCTTTCTTTCTTCCTTGATTTCTTTCATTCTAGCTTTAATACCTTCTAACACTCTTTCTTTAGTTTGTATCTTTATTTCTTTCTTTATATGTTTCATTCTAGCTTTTATACCTTTTAACATTCTAACTTTAGTTTCGTTCTTGATTTCTTTCTTGATTTATTTCATTCAAGCTTTAATACCTTCTAACATTCTATCTTTAGTTTCTTTCTTTCTTTCTTGATATCTTTCATTCTAGCTTTAATACATTCTAACATTCTATCTTTAGTTTCTTTCTTTCTTGATATCTTTCATTCTAGCTTTAATACGTTCTAACATTCCATCTTTAGTTTCTTTCTTTCTTGATTTCTTTCATTCTAGCTTTAATACCTTCTTACATTCAATCATTAGTTTCTTTCTTTCTTTCTTGATTTCTTTCATTCTAGCTTTAATACCTTCAAACATTCTATCTTTAGATTGTTTCTTACTTTTTTTCTTGATTTCCTTCATTCTAGCTTTAATAACTTTTAACATTCTATCTTTAGCTTGTTTCTTTTTCTCTTCGTATTTTTAATTTTAGCTTTAATATATTCTAACATTCTATCTTTAGTTTGTTTCTTTCTTTCTTTATTAATACCTTTCATTCTAACTTTAATACCTTCTAAGATTCTGTCTTTAGTTTCTTTCTATCTTTCTTTCTTTATATTTTTCTTTCTACCTTTAATACATTCTTACATTCTATCTTATTTTTTTTCTTTCTTTCTTCCTTGATTTCTTTCATTCTAGCTTTAATACATTCTACCATTCTAACTTTAGTTTCTTTCTTTCTTGATATCTTTCATTCTAGCTTTAATACCTTTTAACATTCTAACTTAAGTTTTTTCTTGATGTCTTTCTTGATTTATTTCATTCTAGCTTTAAAACCTTCTAACATTCTATCTTTAGTTTCTTTCTTTCTTTCTTCATATCTTTCATTCTATCTTTAATACATTCTAACATACTATCTTTAGTTTCTTTCTTAGTATCTTGATTTCTTACATTCTACCTTTAATAAATTCTTACGTTCTATCATTAGTTTCTCTCTTTCTTTCTTTCATGATATCTTTCATTCTAGCTGTAACAATTTCTAACGTTCTATCTTTAGTTTCCTTCTCTCTTTATTTCTTTCTTTCTTGTTTTCTTTCATTCTTGCTTTAATACCTCCTAACATTCTATCTTTAGTTTGTTTCTTTGTTTCTTTCTTAATATGTTTCATTCCACCTTTAATACTTTCTAACATTCTATCTTTAGTTTCTTTCTTTCTTTCTTGATTTCTTACATTGTTGCTTTAATAAATTCTAACGTTTTATCTTTAGTTTTTCTTTCCTTCTTCTTTCTTTCTTTCTTGATTTCTTTCATTCTAGCTTTAAAACCTTCTAACATTCTATCTTTAGTTTCTTTCTTTCTTCCTTCCTTTCTTGATTTCTTTCATTCTAGCTTTAATACCTTCTAACATTCTGTCTTTAGTTTCTTTCTTTCTTTCATGATTTCTTTCTTTTTTGTTTCAATTACTTTTAACAATCTATTTTTATTTTCTTTCTTTCTTTCTTGATATCTTTCATTCTACCTTTAATACCTTCTATCGTTCTATCTTTAGTTTCTTTTTTTCTTTCTTGATATCTTTTATTCTAGCTTTAATACCTTTTAACATTATATCTTTAGTTTCTTTCTTTCTTGATTTCTTTCATTCTAGCCTTAATACCTTCTTACATTCAATCATTAGTTTCTTTCTTTCTATCTTTATTTCTTTCATTCTGGCTTTAATACATTCTAACGATCTATCTTTAGTTTCCGTCTCTCTTTCATTCTTTCTTTCTTGTTTTCATTCATTCTTGCTTTAATACCTTCTAACATTCTATCTTTAGTTTGTTATTTTGTTTCTTTCTTTATATGTTTCATTCCAGCTTTAATACATTCTAACATTCTATCTTTAGTTTGTTTCTTTCTTTATTGATATCTTTCATTCTAGCTTTAATAACATCTAATATTCTATCTTTAGTTTCTTTCTTTCTTTCTTGATTTCTTACATTCTTGCTTTAATAAATTCTAACGTTTTATCTTTAGTTTTTCTTTCCTTCTTCTTTCTTTCTTTCTTGATTTCTTTCTTTCTAGCTTTAAAACCTAACATTCTATCTTTAGTTTCTTTCTTTCTTTATATGTTTCATTCTAGCTTTAATACATTCTTACATTCTATCTTAGTTTGTTTCTTTCTTTCTTCCTTGATTTCTTTCATTCTAGCTTTAATACCTTCTAACACTCTTACTTTAGTTTCTTTCTTTCTTTCTTGATTTCTTACATTCTACCTTTAATAAATTCTAACGTTCTATCTTTAGTTTCACTCTTTCTTTCTTTCTTGATATCTTTCATTCTAGCTGTAACAACTTCTAACGTTCTATCCTTAGTTTCCGTCTCTCTTTCTTTCTTTCTTTCTTGATTTCTTACATTATTGCTTTAATAAATTCTAACGTTTTATCTTTAGTTTTTCTTTCCTTCTTTCTTTCTTTCTTGATTTCTTTCATTGTAGCTTTAAAACCTTCTAACATTCTATCTTTAGTTTCTTTCTCTCTCTCTTTCTTGATTTCTTACATTCTAGCTTTAATACCTTCTAACATTCTATCTTTGGTTTCTTTCTTTCTTTCTTGATTTCTTACATTCTTGATTTAATAGATTCTAACGTTTTATCTTTAGTTTTTCTTTCTTTCTTGTTTCTTTCTTTCTTGATTTCTTTCATTCTATCTTTAATACCTTCTAACATTCTGTCATTAGTTTTTTTCTTTCTTTCTTGATTTCTTTCATTTTAGCTTCAATTACTTCTAAGAATCTATCTTTAGTTTCTTTCTTTCTTTCTTGATATCTTTCATTCTAGCTCTAATTCCTTCTAGCATTCTATCTTTTCTTTCTTTCTTTCTTCATATCTTTTATTCTAGCTTTAATACCTTTTAACCTTATATCTTTAGTTTCTTTCTTTCTTTATTTCTTTCATTCTAACTTTAATACATTCTAACATTCTATCTTTAGTTTCTCTGTTTCTTTCTTTCTTGATATCTTTCATTCTAGCTGTAGCAACTTCTAACGTTCTATCTTTAGTTTCCGTATCTCTTTCTTTCTTTCTTTCTTGTTTTCATTCATTCTTGCTTTAATACCTTCTAACATTCTATCTTTAGTTTGTTTCTTTGTTTCTTTCTTTATATGTTTCATTCCAGCTTTAATACATTCTAACATTCTATCTTTTGTTTGTTTCTTTCTTTATTGATATCTTTCATTCTAGCTTTAATAACATCTAACATTCTATCTTTAGTTTCATTCTTTCTTTCTTGATATCTTTCATTCCAGCTTTAATACATTCTAACATTCTATGTTTAGTTTCTTTCTTTCTTGATTTCTTTCATTCTAGCTTTAATACCTTCTTACATTCAATCATTAGTTTCTTTCTTTCTTTCTTGATTTCTTTCATTCTAGCTTTAATACCTTCAAACATTCTATCTTTCGTTTGTTTCTTACTTTTTTTCTTGATTTCCTTCATTCCAGCTTTAATAACTTTTAACATTCTATCTTTAGTTAGTTTCTTTCTTTCTTTCTTAATACCTTTCATTCTAACTTTAATACCTTCTAAGATTCTGTCTTTAGTTTCTTTCTTTCTTTCTTTCTTTCTTTATATGTTTCATTCTAGCTTTAATACATTCTTACATTCTATCTTAGTTTCTTTCTTTCTTTCTTCCTTGATTTCTTTCATTCTAGCTTTAATACCTTCTAACACTCTTTAGTTTGTATCTTTATTTCTTTCTTTATATGTTTCATTCTAGCTTTTATACCTTTTAACATTCTAACTTTAGTTTCGTTCTTGATTTCTTTCGTGATTTATTTCATTCTAGCTTTAATACCTTCTAACATTCTATCTTTAGTTTCTTTCTTTCTTTCTTGATATCTTTCATTCTAGCTTTAATACATTCTAACATTGTATCTTTAGTTTCTTTCTTTCTTGATATCTTTCATTCTAGCTTTAATACATTCTAACATTCTATCTTTAGTTTTTTTCTTTCTTGATTTCTTTCATTCTAGCTTTAATACCTTCTTACATTCAATCATTTGTTTCTTTCTTTCTTCCTTGATTTCTTTCATTCTAGCTTTAATACCTTCTTTCTTTAGTTTGTTTCTTTATTTCTTTCTTTATATGTTTCATTCTAGCTTTAATACATTCTACCATTCTAACTTTAGTTTCTTTCTTTCTTGATATCTTTCATTCTAGCTTTAATACCTTTTAACATTCTAACTTAAGTTTCTTTCTTGATGTCTTTCTTGATTTATTTCATTCTAGCTTTAAAACCTTCTAACATTCTATCTTTAGTTTCTTTCTTTCTTTCTTGATATCTTTCATTCTACCTTTAATACCTTCTAGCGTTCTATCTTTAGTTTCTTTTTTTCTTTCTTGATATCCTTTATTCTAGCTTTAATACCTTTTAACATTATATCTTTAGTTTCTTTCTTTCTTGATTTCTTTCATTCTAGCCTTAATACCTTCTTACATTCAATCATTAGTTTCTTTCTTTCTATCTTTATTTCTTTCATTCTGGCTTTAATACATTCTAACGATCTATCTTTAGTTTCCGTCTCTCTTTCATTCTTTCTTTCTTGTTTTCATTCATTCTTGCTTTAATACCTTCTAACATTCTATCTTTAGTTTGTTATTTTGTTTCTTTCTTTATATGTTTCATTCCAGCTTTAATACATTCTAACATTCTATCTTTAGTTTGTTTCTTTCTTTATTGATATCTTTCATTCTAGCTTTAATAACATCTAACATTCTATCTTTAGTTTCATTCTTTCTTTCTTGATATCTTTCATTCCAGCTTTAATACATTCTAACATTCTATGTTTAGTTTCTTTCTTTCTTGATTTCTTTCATTCTAGCTTTAATACCTTCTTACATTTAATCATTAGTTTCTTTCTTTCTTTCTTGATTTCTTTCATTCTAGCTTTAATACCTTCAAACATTCTATCTTTCGTTTGTTTCTTACTTTTTTTCTTGATTTCCTTCATTCCAGCTTTAATAACTTTTAACATTCTATCTTTAGTTTGTTTCTTTTTCTCGTCGTATTTTCAATTTTAGCTTTAATATATTCTAACATTCTATCTTTAGTTAGTTTCTTTCTTTCTTTCTTAATACCTTTCATTCTAACTTTAATACCTTCTAAGATTCTGTCTTTAGTTTCTTTCTTTCTTTCTTTCTTTATATGTTTCATTCTAGCTTTAATACATTCTTACATTCTATCTTAGTTTCTTTCTTTCTTTCTTCCTTGATTTCTTTCATTCTAGCTTTAATACCTTCTAACACTCTTTAGTTTGTATCTTTATTTCTTTCTTTATATGTTTCATTCTAGCTTTTATACCTTTTAACATTCTAACTTTAGTTTCTTTCTTGATTTCTTTCGTGATTTATTTCATTCTAGCTTTAATACCTTCTAACATTCTATCTTTAGTTTCTTTCTTTCTTTCTTGATATCTTTCATTCTAGCTTTAATACATTCTAACATTCTATCTTTAGTTTCTTTCTTTCTTGATATCTTTCATTCTAGCTTTAATACATTCTAACATTCTATCTTTAGTTTTTTTCTTTCTTGATTTCTTTCATTCTAGCTTTAATACCTTCTTACATTCAATCATTAGTTTCTTTCTTTCTTCCTTGATTTCTTTCATTCTAGCTTTAATACCTTCTTTCTTTAGTTTGTTTCTTTATTTCTTTCTTTATATGTTTCATTCTAGCTTTAATACATTCTACCATTCTAACTTTAGTTTCTTTCTTTCTTGATATCTTTCATTCTTGCTTTAATACCTTTTAACATTCTAACTTAAGTTTCTTTCTTGATGTCTTTCTTGATTTATTTCATTCTAGCTTTAAAACCTTCTAACATTCTATCTTTAGTTTCTTTATTTCTTTCTTGATATCTTTCATTCTACGTTTAATACCTTCTAGCGTTCTATCTTTAGTTTCTTTTTTTCTTTCTTGATATCTTTTATTCTAGCTTTAATACCTTTTAACATTATATCTTTAGTTTCTTTCTTTCTTGATTTCTTTCATTCTAGCCTTAATACCTTCTTACATTCAATCATTAGTTTCTTTCTTTCTATCTTTATTTCTTTCATTCGGGCTTTAATACATTCTAACGATCTATCTTTAGTTTCCGTCTCTCTTTCATTCTTTCTTTCTTGTTTTCATTCATTCTTGCTTTAATACCTTCTAACATTCTATCTTTAGTTTGTTATTTTGTTTCTTTCTTTATATGTTTCATTCCAGCTTTAATACATTCTAACATTCTATCTTTAGTTTGTTTCTTTCTTTATTGATATCTTTCATTCTAGCTTTAATAACATCTAATATTCTATCTTTAGTTTCTTTCTTTCTTTCTTGATTTCTTACATTCTTGCTTTAATAAATTCTAACGTTTTATCTTTAGTTTTTCTTTCCTTCTTCTTTCTTTCTTTCTTGATTTCTTTCATTCTAGCTTTAAAACCTAACATTCTATCTTTAGTTTCTTTCTTTCTTTCTTTATATGTTTCATTCTAGCTTTAATACATTCTTACATTCTATCTTAGTTTGTTACTTTCTTTCTTCCTTGATTTCTTTCATTCTAGCTTTAATACCTTCTAACACTCTTACTTTAGTTTCTTTCTTTCTTTCTTGATTTCTTACATTCTACCTTTAATAAATTCTAACGTTCTATCTTTAGTTTCTCTCTTTCTTTCTTTCTTGATATCTTTCATTCTAGCTGTAACAACTTCTAACGTTCTATCCTTAGTTTCCGTCTCTCTTTCTTTCTTTCTTTCTTGATTTCTTACATTATTGCTTTAATAAATTCTAACGTTTTATCTTTAGTTTTTCTTTCCTTCGTCTTTCTTTCTTTCTTGATTTCTTTCATTGTAGCTTTAAAACCTTCTAACATTCTATCTTTAGTTTCTTTCTCTCTCTCTTTCTTGATTTCTTACATTCTAGCTTTAATACCTTCTAACATTCTATCTTTAGTTTCTTTCTTTCTTTCTTGATTTCTTACATTCTTGATTTAATAGATTCTAACGTTTTATCTTTAGTTTTTCTTTCTTTCTTGTTTCTTTCTTTCTTGATTTCTTTCATTCTAGCTTTAATACCTTCTAACATTCTGTCATTAGTTTTTTTCTTTCTTTCTTGATTTCTTTCATTTTAGCTTCAATTACTTCTAAGAATCTATCTTTAGTTTCTTTCTTTCTTTCTTGATATCTTTCATTCTTGCTTTAATACCTTCTAGCGTTCTATCTTTTCTTTCTTTCTTTCTTCATATCTTTTATTCTAGCTTTAATACCTTTTAACCTTATATCTTTAGTTTCTTTCTTTCTTTATTTCTTTCATTCTAACTTTAATACATTCTAACATTCTATCTTTAGTTTCTCTCTTTCTTTCTTTCTTGATATCTTTCATTCTAGCTGTAGCAACTTCTAACGTTCTATCTTTAGTTTCCGTATCTCTTTCTTTCTTTCTTTCTTTCTTTCTTGTTTTCATTCATTCTTCCTTTAATACCTTCTAACATTCTATCTTTAGTTTGTTTCTTTGTTTCTTTCTTTATATGTTTCATTCCAGCTTTAATACATTCTAACATTCTATCTTTTGTTTGTTTCTTTCTTTATTGATATCTTTCATTCTAGCTTTAATAACATCTAACATTCTATCTTTAGTTTCATTCTTTCTTTCTTGATATCTTTCATTCCAGCTTTAATACATTCTAAAATTCTATCTTTAGTTTCTTTCTTTCTTGATATCTTTCATTCTAGCTTTAATACATTCTAATATTCTATCTTTAGTTTCTTTCTTTCTTGATTTCTTTCATTCTAGCTTTAATACCTTCTTACATTCAATCATTAGTTTCTTTCTTTCTTTCTTGATTTCTTTCATTCTAGCTTTAATACCTTCAAACATTCTATCTTTCGTTTGTTTCTTACTTTTTTTCTTGATTTCCTTCATTCCAGCTTTAATAACTTTTAACATTCTATCTTTAGTTTGTTTCTTTTTCTCGTCGTATTTTTAATTTTAGCTTTAATATATTCTAACATTCTATCTTTAGTTTGTTTCTTTCTTTCTTTATTAATACCTTTCATTCTAACTTTAATACCTTCTAAGATTCTGTCTTTAGTTACTTTCTTTCTTTCTTTCTTTATATGTTTCATTCTAGCTTTAATACATTCTTACATTCTATCTTAGTTTCTTTCTTTCTTTCTTCCTTGATTTCTTTCATTCTAGCTTTAATACCTTCTAACACTCTTTCTTTAGTTTGTATCTTTATTTCTTTCTTTATATGTTTCCTTCTAGCTTTTATACCTTTTAACATTCTAACTTTAGTTTCGTTCTTGATTTCTTTCTTGATTTATTTCATTCTAGCTTTAATACCTTCTAACATTCTATCTTTAATTTCTTTCTTTCTTTCTTGATATCTTTCATTCTAGCTTTAATACATTCTAACATTCTATCTTTAGTTTCTTTCTTTCTTGATATCTTTCATTCTAGCTTTAATACATTCTAACATTCTATCTTTAGTTTCTTTCTTTCTTGATTTCTTTCATTCTAGCTTTAATACCTTCTTACATTCAATCATTAGTTTCTTTCTTTCTTTCTTGATTTCTTTCATTCTAGCTTTAATACCTTCAAACATTCTATCTTTAGATTGTTTCTTACTTTTTTTTCTTGATTTCCTTCATTCTAGCTTTAATAACTTTTAACATTCTATCTTTAGTTTGTTACTTTTTCTCTTCGTATTTTTAATTTTAGCTTTAATATATTCTAACATTCTATCTTTAGTTTGTTTCTTTCTTTCTTTATTAATACCTTTCATTCTAACTTTAATACCTTCTAAGATTCTGTCTTTAGTTTCTTTCTTTCTTTCTTTATATGTTTCTTTCTAGCTTTAATACATTCTTACATTCTATCTTATTTTTTTTCTTTCTTTCTTCCTTGATTTCTTTCATTCTAGCTTTAATAACGTCTAACACTCTTTCTTTAGTTTGTTTCTTTATTTCTTTCTTTATATGTTTCATTCTAGCTTTAATACATTCTACCATTCTAACTTTAGTTTCTTTCTTTCTTGATATCTTTCATTCTAGCTTTAATACCTTTTAACATTCTATCTTAAGTTTCTTTCTTGATGTCTTTTTTGATTTATTTCATTCTAGCTTTAAAACCTTCTAACATTCTATCTTTAGTTTCTTTCTTTCTTTCTTGATATCTTTCATTCTATCTTTAATACATTCTAACATACTATCTTTAGTTTCTTTCTTTCTATCTTGATTTCTTACATTCTACCTTTAATAAATTCTAACGTTCTATCATTAGTTTCTCTCTTTCTTTCTTTCATGATATCTTTCATTCTAGCTGTAACAATTTCTAACGTTCTATCTTTAGTTTCCGTCTCTCTTTCTTTCTTTCTTTCTTGTTTTCTTTCATTCTTGCTTTAATACCTCCTAACATTCTATCTTTAGTTTGTTTCTTTGTTTCTTTCTTAATATGTTTCATTCCAAATTTAATACTTTCTAACATTCTATCTTTAGTTTCTTTCTTTCTTTCTTGATATGTTACATTCTTGCTTTAATAAATTCTAACGTTTTATCTTTAGTTTTTCTTTCCTTCTTCTTTCTTTCTTTCTTGATTTCTTTCATTCTAGCTTTAAAACCTTCTAACATTCTATCTTTAGTTTCTTTCTTTCTTCCTTCCTTTCTTGATTTCTATCATTCTAGCTTTAATACCTTCTAACATTCTATCTTTAGTTTCTTTCTTTCTTTCTTGATATCTTTCATTCTACCTTTAATACCTTCTAGCGTTCTATCTTTAGTTTCTTTCTTTCTTTCTTGATATCTTTTATTCTAGCTTTAATACCTTTTAACATTATATCTTTAGTTTCTTTCTTTCTTGATTTCTTTCATTCTAGCTTTAATAACTTCTAACACTCTTTCTTTAGTTTGTTTCTTTATTTCTTCCTTTATATGTTTCATTCTAGCTTTAATACATTCTAACATTCTAACTTTATTTTCTTTCTTTATTTCTTGATATCTTTCATTCTAATTTTTATACCTTTTACAATTCTAACTTTAGTTTCTTTCTTGATTTCTTTCTTGATTTATTTCATTCTAGCTTTAATACCTTCTAACATTCTATATTTAGTTTCTTTCTTTCTTTCTTGATATCTTTCATTCTAGCTTTAATACATTCTAACATTCTATCTTTAGTTTCTTTCTTTCTTTCTTTTTTCATTCTAGCTTTAATACCTTCTTACATTCAATCATTAGTTTCTTTCTTTCTTTCTTGATTTCTTTCATTCTAGCTTTAATACCTTCAAACATTCTATCTTTAGTTTGTTTCTTACTTTTTTTCTTGATTTCCTTCATTCTAGCTTTAATAACTTTTAAAATTCTATCTTTAGTTTGTTTCTTTTTCTCTTCGTATTTTTAATTTTAGCTTTAATATATTCTTACATTCTATCTTAGTTTCTTTCTTTCTTTCTTTATTAATACCTTTCATTCTAACTTTAATACCTTCTAAGATTCTGTCTTTAGTTTCTTTCTTTCTTTCTTTATATGTTTCATTATAGCTTTAATACATTCTTACATTCTATCTTTAGTTTCTTTCTTTCTTTCTTTCTTTCTTGATTTCTTACATTCAAGCTTTAATACCTTCTAAGATTCTATCTTTAGTTTCTTTCTTTCTTTCTTTATTTCTTACATTCTTGATTTAATAGATTCTAACGTTTTATCTTTAGTTTTTCTTTCTTTCTTGTTTCTTTCTTTCTTGATTTCTTTCATTCTAGCTTTAATACCTTCTAACATTCTGTCATTAGTTTTTTTCTTTCTTTCTTGATTTCTTTCATTTTAGCTTCAATTACTTCTAAGAATCTATCTTTAGTTTCTTTCTTTCTTTCTTGATATCTTTCATTCTTGCTTTAATACCTTCTAGCGTTCTATCTTTTCTTTCTTTCTTTCTTTCTTCATATCTTTCATTCTAACTTTAATACATTCTAACATTCTATCTTTAGTTTCTCTGTTTCTTTCTTTCTTGATATCTTTCATTCTAGCTGTAGCAACTTCTAACTTTCTATCTTTAGTTTCCGTATCTCTTTCTTTCTTTCTTTCTTTCTTTCTTGTTTTCATTCATTCTTCCTTTAATACCTTCTAACATTTTATCTTTAGTTTGTTTCTTTGTTTCTTTTTTTATATGTTTCATTCCAGCTTTAATACATTCTAACATTCTATCTTTTGTTTGTTTCTTTCTTTATTGATATCTTTCATTCTAGCTTTAATAACATCTAACATTCTATCTTTAGTTTCATTCTTTCTTTCTTGATATCTTTCATTCCAGCTTTAATACATTCTAAAATTCTATCTTTAGTTTCTTTCTTTCTTGATATCTTTCATTCTAGCTTTAATACATTCTAATATTCTATCTTTAGTTTCTTTCTTTCTTGATATCTTTCATTCTAGCTTTAATACATTCTAATATTCTATCTTTAGTTTCTTTCTTTCTTGATTACTTTCATTCTAGCTTTAATACCTTCTTACATTCAATCATTAGTTTCTTTCTTTCTTTCTTGATTTCTTTCATTCTAGCTTTAATACCTTCAAACATTCTATCTTTCGTTTGTTTCTTACTTTTTTTCTTGATTTCCTTCATTCCAGCTTTAATAACTTTTAACATTCTATCTTTAGTTTGTTTCTTTTTCTCGTCGTATTTTTAATTTTAGCTTTAATATATTCTAACATTCTATCTTTAGTTTGTTTCTTTCTTTCTTTATTAATACCTTTCATTCTAACTTTAATACCTTCTAAGATTCTGTCTTTAGTTACTTTCTTTCTTTCTTTCTTTATATGTTTCATTCTAGCTTTAATACATTCTTACATTCTATCTTAGTTTCTTTCTTTCTTTCTTCCTTGATTTCTTTCATTCTAGCTTTAATACCTTCTAACACTCTTTCTTTAGTTTGTATCTTTATTTCTTTCTTTATATGTTTCCTTCTAGCTTTTATACCTTTTAACATTCTAACTTTAGTTTCGTTCTTGATTTCTTTCTTGATTTATTTCATTCTAGCTTTAATACCTTCTAACATTCTATCTTTAATTTCTTTCTTTCTTTCTTGATATCTTTCATTCTAGCTTTAATACATTCTAACATTCTATCTTTAGTTTCTTTCTTTCTTGATATCTTTCATTCTAGCTTTAATACATTCTAACATTCTATCTTTAGTTTCTTTCTTTCTTGATTTCTATAATTCTAGCTTTAATACCTTCTTACATTCAATCATTAGTTTCTTTCTTTCTTTCTTGATTTCTTTCATTCTAGCTTTAATACCTTCAAACATTCTATCTTTAGATTGTTTCTTACTTTTTTTTCTTGATTTCCTTCATTCTAGCTTTAATAACTTTTAACATTCTATCTTTAGTTTGTTACTTTTTCTCTTCGTATTTTTAATTTTAGCTTTAATATATTCTAACATTCTATCTTTAGTTTGTTTCTTTCTTTCTTTATTAATACCTTTCATTCTAACTTTAATACCTTCTAAGATTCTGTCTTTAGTTTCTTTCTTTCTTTCTTTATATGTTTCTTTCTAGCTTTAATACATTCTTACATTCTATCTTATTTTTTTTCTTTCTTTCTTCCTTGATTTCTTTCATTCTAGCTTTAATAACGTCTAACACTCTTTCTTTAGTTTGTTTCTTTATTTCTTTCTTTATATGTTTCATTCTAGCTTTAATACATTCTACCATTCTAACTTTAGTTTCTTTCTTTCTTGATATCTTTCATTCTAGCTTTAATACCTTTTAACATTCTAACTTAAGTTTTTTTCTTGATGTCTTTTTTGATTTATTTCATTCTAGCTTTAAAACCTTCTAACATTCTATCTTTAGTTTCTTTCTTTCTTTCTTGATATCTTTCATTCTATCTTTAATACATTCTAACATACTATCTATAGTTTCTTTCTTTCTATCTTGATTTCTTACATTCTACCTTTAATAAATTCTAACGTTCTATCATTAGTTTCTCTCTTTCTTTCTTTCATGATATCTTTCATTCTAGCTGTAACAATTTCTAACGTTCTATCTTTAGTTTCCGTCTCTCTTTCTTTCTTTCTTTCTTGTTTTCTTTCATTCTTGCTTTAATACCTCCTAACATTCTATCTTTAGTTTGTTTCTTTGTTTCTTTCTTAATATGTTTCATTCCAAATTTAATACTTTCTAACATTCTATCTTTAGTTTCTTTCTTTCTTTCTTGATATGTTACATTCTTGCTTTAATAAATTCTAACGTTTTATCTTTAGTTTTTCTTTCCTTCTTCTTTCTTTCTTTCTTGATTTCTTTCATTCTAGCTTTAAAACCTTCTAACATTCTATCTTTAGTTTCTTTCTTTCTTCCTTCCTTTCTTGATTTCTATCATTCTAGCTTTAATACCTTCTAACATTCTATCTTTAGTTTCTTTCTTTCTTTCTTGATATCTTTCATTCTACCTTTAATACCTTCTAGCGTTCTATCTTTAGTTTCTTTCTTTCTTTCTTGATATCTTTTATTCTAGCTTTAATACCTTTTAACATTATATCTTTAGTTTCTTTCTTTCTTGATTTCTTTCATTCTAGCTTTAATACCTTCTAACACTCTTTCTTTAGTTTGTTTCTTTATTTCTTCCTTTATATGTTTCATTCTAGCTTTAATACATTCTAACATTCTAACTTTATTTTCTTTCTTTATTTCTTGATATCTTTCATTCTAATTTTTATACCTTTTACAATTCTAACTTTAGTTTCTTTCTTGATTTCTTTCTTGATTTATTTCATTCTAGCTTTAATACCTTCTAACATTCTATATTTAGTTTCTTTCTTTCTTTCTTGATATCTTTCATTCTAGCTTTAATACATTCTAACATTCTATCTTTAGTTTCTTTCTTTCTTTCTTTTTTCATTCTAGCTTTAATACCTTCTTACATTCAATCATTAGTTTCTTTCTTTCTTTCTTGATTTCTTTCATTCTAGCTTTAATACCTTCAAACATTCTATCTTTAGTTTGTTTCTTACTTTTTTTCTTGATTTCCTTCATTCTAGCTTTAATAACTTTTAACATTCTATCTTTAGTTTGTTTCTTTTTCTCTTCGTATTTTTAATTTTAGCTTTAATATATTCTTACATTCTATCTTAGTTTCTTTCTTTCTTTCTTTATTAATACCTTTCATTCTAACTTTAATACCTTCTAAGATTCTGTCTTTAGTTTCTTTCTTTCTTTCTTTATATGTTTCATTCTAGCTTTAATACATTCTTACATTCTATCTTTAGTTTCTTTCTTTCTTTCTTTCTTTCTTGATTTCTTACATTCTAGCTTTAATACCTTCTAACATTCTACCTTTAGTTTCTTTCTTTCTTTATTTATTTCTTACATTCTTGCTTTAATAAATTCTAACTTTTTATCTTTAGTTTTTCTTTCTTTCTTCTTTCTTTCTTTCTTGATTTCTTTCATTCTAGCTTTAATAACTTCTAACATTCTGTCTTTAGTTTCTTTCTTTCTTTCTTGATTTCTTTCATTTTAGCTTCAATTACTTCTAAGAATCTATCTTTAGTTTCTTTCTTTCTTCCTTGATTTCTTTCATTCTAGCTTTAATACCTTCTAACACTCTTTCTTTAGTTTGTTTCTTTATTTCTTTCTTTATATGTTTCATTCTAGCTTTAATACATTCTAACATTCTAACTTTAGTTTCTTTCTTTCTTTCTTGATATCTTTCATTCTAGCTCTAATACCTTTTAACATTCTAACTTAACTTTCTTTCTTGATGTCTTTCTTGATTTATTTCATTCTAGCTTTAATACCTTCTAACATTCTATCTTTAGTTTCTTTCTTTCTTTCTTGATATCTTTCATTCTATCTTTAATACATTCTAACATTCTATCTTTAATTTCTTTCTTTCTTTCTTGATTTCTTACATTCTACCTTTAATAAATTCTAACGTTCTATCATTAGATTCTCTCTTTCTTTCTTTCTTGATATCTTTCATTCTAGCTGTAACAACTTCTAACGTTCTATCTTTAGTTTCCGTCTCTCTTTCTTTCTTCTTTTCTTTCATTCTTGCTTTAATACCGCCTAACATTCTATCTTTAGTTTGTTTCTTTGTTTCTTTCTTAATATGTTTCATTCCACCTTTAATACATTCTAACATTCTATCTTTAGTTTCTTTCTTTCTTTCTTGATTTCTTACATTCTTGCTTTAATAAATTCTAACGTTTTATCTTTAGTTTTTCTTTCCTTCTTCTTTCTTTCTTTCTTGATTTCTTTCATTCTAGCTTTAAAACCTTCTAACATTCTATCTTTAGTTTCTTTCTTTCTTTCTTTATATGTTTCATTCTAGCTTTAATACATTCTTACATTCTATCTTAGTTTCTTTCTTTCTTCCTTGATTTCTTTCATTCTAGCTTTAATACCTTCTAACACTCTTTCTTTAGTTTCTTTCTTTCTTGATTTCTTACATTCTACCTTTAATAAATTCTAACGTTCTATCTTTAGTTTCTCTCTTTCTATCTTTCTTTCTTGATATCTTTCATTCTAGCTGTAACAACTTCTAACGTTCTATCTTTAGTTTCCGTCTCTCTTTCTTTTTTCTTTCTTGTTTTCTTTCATTCTTGCTTTAATACCTCCTAACATTCTATCTTTAGTTTGTTTCTATGTTTCTTTCTTTATATGTTTCATTCTAGCTTTAATACATTCTAACATTCTATCTTTAGTTTGATTCTTTCTTTATTGATATCTTTCATTCTAGCTTTAATAACATCTAACATTCTATCTTTAGTTTCTTTCTTTCTTTCTTGATTTCTTACATTCTTGCTTTAATAAATTCTAAAGTTTTATCTTCAGTTTTTCTTTCCTTCTTTTTTCTTTCTTCCTTGATTTCTTTCATTCTAGCTTTAATACCTTCTAACACTCTTTCTTTAGTTTGTTTCTTTATTTCTTTCTTTATATGTTTCATTCTAGCTTTAATACATTCTAACATTCTAACTTTAGTTTCTTTCTTTCTTTCTTGATATCTTTCATTCTAGCTCTAATACCTTTTAACATTCTATCTTTAGTTTCTTTCTTTCTTTCTTTATATGTTTCATTCTAGCTTTAATACATTCTTACATTCTATCTTAGTTTCTTTCTTTCTTTCTTCCTTGATTTCTTTCATTCTAGCTTTAATACCTTCTAACACTCTTTCTTTAGTTTCTTTCTTTCTTTCTTGATTCCTTACATTCTACCTTTAATAAATTCTGACGTTCTATCTTTAGTTTCTCTCTTTCTTTCTTTCTTGATATCTTTCATTCTAGCTGTAACAACTTCTAACGTTCTATCTTTAGTTTCCATCTCTCTTTCTTTTTTCTTTCTTGTTTTCTTTCATTCTTGCTTTAATACCTCCTAACATTCTATCTTTAGTTTGTTTCTTTGTTTCTTTCTTTATATGTTTCATTCTAGCTTTAATGCATTCTAACATTCTATCTTCAGTTTGATTCTTTCTTTATTGATATCTTTCATTCTAGCTTTAATAACATCTAACATTCTATCTTTAGTTTCTTTCTTTCTTTCTTGATTTCTTATATTCTTGCTTTAATAAATTCTAACGTTTTATCTTTAGTTTTTCTTTCTTTCTTGTTTCTTTCTTTCTTGATTTCTTTCTTTCTAGCTTTATTACCTTCTAACATTCTGTCATTAGTTTTTTTCTTTCTTTCTTGATTTCTTTCATTTTAGCTTCAATTACTTCTAAGAATCTATCTTTAGTTTCTTTCTTTCTTTCTTGATATCTTTCATTCTTGCTTTAATACCTTCTAGCGTTCTATCTTTTCTTTCTTTCTTTCTTTCTTCATATCTTTTATTCTAGCTTTAATACCTTTTAACATTATATCTTAAGTTTCTTTCTTTCTTTATTTCTTTCATTCTAGCTTTAATACATTCTAACATTCTATCTTTAGTTTCTTTCTTTCTTTCTTTCTTTCTTGATTTCTTACATTCTAGCTTTAATACCTTCTAACATTCTACCTTTAGTTTCTTTCTTTCTTTATTTATTTCTTACATTCTTGCTTTAATAAATTCTAACTTTTTATCTTTAGTTTTTCTTTCTTTCTTCTTTCTTTCTTTCTTGATTTCTTTCATTCTAGCTTTAATAACTTCTAACATTCTGTCTTTAGTTTCTTTCTTTCTTTCTTGATTTCTTTCATTTTAGCTTCAATTACTTCTAAGAATCTATCTTTAGTTTCTTTCTTTCTTCCTTGATTTCTTTCATTCTAGCTTTAATACCTTCTAACACTCTTTCTTTAGTTTGTTTCTTTATTTCTTTCTTTATATGTTTCATTCTAGCTTTAATACATTCTAACATTCTAACTTTAGTTTCTTTCTTTCTTTCTTGATATCTTTCATTCTAGCTCTAATACCTTTTAACATTCTAACTTAACTTTCTTTCTTGATGTCTTTCTTGATTTATTTCATTCTAGCTTTAATACCTTCTAACATTCTATCTTTAGTTTCTTTCTTTCTTTCTTGATATCTTTCATTCTATCTTTAATACATTCTAACATTCTATCTTTAATTTCTTTCTTTCTTTCTTGATTTCTTACATTCTACCTTTAATAAATTCTAACGTTCTATCATTAGATTCTCTCTTTCTTTCTTTCTTGATATCTTTCATTCTAGCTGTAACAACTTCTAACGTTCTATCTTTAGTTTCCGTCTCTCTTTCTTTCTTCTTTTCTTTCATTCTTGCTTTAATACCGCCTAACATTCTATCTTTAGTTTGTTTCTTTGTTTCTTTCTTAATATGTTTCATTCCACCTTTAATACATTCTAACATTCTATCTTTAGTTTCTTTCTTTCTTTCTTGATTTCTTACATTCTTGCTTTAATAAATTCTAACGTTTTATCTTTAGTTTTTCTTTCCTTCTTCTTTCTTTCTTTCTTGATTTCTTTCATTCTAGCTTTAAAACCTTCTAACATTCTATCTTTAGTTTCTTTCTTTCTTTCTTTATATGTTTCATTCTAGCTTTAATACATTCTTACATTCTATCTTAGTTTCTTTCTTTCTTCCTTGATTTCTTTCATTCTAGCTTTAATACCTTCTAACACTCTTTCTTTAGTTTCTTTCTTTCTTGATTTCTTACATTCTACCTTTAATAAATTCTAACGTTCTATCTTTAGTTTCTCTCTTTCTATCTTTCTTTCTTGATATCTTTCATTCTAGCTGTAACAACTTCTAACGTTCTATCTTTAGTTTCCGTCTCTCTTTCTTTTTTCTTTCTTGTTTTCTTTAATTCTTGCTTTAATACCTCCTAACATTCTATCTTTAGTTTGTTTCTATGTTTCTTTCTTTATATGTTTCATTCTAGCTTTAATACATTCTAACATTCTATCTTTAGTTTGATTCTTTCTTTATTGATATCTTTCATTCTAGCTTTAATAACATCTAACATTCTATCTTTAGTTTCTTTCTTTCTTTCTTGATTTCTTACATTCTTGCTTTAATAAATTCTAAAGTTTTATCTTCAGTTTTTCTTTCCTTCTTTTTTCTTTCTTCCTTGATTTCTTTCATTCTAGCTTTAATACCTTCTAACACTCTTTCTTTAGTTTGTTTCTTTATTTCTTTCTTTATATGTTTCATTCTAGCTTTAATACATTCTTACATTCTATCTTAGTTTCTTTCTTTCTTTCTTCCTTGATTTCTTTCATTCTAGCTTTAATACCTTCTAACACTCTTTCTTTAGTTTCTTTCTTTCTTTCTTGATTCCTTACATTCTACCTTTAATAAATTCTGACGTTCTATCTTTAGTTTCTCTCTTTCTTTCTTTCTTGATATCTTTCATTCTAGCTGTAACAACTTCTAACGTTCTATCTTTAGTTTCCATCTCTCTTTCTTTTTTCTTTCTTGTTTTCTTTCATTCTTGCTTTAATACCTCCTAACATTCTATCTTTAGTTTGTTTCTTTGTTTCTTTCTTTATATGTTTCATTCTAGCTTTAATGCATTCTAACATTCTATCTTCAGTTTGATTCTTTCTTTATTGATATCTTTCATTCTAGCTTGAATAACATCTAACATTCTATCTTTAGTTTCTTTCTTTCTTTCTTGATTTCTTATATTCTTGCTTTAATAAATTCTAACGTTTTATCTTTAGTTTTTCTTTCTTTCTTGTTTCTTTCTTTCTTGATTTCTTTCTTTCTAGCTTTATTACCTTCTAACATTCTGTCATTAGTTTTTTTCTTTCTTTCTTGATTTCTTTCATTTTAGCTTCAATTACTTCTAAGAATCTATCTTTAGTTTCTTTCTTTCTTTCTTGATATCTTTCATTCTTGCTTTAATACCTTCTAGCGTTCTATCTTTTCTTTCTTTCTTTCTTTCTTCATATCTTTTATTCTAGCTTTAATACCTTTTAACATTATATCTTAAGTTTCTTTCTTTCTTTATTTCTTTCATTCTAGCTTTAATACATTCTAACATTCTATCTTTAGTTTCTTTCTTTCTTTCTTGATATCTTTCATTCTAACTTTAATATATTCTAACATTCTATCTTTAGTTTCTTTCTTTCTTTCTTGATTTCTTACATTCTACCTTTAATAAATTCTAACGTTCTATCATTAGTTTCTCTCTTTCTTTCTTTCTTGATATCTTTCATTCTAGCTGTAACAACTTCTAACGTTCTATCTTTAGTTTCCGTCTCTCTTTCTTTTTTCTTTCTTGTTTTCTTTCATTCTTGCTTTAATACCTCCTAACATTCTATCTTTAGTTTCTTTCTTTCTTTCTTTATTACATTCTTGCTTTAATAAATTCTAACGTTTTATCTTTAGTTTTTCTTTCTTTCTTGTTTCTTTCTTTCTTGATTTCTTTCATTCTACCTTTAATACCTGCTAACATTCTGTCATTAGTTTTTTTCTTTCTTTCTTGATTTCTTTCATTTTAGCTTCAATTACTTCTAAGAATCTATCTTTAGTTTCTTTCTTTCTTTCTTGATATCTTTCATTCTTGCTTTAATACCTTCTAGCGTTCTATCTTTTCTTTCTTTCTTTCTTCATATCTTTTATTCTAGCTTTAATACCTTTTAACCTTATATCTTTAGTTTCTTTCTTTCTTTCTTTCTTTCATTCTAACTTTAATACATTCTAACATTCTATCTTCAGTTTCTCTGTTTCTTTCTTTCTTGATATCTTTCATTCTAGCTGTAGCAACTTCTAACGTTCTATCTTTAGTTTCCGTATCTCTTTCTTTCTTTTTTTCTTGTTTTCATTCGTTCTTGCTTTACCTTCTAACATTCTATCTTTAGTTTGTTTCTTTGTTTCTTTCTTTATATGTTTCATTCCAGCTTTAATACATTCTAACATTCTATCTTTTGTTTGTTTCTTTCTTTCTTGATATCTTTCACTCTAGCTTTAATACATTCTAACATTCTATCTTTAGTTTCTTTCTTTCTTGATATCTTTCATTCTAGCTTTAATACATTCTAACATTCTATCTTTAGTTTGTTTCTTACTTTTTTTCTTGATTTCCTTCATTCCAGCTTTAATAACTTTTAACATTCTATCTTTAGTTTCTTTCTTTCTTTCTTTATATGTTTCATTCTAGCTTTAATACATTCTTACATTCTATCTTAGTTTCTTTCTTTCTTTCTTCCTTGATTTCTTTCATTCTAGCTTTAATACCTTCTAACACTCTTTCTTTAGTTTCTTTCTTTCTTTCTTGATTACTTTCTTTTTAGTTTCAATTACTTCTAACATTCTATATTTAGTTTCTTTCTTTCTTTCTTTATATGTTTCATTCTAGCTTTAATACATTCTTACATTCTATCTTAGTTTCTTTCTTTCTTTCTTCCTTGATTTCTTTCATTCTAGCTTTAATACCTTCTAACACTCTTTCTTTAGTTTCTTTCTTTCTTTCTTGATTCCTTACATTCTACCTTTAATAAATTCTGACGTTCTATCTTTAGTTTCTCTCTTTCTTTCTTTCTTGATATCTTTCATTCTAGCTGTAACAACTTCTAACGTTCTATCTTTAGTTTCCATCTCTCTTTCTTTTTTCTTTCTTGTTTTCTTTCATTCTTGCTTTAATACCTCCTAACATTCTATCTTTAGTTTGTTTCTTTGTTTCTTTCTTTATATGTTTCATTCTAGCTTTAATGCATTCTAACATTCTATCTTCAGTTTGATTCTTTCTTTATTGATATCTTTCATTCTAGCTTTAATAACATCTAACATTCTATCTTTAGTTTCTTTCTTTCTTTCTTGATTTCTTATATTCTTGCTTTAATAAATTCTAACGTTTTATCTTTAGTTTTTCTTTCTTTCTTGTTTCTTTCTTTCTTGATTTCTTTCTTTCTAGCTTTATTACCTTCTAACATTCTGTCATTAGTTTTTTTCTTTCTTTCTTGATTTCTTTCATTTTAGCTTCAATTACTTCTAAGAATCTATCTTTAGTTTCTTTCTTTCTTTCTTGATATCTTTCATTCTTGCTTTAATACCTTCTAGCGTTCTATCTTTTCTTTCTTTCTTTCTTTCTTCATATCTTTTATTCTAGCTTTAATACCTTTTAACATTATATCTTAAGTTTCTTTCTTTCTTTATTTCTTTCATTCTAGCTTTAATACATTCTAACATTCTATCTTTAGTTTCTTTCTTTCTTTCTTGATATCTTTCATTCTAACTTTAATATATTCTAACATTCTATCTTTAGTTTCTTTCTTTCTTTCTTCATATCTTTTATTCTAGCTTTAATACCTTTTAACCTTATATCTTTAGTTTCTTTCTTTCTTTCTTTCTTTCTTTCATTCTAACGTTAATACATTCTAACATTCTATCTTCAGTTTCTCTGTTTCTTTCTTTCTTGATATCTTTCATTCTAGCTGTAGCAACTTCTAACGTTCTATCTTTAGTTTCCGTATCTCTTTCTTTCTTTCTTTCTTTCTTGTTTTCATTCATTCTTGCTTTACCTTCTAACATTCTATCTTTAGTTTGTTTCTTTGTTTCTTTCTTTATATGTTTCATTCCAGCTTTAATACATTCTAACATTCTATCTTTTGTTTGTTTCTTTCTTTCTTGATATCTTTCACTCTAGCTTTAATACATTCTAACATTCTATCTTTAGTTTCTTTCTTTCTTTCTTTCTTGTTTTCATTCATTCTTGCTTTACCTTCTAACATTCTATCTTTAGTTTGTTTCTTTGTTTCTTTCTTTATATGTTTCATTCCAGCTTTAATACATTCTAACATTCTATCTTTTGTTTGTTTCTTTCTTTCTTGATATCTTTCACTCTAGCTTTAATACATTCTAACATTCTATCTTTAGTTTCTTTCTTTCTTGATATCTTTCATTCTAGCTTTAATACATTCTAACATTCTATCTTTAGTTTGTTTCTTACTTTTTTTCTTGATTTCCTTCATTCCAGCTTTAATAACTTTTAACATTCTATCTTTAGTTTGTTTCTTTTTCTCTTCGTATTTTTAATTTTAGCTTTAATATATTCTAACATTCTATCTTTAGTTTGTTTCTTTCTTTCTTTATTAATACCTTTCATTCTAACTTTAATACCTTCTAAGATTCTGTCTTTAGTTTCTTTCTTTCTTTCTTTCTTTATATGTTTCATTCTAGCTTTTATACCTTTTAACATTCTAACTTTAGTTTCGTTCTTGATTTCTTTCTTGATTTATTTCATTCTAGCTTTAATACCTTCTAACATTCTATCTTTAGTTTCTTTCTTTCTTACTTGATTTCTTATATTCTTGCTTTAATAAATTCTAACGTTTTATCTTTAGTTTTTCTTTCTTTCTTGTTTCTTTCTTTCTTGATTTCTTTCATTCTAGCTTTAATACCTTCTAACATTCTGTCATTAGTTTTTTTCTTTCTTTCTTGATTTCTTTCATTTTAGCTTCAATTACTTCTAAGAATCTATCTTTAGTTTCTTTCTTTCTTTCTTGATATCTTTCATTCTTGCTTTAATACCTTCTAGCGTTCTATCTTTTCTTTCTTTCTTTCTTTCTTCATATCTTTTATTCTAGCTTTAATACCTTTTAACATTATATCTTAAGTTTCTTTCTTTCTTTATTTCTTTCATTCTAGCTTTAATACATTCTAACATTCTATCTTTAGTTTCTTTCTTTCTTTCTTGATATCTTTCATTCTAACTTTAATATATTCTAACATTCTATCTTTAGTTTCTTTCTTTCTTTCTTGATTTCTTACATTCTACCTTTAATAAATTCTAGCGTTCTATCATTAGTTTCTCTCTTTCTTTCTTTCTTGATATCTTTCATTCTAGCTGTAACAACTTCTAACGTTCTATCTTTAGTTTCCGTCTCTCTTTCTTTTTTCTTTCTTGTTTTCTTTCATTCTTGCTTTAATACCTCCTAACATTCTATCTTTAGTTTCTTTCTTTCTTTCTTTCTTACATTCTTGCTTTAATAAATTCTAACGTTTTATCTTTAGTTTTTCTTTCTTTCTTGTTTCTTTCTTTCTTGATTTCTTTCATTCTACCTTTAATACCTGCTAACATTCTGTCATTAGTTTTTTTCTTTCTTTCTTGATTTCTTTCATTTTAGCTTCAATTACTTCTAAGAATCTATCTTTAGTTTCTTTCTTTCTTTCTTGATATCTTTCATTCTTGCTTTAATACCTTCTAGCGTTCTATCTTTTCTTTCTTTCTTTCTTCATATCTTTTATTCTAGCTTTAATACCTTTTAACCTTATATCTTTAGTTTCTTTCTTTCTTTCTTTCTTTCATTCTAACTTTAATACATTCTAACATTCTATCTTCAGTTTCTCTGTTTCTTTCTTTCTTGATATCTTTCATTCTAGCTGTAGCAACTTCTAACGTTCTATCTTTAGTTTCCGTATCTCTTTCTTTCTTTTTTTCTTGTTTTCATTCGTTCTTGCTTTACCTTCTAACATTCTATCTTTAGTTTGTTTCTTTGTTTCTTTCTTTATATGTTTCATTCCAGCTTTAATACATTCTAACATTCTATCTTTTGTTTGTTTCTTTCTTTCTTGATATCTTTCACTCTAGCTTTAAAACATTCTAACATTCTATCTTTAGTTTCTTTCTTTCTTGATATCTTTCATTCTAGCTTTAATACATTCTAACATTCTATCTTTAGTTTGTTTCTTACTTTTTTTCTTGATTTCCTTCATTCCAGCTTTAATAACTTTTAACATTCTATCTTTAGTTTCTTTCTTTCTTTCTTTATATGTTTCATTCTAGCTTTAATACATTCTTACATTCTATCTTAGTTTCTTTCTTTCTTTCTTCCTTGATTTCTTTCATTCTAGCTTTAATACCTTCTAACACTCTTTCTTTAGTTTCTTTCTTTCTTTCTTGATTACTTTCTTTTTAGTTTCAATTACTTCTAACATTCTATATTTAGTTTCTTTCTTTCTTTCTTTATATGTTTCATTCTAGCTTTAATACATTCTTACATTCTATCTTAGTTTCTTTCTTTCTTTCTTCCTTGATTTCTTTCATTCTAGCTTTAATACCTTCTAACACTCTTTCTTTAGTTTCTTTCTTTCTTTCTAGATTTCTTACATTCTACCTTTAATAAATTCTAACGTTCTATCTCTAGTTTCTCTCTTTCTTTCTTTCTTGATATCTTTCATTCTAGCTGTAACAACTTCTAACGTTCTATCTTTAGTTTCCATCTCTCTTTCTTTTTTCTTTCTTGTTTTCTTTCATTCTTGCTTTAATACCTCCTTACATTCTATCTTTAGTTTGTTTCTTTGTTTCTTTCTTTATATGTTTCATTCTAGCTTTAATACATTCTAACATTCTATCTTCAGTGTGATTCATTCTTTATTGATATCTTTCATTCTAGCTTTAATAACATCTAACATTCTATCTTTAGTTTCTTTCTTTCTTTCTTGATTTCTTACATTCTTGCTTTAATAAATTCTAACGTTTTATCTTCAGTTTTTCTTTCCTTCTTCTTTCTTTCTTTCTTGATTTCTTTCATTCTAGCTTTAAAACCTTCTAACATTCTATCTTTAGTTTCTTTCTTTCTTTCTTTCTTTCTTGATTTCTTTCATTCTAGCTTTAATACCTTCTAACATTCTATCTTTAGTTTCTTTCTTTCTTTATTTCTTACATTCTTGCTTTAATAAATTCTAACGTTTTATCTTTAGTTTTTCTTTCTTTCTTGTTTCTTTCTTTCTTGATTTCTTTCATTCTAGCTTTAATACCTTCTAACATTCTGTCATTAGTTTTTTTCTTTCTTTCTTGATTTCTTTCATTTTAGCTTCAATTACTTCTAAGAATCTATCTTTAGTTCCTTTCTTTCTTTCTTGATATCTTTCATTCTTGCTTTAATACCTTCTAGCGTTCTATCTTTTCTTTCTTTCTTTCTTCATATCTTTTATTCTAGCTTTAATACCTTTTAACATTATATCTTTAGTTTCTTTCTTTTTTTATTTCTTTCATTCTAGCTTTAATACATTCTAACATTCTATCTTTAGTTTCTTTTTTTCTTTCTTGATATCTTTCATTCTAACTTTAATACATTCTAACATTCTATCTTTAGTTTCTTTCTTTCTTTCTTGATTTCTTACATTCTACCTTTAATAAATTCTAACGTTCTATCATTAGTTTCTCTCCTTCTTTCTTTCTTGATATCTTTCATTCTAGCTGTAACAACTTCTAACGTTCTATCTTTAGTTTCCGTCTCTCTTTCTTTCTTTCTTTCTTCTTTTCTTTCTTTCTTGCTTTAATACCTCCTAACATTCTATCTTTAGTTTGTTTCTTTGTTTCTTTCTTAATATGTTTCATTTCACCTTTAATACATTCTAACATTCTATCTTTAGTTTCTTTCTTTCTCTCTTGATTTCTTACAATCTTGCTTTAATAAATTCTAACGTTTTATCTTTAGTTTTTCTTTCCTTCTTCTTTCTTTCTTTCTTGATTTCTTTCATTCTAGCTTTAAAACCTTCCAACATTCTATCTTTAGTTTCTTTCTTTCTTTCTTTATATGTTTCATTCTAGCTTTAATACATTCTTACATTCTATCTTAGTTTCTTTCTTTCTTTCTTCCTTGATTTCTTTCATTCTATCTTTAATACCTTCTAACACTCTTTCTTTAGTTTCTTTCTTTCTTTCTTGATTTCTTACATTCTACCTTTAATAAATTCAAACGTTCTATCTTTAGTTTCTCTCTTTCTTTCTTTCTTGATATCTATCATTCTAGCTGTAACAACTTCTAACGTACTATCTTTAGTTTCCGTCTCTCTTTCTTTTTTCTTTCTTGTTTTCTTTCATTCTTGCTTTAATACCTCCTAACATTCTATCTTTAGTTTGTTTCTTTGTTTCTTTCTTTATATGTTTCATTCTAGCTTTAATACATTCTAACATTCTATCTTTAGTTTGATTCTTTCTTTATTGATATCTTTCATTCTAGCTTTAATAACATCTAACATTCTATCTTTAGTTTCTTTCTTTCTTTCTTGATATCTTTCATTCTTGCTTTAATACCTTCTAGCGTTCTATCTTTTCTTTCTTTCTTTCTTTCTTCATATCTTTTATTCTAGCTTTAATACCTTTTAACCTTATATCTTTAGTTTCTTTCTTTCTTTCTTTCTTTCATTCTAACGTTAATACATTCTAACATTCTATCTTCAGTTTCTCTGTTTCTTTCTTTCTTGATATCTTTCATTCTAGCTGTAGCAACTTCTAACGTTCTATCTTTAGTTTCCGTATCTCTTTCTTTCTTTCTTTCTTTCTTGTTTTCATTCATTCTTGCTTTACCTTCTAACATTCTATCTTTAGTTTGTTTCTTTGTTTCTTTCTTTATATGTTTCATTCCAGCTTTAATACATTCTAACATTCTATCTTTTGTTTGTTTCTTTCTTTCTTGATATCTTTCACTCTAGCTTTAATACATTCTAACATTCTATCTTTAGTTTCTTTCTTTCTTTCTTTCTTGTTTTCATTCATTCTTGCTTTACCTTCTAACATTCTATCTTTAGTTTGTTTCTTTGTTTCTTTCTTCATATGTTTCATTCCAGCTTTAATACATTCTAACATTCTATCTTTTGTTTGTTTCTTTCTTTCTTGATATCTTTCACTCTAGCTTTAATACATTCTAACATTCTATCTTTAGTTTCTTTCTTTCTTGATATCTTTCATTCTAGCTTTAATACATTCTAACATTCTATCTTTAGTTTGTTTCTTACTTTTTTTCTTGATTTCCTTCATTCCAGCTTTAATAACTTTTAACATTCTATCTTTAGTTTGTTTCTTTTTCTCTTCGTATTTTTAATTTTAGCTTTAATATATTCTAACATTCTATCTTTAGTTTGTTTCTTTCTTTCTTTATTAATACCTTTCATTCTAACTTTAATACCTTCTAAGATTCTGTCTTTAGTTTCTTTCTTTCTTTCTTTCTTTATATGTTTCATTCTAGCTTTTATACCTTTTAACATTCTAACTTTAGTTTCGTTCTTGATTTCTTTCTTGATTTATTTCATTCTAGCTTTAATACCTTCTAACATTCTATCTTTAGTTTCTTTCTTTCTTACTTGATTTCTTACATTCTTGCTTTAATAAATTCTAACATTTTATCTTTAGTTTTTCTTTCTTTCTTCTTTCTTTCTTTCTTGATTTCTTTCATTCTATCTTTAATACCTTCTAACATTCTATCTTTAGTTTCCTTCTTTCTTTCTTTCTTTCTTGATTTCTTTCATTCTAGCTTTAATACCTTCTAATATTCTATCTTTAGTTTCTTTCTTTCTTTCTTGATTTCTTACATTCTTGCTTTAATAAATTCTAACGTTTTATCTTTAGTTTTTCTTTCCTTCTTTCTTTCTTTCTTGATTTCTTTCATTCTAGCTTTAATACCTTCTAACATTCTGTCTTTAGTTTCTTTCTTTCTTTCTTGATTAATTTCTTTTTAGTTTCAATTACCTCTAACATTCTATATTTAGTTTCTTTCTTTCTTTCTTTATATGTTTCATTCTTGCTTTAATACATTCTTACATTCTATCTTAGTTTCTTTCTTTCTTTCTTCCTTGATTTCTTTCATTCTAGCTTTAATACCTTCTAACACTCTTTCTTTAGTTTTTTTCTTTCTTTCTTGATTTCTTACATTCTACCTTTAATAAATTCTAACGTTCTATCTTTAGTTTCTCTCTTTCTTTCTTTCTTGATATCTTTCATTCTAGTTGTAACAACTTCTAACGTTCTATCTTTAGTTTCCATCTCTCTTTCTTTTTTCTTTCTTGTTTTCTTTCATTCTTGCTTTAATACCTCCTAACATTCTATCTTTAGTTTGTTTCTTTGTTTCTTTCTTTATATGTTTCATTCTAGCTTTAATACATTCTAACATTCTATCTTCAGTTTGATTCTTTCTTTATTGATATCTTTCATTCTAGCTTTAATAACATCTAACATTCTATCTTTAGTTTCTTTCTTTCTTTCTTGATTTCTTACATTCTTGCTTTAATAAATTCTAACGTTTTATCTTCAGTTTTTCTTTCCTTCTTCTTTCTTTCTTTCTTGATTTCTTTCATTCTAGCTTTAAAACCTTCTAACATTCTATCTTTAGTTTCTTTCTTTCTTTCTTTCTTTCTTGATTTCTTTCATTCTAGCTTTAAAACCTTCTAACATTCTATCTTTAGTTTCTTTCTTTCTTTATTTCTTACATTCTTGCTTTAATAAATTCTAACGTTTTATCTTTAGTTTTTCTTTCTTTCTTGTTTCTTTCTTTCTTGATTTCTTTCATTCTAGCTTTAATACCTTCTAACATTCTGTCATTAGTTTTTTTCTTTCTTTCTTGATTTCTTTCATTTTAGCTTCAATTACTTCTAAGAATCTATCTTTAGTTTCTTTCTTTCTTTCTTGATATCTTTCATTCTTGCTTTAATACCTTCTAGCGTTCTATCTTTTCTTTCTTTCTTTCTTTCTTCATATCTTTTATTCTAGCTTTAATACCTTTTAACATTATATCTTAAGTTTCTTTCTTTCTTTATTTCTTTCATTCTAGCTTTAATACATTCTAACATTCTATCTTTAGTTTCTTTCTTTCTTTCTTGATATCTTTCATTCTAACTTTAATATATTCTAACATTCTATCTTTAGTTTCTTTCTTTCTTTCTTGATTTCTTACATTCTACCTTTAATAAATTCTAGCGTTCTATCATTAGTTTCTCTCTTTCTTTCTTTCTTGATATCTTTCATTCTAGCTGTAACAACTTCTAACGTTCTATCTTTAGTTTCCGTCTCTCTTTCTTTTTTCTTTCTTGTTTTCTTTCATTCTTGCTTTAATACCTCCTAACATTCTATCTTTAGTTTCTTTCTTTCTTTCTTTCTTACATTCTTGCTTTAATAAATTCTAACGTTTTATCTTTAGTTTTTCTTTCTTTCTTGTTTCTTTCTTTCTTGATTTCTTTCATTCTACCTTTAATACCTGCTAACATTCTGTCATTAGTTTTTTTCTTTCTTTCTTGATTTCTTTCATTTTAGCTTCAATTACTTCTAAGAATCTATCTTTAGTTTCTTTCTTTCTTTCTTGATATCTTTCATTCTTGCTTTAATACCTTCTAGCGTTCTATCTTTTCTTTCTTTCTTTCTTCATATCTTTTATTCTAGCTTTAATACCTTTTAACCTTATATCTTTAGTTTCTTTCTTTCTTTCTTTCTTTCATTCTAACTTTAATACATTCTAACATTCTATCTTCAGTTTCTCTGTTTCTTTCTTTCTTGATATCTTTCATTCTAGCTGTAGCAACTTCTAACGTTCTATCTTTAGTTTCCGTATCTCTTTCTTTCTTTTTTTCTTGTTTTCATTCGTTCTTGCTTTACCTTCTAACATTCTATCTTTAGTTTGTTTCTTTGTTTCTTTCTTTATATGTTTCATTCCAGCTTTAATACATTCTAACATTCTATCTTTTGTTTGTTTCTTTCTTTCTTGATATCTTTCACTCTAGCTTTAATACATTCTAACATTCTATCTTTAGTTTCTTTCTTTCTTGATATCTTTCATTCTAGCTTTAATACATTCTAACATTCTATCTTTAGTTTGTTTCTTACTTTTTTTCTTGATTTCCTTCATTCCAGCTTTATTAACTTTTAACATTCTATCTTTAGTTTCTTTCTTTCTTTCTTTATATGTTTCATTCTAGCTTTAATACATTCTTACATTCTATCTTAGTTTCTTTCTTTCTTTCTTCCTTGATTTCTTTCATTCTAGCTTTAATACCTTCTAACACTCTTTCTTTAGTTTCTTTCTTTCTTTCTAGATTTCTTACATTCTACCTTTAATAAATTCTAACGTTCTATCTCTAGTTTCTCTCTTTCTTTCTTTCTTGATATCTTTCATTCTAGCTGTAACAACTTCTAACGTTCTATCTTTAGTTTCCATCTCTCTTTCTTTTTTCTTTCTTGTTTTCTTTCATTCTTGCTTTAATACCTCCTAACATTCTATCTTTAGTTTGTTTCTTTGTTTCTTTCTTTATATGTTTCATTCTAGCTTTAATACATTCTAACATTCTATCTTCAGTGTGATTCATTCTTTATTGATATCTTTCATTCTAGCTTTAATAACATCTAACATTCTATATTTAGCTTCTTTCTTTCTTTCTTGATTTCTTACATTCTTGCTTTAATAAATTCTAACGTTTTATCTTCAGTTTTTCTTTCCTTCTTCTTTCTTTCTTTCTTGATTTCTTTCATTCTAGCTTTAAAACCTTCTAACATTCTATCTTTAGTTTCTTTCTTTCTTTCTTTCTTTCTTGATTTCTTTCATTCTAGCTTTAATACCTTCTAACATTCTATCTTTAGTTTCTTTCTTTCTTTATTTCTTACATTCTTGCTTTAATAAATTCTAACGTTTTATCTTTAGTTTTTCTTTCTTTCTTGTTTCTTTCTTTCTTGATTTCTTTCATTCTAGCTTTAATACCTTCTAACATTCTGTCATTAGTTTTTTTCTTTCTTTCTTGATTTCTTTCATTTTAGCTTCAATTACTTCTAAGAATCTATCTTTAGTTCCTTTCTTTCTTTCTTGATATCTTTCATTCTTGCTTTAATACCTTCTAGCGTTCTATCTTTTCTTTCTTTCTTTCTTCATATCTTTTATTCTAGCTTTAATACCTTTTAACATTATATCTTTAGTTTCTTTCTTTCTTTATTTCTTTCATTCTAGCTTTAATACATTCTAACATTCTATCTTTAGTTTCTTTTTTTCTTTCTTGATATCTTTCATTCTAACTTTAATACATTCTAACATTCTATCTTTAGTTTCTTTCTTTCTTTCTTGATTTCTTACATTCTACCTTTAATAAATTCTAACGTTCTATCATTAGTTTCTCTCCTTCTTTCTTTCTTGATATCTTTCATTCTAGCTGTAACAACTTCTAACGTTCTATCTTTAGTTTCCGTCTCTCTTTCTTTCTTTCTTTCTTCTTTTCTTTCTTTCTTGCTTTAATACCTCCTAACATTCTATCTTTAGTTTGTTTCTTTGTTTCTTTCTTAATATGTTTCATTTCACCTTTAATACATTCTAACATTCTATCTTTAGTTTCTTTCTTTCTCTCTTGATTTCTTACAATCTTGCTTTAATAAATTCTAACGTTTTATCTTTAGTTTTTCTTTCCTTCTTCTTTCTTTCTTTCTTGATTTCTTTCATTCTAGCTTTAAAACCTTCCAACATTCTATCTTTAGTTTCTTTCTTTCTTTCTTTATATCTTTCATTCTAGCTTTAATACATTCTTACATTCTATCTTAGTTTCTTTCTTTCTTTCTTCCTTGATTTCTTTCATTCTATCTTTAATACCTTCTAACACTCTTTCTTTAGTTTCTTTCTTTCTTTCTTGATTTCTTACATTCTACCTTTAATAAATTCTAACGTTCTATCTTTAGTTTCTCTCTTTCTTTCTTTCTTGATATCTATCATTCTAGCTGTAACAACTTCTAACGTACTATCTTTAGTTTCCGTCTCTCTTTCTTTTTTCTTTCTTGTTTTCTTTCATTCTTGCTTTAATACCTCCTAACATTCTATCTTTAGTTTGTTTCTTTGTTTCTTTCTTTATATGTTTCATTCTAGCTTTAATACATTCTAACATTCTATCTTTAGTTTGATTCTTTCTTTATTGATATCTTTCATTCTAGCTTTAATAACATCTAACATTCTATCTTTAGTTTCTTTCTTTCTTTCTTGATATCTTTCATTCTTGCTTTAATACCTTCTAGCGTTCTATCTTTTCTTTCTTTCTTTCTTTCTTCATATCTTTTATTCTAGCTTTAATACCTTTTAACCTTATATCTTTAGTTTCTTTCTTTCTTTCTTTCTTTCATTCTAACGTTAATACATTCTAACATTCTATCTTCAGTTTCTCTGTTTCTTTCTTTCTTGATATCTTTCATTCTAGCTGTAGCAACTTCTAACGTTCTATCTTTAGTTTCCGTATCTCTTTCTTTCTTTCTTTCTTTCTTGTTTTCATTCATTCTTGCTTTACCTTCTAACATTCTATCTTTAGTTTGTTTCTTTGTTTCTTTCTTTATATGTTTCATTCCAGCTTTAATACATTCTAACATTCTATCTTTTGTTTGTTTCTTTCTTTCTTGATATCTTTCACTCTAGCTTTAATACATTCTAACATTCTATCTTTAGTTTCTTTCTTTCTTTCTTTCTTGTTTTCATTCATTCTTGCTTTACCTTCTAACATTCTATCTTTAGTTTGTTTCTTTGTTTCTTTCTTCATATGTTTCATTCCAGCTTTAATACATTCTAACATTCTATCTTTTGTTTGTTTCTTTCTTTCTTGATATCTTTCACTCTAGCTTTAATACATTCTAACATTCTATCTTTAGTTTCTTTCTTTCTTGATATCTTTCATTCTAGCTTTAATACATTCTAACATTCTATCTTTAGTTTGTTTCTTACTTTTTTTCTTGATTTCCTTCATTCCAGCTTTAATAACTTTTAACATTCTATCTTTAGTTTGTTTCTTTTTCTCTTCGTATTTTTAATTTTAGCTTTAATATATTCTAACATTCTATCTTTAGTTTGTTTCTTTCTTTCTTTATTAATACCTTTCATTCTAACTTTAATACCTTCTAAGATTCTGTCTTTAGTTTCTTTCTTTCTTTCTTTCTTTATATGTTTCATTCTAGCTTTTATACCTTTTAACATTCTAACTTTAGTTTCGTTCTTGATTTCTTTCTTGATTTATTTCATTCTAGCTTTAATACCTTCTAACATTCTATCTTTAGTTTCTTTCTTTCTTACTTGATTTCTTACATTCTTGCTTTAATAAATTCTAACGTTTTATCTTTAGTTTTTCTTTCTTTCTTCTTTCTTTCTTTCTTGATTTCTTTCATTCTATCTTTAATACCTTCTAACATTCTATCTTTAGTTTCCTTCTTTCTTTCTTTCTTTCTTGATTTCTTTCATTCTAGCTTTAATACCTTCTAATATTCTATCTTTAGTTTCTTTCTTTCTTTCTTGATTTCTTACATTCTTGCTTTAATAAATTCTAACGTTTTATCTTTAGTTTTTCTTTCCTTCTTTCTTTCTTTCTTGATTTCTTTCATTCTAGCTTTAATACCTTCTAACATTCTGTCTTTAGTTTCTTTCTTTCTTTCTTGATTAATTTCTTTTTAGTTTCAATTACCTCTAACATTCTATATTTAGTTTCTTTCTTTCTTTCTTTATATGTTTCATTCTTGCTTTAATACATTCTTACATTCTATCTTAGTTTCTTTCTTTCTTTCTTCCTTGATTTCTTTCATTCTAGCTTTAATACCTTCTAACACTCTTTCTTTAGTTTTTTTCTTTCTTTCTTGATTTCTTACATTCTACCTTTAATAAATTCTAACGTTCTATCTTTAGTTTCTCTCTTTCTTTCTTTCTTGATATCTTTCATTCTAGTTGTAACAACTTCTAACGTTCTATCTTTAGTTTCCATCTCTCTTTCTTTTTTCTTTCTTGTTTTCTTTCATTCTTGCTTTAATACCTCCTAACATTCTATCTTTAGTTTGTTTCTTTGTTTCTTTCTTTATATGTTTCATTCTAGCTTTAATACATTCTAACATTCTATCTTCAGTTTGATTCTTTCTTTATTGATATCTTTCATTCTAGCTTTAATAACATCTAACATTCTATCTTTAGTTTCTTTCTTTCTTTCTTGATTTCTTACATTCTTGCTTTAATAAATTCTAACGTTTTATCTTCAGTTTTTCTTTCCTTCTTCTTTCTTTCTTTCTTGATTTCTTTCATTCTAGCTTTAAAACCTTCTAACATTCTATCTTTAGTTTCTTTCTTTCTTTCTTTCTTTCTTGATTTCTTTCATTCTAGCTTTAATACCTTCTAACATTCTATCTTTAGTTTCTTTCTTTCTTTATTTCTTACATTCTTGCTTTAATAAATTCTAACGTTTTATCTTTAGTTTTTCTTTCTTTCTTGTTTCTTTCTTTCTTGATTTCTTTCATTCTAGCTTTAATACCTTCTAACATTCTGTCATTAGTTTTTTTCTTTCTTTCTTGATTTCTTTCATTTTAGCTTCAATTACTTCTAAGAATCTATCTTTAGTTCCTTTCTTTCTTTCTTGATATCTTTCATTCTTGCTTTAATACCTTCTAGCGTTCTATCTTTTCCTTCTTTCTTTCTTCATATCTTTTATTCTAGCTTTAATACCTTTTTACATTATATCTTTAGTTTCTTTCTTTCTTTATTTCTTTCATTCTAGCTTTAATACATTCTAACATTCTATCTTTAGTTTCTTTTTTTCTTTCTTGATATCTTTCATTCTAACTTTAATACATTCTAACATTCTATCTTTAGTTTCTTTCTTTCTTTCTTGATTTCTTACATTCTACCTTTAATAAATTCTAACGTTCTATCATTAGTTTCTCTCCTTCTTTCTTTCTTGATATCTTTCATTCTAGCTGTAACAACTTCTAACGTTCTATCTTTAGTTTCCGTCTCTCTTTCTTTCTTTCTTTCTTCTTTTCTTTCTTTCTTGCTTTAATACCTCCTAACATTCTATCTTTAGTTTGTTTCTTTGTTTCTTTCTTAATATGTTTCATTTCACCTTTAATACATTCTAACATTCTATCTTTAGTTTCTTTCTTTCTCTCTTGATTTCTTACAATCTTGCTTTAATAAATTCTAACGTTTTATCTTTAGTTTTTCTTTCCTTCTTCTTTCTTTCTTTCTTGATTTCTTTCATTCTAGCTTTAAAACCTTCCAACATTCTATCTTTAGTTTCTTTCTTTCTTTCTTTATATGTTTCATTCTAGCTTTAATACATTCTTACATTCTATCTTAGTTTCTTTCTTTCTTTCTTCCTTGATTTCTTTCATTCTATCTTTAATACCTTCTAACACTCTTTCTTTAGTTTCTTTCTTTCTTTCTTGATTTCTTACATTCTACCTTTAATAAATTCTAACGTTCTATCTTTAGTTTCTCTCTTTCTTTCTTTCTTGATATCTATCATTCTAGCTGTAACAACTTCTAACGTACTATCTTTAGTTTCCGTCTCTCTTTCTTTTTTCTTTCTTGTTTTCTTTCATTCTTGCTTTAATACCTCCTAACATTCTATCTTTAGTTTGTTTCTTTGTTTCTTTCTTTATATGTTTCATTCTAGCTTTAATACATTCTAACATTCTATCTTTAGTTTGATTCTTTCTTTATTGATATCTTTCATTCTAGCTTTAATAACATCTAACATTCTATCTTTAGTTTCTTTCTTTCTTTCTTGATATCTTTCATTCTTGCTTTAATACCTTCTAGTGTTCTATCTTTTCTTTCTTTCTTTCTTTCTTCATATCTTTTATTCTAGCTTTAATACATTTTAACCTTATATCTTTAGTTTCTTTCTTTCTTTCTTTCTTTCATTCTAACGTTAATACATTCTAACATTCATCTTCAGTTTCTCTGTTTCTTTCTTTCTTGATATCTTTCATTCTAGCTGTAGCAACTTCTAACTTTCTATCTTTAGTTTCCGTATCTCTTTCTTTCTTTCTTTCTTTCTTGTTTTCATTCATTCTTGCTTTACCTTCTAACATTCTATCTTTAGTTTGTTTCTTTGTTTCTTTCTTTATATGTTTCATTCCAGCTTTAATACATTCTAACATTCTATCTTTTGTTTGTTTCTTTCTTTCTTGATATCTTTCACTCTAGCTTTAATACATTCTAACATTCTATCTTTAGTTTCTTTCTTTCTTACTTTCTTGTTTTCATTCATTCTTGCTTTACCTTCTAACATTCTATCTTTAGTTTGTTTCTTTGTTTCTTTCTTCATATGTTTCATTCCAGCTTTAATACATTCTAACATTCTATCTTTTGTTTGTTTCTTTCTTTCTTGATATCTTTCACTCTAGCTTTAATACATTCTAACATTCTATCTTTAGTTTCTTTCTTTCTTGATATCTTTCATTCTAGCTTTAATACATTCTAACATTCTATCTTTAGTTTGTTTCTTACTTTTTTTCTTGATTTCCTTCATTCCAGCTTTAATAACTTTTAACATTCTATCTTTAGTTTGTTTCTTTTTCTCTTCGTATTTTTAATTTTAGCTTTAATATATTCTAACATTCTATCTTTAGTTTGTTTCTTTCTTTCTTTATTAATACCTTTCATTCTAACTTTAATACCTTCTAAGATTCTGTCTTTAGTTTCTTTCTTTCTTTCTTTCTTTATATGTTTCATTCTAGCTTTTATACCTTTTAACATTCTAACTTTAGTTTCGTTCTTGATTTCTTTCTTGATTTATTTCATTCTAGCTTTAATACCTTCTAACATTCTATCTTTAGTTTCTTTCTTTCTTACTTGATTTTTTACATTCTTGCTTTAATAAATTCTAACGTTTTATCTTTAGTTTTTCTTTCTTTCTTCTTTCTTTCTTTCTTGATTTCTTTCATTCTATCTTTAATACCTTCTAACATTCTATCTTTAGTTTCCTTCTTTCTTTCTTTCTTTCTTGATTTCTTTCATTCTAGCTTTAATACCTTCTAATATTCTATCTTTAGTTTCTTTCTTTCTTTCTTGATTTCTTACATTCTTGCTTTAATAAATTCTAACGTTTTATCGTTAGTTTTTCTTTCCTTCTTTCTTTCTTTCTTGATTTCTTTCATTCTAGCTTTAATACCTTCTAACATTCTGTCTTTAGTTTCTTTCTTTCTTTCTTGATTAATTTCTTTTTAGTTTCAATTACCTCTAACATTCTATATTTAGTTTCTTTCTTTCTTTCTTTATATGTTTCATTCTTGCTTTAATACATTCTTACATTCTATCTTAGTTTCTTTCTTTCTTTCTTCCTTGATTTCTTTCATTCTAGCTTTAATACCTTCTAACACTCTTTCTTTAGTTTTTTTCTTTCTTTCTTGATTTCTTACATTCTACCTTTAATAAATTCTAACGTTTTATCTTTAGTTTTTCTTTCTTTCTTGTTTCTTTCTTTCTTGATTTCTTTCATTCTAGCTTTAATACCTTCTAACATTCTGTCATTAGTTTTTTTCTTTCTTTCTTGATTTCTTTCATTTTAGCTTCAATTACTTCTAAGAATCTATCTTTAGTTCCTTTCTTTCTTTCTTGATATCTTTCATTCTTGCTTTAATACCTTCTAGCGTTCTATCTTTTCTTTCTTTCTTTCTTCATATCTTTTATTCTAGCTTTAATACCTTTTAACATTATATCTTTAGTTTCTTTCTTTCTTTATTTCTTTCATTCTAGCTTTAATACATTCTAACATTCTATCTTTAGTTTCTTTTTTTCTTTCTTGATATCTTTCATTCTAACTTTAATACATTCTAACATTCTATCTTTAGTTTCTTTCTTTCTTTCTTGATTTCTTACATTCTACCTTTAATAAATTCTAACGTTCTATCATTAGTTTCTCTCCTTCTTTCTTTCTTGATATCTTTCATTCTAGCTGTAACAACTTCTAACGTTCTATCTTTAGTTTCCGTCTCTCTTTCTTTCTTTCTTTCTTCTTTTCTTTCTTTCTTGCTTTAATACCTCCTAACATTCTATCTTTAGTTTGTTTCTTTGTTTCTTTCTTAATATGTTTCATTTCACCTTTAATACATTCTAACATTCTATCTTTAGTTTCTTTCTTTCTCTCTTGATTTCTTACAATCTTGCTTTAATAAATTCTAACGTTTTATCTTTAGTTTTTCTTTCCTTCTTCTTTCTTTCTTTCTTGATTTCTTTCATTCTAGCTTTAAAACCTTTCAACATTCTATCTTTAGTTTCTTTCTTTCTTTCTTTATATGTTTCATTCTAGCTTTAATACATTCTTACATTCTATCTTAGTTTCTTTCTTTCTTTCTTCCTTGATTTCTTTCATTCTATCTTTAATACCTTCTAACACTCTTTCTTTAGTTTCTTTCTTTCTTTCTTGATTTCTTACATTCTACCTTTAATAAATTCTAACGTTCTATCTTTAGTTTCTCTCTTTCTTTCTTTCTTGATATCTATCATTCTAGCTGTAACAACTTCTAACGTACTATCTTTAGTTTCCGTCTCTCTTTCTTTTTTCTTTCTTGTTTTCTTTCATTCTTGCTTTAATACCTCCTAACATTCTATCTTTAGTTTGTTTCTTTGTTTCTTTCTTTATATGTTTCATTCTAGCTTTAATACATTCTAACATTCTATCTTTAGTTTGATTCTTTCTTTATTGATATCTTTCATTCTAGCTTTAATAACATCTAACATTCTATCTTTAGTTTCTTTCTTTCTTTCTTGATATCTTTCATTCTTGCTTTAATACCTTCTAGCGTTCTATCTTTTCTTTCTTTCTTTCTTTCTTCATATCTTTTATTCTAGCTTTAATACCTTTTAACCTTATATCTTTAGTTTCTTTCTTTCTTTCTTTCTTTCATTCTAACGTTAATACATTCTAACATTCTATCTTCAGTTTCTCTGTTTCTTTCTTTCTTGATATCTTTCATTCTAGCTGTAGCAACTTCTAACGTTCTATCTTTAGTTTCCGTATCTCTTTCTTTCTTTCTTTCTTTCTTGTTTTCATTCATTCTTGCTTTACCTTCTAACATTCTATCTTTAGTTTGTTTCTTTGTTTCTTTCTTTATATGTTTCATTCCAGCTTTAATACATTCTAACATTCTATCTTTTGTTTGTTTCTTTCTTTCTTGATATCTTTCACTCTAGCTTTAATACATTCTAACATTCTATCTTTAGTTTCTTTCTTTCTTTCTTTCTTGTTTTCATTCATTCTTGCTTTACCTTCTAACATTCTATCTTTAGTTTGTTTCTTTGTTTCTTTCTTCATATGTTTCATTCCAGCTTTAATACATTCTAACATTCTATCTTTTGTTTGTTTCTTTCTTTCTTGATATCTTTCACTCTAGCTTTAATACATTCTAACATTCTATCTTTAGTTTCTTTCTTTTTTGATATCTTTCATTCTAGCTTTAATACATTCTAACATTCTATCTTTAGTTTGTTTCTTACTTTTTTTCTTGATTTCCTTCATTCCAGCTTTAATAACTTTTAACATTCTATCTTTAGTTTGTTTCTTTTTCTCTTCGTATTTTTAATTTTAGCTTTAATATATTCTAACATTCTATCTTTAGTTTGTTTCTTTCTTTCTTTATTAATACCTTTCATTCTAACTTTAATACCTTCTAAGATTCTGTCTTTAGTTTCTTTCTTTCTTTCTTTCTTTATATGTTTCATTCTAGCTTTTATACCTTTTAACATTCTAACTTTAGTTTCGTTCTTGATTTCTTTCTTGATTTATTTCATTCTAGCTTTAATACCTTCTAACATTCTATCTTTAGTTTCTTTCTTTCTTACTTGATTTTTTACATTCTTGCTTTAATAAATTCTAACGTTTTATCTTTAGTTTTTCTTTCTTTCTTCTTTCTTTCTTTCTTGATTTCTTTCATTCTATCTTTAATACCTTCTAACATTCTATCTTTAGTTTCCTTCTTTCTTTCTTTCTTTCTTGATTTCTTTCATTCTAGCTTTAATACCTTCTAATATTCTATCTTTAGTTTCTTTCTTTTTCTTGATTTCTTACATTCTTGCTTTAATAAATTCTAACGTTTTATCGTTAGTTTTTCTTTCCTTCTTTCTTTCTTTCTTGATTTCTTTCATTCTAGCTTTAATACCTTCTAACATTCTGTCTTTAGTTTCTTTCTTTCTTTCTTGATTAATTTCTTTTTAGTTTCAATTACCTCTAACATTCTATATTTAGTTTCTTTCTTTCTTTCTTTATATGTTTCATTCTTGCTTTAATACATTCTTACATTCTATCTTAGTTTCTTTCTTTCTTTCTTCCTTGATTTCTTTCATTCTAGCTTTAATACCTTCTAACACTCTTTCTTTAGTTTTTTTCTTTCTTTCTTGATTTCTTACATTCTACCTTTAATAAATTCTAACGTTCTATCTTTAGTTTCTCTCTTTCTTTCTTTCTTTCTTGATATCTTTCATTCTAGTTGTAACAACTTCTAACGTTCTATCTTTAGTTTCCATCTCTCTTTCTTTTTTCTTTCTTGTTTTCTTTCATTCTTGCTTTAATACCTCCTAACATTCTATCTTTAGTTTGTTTCTTTGTTTCTTTCTTTATATGTTTCATTCTAGCTTTAATACATTCTAACATTCTATCTTCAGTTTGATTCTTTCTTTATTGATATCTTTCATTCTAGCTTTAATAACATCTAACATTCTATCTTTAGTTTCTTTCTTTCTTTCTTGATTTCTTACATTCTTGCTTTAATAAATTCTAACGTTTTATCTTCAGTTTTTCTTTCCTTCTTCTTTCTTTCTTTCTTGATTTCTTTCATTCTAGCTTTAAAACCTTCTAACATTCTATCTTTAGTTTCTTTCTTTCTTTCTTTCTTTCTTGATTTCTTTCATTCTAGCTTTAATACCTTCTAACATTCTATCTTTAGTTTCTTTCTTTCTTTATTTCTTACATTCTTGCTTTAATAAATTCTAACGTTTTATCTTTAGTTTTTCTTTCTTTCTTGTTTCTTTCTTTCTTGATTTCTTTCATTCTAGCTTTAATACCTTCTAACATTCTGTCATTAGTTTTTTTATTTCTTTCTTGATTTCTTTCATTTTAGCTTCAATTACTTTTAAGAATCTATCTTTAGTTTCTTTCTTTCTTTCTTGATATCTTTCATTCTTTCTTTAATACCTTCTAGCGTTCTATCTTTTCTTTCTTTCTTTCTTCATATCTTTTATTCTAGCTTTAATACCTTTTAACATTATATCTTTAGTTTCTTTCTTTCTTTATTTCTTTCATTCTAGCTTTAATACATTCTAACATTCTATCTTTAGTTTCTTCCTTTCTTTCTTGATATTTTTCATTCTAAGTTTAGTACATTGTAACATTATACCTTTAGTTTCTTGATATCTTTCATTCTAGCTTTAATACCTTCTAACATTCTAACTTTTGTTTCTTACTTTCTTTCTTGATTTATTTAATTCTAGCTTTAATACATTCCAACATTCTATCTTTTGTTTGTTTCTTTCTTTCTTTCTTCATGTCTTTTATTCTAGCTTTAATACCTTCTAACGTTATATCTTTAGTTTCTTTCTCTCTTTTTTGCTTGATTTCTTTCATTCTAGCTTTAAACCTTTTAACATTCTATCTTTAGTTTGTTTCTTTAGTTATTGATATTTTTTCATTTTAGCTTTAATATCTTCTAACATTCTATGTTTAGTTTGATTGTTTCTTCCTTTCCTAATTAATATCTTTCATTCCTGCTTTAATACCTTCTAACATCCTATCTTTAGTTTGTATTTTTCTTTATTGCTATCTTTCATTCTAGCTTTAATACCATCTAACATTCTATCTTTAGTTTGTTCCTTTCTTTCTTGATATCTTTCATTCTAGCTTCAATACCTTCTAACATTCTACCTTTAGTTCCTTTCTTTCTTTCTTTCCTGATATCGTTCATTCCAGCTTTATTACCTTCTAACACTCTATCTTTAGTTTCTTTCTTTCTTGCTTTCTTTCTTTCTTTCTTTCATGGTGTCTTTCATTCTAGCTTTAATACGTTCTGACATTCTATCTTTAGTTTCTTTCTTTCTTCATATCTTTCATTCTAATTTTAAAAACTTCTAATGTTCTATCTTTAGATTGTTTCTTTTTCCTTCTTGATATCTTTCATTCTTCCATTAATACCTTCTAACTTTCTATCTTTAGTTTCTTTCTCTCTTTCTTTCTTGATTTCTTTCATTCTAGCTTTAATACCTTCTAACATTCGATCTTTAGTTTATTTCTTTGTTTCTTTCTTTATATGTTTCATTACAGGTTTAATACATTGTAACATTATATCTTTAGTTTGTTTCTTTCTTTCTTTCCTGATATCTTTCGTTCTATCTTTAATACCATCTAACGTTCTACCTTTAGTTTGTTTCTTTCTTTCTTTCTTTCTTGATATCTTTCATTCTAGCTTTAATACCTACTAACATTCTTTCTTTAGTTTGTTTCTTTGTTTCTTTCATTATATGTTTCATTGTAGCTTTAATACATTCTAACTTTCGAACTTTAGTTTCTTAGTTTCTTTCTTGAAATCTTTCATTCTAGCTTTAATACCTTTTACCATTCTAACTTTAGTTTCTTTCTTCCTTTCTTTCTTGATTTCTTTCATTCTAGCTTGAATACCTTCTAACATTCTATCTTTTGTTTCTTTCTTTATTTCTTGATTTCTTTCATTCTATCTTTAATACCTCCTAACGTTCTATCTTTAGTTTCTTTCTTTCTTTCTTGATATATTTCATTCTATCTTTAATACATTCTAACATTCTATCTTTAGTTTCTTTCTTTCTTTCTTGATTTCTTACATTCTAACTTTAATAAATTCTAACGTACTATCTTTAGTTTTTTTTCTTTCTTGATATCATTCATTTTAGGTATAATACCTTCTATCTTTCTATCTTTAGTTTCTTTCTTTCTTTCTTGATTTCTTTCATTCTAGCTTTAATACATTCTAACATGCAATCTTTAGTTTATTTCTTTGTATCTCGATTATTTTATTCTAGCTTTAATGCCTTCTAAAATTCTATCTTTACTTTGTTTCTTTCTTTATTTATTTATTTCTTTCATTCTAGCTTTAATACATTCTAACATTCTATCTTTAGTTTCTTTCTTTCTTTCTTGTTATCTTTCAATCTAGCTTTAATAAAAACTAACGTTCTATCTTTAGTTTGTTTCTTTCTTTCTTTCTTTCTTGATATCTTTCATTCTAGGTATAATACCTTCTAACATTCTATATTGAGTTTCTTTCTTTCTTTCTTGATATCTTTCATTCTAGCTGTAAAAACTTCTAACGTTCTATCTTTAGTTTCTTTCTTTCTTCCTTGATTTCTTTCATTCTAGATTTAATACCTTCTAAGAATCTTTCTTTAGTTTGTTTCTTTTTTCTTTCTTTATATGTTTAATTCTTGCTTTAATACATTCTAACATTCTAACTTTAGTTTCTATCTTTCTTTCTTGATATCTTTCATTCTAGCTTTAATACCTTTTAACATTCTAACTTTAGTTTCTTTCTTCCTTTCTATCTTGATTTATTTCATTCTAGCTTTAATACCTTCTAACATTCTATCTTTAGTTTCTTTCTTTCTTTCTTGATAGCTTTCATTCTAGCTTTAATACATTCTAACATTCTATCTATAGTTTCTTTCTTTCCTTCTTGATTTCTTACATTCTAGCTTTAATAAATTCTAACGTTCCATCTTTAGTTTCTTTCTTTCTTTCTTTCTTGATATCTTTCATTCTAGGTATAATACTTTCTAACATACTATCCTTAGTTTCTTTCTTTCTTTCTTTCTTTCTTTCTTTCTTTCTTTTTCTTTCTTTCTTTCTTTCTTTCTTGATCTCTTTCATTCTAGGTGTAACAACTTCTAACGTTCTATCTTTAGTTTCCGCCTTTCTTTCTCTTTCTTGATTTATTTCATTCTTGCTTTAATACCTTCTAACATTCTCTTTTGTTTGTTTCTTTGTTTCTTTCTTTATATGTTTCATTGAAGCTTTAATACATTCTAACATTCTATCTTTAGTTTCTTTTTTTCTTTCTTTCTTCCTTGATTTCTTTCATTCTAGCTTTAATACCCTCCAACAATCTTTCTTTAATTTGTTTCTTTATTTCTTTCTTTATATGTTTCATTCTAGCTTTAATACATTCTAACATTCTAACTTTAGTTTCTTTCTTTCTTTCTTGATATCTTTTAATCTAGCTTTAATAACATCTAACATTATATCTTTAGTTTCTTTCTTTCTTTCTTGATTTCTTTCATTCTAGCTTTAATACCTTCTAACATTCTATCTTTAATTTCTTTCTATCTTTCTTGATTTATTTAATTCCATCTTTAATACCTTTTAACATTCTATCTTTTGTTTGTTTCTTTCTTTCTTTCTTTATATGTTTCATTCTAGCTTTAATACATTCTAATATTCTTTCTTTAATTTCTTTCTATCTTGATTTCTTAAATTCTTGCTTTAATAAATTCTATCGTTTTATCTTTAGTTTTTCTTTTTTTATCTTTCTTTCTTTCTTGATTTCTTTCATTCTAGCTTTAATACATTCTAATATTCTATCTTTAGTTTCTTTCTTTCTTTTTTCTTGATTTCTTTCATTCTAGCTTTAATGCCTTCTAACATTCTATCTTTAGTTTCTTTCTTTCTTGATTTCTTTCATTTTAGCTTAAATAACTTCTAAGATTCTATCATTAGTTTCTTTCTTTCTTGATATCTTTCATTCTAGCTTTAATACCTTCTAACGTTCTATCTTTAGTTTCTTTCTTTCTTTCTTGATATCTTTTATTCTAGCTTTAATACCTTTTAACACTCTTTCTTTAATTTGTTTCTTTATTTCTTTCTTCATATGTTTCATTCTAGCTTTAATACATTCTAACATTCTAACTTTTGACCCAACTTCGGGAGTCAGTGGAAGACAGGAGGGCCTGGCGTGCTCTGGTCCATGGGGTCACGAAGAGTCGGACACGACTAAACGACTAAACAACAACAACAAACATTCAAACTTTAGTTTCTTTCTTTCTTTCTTGACATCTTTCATTCTAGCTTTAATACCTTTTAACATTCTAACTTTAGTTTCTTTCTTTTTTTCTTGATATCTTTCATTCTAGCTTTAATAAATTCTTACGTTCTATCTTTCGTTTCTTTCTTTCTTTCTTTCTTGATATCTTTCATTCTAGGTATAATACTTTCTAACATACTATCTTTAGTTTCTTTCTTTCTTTCTTTCTTTCTTGATATTTTCATTCTAGCTGTAACAACTTCTAACGTTCTACCTTTGGTTTCCGTCTTTCTTTCTTTCTCTCTTTCTTGATTTCTTTCATCCTTGCTTTAATACCTTCTAACATTCTATCTTTAGTTTGTATCTTTGTTTCTTTCTATATATGTTTCATTCCAGCTTTAATACATTCTAACATTCTATCTTTAGTTTGTTTCTTTCTTTATTGATATCTTTCAATCTAGCATTAATAACATCAAACATTCTATTTTTAGTTTCTTCCTTCCTTTCTTGATATTTTTCATTCTCAGTTTAATACATTGTAACATTCTAACTTTAGTTTCTTTCTTTCTTTCTTGATATCTTTCATTCTAGCTTTAATAAATTCTTACGTTCTATCTTTAGTTTCTTTCTTTCTTTCTTTCTTGATATCTTTCATTCTAGGTATAATACTTTCTAACATACTATCTTTAGTTTCTTTCTTTCTTTCTTTCTTTCTTGATATTTTCATTCTAGCTGTAACAACTTCTAACGTTCTATCTTTAGTTTCCGTCTTTCTTTCTTTCTCTCTTTCTTGATTTCTTTCATCCTTGCTTTAATACCTTCTAACATTCTATCTTTAGTTTGTATCTTTGTTTCTTTCTATATATGTTTCATTCCAGCTTTAATACATTCTAACATTCTATCTTTAGTTTGTTTCTTTCTTTATTGATATCTTTCAATCTAGCATTAATAACATCTAACATTCTATTTTTAGTTTCTTCCTTTCTTTCTTGATATTTTTCATTCTCAGTTTAATACATTGTAACATTATATCTTTATTTTCTTTCTTTCTTTCTTTATTTGTTTCATTCTAGCTTTAATACATTCTAACATTCTATCTTTAGTTTCTTTCTATTTTGATTTCTTACATTTTTGCTCTAATATATTCTAACGATTTATCTTTCGTTTTTCTTTCTTTCTTCTTTCCTTCTTTCTTGATTTCATTTATTCTAGCTTTAATACCTTCTAACATTCTATCTTTAATTTCTTTCTATCTTTCTTGATTTATTTAATTGCATCTTTAATAATTTTTAACATTCTATCTTTTCTTTCTTTCTTTCTTTCTTTCTTGATATCTTTCATTGTAGCTTTAATTAATTCTAACGTTCTATCTTTAGTTTCTTTCTTTCTTTCTTGATATCTTTTATTCTAGCTTTAATACCTTTTAACATTATATCTTTAGTTTCTTTCTTTCTTGATTTCTTTCATTCTAGCTTTAATACCTTCTAACACTCTTTCTTTAGTTTGTTTCGTTATTTCTTTCTTTATATGTTTCATTCTAGCTTTAATTCATTCTAATATTCTAACTTTAGTTTCATTCTTTCTTTCTTGATATCTTTCATTCTAGTTTTAATATCTTTTACATTCTAACTTTAGTTTCTTTCTTGATTTCTTTCTTGATTTATTTCATTCTAGCTTTAATACCTTCTAACATTCTATCTTTAGTTTGTATCTTTGTTTCTTTCTATATATGTTTCATTCCAGCTTTAATACATTCTAACATTCTATCTTTAGTTTGTTTCTTTCTTTATTGATATCTTTCAATCTAGCATTAATAACATCTGACATTCTATTTTTAGTTTCTTCCTTTCTTTCTTGATATTTTTCATTCTCAGTTTAATACATTGTAACATTATATCTTTAGTTTCTTTCTTTCTTTCTTTATATGTTTCATTCTAGCTTTAATACATTCTAACATTCTATCTTTAGTTTCTTTCTATCTTGATTTCTTACATTTTTGCTCTAATATATTCTAACGATTTATCTTTCGTTTTTCTTTCTTTCTTCTTTCCTTCTTTCTTGATTTCATTTATTCTAGCTTTAATACCTTCTAACATTCTATCTTTAATTTCTTTCTATCTTTCTTGATTTATTTAATTGCATCTTTAATAATTTTTAACATTCTATCTTTTCTTTCTTTCTTTCTTTCTTTCTTGATATCTTTCATTCTAGCTTTAATTAATTCTAACGTTCTATCTTTAGTTTCTTTCTTTCTTTCTTGATATCTTTCATTCTAGCTTTAATACATTCTAACATTCTATCTTTAGTTTATTTCTTTCTTTCTTGATATCTTTCATTCTAGCTTTAATACCTTCTAACATTCTATCTTTAGTTTATTTCTTTCGTTCTTCATACCTTTCATTCTATCTTTAGTTCATTCTAATATTCTATCTGTAGTTTCTTTCTTTCTTTCTTGATATCTCTCATTCTAGCTTTAATAAATTCTAACGTTCTATCTTTAGTTTGTTTCTTTCTTTCTTTCTTGATATCTTTCATTCTAGGTATAATACTTTCTAACATACTATCTTTAGTTTCCGTCTTTCTTTCTTTATTTCTTTTTTTCTTTCTTGATTACTTTCATTCTTGTTTTAATACATTCTAACATTCTATCTTTAGTTTCTTTCTTTCTTTCTTGATATCTTTCATTCTAGCTTTAATACCTTCTAACGTTCTATCTTTAGTTTCTTTCTTTCTTTATTAATACCTTTCATTCTAACTTTAATACATTCTAAGATTCTGTCTTTAGTTTCTTTCTTTCTTTCTTGATATCTTTCATTCTAGCTTTAATACATTCTAACATTCTAACTTAAGTTTCTTTCTTGATGTCTTTCTTGATTTATTTCATTCTAGCTTTAATACCTTCTAACATTCTATCTTTAGTTTCTTTCTTTCTTTCTTGATATCTTTCATTCTAGCTTTAATACATTCTAACATTCTATCTTTAGTTTCTTTCTTTCTTGATATCTTTCATTCTAGCTTTAATACATTCTAACATTGTATCTTTAGGTTCTTTCTTTCTTGATTTCTTTCATTCTAGCTTTAGTACATTCAATCATTATTTTCTTTCTTTCTTTCTTTCTTTCTTTCATTCTAGCTTTAATACCTTCAAACATTCTATCTTTAGTTTGTTTCTTACTTTTTTTCTTGATTTCCTTCATTCCAGCTTTAATAACTTTTAACATTCTATCTATAGTTTGTTTCTTTTTCTCTTCGTATTTTTAATTTTAGCTTTAATATATTCTAACATTCTATCTTTAGTTTGTTTCTTTCTTTCTTTATTAATACCTTTCATTCTAACTTTAATACCTTCTAAGATTCTGTCTTTAGTTTCTTTCTTTCTTTCTTCCTTGATTTCTTTCATTCTAGCTTTAATACCTTCTAACACTCTTTCTTTAGTTTGTTTCTTTATTTCTTTCTTTATATTTTTCATTCTAGCTTTTATAGCTTTTAACATTCTAACTTTAGTTTCGTTCTTGATTTCTTTCTTGATTTATTTCATTCTAGCTTTAATATCTTCTAACATTCTATCTTTAGTTTCTTTCTTTCTTTCTTAATATCTTTCATTCTAGCTTTAATACATTCTAACATTCTATCTTAAGTTTCTTTCTTTCTTGATATCTTTCATTCTAGCTTTAATACATTCTAACATTCTATCTTCAGTTTCTTTCTATCTTGATTCCTTTCATTCTAGCTTTAATACCTTCTTACATTCAATCATTAGTTTCTTTCTTTCTTTCTTGATTTCTTTCATTCTAGCTTTAATACCTTCAAACATTCTATCCTTAGTTTGTTTCTTACATTTTTCTTGATTTCCTTCATTCTAGCTTTAATAACTTTTAACATTCTATCTTTATTTTGTTTCTTTTTCTCTTCGTATTTTTAATTTTAGCTTTAATATATTCTAACATTCTATCTTTAGTTTGTTTCTTTCTTTCTTTATTAATACCTTTCATTCTAACTTTAATACCTTCTAAGATTCTGTCTTTTCTTTCTTTCTTTCCTTCTTTCTTTATATGTTTCTTTCTAGCTTTAATACATTCTTACATTCTATCTTAGTTTTTTTCTTTCTTTCTTTCTTGATATCTTTCATTCTAGCTTTAATACCTTTTAACATTCTAACTTAATTTTCTTTCTTGATGTCTTTCTTGATTTATTTCATTCTAGCTTTAATACCTTCTAACACTCTTTCTTTAGTTTGTTTCTTTATTTCTTTCTTTATATTTTTCATTCTAGCTTTTATACCTTTTAACATTCTAACTTTAGTTTCGTTCTTGATTTCTTTCTTGATTTATTTCATTCTAGCTTTAATATCTTCTAACATTCTATCTTTAGTTTCTTTCTTTCTTTCTTGATATCTCTCATTCTAGCTTTAATACCTTTTAACATTCTAACTTAAGTTTCGTTCTTGATTTCTTTCTTGATTTATTTCATTCTAGCTTTAATATCTTCTAACATTCTATCTTTAGTTTCTTTCTTTCTTTCTTGATATCTTTCATTCTAGCTTTAATACATTCTAACATTCTATCTTAAGTTTCTTTCTTTCTTGATATCTTTCATTCTAGCTTTAATACATTCTAACATTCTATCTTTAGTTTCTTTCTTTCTTTCTTTCTTTATATGTTTCTTTCTAGCTTTAATACATTCTTACATTCTATCTTAGTTTTTTTCTTTCTTTCTTTCTTGATATCTTTCATTCTAGCTTTAATACCTTTTAACATTCTAACTTAAGTTTCTTTCTTGATGTCTTTCTTGATTTATTTCATTCTAGCTTTAATACCTTCTAACATTCTATCTTTAGTTTCTTTCTTTCTTTCTTGATTTCTTACATTCTACCTTTAATAAATTCTAACGTTCTATCATTAGTTTCTCTCTTTCTTTCTTTCTTGATATCTTTCATTCTAGCTGTAACAACTTCTCACGTTCTATCTTTAGATTCCGTCTCTCTTTCTTTCTTTCTTCTTTTCTTTCATTCTTGCTTTAATACCTCGTAACATTCTATCTTTAGTTCGTTTCTTTGTTTCTTTCTTAATATGTTTCATTCCACCTTTAATACATTCTAACATTCTATCTTTAGATTCTTTCTTTCTTTCTTGATTTCTTACATTGTTGCTTTAATAAATTCTAACGTTTTATCTTTAGTTTTTCTTTGCTTCTTCTTTCTTTCTTTCTTGATTTCTTTCATTCTAGCTTTAAAACCTTCTAACATTCTATCTTTAGTTTCTTTCTTTCTTTCTTTCTTTCTTGATTTCTTTCATTCTAGCTTTAATACCTTCTAACATTCTATCTTTAGTTTCTTTCTTTCTTTCTTCATTTCTTACATTCTTGCTTTAATAAATTCTAACGTTTTATCTTTAGTTTTTTTTCTTTCTTCTTTCTTTCTTTCTTGATTTCTTTCATTCTAGCTTTAATACCTTCTAACATGCTGTCTTTACTTTCTTTCTTTCTTTCTTGATTTCTTTCTTTTTAGTTTCAATTACTTCTAACAATCTGTCTTTAGTTTCTTTCTTTCTTTCTTGATATCTTTCATTCTAGCTTTAAAACCTTCTAGCGATCTATTTTTTTTGTTTCTTTCTTTTTTTCTTCATATCTTTTATTCTAGCTTTAATACCTTTTAACATTATATCTTTAGTTTCTTTCTTTCTTGATTTCTTTCATTCTAGCCTTAATACCTTCTTACATTCAATCATTAGTTTCTTGCTTTCTATCTTTATTTCTTTCATTCTAGCTTTAATACATTCTAACATTCTATCTTTATTTTCTCTCTTTCTTTCTTTCTTGATAACTTTCATTTTAGCTGTAACAACTTCTAACGTTCTATCTTTAGTTTCCGTCTCTCTTTCATTCTTTCTTTCTTGTTTTCATTCATTCTTGCTTTAATACCTTCTAACATTCTATCTTTAGTTTGTTACTTTGTTTCTTTCTTTATATGTTTCATTCCAGCTTTAATACATTCTAACATTCTATCTGTAGTTTGTTTCTTTCTTTATTGATATCTTTCATTCTAGCTTTAATAACATCTAACGTTCTATCTTTATTTTCTTCCTTTCTTTCTTGATATTTTTCATTCTAAGTTTAGTACATTGTAACATTATACCTTTAGTTTCTTGATATCTTTCATTCTAGCTTTAATACCTTCTAACATTCTAACTTTTGTTTCTTACTTTCTTTCTTGATTTATTTAATTCTAGCTTTAATACATTCCAACATTCTATCTTTTGTTTGTTTCTTTCTTTCTTTCTTCATGTCTTTTATTCTAGCTTTAATACCTTCTAACGTTATATCTTTAGTTTCTTTCTCTCTTTTTTGCTTGATTTCTTTCATTCTAGCTTTAAACCTTTTAACATTCTATCTTTAGTTTGTTTCTTTAGTTATTGATATTTTTTCATTTTAGCTTTAATATCTTCTAACATTCTATGTTTAGTTTGATTGTTTCTTCCTTTCCTAATTAATATCTTTCATTCCTGCTTTAATACCTTCTAACATCCTATCTTTAGTTTGTATTTTTCTTTATTGCTATCTTTCATTCTAGCTTTAATACCATCTAACATTCTATCTTTAGTTTGTTCCTTTCTTTCTTGATATCTTTCATTCTAGCTTCAATACCTTCTAACATTCTACCTTTAGTTCCTTTCTTTCTTTCTTTCCTGATATCGTTCATTCCAGCTTTATTACCTTCTAACACTCTATCTTTAGTTTCTTTCTTTCTTGCTTTCTTTCTTTCTTTCTTTCATGGTGTCTTTCATTCTAGCTTTAATACGTTCTGACATTCTATCTTTAGTTTCTTTCTTTCTTCATATCTTTCATTCTAATTTTAAAAACTTCTAATGTTCTATCTTTAGATTGTTTCTTTTTCCTTCTTGATATCTTTCATTCTTCCATTAATACCTTCTAACTTTCTATCTTTAGTTTCTTTCTCTCTTTCTTTCTTGATTTCTTTCATTCTAGCTTTAATACCTTCTAACATTCGATCTTTAGTTTATTTCTTTGTTTCTTTCTTTATATGTTTCATTACAGGTTTAATACATTGTAACATTATATCTTTAGTTTGTTTCTTTCTTTCTTTCCTGATATCTTTCGTTCTATCTTTAATACCATCTAACGTTCTACCTTTAGTTTGTTTCTTTCTTTCTTTCTTTCTTGATATCTTTCATTCTAGCTTTAATACCTACTAACATTCTTTCTTTAGTTTGTTTCTTTGTTTCTTTCATTATATGTTTCATTGTAGCTTTAATACATTCTAACTGTCGAACTTTAGTTTCTTAGTTTCTTTCTTGAAATCTTTCATTCTAGCTTTAATACCTTTTACCATTCTAACTTTAGTTTCTTTCTTCCTTTCTTTCTTGATTTCTTTCATTCTAGCTTGAATACCTTCTAACATTCTATCTTTTGTTTCTTTCTTTATTTCTTGATTTCTTTCATTCTATCTTTAATACCTCCTAACGTTCTATCTTTAGTTTCTTTCTTTCTTTCTTGATATATTTCATTCTATCTTTAATACATTCTAACATTCTATCTTTAGTTTCTTTCTTTCTTTCTTGATTTCTTACATTCTAACTTTAATAAATTCTAACGTACTATCTTTAGTTTTTTTTCTTTCTTGATATCATTCATTTTAGGTATAATACCTTCTATCTTTCTATCTTTAGTTTCTTTCTTTCTTTCTTGATTTCTTTCATTCTAGCTTTAATACATTCTAACATGCAATCTTTAGTTTATTTCTTTGTATCTCGATTATTTTATTCTAGCTTTAATGCCTTCTAAAATTCTATCTTTACTTTGTTTCTTTCTTTATTTATTTATTTCTTTCATTCTAGCTTTAATACATTCTAACATTCTATCTTTAGTTTCTTTCTTTCTTTCTTGTTATCTTTCAATCTAGCTTTAATAAAAACTAACGTTCTATCTTTAGTTTGTTTCTTTCTTTCTTTCTTTCTTGATATCTTTCATTCTAGGTATAATACCTTCTAACATTCTATATTGAGTTTCTTTCTTTCTTTCTTGATATCTTTCATTCTAGCTGTAAAAACTTCTAACGTTCTATCTTTAGTTTCTTTCTTTCTTCCTTGATTTCTTTCATTCTAGATTTAATACCTTCTAAGAATCTTTCTTTAGTTTGTTTCTTTTTTCTTTCTTTATATGTTTAATTCTTGCTTTAATACATTCTAACATTCTAACTTTAGTTTCTATCTTTCTTTCTTGATATCTTTCATTCTAGCTTTAATACCTTTTAACATTCTAACTTTAGTTTCTTTCTTCCTTTCTATCTTGATTTATTTCATTCTAGCTTTAATACCTTCTAACATTCTATCTTTAGTTTCTTTCTTTCTTTCTTGATAGCTTTCATTCTAGCTTTAATACATTCTAACATTCTATCTATAGTTTCTTTCTTTCCTTCTTGATTTCTTACATTCTAGCTTTAATAAATTCTAACGTTCCATCTTTAGTTTCTTTCTTTCTTTCTTTCTTGATATCTTTCATTCTAGGTATAATACTTTCTAACATACTATCCTTAGTTTCTTTCTTTCTTTCTTTCTTTCTTTCTTTCTTTTTCTTTCTTTCTTTCTTTCTTTCTTGATCTCTTTCATTCTAGGTGTAACAACTTCTAACGTTCTATCTTTAGTTTCCGCCTTTCTTTCTCTTTCTTGATTTATTTCATTCTTGCTTTAATACCTTCTAACATTCTCTTTTGTTTGTTTCTTTGTTTCTTTCTTTATATGTTTCATTGAAGCTTTAATACATTCTAACATTCTATCTTTAGTTTCTTTTTTTCTTTCTTTCTTCCTTGATTTCTTTCATTCTAGCTTTAATACCCTCCAACAATCTTTCTTTAATTTGTTTCTTTATTTCTTTCTTTATATGTTTCATTCTAGCTTTAATACATTCTAACATTCTAACTTTAGTTTCTTTCTTTCTTTCTTGATATCTTTTAATCTAGCTTTAATAACATCTAACATTATATCTTTAGTTTCTTTCTTTCTTTCTTGATTTCTTTCATTCTAGCTTTAATACCTTCTAACATTCTATCTTTAATTTCTTTCTATCTTTCTTGATTTATTTAATTCCATCTTTAATACCTTTTAACATTCTATCTTTTGTTTGTTTCTTTCTTTCTTTCTTTATATGTTTCATTCTAGCTTTAATACATTCTAATATTCTTTCTTTAATTTCTTTCTATCTTGATTTCTTAAATTCTTGCTTTAATAAATTCTATCGTTTTATCTTTAGTTTTTCTTTTTTTATCTTTCTTTCTTTCTTGATTTCTTTCATTCTAGCTTTAATACATTCTAATATTCTATCTTTAGTTTCTTTCTTTCTTTTTTCTTGATTTCTTTCATTCTAGCTTTAATGCCTTCTAACATTCTATCTTTAGTTTCTTTCTTTCTTGATTTCTTTCATTTTAGCTTAAATAACTTCTAAGATTCTATCATTAGTTTCTTTCTTTCTTGATATCTTTCATTCTAGCTTTAATACCTTCTAACGTTCTATCTTTAGTTTCTTTCTTTCTTTCTTGATATCTTTTATTCTAGCTTTAATACCTTTTAACACTCTTTCTTTAATTTGTTTCTTTATTTCTTTCTTCATATGTTTCATTCTAGCTTTAATACATTCTAACATTCTAACTTTTGACCCAACTTCGGGAGTCAGTGGAAGACAGGAGGGCCTGGCGTGCTCTGGTCCATGGGGTCACGAAGAGTCGGACACGACTAAACGACTAAACAACAACAACAAACATTCAAACTTTAGTTTCTTTCTTTCTTTCTTGACATCTTTCATTCTAGCTTTAATACCTTTTAACATTCTAACTTTAGTTTCTTTCTTTTTTTCTTGATATCTTTCATTCTAGCTTTAATAAATTCTTACGTTCTATCTTTCGTTTCTTTCTTTCTTTCTTTCTTGATATCTTTCATTCTAGGTATAATACTTTCTAACATACTATCTTTAGTTTCTTTCTTTCTTTCTTTCTTTCTTGATATTTTCATTCTAGCTGTAACAACTTCTAACGTTCTACCTTTGGTTTCCGTCTTTCTTTCTTTCTCTCTTTCTTGATTTCTTTCATCCTTGCTTTAATACCTTCTAACATTCTATCTTTAGTTTGTATCTTTGTTTCTTTCTATATATGTTTCATTCCAGCTTTAATACATTCTAACATTCTATCTTTAGTTTGTTTCTTTCTTTATTGATATCTTTCAATCTAGCATTAATAACATCAAACATTCTATTTTTAGTTTCTTCCTTCCTTTCTTGATATTTTTCATTCTCAGTTTAATACATTGTAACATTCTAACTTTAGTTTCTTTCTTTCTTTCTTGATATCTTTCATTCTAGCTTTAATAAATTCTTACGTTCTATCTTTAGTTTCTTTCTTTCTTTCTTTCTTGATATCTTTCATTCTAGGTATAATACTTTCTAACATACTATCTTTAGTTTCTTTCTTTCTTTCTTTCTTTCTTGATATTTTCATTCTAGCTGTAACAACTTCTAACGTTCTATCTTTAGTTTCCGTCTTTCTTTCTTTCTCTCTTTCTTGATTTCTTTCATCCTTGCTTTAATACCTTCTAACATTCTATCTTTAGTTTGTATCTTTGTTTCTTTCTATATATGTTTCATTCCAGCTTTAATACATTCTAACATTCTATCTTTAGTTTGTTTCTTTCTTTATTGATATCTTTCAATCTAGCATTAATAACATCTAACATTCTATTTTTAGTTTCTTCCTTTCTTTCTTGATATTTTTCATTCTCAGTTTAATACATTGTAACATTATATCTTTATTTTCTTTCTTTCTTTCTTTATTTGTTTCATTCTAGCTTTAATACATTCTAACATTCTATCTTTAGTTTCTTTCTATTTTGATTTCTTACATTTTTGCTCTAATATATTCTAACGATTTATCTTTCGTTTTTCTTTCTTTCTTCTTTCCTTCTTTCTTGATTTCATTTATTCTAGCTTTAATACCTTCTAACATTCTATCTTTAATTTCTTTCTATCTTTCTTGATTTATTTAATTGCATCTTTAATAATTTTTAACATTCTATCTTTTCTTTCTTTCTTTCTTTCTTTCTTGATATCTTTCATTGTAGCTTTAATTAATTCTAACGTTCTATCTTTAGTTTCTTTCTTTCTTTCTTGATATCTTTTATTCTAGCTTTAATACCTTTTAACATTATATCTTTAGTTTCTTTCTTTCTTGATTTCTTTCATTCTAGCTTTAATACCTTCTAACACTCTTTCTTTAGTTTGTTTCGTTATTTCTTTCTTTATATGTTTCATTCTAGCTTTAATTCATTCTAATATTCTAACTTTAGTTTCATTCTTTCTTTCTTGATATCTTTCATTCTAGTTTTAATATCTTTTACATTCTAACTTTAGTTTCTTTCTTGATTTCTTTCTTGATTTATTTCATTCTAGCTTTAATACCTTCTAACATTCTATCTTTAGTTTGTATCTTTGTTTCTTTCTATATATGTTTCATTCCAGCTTTAATACATTCTAACATTCTATCTTTAGTTTGTTTCTTTCTTTATTGATATCTTTCAATCTAGCATTAATAACATCTGACATTCTATTTTTAGTTTCTTCCTTTCTTTCTTGATATTTTTCATTCTCAGTTTAATACATTGTAACATTATATCTTTAGTTTCTTTCTTTCTTTCTTTATATGTTTCATTCTAGCTTTAATACATTCTAACATTCTATCTTTAGTTTCTTTCTATCTTGATTTCTTACATTTTTGCTCTAATATATTCTAACGATTTATCTTTCGTTTTTCTTTCTTTCTTCTTTCCTTCTTTCTTGATTTCATTTATTCTAGCTTTAATACCTTCTAACATTCTATCTTTAATTTCTTTCTATCTTTCTTGATTTATTTAATTGCATCTTTAATAATTTTTAACATTCTATCTTTTCTTTCTTTCTTTCTTTCTTTCTTGATATCTTTCATTCTAGCTTTAATTAATTCTAACGTTCTATCTTTAGTTTCTTTCTTTCTTTCTTGATATCTTTCATTCTAGCTTTAATACATTCTAACATTCTATCTTTAGTTTATTTCTTTCTTTCTTGATATCTTTCATTCTAGCTTTAATACCTTCTAACATTCTATCTTTAGTTTATTTCTTTCGTTCTTCATACCTTTCATTCTATCTTTAGTTCATTCTAATATTCTATCTGTAGTTTCTTTCTTTCTTTCTTGATATCTCTCATTCTAGCTTTAATAAATTCTAACGTTCTATCTTTAGTTTGTTTCTTTCTTTCTTTCTTGATATCTTTCATTCTAGGTATAATACTTTCTAACATACTATCTTTAGTTTCCGTCTTTCTTTCTTTATTTCTTTTTTTCTTTCTTGATTACTTTCATTCTTGTTTTAATACATTCTAACATTCTATCTTTAGTTTGTTTCTTTCTTTATTGATATCTTTCAATCTAGCTTTAATAACATCTCGCATTCTATTTTTAGTTTCTTCCTTTCTTTCTTGATATTTTTCATTCTCATTTTAATACATTGTAACATTATATCTTTAGTTTCTTTCTATCTTTCTTGATTTATTTAATTCCATCTTTAATACCTTATAACATACTATCTTTTGTTTCTTTCTTTCTTTCTTTCTTTATATGTTTCATTCTAGCTTTAATACCTTCTAACATTCTATCTTTAGTTTCTTTCTTTCTTGATTTCTTTCATTTTAACTGAAATAACTTCTAAGATTCTATCTTTAGTTTCTTTTTTTTCTTGATATCTTTCATTCTAGCTTTAATACCCTTTAACATTACATCTTTAGTTCCTTTCTTTCTTGATTTCTTTCATCCTTGCTTTAATACCTTCTAACATTCTATCTTTAGTTTGTATCTTTGTTTCTTTCTATATATGTTTCATTCCAGCTTTAATACATTCTAACATTCTATCTTTAGTTTGTTTCTTTCTTTATTGATATCTTTCAATCTAGCATTAATAACATCTAACATTCTATTTTTAGTTTCTTCCTTTCTTTCTTGATATTTTTCATTCTCAGTTTAATACATTGTAACATTATATCTTTATTTTCTTTCTTTCTTTCTTTATTTGTTTCATTCTAGCTTTAATACATTCTAACATTCTATCTTTAGTTTCTTTCTATTTTGATTTCTTACATTTTTGCTCTAATATATTCTAACGATTTATCTTTCATTTTTCTTTCTTTCTTCTTTCCTTCTTTCTTGATTTCATTTATTCTAGCTTTAATACCTTCTAACATTCTATCTTTAATTTCTTTCTATCTTTCTTGATTTATTTAATTGCATCTTTAATAATTTTTAACATTCTATCTTTTCTTTCTTTCTTTCTTTCTTTCTTGATATCTTTCATTGTAGCTTTAATTAATTCTAACGTTCTATCTTTAGTTTCTTTCTTTCTTTCTTGATATCTTTTATTCTAGCTTTAATACCTTTTAACATTATATCTTTAGTTTCTTTCTTTCTTGATTTCTTTCATTCTAGCTTTAATACCTTCTAACACTCTTTCTTTAGTTTGTTTCGTTATTTCTTTCTTTATATGTTTCATTCTAGCTTTAATTCATTCTAATATTCTAACTTTAGTTTCATTCTTTCTTTCTTGATATCTTTCATTCTAGTTTTAATATCTTTTACATTCTAACTTTAGTTTCTTTCTTGATTTCTTTCTTGATTTATTTCATTCTAGCTTTAATACCTTCTAACATTCTATCTTTAGTTTCTTTCTTTCTTGATATCTTTCATTCTAGCTTTAATACATTCTAACATTCTATCTTTAGTTTATTTCTTTCGTTCTTCATACCTTTCATTCTAGCTTTAGTTCATTCTAATATTCTATCTTTAGTTTCTTTCTTTCTTTCTTGATATCTCTCATTCTAGCTTTAATAAATTCTAACGTTCTATCTTTAGTTTGTTTCTTTCTTTCTTTCTTGATATCTTTCATTCTAGGTATAATACTTTCTAACATACTATCTTTAGTTTCCGTCTTTCTTTCTTTATTTCTTTTTTTCTTTCTTGATTACTTTCATTCTTGTTTTAATACATTCTAACATTCTATCTTTAGTTTGTTTCTTTCTTTATTGATATCTTTCAATCTAGCTTTAATAACATCTCGCATTCTATTTTTAGTTTCTTCCTTTCTTTCTTGATATTTTTCATTCTCATTTTAATACATTGTAACATTATATCTTTAGTTTCTTTCTATATTTCTTGATTTATTTAATTCCATCTTTAATACCTTTTAACATACTATCTTTTGTTTCTTTCTTTCTTTCTTTCTTTATATGTTTCATTCTAGCTTTAATACCTTCTAACATTCTATCTTTAGTTTCTTTCTTTCTTGATTTCTTTCATTTTAACTGAAATAACTTCTAAGATTCTATCTTTAGTTTCTTTTTTTTCTTGATATCTTTCATTCTAGCTTTAATACCCTTTAACATTACATCTTTAGTTCCTTTCTTTCTTGATTTCTTTCATTCTAGCTTTAATACCTTCTAACACTCTTTCTTTAGTTTGTTTCTTTCTTTCTTTCTTTATATGTTTCATTCTAGCTTTTATACATTCTAACATTCTAACTTTAGTTTCTTTCTTTCTCTCTTGATATCTTTCATTCTAGCTTTAATAACTTTTAACATTCTAACTTTAGTTTCTTTCTTGATTTCTTTCTTGATTTATTTCATTCTAGCTTTAATACGTTCTAACATTCTATCTTTAGTTTCTTTCTTTCTTTCTTGATATCTTTCATTCTAGCTTTAATACATTGTAACATTCTATCTTTAGTTTATTTCTTTCTTGATTTCTTTCATTCTAGCTTTAATACCTTCTTACATTCAATCATTATTTTCTTTCATTCTACCTTTATTTCTTTCATTCTAGCTTTAATACATTCTAACATTCTATCTTTAATTTCTTTCTTTCTTTCATGATATCTTTCTTTCTAGCTTTTACACATTGTAACATTCTTTCTTTAGTTACTTTCTTTCTTCCTTGATTTCTTTCATTCTAGCTTTAATACCTTCAAATACTCTTTCTTTAATTTGTTTCTTTATTTCTTTCTTTATATGTTTCATTCTAGCTTTAATACATTCTAACATTCTAACTTTAGTTTCTTTCTTTTTTTCTTGATATCTTTCAATCTAGCTTTAATAACATCTAACATTCTATTTTTATTTTCTACCTTTCTTTCTTGATATTTTTCATTCTCACTTTAATACATTGTAACATTATATCTTTAGTTTCTTTCTTTCTTTCTTGATTTTTTCATTCTAGCTTTAATACCTTCTAACATTCTACTCTTAAATTCTTTCTATCTTTCTTGATTTATTTAATTCCATCTTTAATACCTTTTAAAATTCTATCTTTTGTTTGTTTGTTTCTTTCTTTCTTTATATGTTTCATTCTAGCTTTAATACATTCTAACATTCTATCTTTAGTTTCTTTCTATCTTGATTTCTTACATTCTTGCTTTAATAAATTCTAACGTTCTATCTAGTTTCTTTCTTTCTTTCTTTCTTGATTTCTTTCATTCTAGCTTTAATACCTTCAAACATTCTATCTTTAGTTTGTTTCTTACTTTTTTTCTTGATTTCCTTCATTCTAGCTTTAATAAGTTTTAACATTCTATCTTTAGTTTGTTTCTTTTTCTCTTCGTATTTTTAATTTTAGCTTTAATATATTCTAACTTTCTATCTTTAGTTTATTTCTTTCTTTCTTTATTAATACCTTTCATTCTAACTTTAATACCTTCTAAGATTCTATCTTTAGTTTCTTTCTTTTTTTCTTTCTTTATATGTTTCATTCTAGCTTTAATACCTTCTAACATTCTATCTTTAATTACTTTCTATCTTTCTTGATTTATTTAATTCCATCTTTAATAACTTTTAACATTCTATCTTTTGTTTGTTTGTTTCTTTCTTTCTTTATATGTTTCATTCTACCTTTAATACATTCTAACATTCTATCTTTAGTTTCTTTCTATCTTGATTTCTTACATTCTTACTTTAATAAATTCTAACGTTTTATCTTTAGTTTTTCTTTCTTTCTTCTTTCTTTCTTTCTTGATTTCTTTCATTCTAGCTTTAATACCTTCTAACATTCTATCTTTAGTTTCTTTCTTTCTTTCTATTTTTTCTTGATTTCTTTCATTCTAGCTTTATTACCTTCTAACATTCTATCTTTAGTTTCTTTCTTTCCTGATTTCTTTCATTTTATCTTAAATAACTTCTAAGATTCTATCTTTAGTTTCTTTCTTTCTTGATTTCTTTCATTCTAGCTTTAATACCTTCTAACACTCTTTCTTTAGTTTGTTTCTGTATTTCTTTCTTTATATGTTTCATTCTAGCTTTAATACATTCTAACATTCTAACTTTAGTTTCTTTCTTTATTTCTTGATATCTTTCATTCTAGCTTTTATACCTTTTAATATTCTAACTTTAGTTTCTTTTTTGATTTCTTTCTTGATTTCTTCCATTCTAGCTTTAATAACATCTAACATTCTAACTTTAGTTTCTTCCTTTCTTTCTTGATATTTTTCATTCTAAGTTTAGTACATTGTAACATTATACCTTTAGTTTCTTTCTTTCTTTCTTTTTTGATTTCTTTCATTCTAGGTATAATACCTTCTAAAATTCTATCTTTTGTTTCTTTCTTTCTTTCTTGATTTATTTAATTCTAGCTTTAATACCTTCTAACATTCTATCTTTAGTTTGTTTGTTTCTTTCTTTCTTTATATGTTTCATTCTAGCTTCTATACTTTCTAACAATCTAACTTTAGTTTCTTTCTTTCTTTCTTGATTTCTTACATTCTTGCTTTAATAAATTCTAACGTTTTATCTTTAGTTTTTCTTTCTTCTTTCTTTCATTCTTTATTTCTTTCACTCTAGCTTTAATACATTCTAACATTCTATCTTTAGTTTCCTTCTTTCTTGATATCTTTCATTCTAGCTTTAATACCTTTTAACATTCTATCTTTTGTTTGTTTGTTTCTTTCTTGTTTTCTTTCATTCTAGCTTTAATACATTCCAACATTCTATCTTTTGTTTGTTTCTTTCTTTCTTTCTTCAAGTCTTTTATTCTCGCTTTAATACCTTCTAACGTTCTATCTTTAGTTTCTTTCTCTCTTTTTTGCTTGATTTCTTTCATTCTAGCTTTAAACCTTTTAACATTCTATCTTTGGTTTGTTTCTTTAGTTATTGATATTTTTTCATTTTAGCTTTAATATCTTCTAACATTCTATGTTTAGTTTGATTGTTTCTTCCTTTCCTAATTAATATCTTTCATTCCTGCTTTAATATCTTCTAACATCCTATCTTTAGTATGTATCTTTCTTTATTGCTATCTTTCATTCTAGCTTTAATACCATCTAACATTCTATCTTTAGTTTGTTCCTTTCTTTCTTGATATCTTTCATTCTAGCTTCAATACCTTCTAACATTTAACCTTTAGTTTCTTTCTTTCTTTCCTGATATCGTTCATTCCAGCTTTATTACCTTCTAACACTCTATCTTTAGTTTCTTTCTTTCTTGCTTGCTTGCTTTCTTTCTTTCTTTCTTTCTTTCTTTCTTGGTGTCTTTCGTTCTAGCTTTAATACCTTCTAACATTCTGTCTTTAGTTTCTTTCTTTCTTTCTTGTTTTCTTTCATTTTTGATTTAATACCTTCTCACGTTCTATCTTTAGTTTTTTTCTTTCTTCATATCTTTCATTCTAATTTTAAAAACTTCTAATGTTCTATCTTTAGATTGCTTCTTTTTCCTTCTTGATATCTTTCATTCTTCAATTAATACCTTCTAACATTCGTTCTTTAGTTTCTTTCTCTCTTTCCTTTTTTGTTTCCTTTCATTTTTGCTATAATAACTTCTCACGTTCTATCTTTAGATTGTTTCTTTCTTTCTTTCTTGATATCTTTCATTCTAGATTTAATACCTTTTAACATTCTTACTTTAGTTTCTTTCTTTCTTTCTTTCTTTCTTGATTTCATTCATTCTAGATTTAATACCTTTTAACATTCTATCTTTAGTTTATTTCTTTGTTTCTTTCTTTATATGTTTCATTACAGGTTTAATACATTGTAACATTATATCTTTAGTTTGTTTCTTTCTTTCTTTCTTGATATCTTTCATTCTATCTTTAATACAATCTAACATTCTAACTATAGTTTCTAGCTTTCTTTCTTGATATCTTTCATTCTAACTGTAATACCTTCTGACATTCTATCTTTAGTTCCTTTTTCTTTCTTGATTTATTTCATTCTAGCTTTAATACCTTCTAACATTCTTTCTTTAGTTTGTTTCTTTATTTCTTTCATTATATTTTTCATTCTAGCTTTAATACATTCTAACATTCTAACTTTAGTTTCTTTCTTCCTTTCTTTCTTCATATCTTTCAATTTAGCTTTAATACATTTTAACATTCTAACTTTAGTTTCTTTCTTCCTTTCTTTCTTGATTTCTTTCATTCTAGCTTGAATACCTTCTAACATTCTATCTTTTGTTTCTTTCTTTACTTCTTGATTTCTTTCATTCTACTTTAATACATCGTAACATTCTATCTTTAGTTTCTTTCTTTCTTTCTTGATATATTTCATTCTATCTTTAATACATTCTAACATTCTATCTTTAGTTTCTTTCTTTCTTTCTTGATTTCTTACATTCGAGCTTTAATAAATTCTAACGTACTATCTTTAGTTTCTTTCTTTTTTTCTTGATTTCTTTCATTTTAGATTCAATAACTTCTAACATTCTATCTTTAGTTTCTTTCTTTCTTTCTTGATATCTTTCATTCCAGCTTTAATACCTTCTAACTTTCTCTCTTTAGTTTCTTTCTTTCTTTCTTGATTTCTTTCATTCTAGCTTTAATACCTTCTAACATGCAATCTTTAGTTTATTTCATTGTATCTCGATTATTTTATTCTAGCTTTAATTCCTTCTAAAATTCTATCTTTACTTTGTTTCTTTCTTTATTTATTTATTTCTTTCATTCTACCTTTAATACATTCTAACATTCTATCTTTAGTTTCTTTCTTTCTTTCTTGATATCTTTCATTCTAGCTTTAATAAATACTAACGTTCTATCTTTAATTTGTTTCTTTCTTTCTTTCTTTCTTGATATCTTTCATTCTAGGTATAATACCTTCTAACATTCTATATTTAGTTTCTTTCTTTCTTTCTTGATATCTTTCATTCTATCTGTAACAACTTCTAACGTTCTATCTTTAGTTTCTTTCTTTCTTCCTTGATTTCTTTCATTCTAGCTTTTATACCTTCTAAGAGACTTTCTATAGTTTGTTTTTTTTTCCTTTATATGTTTCATTCTAGCTTTAATACATTCTAACATTCTAACTTTACTTTCTATCTTTCTTTCTTGATATCTTTCATTCTAGCTTTAATACCTTTTAACATTCTAACTTTACTTTCTTTCTTCCTTTCTTTCTTGATTTATTTCATTCTAGCTTTAATACCTTCTAACATTCTATCTTTACTTTCTTTCTTTCTTTCTTGATAGCTTTCATTCTAGCTTTAATACATTCTAACATTCTATCTTTAGTTTCTTTCTTTCCTTCTTTTTTTCTTACATTCTAGCTTTAATAAATTCTAACGTTCCATCTTTAGTTTGTTTCTTTCTTTCTTGCTTGATATCTTTCACTCTAGGTATAATACTTTCTAACATACTATCCTTAGTTTCTTTCTTTCTTTTTTTCTTTCTTTCTTTCATTCTTGATATCTTTCATTCTAGCTGTAACAAATTCTAACGTTCTATCTTTAGTTTCCGTCTTTCTTTCTCTTTCTTGATTTCTTTCATTCTTGCTTTAATACCTTCTAACATTCTCTTTTGTTTGTTTCTTTTTCTCTTTCTTTATATGTTTCATTCCAGCTTTAGTACATTCTAACATTCTATCTTTAGTTTCTTTCTTTCTTTCTTTCTTTCTTCCTTGATTTCTTTCATTCTAGCTTTAATACCTTCCAACCCTCTTTCTTTAGTTTGTTTCTGTATTTCTTTCTTTATATGTTTCAATCTAGCTTTAATACATTCTAACATTCTAACTTTAGTTTCTTTCTTTCTTTCTTGATATCTTTCAATCTAGCTTTAATAACATCTAACGTTTTATTTTTAGTTTCTTCCTTTCTTTCTTGATATTTTTCATTCTCAGTTTAATACATTGTAACATTATATCTTTAGCTTCTTTCTTTCTTTCTTGATTTCTTTCATTCTAGCTTTAATACTTTCTAACATTCTATCTTTAATTTCTATCTATCTTTCTTGATTTATTTAATTCCATCTTTAATACCTTTTAACATTCTATCTTTTGTTTGTTTCTTTCTTTTTTCTTGATTTCTTTCATTCTAGCTTTAATACCTTCTAACATTCTATCTTTAGTTTCTTTCTTTCTTGATTTCTTTCATTTTAGCTTAAATAACTTCTAAGATTCTATCTTTAGTTTCTTTCTTTCTTTCTTGATATCTTTCATTCTAGCTTTAATACCTTCTAACGTTCTATCATTAGTTCCTATCTTTCTTTCTTGATATCTTTTATTCTAGCTTTAATATCTTTTAACATTATATCTTTAGTTTCTTTCTTTCTTGTTTTCTTTCATTCTAGCTATAATACCTTCTAACACTCTTTCTTTAATTTGTTTCTTTATTTCTTTCTTTATATGTTTTATTGTAGCTTTAATACATTCTAACATTCTAACTTTAGTTTCTTTCTTTCTTTCTTGATTTCTTTCATTCTAACTTTAATACCTTTTAACATTCTAACTTTAGTTTCTTTCTTGATTTTATTTTTGATTTATTTCAATCTAGCTTTAATACCTTCTAACATTCTATCTTTAGTTTCTTTCTTTCTTTCTTGATATCTTTCATTCTAGCTTTAATACATTCTAACATTCTATCTTTAGTTTCTTTCTTTCTTTCTTGATATCTTTCATTCTAGCTTTAATTAATTCTAACGTTTTATCTTTAGTTTGTTTCTTTCTTTCTTTCTTGATATCTTTCATTCTTGGTATAATATTTTCTAACATATTATCTTTAGTTTCTTTCTTTCTTTCTTTCTTTCTTTCTTGATATCTTTCATTCTAGCTGTAACATCTTCTAACGTTCTATCTTTAGTTTCCGTCTTTCTTTCTTTCTTTCTTGATTTCTTTCATTCTTGCTTTAATACCTACTAACATTCTCTTTTGTTTGTTTCTTTCTTTCTTTCTTTCTTGATATCTTTCATTCTAGCTTTAATACCTTCTAACGTTCTATCATTAGTTCCTATCTTTCTTTCTTGATATCTTTTATTCTAGCTTTAATACCTTTTAACATTATATCTTTAGTTTCTTTCTTTCTTGATTTCTTTCATTCTAGCTATAATACCTTCTAACACTCTTTCTTTAATTTGTTTCTTTATTTCTTTCTTTATATGTTTCATTCTAGTTTTAATACATTCTCACATTCTAACTTTAGTTTCTTTCTTTCTTTCTTGATTTCTTTCATTCTAACTTTAATACCTTTTAACATTCTAACTTTAGTTTCTTTCTTGATTTTATTTTTGATTTATTTCAATCTAGCTTTAATACCTTCTAACATTCTATCTTTAGTTTCTTTCTTTCTTTCTTGATATCTTTCATTCTAGCTTTAATACATTCTAACATTCTATCTTTAGTTTCTTTCTTTCTTTCTTGATATCTTTCATTCTAGCTTTAATTAATTCTAACGTTCTATCTTTAGTTTGTTTGTTTCTTTCTTTCTTGATATCTTTCATTCTTGGTATAATATTTTCTAACATATTATCTTTAGTTTCTTTCTTTCTTTCTTTCTTTCTTTCTCGATATCTTTCATTCTAGCTGTAACAACTTCTAACGTTCTATCTTTAGTTTCCGTCTTTCTTTCTTTCTTTCTTGATTTCTTTCATTCTTGCTTTAATACCTACTAACATTCTCTTTTGTTTGTTTCTTTGTTTCTTTCTTTATATGTTTCATTCCAGCTTTAATACATTCTAACATTCTATCTTTAGTTTCTTTTTTTCTTTCCTTCTTCCTTGATTTCTGTCATTATAGCTTTAATACCTTCTAACACTCTTTCTTTAGTTTGTTTCTTTATTTATTTCTTTATATGTTTCATTCTAGCTTTAATACATTCTAACATTCTAACTTTAGATTCTTTCTTTCTTTCTTGATATCTTTTAATCTCGCTTTAAGAACATCTAACATTATATCTTTAGTTTCTTTCTTCCTTTCTTGATTTCTTTCAATCTAGCTTTAATACCTTCTAACATTCTATCTTTAGTTTCTTTCTTTCTTTCTTGATATCTTTCATTCCATCTTTAATACCTTTTAACATTCTATCTTTTGTTTTTTTCTTTCTTTCTTTCTTTATATGTTTCATTCTAGCTTTAATACATTCTAACATTCTATCTTTAATTTCTTTCTCTCTTGATTTCATTCATTCTTGCTTTAATAAATTCTAACGTTTTATCTTTAGTTTTTCTTTCTTTCATCTTTCTTTCTTTCTTGATTTCTTTCATTCTAGCTTTAATACCTTCTAACGTTCTATCTTTAGTTTCTTTCTTTCTTTCTTTCTTGATATCTTTCATTCTAGGTATAATACCTTCTAACATTCTATATTTAGTTTCTTTCTTTCTTTCTTGATATCTTTCATTCTAGCTGTAACAACTTCTAACGTTCTATCTTTAGTTTCTTTCTTTCTTCCTTGATTTCTTTCATTCAACTTTAATACCTTCTAACAGACTTTCTTTAGTTTGTTTCTTTTTTTCTTTCTTTATATGTTTAATTCTAGCTTTAATACATTCTAACATTCTAACTTTAGTTTCTATCTTTCTTTCTTGATATCTTTCATTCTAGCTTTAATAACTTTTAACATTCTAACTTTACTTTCTTTCTTCCTTTCTTTCTTGATTTATTTCATTCTAGCTTTAATACCTTCTAACATTCTATCTTTACTTTCTTTCTTTCTTTCTTGATAGCTTTCATTCTAGCTTTAATACATTCTAACATTCTATCTTTAGTTTCTTTCTGTAATTCTTTTTTTCTTACATTCTAGCTTTAATAAATTCTAACGTTCCATCTTTAGTTTGTTTCTTTCTTGCTTCCTTGATATCTTTCACTCTAGGTATAATACTTTCTAACATACTATCCTTAGTTTCTTTCTTTCATTTTTTCTTTCTTTCTCTCATTCTTGATATCTTTCATTCTAGCTGTAACAACTTCTAACGTTCTATCTTTAATTTCCGTCTTTCTTTCTCTTTCTTGATTTCTTTCATTCTTGCTTTAATACCTTCTAACATTCTCTTTTGTTTGTTTCTTTTTTTCTATCTTTATATGTTTCATTCCAGCTTTAGTACATTCTAACATTCTATCTTTAGTTTCTTTTGTTCTTTCTTTCTTCCTTGATTTCTTTCATTCTAGCTTTAATACCTTCCAACACTCTTTCTTTAGTTTGTTTCTTTATTTCTTTCTTTATATGTTTCATTCTAGCTTTAATACATTCTAACATTCTAACTTTAGTTTCTTTCTTTCTTTCTTGATATCTTTCAATCTAGCTTTAATAACATCTAACGTTCTATTTTTAGTTTCTTCCTTTCTTTCTTGCTATTTTTCATTCTCAGTTTAATACATTGTAACATTATATCTTTAGTTTCTTTCTTTCTTTCTTGATTTCTTTCATTCTAGCTTTAATACTTTCTAACATTCTATCTTTAATTTCTTTCTATCTTTCTTGATTTATTTAATTCCATCTTTAATACCTTTTAACATTCTATCTTTGGTTTGTTTCTTTCTTTCTTTTTTCTTGATTTCTTTCATTCTAGCTTTAATACCTTCTAACATTCTATCTTTAGTTTCTTTCTTTCTTGATTTCTTTCATTTTAGCTTAAATAACTTCTAAGATTCTATCTTTAGTTTCTTTCTTTCTTTCTTGATATCTTTCATTCTAGCTTTAATACCTTCTAACATTCTATCTTTAGTTTCTTTCTTTCTTTCTTGATATCTTTTATTCTAGCTTTAATACCTTTTAACATTATATCTTTAGTTTCTTTCTTTCTTGATTTCTTTCATTCTTGCTTTAATACCTTCTAACACTCTTTCTTTAATTTGTTTCTTTATTTCTTTCTTTATATGTTTCATTCTAGCTTTAATACATTCTAACATACTAACTTTAGTTTCTTTCTTTTCTTTCTTGATATCTTTCATTCTAGCTTTAATACCTTTTAACATTCTAACTTTAGTTTCTTTCTTGATTTTATTTTTGATTTATCTCATTCTAGCTTTAATACCTTCTAACATTCTATCTTTAGTTTCTTTCTTTCTTTCTTGATATCTTTCATTCTAGCTTTAATACATTTTAACATTCTATCTTTAGTTTCATTCTTTCTCTCTTGATATCTTTAATTCTAGCTTTAATAAATTCTAACGTTCTATCTTTAGTTTGTTTCTTTCTTTCTTTCTTAATATCTTTCATTCTTGGTATAATACTTTCTAACATACTATCTTTAGTTTCTTTCTTTCTTTCTTTCTTTCTTTCTTGATATCTTTCATTCTAGCTGTAACAACTTCTAACGTTCTATCTTTAGTTTCTTTCTTTCTTGATTTCTTTCATTTTAGCTTAAATAACTTCTAAGATTCTATCTTTAGTTTCTTTCTTTCTTGATATCTTTCATTCTAGCTTTAATACCTTCTAACGTTCTATCTTTAGTTTCTTTCTTTCTTTCTTGATATCTTTTATTCTAGCTTTAATACCTTTTAACATTATATCTTTAGTTTCTTTCTTTCTTGATTTCTTTCATTCTAGCCTTAATACCTTCTAACATTCTATCTTTAGTTTCTTTCTTTCTTTATTGATATCTTTCATTCTAGCTTTAATAACATCTAACATTCTACCTTTAGTTTCTTCCTTTCTTTCTTTCTTGATTTCTTTCATTCTAGCTTCAATACCTTCTAAAATTCTATCTTCAGTTTCTTTCTTTCTTTCTTGATTTATTTCATTCTAGCTTTAATACCTTCTAACATTCTATCCTTAGTTTACTTCTTTCTTTCTTGATTTCTTTCATTCTAGATTTAATACTTTCTAACATTCTACCTTTAGTTTCTTTCTTTTTTTCTTGACTTCTTTCATTCTAGCTTTAATACCTTCTAACATTCTACCTTTAGTTTCTTCCTTTCTTTCTTGATTTCTTACATTCTAGCTTTAATAAATTCTAATGTTCTATCTTTAGTTTCTTCCTTTCTTTCTTGATTTCTTACATTCTAGCTTTAATACCTTCTTACATTCAATCCTTAGTTTCTTTCTTTTTATCTTGATTTCCTTCATTCTAGCTTTAGTGCCTTCTAAAATTCTATCTTTATTTTGTTTCTTTCTTTCTTGATTTATTTCATTCTAGCTTTAATACCTTCTAACATTCTATCTTAATTTCTTTATTTCTTTCTTTCCTGATATCGTTCATTCCAGCTTTATTACCTTCTAACACTCTATCTTTAGTTTCTTTCTTTCTTTCTTTCTTTCTTTCTTTCTTTCTTTCTTTCTTTCTTGATATCTTTCATTCTACGTTTTAAACATCGTAACATTCTATCTTTAGTTTCTTTCTTTCTTTCTTGTTTTCTTTCATTTGAGATTTAATACCTTCTCATGTTCAATCTTTAGTTTATTTCTTTCTTCATATCTTTCATTATAATCTTAATAACTTCTAATGTTCTATCTTTAGATTGTTTCTTTTTTCTTTCATGATATCTTTCATTCTTGCATTAATACCTTCTAACATACTATCTTTAGTTTCTTTCTCTCTTTCCTATTTTTGTTATCTTTCATTTTTCCTTTACTACCTTCTCAAGTTCTATCTTTAGATTGTTTCTTTCTTTCTTTCTTGATATCTTTCATTCTAGATTTAATACCTTTTACCTTCTAACTTTAGTTTCTTTCTTTCTTTCTTTCTTGATTTCTTTCATTCTAGCTTTAATACCTTCTAACATTCTATTTTTAGTTTCTTTCTCTTTTTCTTTCTTTCTTGATTTCTTTCATTGTAACTTTAATACCTTCTAAAATTCTATCTTTAGTTTGTTTCTTTCTTTATTGATATATTTCATTCCAGCTTTAATAACATCTAACATTCTATCTTTAGTTTCTTCCTTTCTTTCTTGATATGTTTCATTCTAAGTTTAATGCATTGTAACATTATATCTTTAGTTTCTTTCTTTCTTTCTTTCCTGATATCTTTCATTCTATCTTTAATACCGTCTCACGTTCTATCTTTAGTTTCTTTCTTTCTTACTATCTTGATATCTTTCATTCTAGCTTTAATACCTTCTAACGTTCTATCTTTAGTTTCTTTCTTTCTTTCTTGATATCTTTCATTCTAGCTTTAATACCTTTTAACATTCTAACTATAGTTTCTTTCTTGCCTGCTTTCTTGATTTATTTCATTCTAGCTTTAATACGTTCTATCTTTAGTTAGATAAAGATAGTTAGATAAAGATTTATCTTTAGTTAGATAAAGATTTCATTCTAGCTTTAATAACGTTCTATCTTTAGTTTCTTTCTTTCTTACTTGATTTATTTCATTCTATCTTTAATACCTTCTAACATTCTATCTTAATTTCTTTCTATCTTTCTTGATTTATTTAATTCCATCTTTAATACCTTTTAACATTCTATCTTTTGTTTCTTTCTTTCTTTCTTTTTTCTTGATTTCTTTCATTCTAGCTTTAATATCTTCTAACATTCTATCTTTAGTTTCTTTCTTTCTTGATTTCTTTCATTTTAGCTTAAATAACTTCTAAGATTCTATCTTTAGTTTCTTTCTTTCTTTCTTGATATCTTTCATTCTAGCTTTAATACCTTCTAACGTTCTATCTTTAGTTTCTTTCTTTCTTTCTTGATATCTTTTATTCTAGCTTTAATACCTTTTAACATTATATCTTTAGTTTCTTTATTTCTTGATTTCTTTCATTCTTGCTTTAATTCCTTCTAACACTCTTTCTTTAATTTGTTTCTTTATTTCTTTCTTTATATGTTTCATTCTAGCTTTAATACATTCTAACATACTAACTTTAGTTTCTTTCTTTCTTTCTTGATATCTTTCATTCTAGCTTTAATACATTTTGACATTCTATCTTTAGTTTCTTTCTTTCTTTCTTGATATCTTTAATTCTAGCTATAATAAATTCTAACGTTCTATCTTTAGTTTGTTTCTTTCTTTCTTTCTTAATATCTTTCATTCTTGGTATAATACTTTCTAACATACTATCTTTAGTTTCTTTCTTTCTTTCTTTCTTTCTTGATATCTTTCATTCTAGCTGTAACAACTTCTAACGTTCTATCTTTAGTTTCTTTCTTTCTTGATTTCTTTCATTTTAGCTTAAATAACTTCTAAGATTCTATCTTTAGTTTCTTTCTTTCTTGATATCTTTCATTCTAGCTTTAATACCTTCTAACGTTCTATCTTTGGTTTCTTTCTTTCTTTCTTGATATCTTTTATTCTAGCTTTAATACCTTTTAACATTAAATCTTTAGTTTCTTTCTTTCTTGATTTCTTTCATTCTAGCCTTAATACCTTCTAACATTCTATCTTTAGTTTCTTTCTTTCTTTATTGATATCTTTCATTCTAGCTTTAATAACATCTAACATTCTACCTTTAGTTTCTTCCTTTCTTTCTTTCTTGATTTCTTTCATTCTAGCTTCAATACCTTCTAAAATTCTGTCTTCAGTTTCTTTCTTTCTTTCTTGATTTATTTCGTTCTAGCTTTAATACCTTCTAACATTCTATCTTTAGTTTACTTCTTTCTTTCTTGATTTCTTTCATTCTAGATTTAATACCTTCTAACATTCCACCTTTAGTTTCTTTCTCTTTCTTGATTTATTTCATTCTAGCTTTAATACCTTCTAACATTCTATCTTTAGTTTCTTTCTTTTTTTCTTGACTTCTTTCATTCTAGCTTTAATACCTTCTAACATTCTACCTTTAGTTTCTTCCTTTCTTTCTTGATTTCTTACATTCTAGCTTTAATAAATTCTAACGTTCTATCTTTAGTTTGTTTCTTTCTTTCTTGATTTCTTTCATTCTAGCTTTAATACCTTCTTACATTCAATCCTTAGTTTCTTTCTTTTTATCTTGATTTCCTTCATTCTAGCATTAGTGCCTTCTAAAATTCAATCTTTATTTTCTTTGTTTCTTTCTTGATTTATTTCATTCTAGCTTTAATTCCTTCTAACATTCTATCTTTAGTTTACTTCTTTCTTTCTTGATTTCTTTCATTCTAGATTTAATACCTTCTAACATTCTACCTTTAGTTTCTTTCTCTTTCTTGATTTATTTCATTCTAGCTTTAATACCTTCTAACATTCTATCTTTAGTTTCTTTCTTTTTTTCTTGACTTCTTTCATTCTAGCTTTAATACCTTCTAACATTCTACCTTTAGTTTCTTCCTTTCTTTCTTGATTTCTTACATTCTAGCTTTAATAAATTCTAACGTTCTATCTTTAGTTTGTTTCTTTCTTTCTTAATTTCTTTCATTCTAGCTTTAATATCTTCTTACATTCAATCCTTAGTTTCTTTCTTTTTATCTTAATTTCCTTCATTCTAGCTTTAGTGCCTTCTAAAATTCTATCTTTATTTTGTTTCTTTCTTTCTTGATTTATTTCATTCTAGCTTTAATACCTTCTAACATTCTATCTTAATTTCTTTATTTCTATCTTTCCTGATATCGTTCATTCCAGCTTTATTACCTTCTAACACTCTATCTTTAGTTTCTTTCTTTCTTTCTTTCTTTCTTTCTTTCTTTCTTTCTTTCTTTCTTTCTTTCTTTCTTTCTTGATATCTTTCATTCTACGTTTTAAACATCGTAACATTCTATCTTTAGTTTCTTTCTTTCTTTCTTGTTTTCTTTCATTTGAGATTTAATACCTTCTCATGTTCAATCTTTAGTTTATTTCTTTCTTCATATCTTTCATTATAATCTTAATAACTTCTAATGTTCTATCTTTAGATTGTTTCTTTTTTCTTTCATGATATCTTTCATTCTTGCATTAATACCTTCTAACATACTATCTTTATTTTCTTTCTCTCTTTCCTATTTTTGTTATCTTTCATTTTTCCTTTACTACCTTCTCAAGTTCTATCTTTAGATTGTTTCTTTCTTTCTTTCTTGATATCTTTCATTCTAGATTTAATACCTTTTACCTTCTAACTTTAGTTTCTTTCTTTCTTTCTTTCTTGATTTCTTTCATTCTAGCTTTAATACCTTCTAACATTCTATTTTTAGTTTCTTTCTCTTTTTCTTTCTTTCTTGATTTCTTTCATTGTAACTTTAATACCTTCTAATATTCTATCTTTAGTTTGTTTCTTTCTTTATTGATATATTTCATTCCAGCTTTAATAACATCTAACATTCTATCTTTAGTTTCTTCCTTTATTTCTTGATATGTTTCATTCTAAGTTTAATGCATTGTAACATTATATCTTTAGTTTCTTTCTTTCTTTCTTTCCTGATATCTTTCATTCTATCTTTAATACCGTCTAACGTTCTATCTTTAGTTTCTTTCTTTCTTACTTTCTTGATATCTTTCATTCTAGCTTTAATACCTTCTAACGTTCTATCTTTAGTTTCTTTCTTTCTTTCTTGATATCTTTCATTCTAGCTTTAATACCTTTTAACATTCTAACTATAGTTTCTTTCTTGCCTGCTTTCTTGATTTATTTCATTCTAGCTTTAATACGTTCTATCTTTAGTTAGATAAAGATAGTTAGATAAAGATTTATCTTTAGTTAGATAAAGATTTCATTCTAGCTTTAATAACATTCTATCTTTAGTTTCTTTCTTTCTTACTTGATTTATTTCATTCTATCTTTAATACCTTCTAACATTCTATCTTTAGTTTCTTTCTTTATTACTAGATTTATTTCATTCTAACTTTAATACCTTCTAACATTCTATCTTTAATTTCTTACTTTCTTTCTTTCCTGATATCTTTCATTCTATCTTTCATACCATCTAACGTTCTATCTTTAGTTTGTTTCTTTCTTTCTTTCTTGATATCTTTCATTCTAGCTTTAATAACTTCTAACATTCTATCTTTATTTTCTTTCTTTCTTTCTAGAGATCTTTCATTCTAGCTTTAATACCTTCTAACATTCTATATTTAGTTTCTTTCTTTCTTTCTTTCTTGATTCCTTTCATTCTAGCTTTAATACTTTCTAACATTCTATCTTTAGTTTAATTCTTTGTTTCTTTCTTTATATGTTTCATTCTAGCTTCGATACATTCTAACATTCCATCTTTAGTTTCTTTCTTTCTTTCTTGATATCTTTCATTATAAGTTTAAAACATTGTAACATTATATCTTTAGTTTGTTTCTTTCTTTCTTTCCTTATATCTTTCATTAAAGCTTTAATACCTTTTAACATTCTATCTTTTGTTTGTTTCTTTCTTTCTTGTTTTCTTTCATTCTAGCTTGAATACATTCCAACATTCTATCTTTTGTTTGTTTGTTTCTTTCTTTCTTCATGTCTTTTATTCCAGCTTTAATACCTTCTAACGTTCTATCTTTAGTTTGTTTCTCTCTTTTTTGCTTGATTTCTTTCATTCTAGCTTTAAACTTTTTAACATTCTATGTTTAGTTTGTTTCTTTAATTCTTGATATATTTTCATTTTAGCTTTAATATCTTCTAACATTCTACGTTTAGTTTGTTTGTTTCTTCCTTTCTTAATTAATATCTTTCATTCCTGCTTTAATACCTTCTAAAATGCTATCATTAGTTTGTTTCTTTCTTTATTGATATCTTTCATTCTACCTTTAATACCATCTCACATTCTATCTTTAATTTCTTTCTTTCTTTCTTTCCTGATATTGTTCATTCCAGCTTTATAACCTTCTAACACTCTTTCTTTAGTTTCTTTCTTTCTTTCTTGCTTGCTTTGTTTATTTCTTTCTTTTTGTCTTTCATTCAAGCCTTAATACCTTCTAACATTCTATATTTAGTTTCTTTCTTTCTCGATTTCTTTCATTCGAGCTTTAATACACTCTAATATTCTGTCGTTAGTTTCTTTCTTTCTTTCTTGTTATCTTTCATTCTACGTTTTATACATTGTAACATTCTATCTTTAGTTTCTTTCTTTCTTTCTTATTTTCTTTCATTTTAGATTTAATACCTTTTCACTTCTATCTTTAGTTTCTCTCTTTCTTCATATCTTTCATTCTAATTTTAAAAACTTCTGATGTTCTATCTTTAGATTGTTTCTTTTTTCTTTCTTGATATCTTTCATTCTTACATTAATACCTTCTAACATTCTATCTTTAGTTTCTATCTTTCTTTCTTTCTTTCTTGCATTCTAGCTTTAATACCTTCTAACGTTCTATCTTTAGTTTCTTTCTTTCTTTCTTTCTTTCTTGATATCTTTTATTCTAGCATTAATACGTTCTAACATTCTATCTTTAGTTTCTTTCTTTCTTTCTTTCTTGATTTATTTCATTCTAGCTATAATACCTTCTAACATTCTATCTTTAGTTTATTTCTTTGTTTCTTTATATGTTTCATTCTAGCTTTGATACATTCTAACATTCCATCTTTAGTTTGTTTCTTTCTTTATTGATATCTTTCATTCTAGCTTTAATAAAATCTAACATTCTATCTTTAGTTTCTTCCTTTCTTTTTTGATATCTTTCATTCTAAGTTTAATACATTGTAACATTATATCTTTGGTTTGTTTCTTTCTTTCCTTCCTGATATCTTTCATTCTATCTTTAATACCATCTAACGTTCTATCTTAAGTTTGTTTCTTTCTTTCTTTCTTCATATCTTTCATTCTAGCTTTAATACCTTCTTACGTTCTATCTTTAGTTTCTTTATTTCTTTCTTGAAATCTTTCATTCTAGCTTCAATACCTTTTAACATTCTAACTATAGTTTCTTTCTTGCTTGCTTTCTTGATTTAATTCATTCTAGCTTTAAAACCTTCTAACGTTCTATCTTTAGTTTCTTTCTTTCTTTCTTTCTTGATATCTTTCATTCTACCTTTAATATATTCTAACATTCTATCTTTCGTTTCTTTCTTTCTTTCTTGATTTCTTACATTCTAGCTTTAATAAATTTTAACGTTTTATCTTTAGTTTGTTAGTTTGTTTCTTTCTTTCTTGATATCTTTCATTCTAGGTATAATACCTTCTAACGTTCTATCTTTAGTTTCTTTCTTTCTTTCTTTCTTGATATCTTTCATTCTAGCTTTAATACCTTTTAACATTATCTCTTTAGTTTCATTCTTTATTTCTTTCATTCTAGCTTTAATACCTTCTAACATTCTATCTTTAGTTTCTTTCTTTCTTTCTTTCCTGATATCGTTCATTCCAGCTTTATTACCTTCTAACACTCTATCTTTAGTTTCTTTCTTTCTTGCTTTCATTCTTTCTTTCTTTCTTGGTGTATTTCATTCTAGCTTTAATACTTTCTAACATTCTATATTTACTTTCTTTCTTTCTTTCTTGTTTTCTTTCATTTGAGCTTTAACACCTTCTCACGTTCAATCTTTAGTTTAAATCTTTCTACATATCTTTCTTTATAATTTTAATAACTTCTAATGTTCTATCTTTAGATTGTTTCTTTTTTCTTTCTTGATATCTTTCATTCTTGCATTAATACCTTCTAACATTCTATCTTTAGTTTCTATCTTTCTTTCTTGATTTCTTTCATTCTAGCTTTAATGCCTTCTAACCTTCTATCTTTAGTTTCTTTCTTTCTTTCTTGATTTCTTTCATTTTAGCTTCAATAACTTCTAAGATTCTATCTTTAGTTTCTTTCTTGATATCTTTCATTCTAGCTTTAATACCTTCTAACGTTCTACCTTTAGTTTTTTTCTTTCTTTCTTGATATCTTTTATTCTAGCTTAAATACCATTTAACATTATATCTTTAGTTTCTTTCTTTCTTGATTTCTTTCATTGTAGCTTTAATAACTTCTAACGTTCTATCTTTAGTTTCTTTCTTTCTTTCTTTCTTGATATCTTTCATTCTAGCTTAAATACCATTTAACATTATATCTTTAGTTTCTTTCTTTCTTGATTTCTTTCATTCTAGCTTTAATACCTTCTTACATTCAATCTTTAGTTTGTTTCATTTTTTCTTTGTATTTTTAATTTTAGCTTTAATATATTCCAACATTCTATCTTTAGTTTGTTTCTTTCCTTCCTTATTGATATTTTTATTAATATCCCGCCAACCTAGCGGTTCGAAAGCATGCAAATGCAAGTAGATAAATAGGGACCACCTCGGTGGGAAGGTAACAGCGTTCCGAGTCTAAGTCGCACTGGCCATGTGACCACGGAAGATTGTCTTCGGACAAACGCTGGCTCTATGGCTTGGAAACGGGGATGAGCACCGCCCCCTAGAGTAGAACACGACTGGACAAATTGTCAAGCGGAACCTTTACATTCAATCTTAAGTTTCTTTCTTTCTATCTTTATTTCTTTCATTCTAGCTTTAATACATTCTAATATACTAACTTTAGTTTCTTTATTTATTTCTTGATTTCTTTCATTCTAGCTTTATTACCTTCTAACATTCTATCTTTAGTTTCTTTCTTTATTTCTTGATATATTTCATTCTATCTTTAATGCATTCTAACATTCTATCTTTAGTTTCTTTCTTTCTTTCCTGATTTCTTACATTCTAGCTTTAATAAATTCTAACGTACTATCTTTAGTTTGTTTGTTTCTTTCTTTCTTGATATCTTTCATTCTAGGTATAATACCTTCTAACATACTGGCTTTAGTTTCTTTCTTTCTTTCTTTCTTGATATCTTTCATTCTAGCTGTAACAACTTCTAACGTTCTATCTTTAGTGTCCGTCTTTCTTTCTTTCTCTCTTTCTTGTTTTCTTTCATTCTTGCTTTAATATCTTCTAACGTTCTATCTTAATTTGTATCTTTGTTTCTTTCTTTATATGTTTCATTCCAGCTTTAATACATTCTAACATTCTATCTTTAGTTTGTTTCTTTCTTTATTGATATCTTTCATTCTAGCTTTAACAACATCTAACATTCTATCTTCAGTTTCTTCCTTTCTTTCTTGATATTTTTCATTCTTAGTTTAATACATTGTAACATTATATCTTTAGTTTCTTTCTTTCTTTCTTGATTTCTTTCATTCTAGCTTTAATACAATCTAAAATTCTATATTTTCTTTCTTTCTTGATTTATTTAATTCTAGGTTTAATACCTTCTAACATTTTATTTTTAGTTTCTTTCTTTCTTTCTTTCCTTATATGTTTCATTTTAGCTTTAATACATTCGAACATTCTATCTTTATTATTTTCTATCTATATCTTTCATTTTTACTGTAATACCTTCTAGCATTCTATCTTTTTATTTTTTTCTCTCTTCATGTCTTTTATTCTAGCTTTAATACCTTCTTTCGTTCTATCTTTAGTTTGTTTCTCTCTTTTTTCTTGATTTCTTTCATTCTAGCTTCAAACCTTTTAACATTCTATCTTTAGTTTGTTTCTTTAATTCTTGATATTTTTTCATTTTAGCTTTTATATCTTCTAACATTCTATGTTTAGTTTGTTTGTTTCTTCCTTTCTTAATTAATATCTTTCATTCCTGCTTTAATACCTTCTAACATGCTATCTTTAGTTTCTTTCTTTCTTTCTTTCTTTCTTTCTTTCTTGGTGTCTTTCATTCTAGCTTTAAAACCTTCTAACATTCTATATTTAGTTTCTTTCTTTCTCGATTTCTTTCATTCTAGCTTTAATACACTCTAACATTCTATCTTATTTTCTTTCTTTCTTGATATCTTTCATTCTACGTTTTAAACATTGTAACATTATATCTTTATTTTCTTTCTTTCTTTCTTGTTTTCTTTCATTTTAGATTTAATTCCTTCTCACGTTCTATCTTTAGTTTATTTATTTCTTCATATCGTTCATTCTAATTTTAATAACTTCTAATGTTCTATCTTTAGATTGTTTCTTTTTTCTTTCTTGATATCTTTCATTCTTGCATTAACACCTTCTATCATTCTATCTTTAGTTTCTTTCTGTCTTTCCTTTTTTTGTTATCTTTCATTTTTGCTTTAATACCTTCTGACATTCTATCTTTAGATTGTTTCTTTCTTTCTTGATATCTTTCATTCTAGATTTAATACCTTTTAACATTCTAACTTTAGTTTCTTTCTTTTTTCTTTCTTGATTTGTTTCATTCTAGCTTTAATACCTACTAACATTCTATCTTCGCCTGCTTCTTGGGAGGAAAGCGATGACAAACCTAGACAGCATCTTAAAAAGCAGAGACATCACCTTGCCGACAAAGGTCTGCATAGTCAAAGCTATGGTTTTTCCAGTAGCGATGTATGGAAGTGAGAGCTGGACCATAAAGAAGGCTGACCGCCGAAGAATTGATGCTGTTGGATTGTGGTGCTGGAGGAGACTCTTGAGAGTCCCCTGGACTGCAAGGAGAACAAACCTATCCATTTTGAAGGAAATCAACCCTGAGTGTTCACTGGAAGGACAGATCCTGAAGCTGAGTCTCCAATACTTTGGCCATCTCATGAGAAGAGAAGACTCCCTGGAAAAGACCCTGATGTTGGGAAAGTGTGAAGGCAAGAGGAGAAGGGGACGACAGAGGATGAGATGGTTGGACAGTGTCATCGAAGGAATCAACATGAATTTGACCCAACTTCGGGAGGCAGTGGAAAACAGGAGGGCCTGGCGTGCTCTGGTCCATGGGGTCACGAAGAGTCAGACACGACTAAACGACTAAACAACAACAACAACATTCTATCTTTAGTTTCTTTCTCTCTTTCTTTCTTTCTTGATTTCTTTCATTCTAGCTTTAATACCTTCTAACATTCTATCTTTAGTTTATTTCTTTGTTTCTTTCTTTATATGTTTCATTCCAGCTTTAATACATTCTATCATTCAATCTTTAGTCTGTTTCTTTCTTTATTCATTTCTTTCATTCTAGCTTTAATAAAATATAACATTCTATCTATATTTTCTTCCTTTCTTTCTTGATATCGTTCATTCTAAGTTTAATACATTGTAACATTATATCTTTATTTTGTTTCTTTCTTTCTTTCCTGATATCTTTCATTCTCTCTTTAATACCATCTAACGTTTTATCTTTAGTTTATTTCTTTCTTTCTTGATATCTTTCATTCTAGCTTTAATACCTTCTAACGCTCTATCTTTAGTTTCTTTCTTGATATCTTTCATTCTAGCTTAAATATCTTTTAACATTCTAACTTTAGTTTCTTTCATGCTTTCTTTATTGATTTATTTCATTTTAGCTTTAATACCTTCTAACATTCTATCTTTAGTTTCTTTCTTTCTTACTTGATTTATTTCATTCTAGCTTTAATATCTTCAAACATTCTAAATTAAGTTTCTTTCTTTCTTTCTTGATTTCTTACATTCTAGCTATAATAAATTCTAACGTTCAATCTTTAGTTTGTTTTTTTGTTTCTTTCTTTCTTGATAACTTTCATTCTAGGTATAATACCTTCTAACATTCTATCTTTAGTTTCATTCTTTCTTTCTTTCTTGATATCTTTCATTCTAGCTGTAACAACCTCTAACCTTCTATCTTTAGTTTCTGTCTCTCTTTCTTTCTTTCTTTCTTGATATCTTTCATTCTAGCTTTAATACCTTCTAACGTTCTATCTTTAGTTTCTTTCTTTCTAGATATGTTTCATTCTAGCTTTAATACCTTTTAACATTATCTCTTTAGTTTCTTTCTTTCTTGATATCTTTCATTCTAGCTTTAATAACTTCTTACATTCAATCCTAAGTTTCTTTCTTTCTATCTTGATATCCTTCATTCTAGCTTTAATGCCTTCTAAAATTCTATCTTTACTTTGTTTCTTTCTTTCTTGATTTATTTCATTCCACCTTTAATACCTTCTAACATTCTATCTTTAGTCTCTTTCTTGCTTTCTTGATATCTTTCATTCTATCTTTAATACATTCTAACATTCTATTTTTAGTTTCTTTCTTTCTTTCTTGATATCTTTCATTCTAGCTGTAACAACTTCTAATGTTCTATCTTTAGTTTCCGTCTTTCTTTCTTTCTTTCTTTCTTTCTTTCTTGATTTCTTTCATTCTCGCTTTAATACCTTCTAACATTCTATCTTTAGTTTGTTTCTTTGTTTCTTTGTTTATATGTTTCATTCCAGCTTTAATACATTCTAATATTCTACCTTTATTTTGTTTCTTTCTTTATTGATATCTTTTATTCTAGCTTTAATAACATCTTACATTCTATCTTTATTTTCTTCCTTTCTTTCTTGATATTTTTCATTCTAAGTTTAGTACATTGTAACATTATACCTTTAGTTTCTTGATATCTTTCATTCTAGCTTTAATACCTTTTAACATTCTAACTTTTGTTTCTTACTTTCTTTCTTGATTTAATTAATTCTAGCTTTAATACATTCCAACATTCTATCTTTTGTTTGTTTGTTTCTTTCTTTCTTCATGTCTTTTATTCTAGCTTTAATACCTTCTAACGTTATATCTTTAGTTTCTTTCTCTCTTTTTTGCTTGATTTCTTTCATTCTAGCTTTAAACCTTTTAACATTCTATCTTTAGTTTGTTTCTTTAGTTATTGATATTTTTTCATTTTAGCTTTAATATCTTCTAACATTCTATGTTTAGTTTGATTGTTTCTTCCTTTCCTAATTAATATCTTTCATTCCTGCTTTAATACCTTCTAACATCCTATCTTTAGTTTGTATTTTTCTTTATTGCTATCTTTCATTCTAGCTTTAATACCATCTAACATTCTATCTTTAGTTTGTTCCTTTCTTTCTTGATATCTTTCATTCTAGCTTCAATACCTTCTAACATTCTACCTTTAGTTCCTTTCTTTCTTTCTTTCCTGATATCGTTCATTCCAGCTTTATTACCTTCTAACACTCTATCTTTAGTTTCTTTCTTTCTTGCTTTCTTTCTTTCTTTCTTTCTTGGTGTCTTTCATTCTAGCTTTAATACGTTCTGACATTCTATCTTTAGTTTCTTTCTTTCTTCATATCTTTCATTCTAATTTTAAAAACTTCTAATGTTCTATCTTTAGATTGCTTCTTTTTCCTTCTTGATATCTTTCATTCTTCCATTAATACCTTCTAACATACTATCTTTAGTTTCTTTCTCTCTTTCCTTTTTTGTTTTCTTTCAATTTTGCTTTACTACCTTCTCACGTTCTATCTTTAGATTGTTTCTTTGTTTCTTTCTTGATATCTTTCATTCTAGATATAATACCTTTTAACATTCTAACTTTAGTTCCTTTCTTTCTTTCTTTCTTTCTTGATTTCATTCATTCTAGCTTTAATACCTTCTAACTTTCTATCTTTAGTTTCTTTCTCTCTTTCTTTCTTTCTTGATTTCTTTCATTCTAGCTTTAATACCTTCTAACATTCTATCTTTAGTTTATTTCTTTGTTTCTTTCTTTATATGTTTCATTACAGGTTTAATACATTGTAACATTATATCTTTAGTTTGTTTCTTTCTTTCTTTCCTGATATCTTTCGTTCTATCTTTAATGCCATCTAACGTTCTATCTTTAGTTTGTTTCTTTCTTTCTTTCTTTCTTTATATCTTTCATTCTAGCTTTAATACCTTCTAACATTTTAACTACAGTTTCTTTCTTTCTTTCTTGATATCTTTCATTCTAGCTTTAATAACTTCTGACATTCTATCTTTAGTTCCTTTTTCTTTTTTGATTTATTTCATTCTAGCTTTAATACCTACTAACATTCTTTCTTTAGTTTGTTTCTTTGTTTCTTTCATTATATGTTTCATTGTAGCTTTAACACATTCTAACATTCGAACTTTAGTTTCTTTGTTTCTTTCGTGATATCTTTCATTCTAGCTTTAATACCTTTTACCATTCGAACTTTAGTTTCTTTCTTTCTTTCTTTCTTGATTTCTTTCATTCTAGCTTGAATACCTTCTAACATTCTATCTTTTGTTTCTTTCTTTATTTCTTGATTTCTTTCATTCTAGCTTTAATACCTCCTAACATTCTATCTTTAGTTTCTTTCTTTCTTTCTTGATATATTTCATTCTATCTTTAATACATTCTAACATTCTATCTTTAGTTTCTTTCTTTCTTTCTTGATTTCTTACATTCTAACTTTAATAAATTCTAACGTACTATCTTTAGTTTTTTTCTTTCTTTCTTTCTTTCTTGATATCATTCATTTTAAGTATAATACCTTCTATCTTTCTATCTTTAGTTTCTTTCTTTCTTTCTTGATTTCTTTCATTCTAGCTTTAATACATTCTAACATGCAATCTTTAGTTTTGTTCTTTGTATCTCGATTATTTTATTCTAGCTTTAATGCCTTCTAAAATTCTATCTTTACTTTGTTTCTTTCTTTATTTATTTATTTCTTTCATTCTAGCTTTAATACATTCTAACATTCTATCTTTAGTTTCTTTCTTTCTTTCTTGTTATCTTTCATTCTAGCTTTAATAAAAACTAACGTTCCATCTTTAGTTTGTTTCTTTCTTTCTTTCTTTCTTGATATCTTTCATTCTAGGTATAATACCTTCTAACATTCTATATTGAGTTTCTTTCTTTCTTTGTTGATATCTTTCATTCTAGCTGTAACAACTTCTAACGTTCTATCTTTAGTTTCTTTCTGTCTTCCTTGATTTCTTTCATTCTAGCTTTAATACCTTCTAACAATCTTTCTTTAGTTTGTTTCTTTTTTCTTTCTTTATATGTTTAATTCTTGCTTTAATACATTCTAACATTCTAACTTTAGTTTCTATCTTTCTTTCTTGATATCTTTCATTCTAGCTTTAATACCTTTTAACATTCTAACTTCAGTTTCTTTCTTCCTTTCTTTCTTTATTTATTTCATTCTAGCTTTATACCTTCTAACATTCTATCTTTAGTTTCTTTCTTTCTTTCTTGATAGCTTTCATTCTAGCTTTAATACATTCTAACATTCTATCTATAGTTTCTTTCTTTCCTTCTTGATTTCTTACATTCTAGCTTTAATAAATTCTAACGTTCCATCTTTAGTTTGTTTCTTTCTTTCTTTCTTGATATCTTTCATTCTAGGTATAATACTTTCTAACATACTATCCTTGGTTTCTTTCTTTCTTTCTTTCTTTCTTTCTTTCTTTCTTTCTTTCTTTCTTTCTTTCTTTCTTTCTTGATATCTTTCATTCTAGCTGTAACAACTTCTAACGTTCTATCTTTAGTTTCCGCCTTTCTTTCTCTTTCTTGATTTTTTTCATTCTTGCTTTAATACCTTCTAACATTCTCTTTTGTTTGTTTCTTTGTTTCTTTCTTTATATGTTTCATTCCAGCTTTAATACATTCCAACATTCTAACTTTAGTTTCTTTCTTTCTTTCTAGATCTCTTTCAATTTAGCTTTAATAACATCTAACGTTCTATTTTTAGTTTCTTCCTTTCTATCTTGATATTTTTCATTCTCAGTTTAATACATTGTAACATTATATCTTTAGTTTCTTTCTTTCTTTCTTGATTTCTTTCATTCTAGCTTTAATACCTTTTAACATTATATCTTTAGTTTCTTTCTTTCTTGATTTCTTTCATTCTAGCTTTAATACCTTCTAACACTCTTTCTTTATTTTGTTTCTTTATTTCTTTCTTTATATGTTTCATTCTAGCTTTAATACATTCTAACATTCTAACTTTAGTTTCTTTCTTTCTTTCTTGATATCTTTCATTCTAGCTTTAATACCTTTTAACATTCTAACTTTAGTTTCTTTCTTTCTTTCTTGATTTCTTTCATTCTAGGTATAATACCTTCTAACATTCTATCTTTTGTTTCTTTCTTTCTTTCTTTCTTGATTTATTTAATTCTAGCTTTAATACCTTCTAACATTCTATCTTTAGTTTGTTTCTTTCTTTCTTTCTTTATATGTTTCATTCTAGCCTTAATACTTTCTAACATTATAACTTTAGTTTCTTTCTTTCTATCTTGATTTCTTACATTCTTGCTTTAATAAATTCTAACGTTTTATCTTTAGTTTTTCTTTCTTTCTTCTTTCTTTCATTCTTTATTTCTTTCACTCTAGCTTTAATACATTCTAACATTCTATCTTTAGTTTCCTTCTTTCTTGATATCTTTCATTCTAGCTTTAATAAATTCCAACATTCTATCTTTTCTTTCTTTCTTTCTTTCTTTCTTCATGTCTTTTATTCTAGCTTTAATACCTTCTAACGTTCTATCTTTAGTTTCTTTCTCTCTTTTTTGCTTGATTTCTTTCATTCTAGCTTTAAACCTTTTAACATTCTATCTTTAGTTTGATTCTTTAGTTATTGATATTTTTTCATTCTAGCTGTAACAACTTCTAACATTCTATCTTTAGTTTCCGCCTTTCTTTCTCTTTCTTGATTTCTTTCATTCTTGCTTTAATACTTTCTAACATTCTCTTTTGTTTGTTTCTTTGTTTCTTTCTGTATATGTTTCATTTCAGCTTTAATACATTCTAACATTCTATCTTTAGTTTCTTTTTTTTTTTTCTTCCTTGATTTCTTTCATTCTAGCTTTAATACCTTCCAACACTCTTTCTTTAATTTGTTTCTTTATTTCTTTCTTTATATGTTTCATTCTAGCTTTAATACATTCTAACATTCTAACTTTAGTTTCTTTCTTTCTTTCTTGATATCTTTTAATCTAGCTTTAATAACATCTAACATTATATCTTTAATTTCTTTCTTTCTTTCTTGATTTCTTTCATTCTAGCTTTAATACCTTATAACATTCTAAATTTAATTTCTTTCTATCTTTCTTGATTTATTTAATTCCATCTTTAATACCTTTTAACATTCTATCTTTTGTTTGTTTGTTTCTTTCTTTCTTTATATGTTTCATTCTAGCTTTAATACATTCTAACATTCTATCTTTAATTTCTTTTTATCTTGATTTCTTACATTCTTGCTTTAATAAATTCTAACGTTTTATCTTTAGTTTTTCTTTCTTTCATCTTTCTTTCTTTCTTGATTTCTTTCATTCTAGCTTTAATACATTCTAATATTCTATCTTTAGTTTCTTTCTTTCTTTCTTTTTTCTTGATTTCTTTCATTCTAGCTTTAATACCTTCTAACATTCTATCTTTAGTTTCTTTCTTTCTTGATTTCTTTCATTTTAGCTTAAATAACTTCTAAGATTCTATCTTTAGTTTCTTTCTTTCTTGATATCTTTCATTCTAGCTTTAATACCTTATAACGTTCTATCTTTAGTTTCTTTCTTTTTTTCTTGATATCTTTTATTCTAGCTTTAATACCTTTTAACATTATATCTTTAGTTTCTTTCTTTCTTTCTTTCTTTCATTCTAGCTTTATTACCTTCTAACACTCTTTCTTTAGTTTGTTTCTTTATTTCTTTCTTCATATGTTTCATTCTAGCTTTAATACATTCTAACATTCTAACTTTTGACCCAACTTCGGGAGGCAGTGGAAGACAGGAGGGCCTGGCCTGCTCTGGTCCATGGGGTCACGAAGAGTCGGACACGACTAAACGACTAAACAACAACAACAAACATTCTAACTTTAGTTTCTTTCTATCTTTCTTGACATCTTTCATTCTAGCTTTAATACATTCTAACATTCTATCTTTAGTTTCTTTCTTTCTTTCTTGATATCTTTCATTCTAGCTTTAATAAATTCTTACATTCTATCTTTAGTTTCTTTCTTTCTTTCTTTCTTGATATCTTTCATTCTAGGTATAATACTTTCTAAAATACTATCTTTAGTTTCTTTCTTTCTTTCTTTCTTTCTTGATATTTTCATTCTAGCTGTAACAACTTCTAAAGTTCTATCTTTAGTTTCCGTCTTTCTTTCTTTCTCTCTTTCTTGATTTCTTTCATCCTTGCTTTAATACCTTCTAACATTCTATCTTTAGTTTGTATCTTTGTTTCTTTCTATATATGTTTCATTCCAGCTTTAATACATTCTAACATTCTATCTTTAGTTTGTTTCTTTCTTTATTGATATCTTTCAATCTAGCATTAATAACATCTAACATTCGATTTTTAGTTTCTTCCTTTCTTTCTTGATATTTTTCATTCTCAGTTTAATACATTGTAACATTATATCTTTAGTTTCTTTCTTTCTTTCTTGATTTCTTTGATTCTAGCTTTAATACCTTCTAACATTCTATCTTTAATTTCTTTCTATCTTTCTTGATTTATTTAATTCCATCTTTAATACCTTTTAACATTCTATCTTTTGTTTCTTTCTTTCTTTCTTTCTTGATATCTTTCATTCTAGCTTTAATAAATTCTAACGTTCTATCTTTAGTTTCTTTCTCTCTTTCTTGATATCTTTTATTCTAGCTTTAATACCTTTTAACATTATATCTTTAGTTTCTTTCTTTCTTGATTTCTTTCATTCTAGCTTTAATACCTTCTAAAACTCTTTCTTTAGTTTGTTTCTTTATTTCTTTCTTATATGTTTCATTCTAGGTTTAATACATTCTAATATTCTAAGCTTAGTTTTATTCTTTCTTTCTTGATATCTTTCATTCTAGTTTTAATACCTTTTACATTCTAACTTTAGTTTCTTTCTTGATTTCTTTCTTGATTTATTTCATTCTAGCTTTAATACCTTCTAACATTGTATCTTTAGTTTCTTTCTTTCTTTCTTGATATCTTTCATTCTAGCTTTAATACATTCTAACATTCTATCTTTAGTTTATTTCTTTCTTTCTTTATATCTTTCATTCTAGCTTTAATACCTTCTAACATTCTATCTTTAGTTTATTTCTTTCGTTCTTTATACCTTTCATTCCAGCTTTAATTCATTCTAACATTCTATCTTTAGTTTCTTTCTTTCTTTCTTGATATCTTTCATTCCAGCTTTAATAAATTCTAACGTTCTATGTTTAGTTTTTTTCTTTCTTTCTTTCTTGATATCTTTCATTCTAGGTATAATACTTTCTAACATACTATCTTTAGTTTCCGTCTTTCTTTCTTTCTTTCTTTCTTGATTTCTTTCATTCTAGCTTTAATACCTTCAAACATTCTATCTTTAGTTTGTTTCTTACTTTTTTTCTTGATTTCCTTCATTCTAGCTTTAATAACTTTTAACATTCTATCTTTAGTTTGTTTCTTTTTCTCTTTGTATTTTTAATTTTAGCTTTAATATATTCTAACATTCTATCTTTAGTTTGTTTCTTTCTTTCTTTATTAATACCTTTCATTCTAACTTTAATACCTTCTAAGATTCTGTCTTTAGTTTCTTTCTTTTTTTCTTTCTTTATATGTTTCATTCTAGCTTTAATACCTTCTAACATTCTATCTTTAATTACTTTATATTTTTCTTGATTTATTTAATTCCATCTTTAATAACTTTTAACATTCTATCTTTTGTTTGTTTGTTTCTTTCTTTCTTTATATGTTTCATTCTAGCTTCAATACATTCTAACATTCTATCTTTTGTTTCTTTCTATCTTGATTTCTTACATTCTTGCTTTAATAAATTCTAACGTTTTATCTTTAGTTTTTCTTTCTTTCTTCTTTCTTTCTTTCTTGATTTCTTTCATTCTAGCTTTAATACCTTCTAACATTCTATCTTTAGTTTCTTTCTTTCTTTCTTTCTATTTTTTCTTGATTTCTTTCATTCTAGCTTTAATACCTTCTAACATTCTATCTTTAGTTTCTTTCTTTCCTGATTTCTTTCATTTTAGCTTAAATAACTTCTAAGATTCTATCTTTAGTTTCTTTCTTTCTTGATTTCTTTCATTCTAGCTTTAATACCTTCTAAGACTCTTTCTTTAGTTTGTTTCTGTATTTCTTTCTTTATATGTTTCATTCTAGCTTTAATACATTCTAACATTCTAACTTTAGCTTTTTTTCTTTATTTCTTGATATCTTTCATTCTAGCTTTTATACCTTTTAACATTCTAACTTTAGTTTCTTTCTTGATTTCCTTCTTGATTTCTTTCATTCTAGGTATAATACCTTCTAACATTCTATCTTTTGTTTCTTTCTTTCTTTCTTGATTTATTTAATTCTAGCTTTAATACCTTCTAACATTCTATCTTTAGTTTGTTTGTTTCTTTTTTTCTTTATATGTTTCATTCTAGCCTCTATACTTTCTAACATTCTAACTTTAGTTTCTTTCTTTCTTTCTTGATTTCTAACATTCTTGCTTTAATAAATTCTAACGTTTTATCTTTAGTTTTTCTTTCTTTCTTCTTTCTTTCATACTTTATTTCTTTCACTCTAGCTTTAATACATTCTAACATTCTATCTTTAGTTTCCTTTTTCTTGATATCTTTCATTCTAGCTTTAATACCTTTTAACATTCTATCTTTTGTTTGTTTGTTTCTTTCTTGTTTTCTTTCATTCTAGCTTTAATACATTCCAACATTCTATCTTTTGTTTGTTTCTTTCTTTCTTTCTTCATGTCTTTTATTCTAGCTTTAATACCTTCTAACGTTCTATCTTTAGTTTCTTTCTCTCTTTTTTGCTTGATATCTTTCATTCTAGCTTTAAACCTTTTAACATTCTATCTTTAGTTTGTTTCTTTAGTTATTGATATTTTTTCATTTTAGCTTTAATATCTTCTAACATTCTATGTTTAGTTTGATTGTTTCTTCCTTTCCTAATTAATATCTTTCATTCCTGCTTTAATATCTTCTAACATCCTATCTTTAGTTTGTATCTTTCTTTATTGCTATCTTTCATTCTAGCTTTAATACCATCTAACATTCTATCTTTAGTTTGTTCCTTTCTTTCTTGATATCTTTCATTCTAGCTTCAATACCTTCTAACATTTAACCTTTAGTTTCTTTCTTTCTTTCTTTCCTGATATCGTTCATTCCAGCTTTATTACCTTCTAACACTCTATCTTTAGTTTCTTTCTTTCTTGCTTTCTTTCTTTCTTTCTTTCTTTCTTGGTGTCTTTCGTTCTAGCTTTAATACCTTCTAACATTCTGTCTTTAGTTTCTTTCTTTCTTTCTTGTTTTCTATCATTTTTGATTTAATACCTTCTCACGTTCTATCTTTAGTTTCTTTCTTTCTTCATATCTTTCATTCTAATTTTAAAAACTTCTAATGTTCTATCTTTAGATTGCTTCTTTTTCCTTCTTGATATCTTTCATTCTTCCATTAATACCTTCTAACATTCTATCTTTAGTTTCTTTCTCTCTTTCCTTTTTGGTTTCCTTTCATTTTTGCTATAATAACTTCTCACGTTCTATCTTTAGATTGTTTCTTTCTTTCTTTCTTGATATCTTTCATTCTAGATTTAATACCTTTTAACATTCTAACTTTAGTTTCTTTCTTTCTTTCTTTCTTTCTTTCTTGATTTCATTCATTCTAGCTTTAATACCTTCTAACATTCTATCTTTAGTATCTTTCTCTCTTTCTTTCTTTCTTGATTTCTTTCATTCTAGCTTTAATACCTTCTAACATTCTATCTTTAGTTTATTTCTTTGTTTCTTTCTTTATATGTTTCATTACAGGTTTAATACATTGTAACATTATATCTTTAGTTTGTTTCTTTCTTTCTTTCTTTCCTGATATCTTTCATTCTATCTTTAATACAATCTAACATTCTATCTTTAGTTTGTTTGTTTCTTTCTTTCTTTCTTGATATCTTTCATTCTATCTTTAATACCTTCTAACATTCTAACTATAGTTTCTTTCTTTCTTTCTTGATATTTTTCATTCTAGCTTTAATACCTTCTGACATTCTATCTTTAGTTCCTTTTTCTTTCTTGATTTATTTCATTCTAGCTTTAATATCTTCTAACATTCTTTCTTTAGTTTGTTTCTTTATTTCTTTCATTATACGTTTCATTCTAGCTTTAATACATTCTAACATTCTAACTTTAGTTTCTTTCTACCTTTCTTTCTTCATATCTTTCAATCTAGCTTTAATACCTTTTAACATTCTAACTTTAGTTCCTTTCTTCCTTTCTTTCTTGATTTCTTTCATTCTAGCTTGAATACCTTCTAACATTCTATCTTTTGTTTCTTTCTTTATTTCTTGATTTCTTTCATTCTAGCTTTAATACTTCGTAACATTCTATCTTTAGTTTCTTTCTTTCTTTCTTGATATTTTTCATTCTATCTTTAATACATTATAACATTCTATCTTTAGTTTCTTTCTTTCTTTCTTGATTTCTTACATTCTAGCTTTAATAAATTCTAACGTACTATCTTTAGTTTCTTTCTTTTTTTCTTGATTTCTTTCATTTTAGATTCAATAACTTCTAACATTCTATCTCTAGTTTCTTTCTTTCTTTCTTGATATCTTTCATTCTAGCTTTAATACCTTCTAAATTTTTCTCTTTAGTTTCTTTCTTTCTTTCTTGATTTCTTTCATTCTAGCTTTAATTCCTTCTAACATGCAATCTTTAGTTTATTTCATTGTATCTCGATTATTTTATTCTAGCTTTAATGCCTTCTAAAATTCTATCTTTACTTTGTTTCTTTCTTTCTTTATTTCTTTCATTCTAGCTTTAATACATTCTAACAATCTATCTTTAGTTTCTTTCTTTCTTTCTTGATATCTTTCATTCTAGCTTTAATAAATACTAACGTTCTATCTTTAATTTGTTTGTTTCTTTCTTTCTTTCTTGATATCTTTCATTCTAGGTATAATACCTTCTAACATTCTATATTTAGTTTCTTTCTTTCTTCCTTGATATCTTTCATTCTAGGTGTAACAACTTCTAACGTTCTATCTTTAGTTTCTTTCTTTCTTCCTTGATTTCTTTCATTCTAGCTTTAATACCTTCTAACAGACTTTCTTTAGTTTGTTTCTTTTGTTTCTTTCTTTATATGTTTAATTCTAGCTTTAATACATTCTAACATTCTAACTTTAGTTTTTATATTTCTTTCTTGATATCTTTCATTCTAGCTTTACTACCTTTTAACATTCTAACTTTACTTTCATTCTTCCTTTCTTTCTTGATTTATTTCATTCTAGCTTTAATACCTTCTAACATTCTATCTTTACTTTCTTTCTTTCTTTCTTGATAGCTTTCATTCTAGCTTTAATACATTCTAACATTCTATCTTTAGTTTCTTTCTTTCCTTCTTTTTTTCTTACGTTCTAGCTTTAATAAATTCTAACGTTCCCTCTTTAGTTTGTTTCTTTCTTTCTTGCTTGATATCTTTCACTCTAGGTATAATACTTTCTAACATACTATCCTTAGTTTCTTTCTTTTTTTCTTTCTTTCTTTCATTCTTGATATCTTTCATTCTAGCTGTAACAACTTCTAACGTTCTATCTTTAGTTTCCGTCTTTCTTTCTCTTTCTTGATTTCTTTCATTCTTGCTTTAATACCTTCTAACGTTCTCTTTTGTTTGTTTCTTTTTTTCTTTCTTTATATGTTTCATTCTAGCTTTAATACCTTCTAACATTCTAACTATAGTTTCTTTCTTTCTTTCTTGATTTCTTTCATTCTAGCTTTAATACCTTCTAACATTCTATCTTTAGTTTATTTCTTTGTTTCTTTCTTTATATGTTTCATTACAGGTTTAATACATTGTAACATTATGTCTTTAGTTTGTTTCTTTCTTTCTTTCCTGATATCTTTCATTCTATCTTTAATACGATCTAACATTCTATCTTTAGTTTGTTTGTTTCTTTCTTTCTTTCTTGATATCTTTCATTCTAGCTTTAATACCTTCTAACATTCTAACTATAGTTTCTTTCTTTCTTTCTTGATATCTTTCATTCTAGCTTTAATACCTTCTGACATTCTATCTTTAGTTCCTTTTTCTTTCTTGATTTATTTCATTCTAGCTTTAATACCTTCTAACATTCTTTCTTTAGTTTGTTTCTTTATTTCTTTCATTATACGTTTCATTCTAGCTTTAATACATTCTAACATTCTAATTTTAGTTTCTTTCTACCTTTCTTTCTTCATATCTTTCAATCTAGCTTTAATACCTTTTAACATTCTAACTTTAGTTTCTTTCTTCCTTTCTTTCTTGATTTTTTTCATTCTAGCTTGAATACCTTCTAACATTCTATCTTTTGTTTCTTTCTTTATTTCTTGATTTCTTTCATTCTAGCTTTAATAACTCGTAACATTCTATCTTTAGTTTCTTTCTTTCTTTCTTGATATTTTTCATTCTATCTTTAATACATTATAACATTCTATCTTTAGTTTCTTTCTTTCTTTCTTTCTTGATTTCTTACATTCTAGCTTTAATAAATTCTAACGTACTATCTTTAGTTTCTTTCTTTTTTTCTTGATTTCTTTCATTTTAGATTCCATAACTTCTAACATTCTATCTCTAGTTTCTTTCTTTCTTTCTTGATATCTTTCATTCTAGCTTTAATACCTTCTAACTTTCTCTCTTTAGTTTCTTTCTTTCTTTCTTGATTTCTTTCATTCTAGCTTTAATACCTTCTAACATGCAATCTTTAGTTTATTTCATTGTATCTCGATTATTTTATTCTAGCTTTAATGCCTTCTAAAATTCTATCTTTACTTTGTTTCTTTCTTTCTTTATTTATTTCTTTCATTCTAGCTTTAATACATTCTAACATTCTATCTTTAGTTTCTTTCTTTCTTTCTTGATATCTTTCATTCTAGCTTTAATAAATACTAACGTTCTATCTTTAATTTGTTTGTTTCTTTCTTTCTTTCTTGATATCTTTCATTCTAGGTATAATACCTTCTAACATTCTATATTTAGTTTCTTTCTTTCTTTCTTGATATCTTTCATTCTAGCTGTAACAACTTCTAAAGTTCTATCTTTAGTTTCTTTCTTTCTTCCTTGATTTCTTTCATTCTAGCTTCAATACCTTCTAACAGACTTTCTTTAGTTTGTTTCTTTTTTTTCTTTCTTTATATGTTTAATTCTAGCTTTAATACATTCTAACATTCTAACTTTAGTTTTTATATTTCTTTCTTGATATCTTTCATTCTAGCTTTACTACCTTTTAACATTCTAACTTTACTTTCATTCTTCCTTTCTTTCTTGATTTATTTCATTCTAGCTTTAATACCTTCTAACATTCTATCTTTACTTTCTTTCTTTCTTTCTTGATAGCTTTCATTCTAGCTTTAATACCTTCTAACATTCTAACTTTAGTTTCTTTCTTTCTTTCTTGATTTCTTACATTCTTGCTTTAATAAATTCTAACGTTTTATCTTTAGTTTTTCTTTCTTTCTTCTTTCATTCTTTATTTCTTTCACTCTAGCTTTAATACATTCTAACATTCTATCTTTAGTTTCCTTCTTTCTTGATATCTTTCATTCTAGCTTTAATACCTTTTAACATTCTATCTTTTGTTTGTTTGTTTCTTTCTTGTTTTCTTTCATTCTAGCTTTAATACATTCCAACATTCTATCTTTTGTTTGTTTCTTTCTTTCTTTCTTCATGTCTTTTATTCTAGCTTTAATACCTTCTAAGGTTCTATCTTTAGTTTCTTTCTCTCTTTTTTGCTTGATATCTTTCATTCTAGCTTTAAACCTTTTAACATTCTATCTTTAGTTTGTTTCTTTAGTTATTGATATTTTTTCATTTTAGCTTTAATATCTTCTAACATTCTATGTTTAGTTTGATTGTTTCTTCCTTTCCTAATTAATATCTGTCATTCCTGCTTTAATATCTTCTAACATCCTATCTTTAGTTTGTATCTTTCTTTATTGCTATCTTTCATTCTAGCTTTAATACCATCTAACATTCTATCTTTAGTTTGTTCCTTTCTTTCTTGATATCTTTCATTCTAGCTTCAATACCTTCTAACATTTAACCTTTAGTTTCTTTCTTTCTTTCTTTCCTGATATCGTTCATTCCAGCTTTATTACCTTCTAACACTCTATCTTTAGTTTCTTTCTTTCTTGCTTTCTTTCTTTCTTTCTTTCTTTCTTTCTTTCTTGGTGTCTTTCGTTCTAGCTTTAATACCTTCTAACATTCTGTCTTTAGTTTCTTTCTTTCTTTCTTGTTTTCTATCATTTTTGATTTAATACCTTCTCACGTTCTATCTTTAGTTTCTTTCTTTCTTCATATCTTTCATTCTAATTTTAAAAACTTCTAATGTTCTATCTTTAGATTGCTTCTTTTTCCTTCTTGATATCCTTCATTCTTCCATTAATACCTTCTAACATTCTATCTTTAGTTTCTTTCTCTCTTTCCTTTTTTGTTTCCTTTCATTTTTGCTTTAAGAACTTCTCACGTTCTATCTTTAGATTGTTTCTTTCTTTCTTTCTTGATATCTTTCATTCTAGATTTAATACCTTTTAACATTCTAACTTTAGTTTCTTTCTTTCTTTCTTTCTTTCTTGATTTCATTCATTCTAGCTTTAATACCTTCTAACATTCTATCTTTAGTATCTTTCTCTCTTTCTTTCTTTCTTGATTTCTTTCATTCTAGCTTTAATACCTTTTAACATTCTATCTTTAGTTTATTTCTTTGTTTCTTTCTTTATATGTTTCATTACAGGTTTAATACATTGTAACATTATATCTTTAGTTTGTTTCTTTCTTTCTTTCCTAATATCTTTCATTCTATCTTTAATACAATCTAACATTCTATCTTTAGTTTGTTTCTTTCTTTCTTTCTTTCTTGATATCTTTCATTCTAGCTTTAATACCTTCTAACATTCTAACTATAGTTTCTTTCTTTCTTTCTTGATATCTTTCATTCTAGCTTTAATACCTTCTGACATTCTATCTTTAGTTCCTTTTTCTTTCTTGATATATTTCATTCTAGCTTTAATACCTTCTAACATTCTTTCTTTAGTTTGTTTCTTTATTTCTTTCATTATACGTTTCATTGTAGCTTTAATACATTCTAACATTCTAACTTTAGTTTCTTTCTACCTTTCTTTCTTCATATCTTTCAATCTAGCTTTAATACCTTTTAACATTCTAACTTTAGTTTCTTTCTTCCTTTCTTTCTTGATTTCTTTCATTCTAGCTTGAATACCTTCTAACATTCTATCTTTTGTTTCTTTCTTTATTTCTTGATTTCTTTCATTCTAGCTTTAATACCTCGTAACATTCTATCTTTAGTTTCTTTCTTTCTTTCTTGATATTTTTCATTCTATCTTTAATACATTATAACATTCTATATTTAGTTTCTTTCTTTCTTTCTTGATTTCTTACATTCTAGCTTTAATAAATTCTAACGTACTATCGTTAGTTTCTTTCTTTTTTTCTTGATTTCTTTCATTTTAGATTCAATAACTTCTAACATTCTATCTCTAGTTTCTTTCTTTCTTTCTTGATATCTTTCATTCTAGCTTTAATACCTTCTAACTTTCTCTCTTTAGTTTCTTTCTTTCTTTCTTGATTTCTTTCATTCTAGCTTTAATACCTTCTAACATGCAATCTTTAGTTTATTTCATTGTATCTCGATTATTTTATTCTAGCTTTAATGCCTTCTAAAATTCTATCTTTACTTTGTTTCTTTCTTTCTTTCTTTATTTCTTTCATTCTAGCTTTAATACATTCTAACATTCTATCTTTAGTTTCTTTCTTTCTTTCTTGATATCTTTCATTCTAGCTTTGATAAATAATAACGTTCTATCTTTAATTTGTTTGTTTGTTTCTTTCTTTCTTGATATCTTTCATTCTAGGTATAATACCTTCTAACATTCTATATTTAGTTTCTTTCTTTCTTTCTTGATATCTTTCATTCTAGCTGTAACAACTTCTAACGTTCTATCTTTAGTTTCTTTCTTTCTTCCTTGATATGTTTCATTCTAGCTTTAATACCTTCTAACAGACTTCCTTTAGTTTGTATCTTTTTTTTCTTTCTTTATATGTTTAATTCTAGCTTTAATACATTCTAACATTCTAACTTGAGTTTTTATATTTCTTTCTTGATATCTTTCATTCTAGCTTTAATACCTTTTAACATTCTAACTTTAGTTTCTTTCTTTCTTTCTTTCTTTCTTGATTTCATTCATTCTAGCTTTAATACCTTCTAACATTCTATCTTTACTTTCTTTCTTTCTTTCTTGATAGCTTTCATTCTAGCTTTAATACATTCCAACATTCTATCTTTAGTTTCTTTCTTTTCTTCTTTTTTTCTTATATTCTAGCTTTAATAAATTCTAACGTTCCATCTTTAGTTTGTTTCTTTCTTGCTTGCTTGATATCTTTCACTCTAGGTATAATACTTTCTAACATACTATCCTTAGTTTCTTTCTTTCTTTTTTTCTTTCTTTCTTTCTTTCTTTCTTGATTTCTTTCATTTTAGCTTAAATAACTTCTAAGATTCTATCTTTAGTTTCTTTCTTTCTTTCTTGATATCTTTCATTCTAGCTTTAATACCTTCTAATGTTCTATCTTTAGTTCCTTTCTTTCTTTCTTGATATCTTTTATTCTAGCTTTAATACCTTTTAACATTATATCTTTAGTTTCTTTCTTTCTTGATTTCTTTCATTCTAGCTATAATACCTTCTAACACTCTTTCTTTAATTTGTTTCTTTATTTCTTTCTTTATATGTTTCATTCTAGCTTTAATACATTCTAACATTCTAACTTTAGTTTCTTTCTTTCTTTCTTGATATCTTTCATTCTAGCTTTAATACCTTTTAACATTCTAACTTTAGTTTCTTTCTTGATTTTATTTTTGATTTATTTCACTCTAGCTTTAATACCTTCTAACATTCTATCTTTCGTTTCTTTCTTTCTTTCTTGATATCTTTCATTCTAGCTTTAATACATTCTAACATTCTATCTTTAGTTTCTTTCTTTCTTTCTTGATATCTTTCATTCTAGCTTTAATAAATTCTAACGTTCTATCTTTAGTTTCTTTCTTTCTTTCTTTCTTGATATCTTTCATTCTTGGTATAATACTTTCTAACATACTATCTTTAGTTTCTTTCTTTCTTTCTTTCTTTCTTGATATCTTTCATTCTAGCTGTAACAACTTCTAACGTTCTATCTTTAGTTTCCTTCTTTCTTTCTCTCTTTCTTGATTTCTTTCATTCTTGCTTTATTGCCTTTTAACATTCTCTTTTGTTTGTTTCTTTGTTTCTTTCTTTATATGTTTCATTCCAGCTTTAATACATTCTTACATTCTATCTTTAGTTTCTTTTATTCTTTCTTTCTTCCTTGATTTCTGTCATTATAGCTTTAATACCTTCTAACACTCTTTCTTTAGTTTGTTTCTTTATTTATTTCTCTTTATGTTTCATTCTAGCTTTAATACATTCTAACATTCTAACTTTAGATTCTTTCTTTCTTTCTTGATATCTTTTAATCTCGCTTTAATAACATCTAACATTATATCTTTAGTTTCTTTCTTTCTTTCTTGATTTCTTTCAATCTAGCTTTAATACCTTCTAACATTCTATCTTTAGTTTCTTTCTTTCTTTCTTGATATCTTTCATTCTAGCTTTAATAAATACTAACGTTCTATCTTTAATTTGTTTGTTTCTTTCTTTCTTTCTTGATATCTTTCATTCTAGGTATAATAAATTCTAACATTCTATATTTAGTTTCTTTCTTTCTTTCTTGATATCTTTCATTCTAGCTGTAACAACTTCTAACGTTCTATCTTTAGTTTCTTTCTTTCTTCCTTGATTTCTTTCATTCTAGCTTTAATACCTTCTAACATTCTATCTTTACTTTCTTTCTTTTTTTTCTTTCTTTATATGTTTAATTCTAGCTTTAATACATTCTAACATTCTAACTTTAGTTTCTATCTTTCTTTCTTGATATCTTTCATTCTAGCTTTAATACCTTTTAACATTCTAACTTTACTTTCTTTCTTCCTTTCTTTCTTGATTTATTTCATTCTAGCTTTAATACCTTCTAACATTCTATCTTTACTTTCTTTCTTTCTTTCTTGATAGCTTTCATTCTAGCTTTAATACATTCTAACATTCTATCTTTAGTTTCTTTCTTTCCTTCTTTTTTTCTTACATTCTAGCTTTAATAAATTCTAACGTTCCATCTTTAGTTTGTTTCTTTCTTTCTTTCTTGATATCTTTTAATCTCCCTTTAATAACATCTAACATTATATCTTTAATTTCTTTCTTTCTTTCTTGATTTATTTAATACCATCTTTAATACCTTTTAACATTCTATATTTTGTTTGTCTGTTTCTTTCTTTCTTTATATGTTTCATTCTAGCTTTAATACATTCTAACATTCTATCTTTAATTTCTTTCTATCTTGATTTCATTCATTCTTGCTTTAATAAATTCTAACGTTTTACCTTTAGTTTTTCTTTCTTTCATCTTTCTTTCTTTCTTGATTTCTTTCATTCTAGCTTTAATACCTTCTAACATTCTATCTTTAGTTTCTTTCTTTCTTGATATCTATCATTCTAGCTTTAATACCTTCTAACGTTCTATCTTTAGTTTCTTCCTTTCTTTCTTTCTTGATATCTTTCATTATAGGTATAATACTTTCTAACATACTATCTTTAGTTTCTTTCTTTCTTTCTTTCTTTCTTGATATCTTTCATTCTAGCTGTAACAACTTATAACGTTCTATCTTTAGTTTCCGTCTTTCTTTCTTTCTTTCTTGATTTCTTTCGTTCTTGCTTTAATATCTTCTAACATTCTATCTTTTGTTTTTTTGTTTTTTCTTTCTATATATGTTTCATTCCAGCGTTAATACATTCTAACATTCTATCTTTAGTTTGTTACTTTCTTTATTGATATCTATCAATCTAGCATTAATAACATCTAACATTCTATTTTTAGTTTCTTCCTTTCTTTCTTGATATTTTTCATTCTCAGTTTAATACATTGTAATATTATATCTTTAGTTTCTTTCTTTCTTTCTTGATTTCTTTCATTCTAGCTTTAATACCTTCTAACATTCTATCTTTAATTTCTTTCTATCTTTCTTGATTTATTTAATTCCATCTTTAATACCTTTTAACATTCTATCTTTTGTTTCTTTCTTTCTTTCTTTATATGTTTCATTCTAGCTTTAATACATTCTAACATTCTATCTTTAGTTTCTTTCTATCTTGATTTCTTATATTTTTGCTCTAATAAATTCTAACGATTTATCTTTAGTTTTTCTTTCTTTCTTCTTTCTTTCTTTCTTGATTTCTTTCATTCTAGCTTTAATACCTTCTAACATTCTATCTTTAGTTTCTTTCTTTCTTGATATCTTTCATTCTAGCTTTAATACCTTCTAACGTTCTATCTTTAGTTTCTTTCTTTCATTCTTGATATCTTTTATTCTAGCTTTAATACCTTTTAACATTATATCTTTAGTTTCTTTCTTTCTTGATTTCTTTCATTCTAGCTTTAATACCTTCTAACACTCTTTCTTTAGTTTGTTTCTTTATTTCTTTCTTTATATGTTTCATTCTAGCTTTAATACATTCTAACATTCTAACTTTATTTTCATTCTTTCTTTCGTGATATCTTTCATTCTAGCTTTAATACCTTTTACATTCTAACTTTAGTTTCTTTCTTGATTTTTTTCTTGATTTATTTCATTCTAGCTTTAATACCTTCTAACATTCTATCTTTAGTTTCTTTCTTTCTTTCTTGATATCTTTCATTCTAGCTTTAATACATTCTAACATTCTATCTTTAGTTTATTTCTTTCTTTCTTTATATCTTTCATTCTAGCTTTAATACCTTCTAACATTCTATCTTTAGTTTATTTCTTTCTTTCTTTATATCTTTCATTCTAGCTTTAATTCATTCTAACATTCTATCTTTAGTTTCTTTCTTTCTTTCTTGATATCTTTCATTCTAGCTTTAATAAATTCTAACGTTCTATCTTTAGTTTCTTTCTTTCTTTCTTTCTTGATCTCTTTCATTCTAGGTATAATACTTTCTAACATACTATCTTTAGTTTCTTAATTTCTTCCTTTCTTTCTTTCTTGATATCTTTCATTCTAGCTGTAACAACTTCTAATGTTCTATCTTTAGTTTCCGTCTTTCTTTCTTTCTTTCTTTCTTGATTTCTTTCATTCTTGCTTTAATAACTTCTAACATTCTATCTTTTGTTTGTTTCTTTTTTCTTTCTATATATGTTTCTTTCCAGCTTTAATACATTCTAACATTCTATCTTTAGTTTGTTTCTTTCTTTATTGATATCTTTCAATCTAGCTTTAATAACATCTAGCATTCTATTTTTAGTTTCTTCCTTTCTTTCTTGATATTTTTCATTCTCATTTTAATACATTGTAACATTCTATCTTTAATTTCTTTCTATCTTTCTTGATTTATTTAATTCCATCTTTAATACCTTTTAACATTCTAAATTTTGTTTGTTTGTTTATTTCTTTCTTTATATGTTTCATTCTAGCTTTAATACATTCTAACATTCTATCTTTAATTTCTTTCTATCTTGATTTCATTCATTCTTGCTTTAATAAATTCTAACGTTTTAACTTTAGTTTTTCTTTCTTTCATCTTTCTTTCTTTCTTGATTTCTTTCATTCTAGCTTTAATACCTTCTAACGTTCTATCTTTAGTTTCTTTCTTTCTTTCTTTCTTGATATCTTTTATTCTAGGTATAATACTTTCTAACATACTATCTTTAGTTTCTTTCTTTCTTTCTTTCTTGATATCTTTCATTCTAGCTGTAACAACTTCTAACGTTCTATCTTTTGTTTTTTTGTTTTTTTCTTTCTATATATGTTTCATTCCAGCTGTAATACATTCTAACATTCTATCTTTAGTTTGTTTCTTTCTTTATTGATATCTTTCAATCTAGCATTAATAACATCTAACATTCTATTTTTAGTTTCTTCCTTTCTTTCTTGATATTTTTCATTCTCAGTTTAATACATTGTAACATTATATCTTTAGTTTCTTTCTTTCTTTCTTGATTTCTTTCATTCTAGCTTTAATAACTTCTAACATTCTAACTTTAATTTCTTTCTATCTTTCTTGATTTATTTAATTCCATCTTTAATACCTTTTAACATTCTATCTTTTGTTTCTTTCTTTCTTTCTTTCCTTATATGTTTCATCTTAGCTTTAATACATTCTAACATTCTATCTTTAGTTTCTTTCTATCTTGATTTCTTACATTTTTGCTCTAATAAATTCTAACGATTTATCATTAGTTTTTCTTTCTTTCTTCTTTCTTTCTTTCTTGATTTCTTTCATTCTAGCTTTAATACCTTCTAACATTCTATCTTTAGTTTCTTTCTTTCTTGATATCTTTCATTCTAGCTTTTATACCTTCTAACGTTCTATCTTTAGTTTCTTTCTTTCTTGATTTCTTTCATTTTAGCTTAAATAACTTCTAAGATTCTATCTTTAGTTTCTTTCTTTTTTTCTTGATATCTTTCATTCTAGCTTTAATACCTTCTAACGTTCTATCTTTAGTTTCTTTCTTTCTTTCTTGATATCTTTATTCTAGCTTTAATACCTTTTAACATTATATCTTTAGTTTCTTTCTTTCTTGATTTCTTTCATTCTAGCTTCAATACCTTCTAACATTCTATCTTTAGTTTCTTTCTTTCTTGATTTCTTTCATTTTAGCTTAAATAACTTCTAAGATTCTATCTTTAGTTTCTTTCTTGTTTTCTTGATATCTTTCATTCTAGCTTTAATACTTTCTAACATTCTAACTTTAGTTTCTTTCTTTCTTTCTTTCTTGATATCTTTTATTCTAGCTTTAATACCTTTTAACATTATATCTTTAGTTTCTTTCTTTCTTGATTTCTTTCATTCTAGCTTTAATACCTTCTAACATTCTATCTTTAGTTTCTTTCTTTCTTGATATCTTTCATTCTAGCTTTAATACCTTCTAACGTTCTATCTTTAGTTTCTTTCTTTCATTCTTGATATCTTTTATTCTAGATTTAATACCTTTTATCATTATATCTTTAGTTTCTTTCTTTCTTGATTTCTTTCATTCTAACTTTAATACCTTCTAACACTCTTTCTTTAGTTTGTTTCTTTATTTCTTTCTTTATATGTTTCATTCTAGCTTTAATACATTCTAACATTCTAACTTTATTTTCATTCTTTCTTTCGTGATATCTTTCATTCTAGCTTTAATACCTTTTACATTCTAACTTTAGTTTCTTTCTTGATTTTTTTCTTGATTTATTTCATTCTAGCTTTAATACCTTCTAACATTCTATCTTTAGTTTCTTTCTTTCTTTCTTGATATCTTTCATTCTAGCTTTAATACATTCTAACATTCTATCTTTAGTTTATTTCTTTCTTTCTTTATATCTTTCATTCTAGCTTTAATACCTTCTAACATTCTATCTTTAGTTTATTTCTTTCTTTCTTTATATCTTTCATTCTAGCTTAAATTCATTCTAACATTTTATGTTTAGTTTCTTTCTTTCTTTATTTATTTCTTTCATTCTAGCTTTAATAAATTCTAACGTTCTATCTTTAGTTTCTTTCTTTCTTTCTTTCTTGATCTCTTTCTTTCTTGATATCTTTATTCTAGCTTTAATACCTTTTAACATTATATCTTTAGTTTCTTTCTTTCTTGATTTCTTTCATTCTAGCTTCAATACCTTCTAACATTCTATCTTTAGTTTCTTTCTTTCTTGATTTCTTTCATTTTAGCTTAAATAACTTCTAAGATTCTATCTTTAGTTTCTTTCTTGTTTTCTTGATATCTTTCATTCTAGCTTTAATACCTTCTAACATTCTAACTTTAGTTTCTTTCTTTCTTTCTTGATATCTTTCATTCTAGCTTTAATACCTTTTAACATTCTAACTTTAGTTTCTTTCTTGATTTTATTTTTGATTTATTTCATTCTAGCTTTAATAACTTCTAACATTCTATCTTTAGTTTCTTCCTTTCTTTCTTGATATCTTTCATTCTACCTTTAATACATTCTAATATTCTATCTTTAGTTTCTTTCTTTCTTTCTTGATATCTTTCATTCTAGCTTTAATAAATTCTAACGTTCTATCTTTAGTTTGTTTCTTTATTTCTTTCTTGATATCTTTCATTCTTGGTATAATACTTTCTAACATACTATCTTTAGTTTCTTTCTTTCTTTCTTTCTTTCTTTCTTTCTTGATATCTTTCATTCTAGCTGTAACAACTTCTAACGTTCTATCTTTAGTTTCCGTCTCTCTTTCTTTCTTTCTTGATTTCTTTCATCCTTGCTTTAATACCTTCTGACATTCTCTTTTGTTTGTTTCTTTGTTTCTTTCTTTATATGTTTCATTCCAGCTTTAATACATTCTAACATTCTATCTTTAGTTTCTTTTTTTCTTTCTTTCTTCCTTGAATTCTTTCATTATAGCTTTAATACCTTCTAACACTCTTTCTTTAGTTTGTTTCTTTATTTATTTCTTTATATGTTTCATTCTAGCTTTAATACATTCTAACATTCTAACTTTAGTTTCTTTCTTTCGTTCTTGATATCTTTTAATCTCACTTTAATAACATCTAACATATCTTTAGTTTCTTTCTTTCTTTCTTGATTTCTTTCATTCTAGCTTTAATACCTTCTAACATTCTATCTTTAATTTCTTTCTATCTTTCTTCATTTATTTAATTCCATCTTTAATACCTTTTAACATTCTATCTTTTGTTTGTTTGTTTCATTCTTTCTTTATATGTTTCATTCTAGCTTTAATACATTCTAACATTCTATCTTTAATTTCTTTCTATCTTGATTTCATTCATTCTTGCTTTAATAAATTCTAACGTTTTACCTTTAGTTTTTCTTTCTTTCATCTTTCTTTCTTTCTTGATTTCTTTCATTCTAGCTTTAATACCTTCTAACATTCTATCTTTAATTTCTTTCTGTCTTTCTTGATTTATTTAATTCCATCTTTAATATCTTTTAACATTCTATCTTTTGTTTGTTTGTTTCATTCTTTCTTTATATGTTTCATTCTAGCTTTAATACATTCTAACGTTCTATCTTTAGTTTCTTTCTTTCTTGATTTCTTTCATTCTAGCTTTAATACCTTCTAACACTCTTTCTTAAGTTTTTTTCTTTATTTCTTTCTTTATATGTTTCATTCTAGCTTTAATACATTCTATCATTCTAACTTTAGTTTCTTTCTTTCTTGATATCTTTCATTCTAGCTTAAATACCTTTTAACATTCTAACTTAAGTTTCTTTCTTGATGTCTTTCTTGATTTATTTCATTCTAGCTTTAATACCTTCTAACATTCTATCTTTAGTTTCTTTCTTTCTTTCTTGATATCTTTCATTCTATCTTTAATACCTTCTAACGTTCTATCTTTAGTTTCTTTCTTTCTTTCTTGATTTCTTACATTCTACCTTTAATAAATTCTAACGTTCTATCATTAGTTTCTCTCTTTCTTTCTTTCTTGATATCTTTCATTCTAGCTGTAACAATTTCTAACGTTCTATCTTTAGTTTCCGTCTCTCTTTCTTTCTTTCCTTCTTGTTTTCTTTCATTCTTGCTTTAATACCTCCTAACATTCTATCTTTAGTTTGTTTCTTTGTTTCTTTCTTAATATGTTTCATTCCACCTTTAATACTTTCTAACATTCTATCTTTAGTTTCTTTCTTTCTTTCTTGATTTCTTACATTCTTGCTTTAATAAATTCTAACGTTTTATCTTTAGTTTTTCTTTCCTTCTTCTTTCTTTCTTTCTTGATTTCTTACATTCTACCTTTAATAAATTCTAACGTTCTATCATTAGTTTCTCTCTTTCTTTCTTTCTTGATATCTTTCATTCTAGCTGTAGCAACTTCTCACGTTCTATCTTTAGATTCCGTCTCTCTCTCTTTCTTTCTTTCTTTCTTCTTTTCTTTCATTCTTGCTTTAATACCTCCTAACATTCTATCTTTCGTTTGTTTCTTTGTTTCTTTCTTAATATGTTTCATTCCACCTTTAATACTTTCTAACATTCTATCTTTAGTTTCTTTCTGTCTTTCCTTTTTTTGTTATCTTTCATTTTTGCTTTAATACCTTCTGACATTCTATCTTTAGATTGTTTCTTTCTTTCTTGATATCTTTCATTCTAGATTTAAAACCTTCTAACATTCTATCTTTAGTTTCTTTCTTTCTTTCTTTCTTTCTTGATTTCTTTCATTCTAGCTTTAATACCTTCTAACATTCTATCTTTAGTTTCTTTCTTTCTTTCTTGATTTCTTACATTCTTGCTTTAATAAATTCTAACGTTTTATCTTTAGTTTTTCTTTCTTTCTTCTTTCTTTCTTTCTTGATTTCTTTCGTTCCAGCTTTAATACCTTCTAACATGCTGTCTTTACTTTCTTTCTTTCTTTCCTGATTTCTTTCTTTTTATTTTCAATTACTTCTAACAATCTATCTTTAGTTTCTTTCATTCTTTCTTGATATCTTTCATTCTAGCTTTAATACCTTCTAGCGTTCTATTTTTTTGTTTCTTTCTTTCTTTCTTCATATCTTTTATTCTAGCTTTAATACCTTTTAACATTATATCTTTAGTTTCTTTCTTTCTTGATTTCTTTCATTCTAGCCTTAATACCTTCTTACATTCAATCATTAGTTTCTTTCTTTCTATCTTTATTTCTTTCATTCTAGCTTTAATACATTCTAACATTCTATCTTTAGTTTCTCTCTTTCTTTCTTTCTTGATATCCTTCATTTTAGCTGTAACAACTTCTAACATTCTATCTTTAGTTTCTTTCTTTCTTCCTTGATTTCTTTCATTCTAGCTTTAATACCTTCTAACACTCTTTCTTTCGTTTGTTTCCTTATTTCTTTCTTTATATGTTTCATTTTAGCTTTAATACATTCTAATATTCTAACTTTAATTTTTCTTTCTTTCTTGATATCTTTCATTCTAGCTTTAATACCTTTTAACATTCTAACTTAAGTTTCTTTCTTGATGTCTTTCTTGATTTTTTTTCATTCTAGCTTTAATACCTTCTAACATTCTATCTTTAGTTTCTTTCTTTCTTTCTTGATATCTTTCATTCTATCTTTAATACATTCTAACATTCTATATTTAGTTTCTTTCTTTCTTTCTTGATTTCTTACATTCTACCTTTAATAAATTCTAACGTTCTATCATTAGTTTCTCTCTTTCTTTCTTTCTTGATATCTTTCATTCTAGCTGTAACAATTTCTAATGTTCTATCTTTAGTTTCCGTCTCTCTTTCTTTCTTTCTTGTTTTCTTTCATTCTTGCTTTAATACCTCCTAACATTCTATCTTTAGTTTGTTTCTTTGTTTCTTTCTTAATATGTTTCATTCCACCTTTAATACTTTCTAACATTCTATCTTTAGTTTCTTTCTGTCTTTCCTTTTTTTGTTATCTTTCATTTTTGCTTTAATACCTTCTGACATTCTATCTTTAGATTGTTTCTTTCTTTCTTGATATCTTTCATTCTAGATTTAATACCTTTTAACATTCTAACTTTAGTTTCTTTCTTTTTTCTTTCTTGATTTGTTTCATTCTAGCTTTAATACATACTAACATTCTATCTTCGCCTGCTTCTTGGGAGGAAAGCGATGACAAACCTAGACAGCATCTTAAAAAGAAGAGACATCACCTTGCCGACAAAGGTCCGCATATTCAAAGCTATGGTTTTTCCAGTAGCGATGTATGGAAGTGAGAGCTGGACCATAAAGAAGGCTGACCGCCGAAGAATTGATGCTGTTGGATTGTGGTGCTGGAGGAGACTCTTGAGAGTCCCCTGGACTGCAAGGAGAACAAACCTATCCATTTTGAAGGAAATCAACCCTGAGTGTTCACTGGAAGGACAGATCCTGAAGCTGAGTCTAAAATACTTTGGCCATCTCATGAGAAGAGAAGACTCCCTGGAAAAGACCCTGATGTTGGGAAAGTGTGAAGGCAAGAGGAGAAGGGGACGACAGAGGATGAGATGGTTGGACAGTGTCATCGAAGGAATCAACATGAATTTGACCCAACTTCGGGAGGCAGTGGAAAACAGGAGGGCCTGGCGTGCTCTGGTCCATGGGGCCACGAAGAGTCAGACACGACTAAACGACTAAACAACAACAACAACATTCTATCTTTAGTTTCTTTCTCTCTTTCTTTCTTTCTTGATTTCTTTCATTCTAGCTTTAATACTTTCTAACATTCTATCTTTAGTTTATTTCTTTGTTTCTTTCTTTATATGTTTCATTCCAGCTTTAATACATTCTATCATTCAATCTTTAGTCTGTTTCTTTCTTTATTCATTTCTTTCATTCTAGCTTTAATAACATCTAACATTCTATCTATATTTTCTTCCTTTCTTTCTTGATATCTTTCATTCTAAGTTTAATACATTGTAACATTATATCTTTATTTTGTTTCTTTCTTTCTCTCCTGATATCTTTCATTCTCTCTTTAATACCATCTAACGTTCTATCTTTAGTTTATTTCTTTCTTTCTTTCTTGATATCTTTCATTCTAGCTTTAATACCTTCTAACGTTCTATCTTTAGTTTCTTTCTTGATATCTTTCATTCTAGCTTAAGTACCTTTTAACATTATACCTTTAGTTTCTTTCTTTCTTTCTTTCTTGATTTCTTTCATTCTAGGTATAATACCTACTAACATTCTATCTTTAGTTTCTTTCTTTCTTACTTGATTTATTTCATTCTAGCTTTAATACCTTCTAACATTCTAAATTTAGTTTCTTTCTTTCTTTCTTGATTTCTTACATTCTAGCTATAATAAATTCTAACGTTCAATCTTTAGTTTGTTTTTTTGTTTCTTTCTTTCTTGATAACTTTCATTCTAGGTATAATACCTTCTAACATTCTATCTTTAGTTTCATTCTTTCTTTCTTTCTTGATATCTTTCATTCTAGCTGTAACAACCTCTAACGTTCTATCTTTAGTTTCTGTCTGTCTTTCTTTCTTTCTTTCTTGATATCTTTCATTCTAGCTTTAATACCTTCTAACGTTCTCTTTAGTTTCTTTCTTTCTAGATATGTTTCATTCTAGCTTTAATACCTTTTAACATTATCTCTTTAGTTTCTTTCTTTCTTGATTTCTTTCATTCTAGCTTTAATAACTTCTTACATTCAATCCTTAGTTTCTTTCTTTCTATCTTGATTTCCTTCATTCTAGCTTTAATGCCTTCTAAAATTCTATCTTTACTTTGTTTCTTTCTTTCTTGATTTATTTCATTCCAGCTTTATTACCTTCTAACATTCTATCTTTAGTTTCTTTCTTCCTTTCTTGATATCTTTCATTCTATTTTTAATACATTCTAACATTCTATTTTTAGTTTCTTTCTTTCTTTCTTGATTTGTTACATTCCAGCTTTAATAAATTCTAACGTTCTATCATTAGTTTCTCTCTTTCCTTCTTAATATCTTTCATTCTATCTTTAATACATTCTAACATTCTATATTTAGTTTCTTTCTTTCTTTCTTGATTTCTTACATTCTATCTTTCATAAATTCTAACGTTCTATCATTAGTTTCTCTCTTTCTTTCTTTCTTGATATCTTTCATTCTAGCTGTAACAACTTCTAACGTTCTATCTTTAGTTTCCGTCTCTCTTTCTTTCTTTCTTGTTTTCTTTCATTCTTGCTTTAATACCTCCTAACATTCTATCTTTAGTTTGTTTCTTTGTTTCTTTCTTAATATGTTTCATTCCACCTTTAATACTTTCTAACATTCTATCTTTAGTTTCTTTCTGTCTTTCCTTTTTTTGTTATCTTTCATTTTTGCTTTAATACCTTCTGACATTCTATCTTTAGATTGTTTCTTTCTTTCTTGATATCTTTCATTCTAGATTTAATACCTTCTAACATTCTATCTTTAGTTTCTTTCTTCGTTTCTTGATATCTTTCATTCTATTTTTAATACATTCTAACATTCTATTTTTAGTTTCTTTCTTTCCTTCTTGATTTCTTACATTCCAGCTTTAATAAATTCTAACGTTCTATCTTTAGTTTGTTTCTTTCTTTCTTTCTTTCTTGATATCTTTCATTCTAGCTGTAACAACTTCTAATGTTCTATCTTTAGTTTCCGTCTTTCTTTCTTTCTTTCTTTCTTTCTTGATTTCTTTCATTCTCGCTTTAATACCTTCTAACATTCTATCTTTAGTTTGTTTCTTTGTTTCTTTGTTTATATGTATCATTCCATCTTTAATACATTCTAATATTCTACCTTTATTTTGTTTCTTTCTTTATTGATATCTTTCAATCTAGCTTTAATAACATCTAACATTCTATCTTTATTTTCTTCCTTTCTTTCTTGATATTTTTCATTCTAAGTTTAGTACATTGTAACATTATACCTTTAGTTTCTTTCTTTCTTTCTTTCTTGATTTCTTTCATTCTAGGTATAATACCTTCTAACATTCTAACTTTTGTTTCTTACTTTCTTTCTTGATTTATTTAATTCTAGCTTTAATACCTTCTAACATTCTATCTTTAGTTTGTTTCTTTCTTTCTTTCTTTATATGTTTCATTCTAGCCTTAATAGTTTCTAACATTATAACTTTAGTTTCTTTCTTTCTATCTGGATTTCTTACATTCTTGCTTTAATAAATTCTAACGTTTTATCTTTAGTTTTTCTTTCTTTCTTCTTTCTTTCATTCTTCATTTCTTTCACTCTGGCGTTAATACATTCTAACATTGTATCTTTAGTTTCCTTCTTTCTTGATATCTTTCATTCTAGCTTTAATACCTTTTAACATTCTATCTTTTGTTTGTTTGTTTCTTTCTTGTTTTCTTTCATTCTAGCTTTAATACATTCCAAAATTCTATCTTTTGTTTGTTTCTTTCTTTCTTTCTTCATGTCTTTTATTCTAGCTTTAATACCTTCTAACGTTCTATCTTTAGTTTCTTTCTCTCTTTTTTGCTTGATTTCTTTCATTCTAGCTTTAAACCTTTTAACATTCTATCTTTAGTTTGTTTCTTTTGTTATTGATATTTTTTCATTTTAGCTTTAATATCTTCTAACATTCTATGTTTAGTTTGATTGTTTCTTCCTTTAATAATTAATATCTTTCATTCCTGCTTTAATACCTTCTAACATCCTATCTTTAGTTTGTATCTTTCTTTATTGCTATCTTTCATTCTAGCTTTAATACCATCTAACTTTCTGTCTTTAGTTTGTTCCTTTCTTTCTTGATATCTTTCATTCTAGCTTCAATACCTTCTAACATTCTACCTTTAGTTCCTTTCTTTCTTTCTTTCCTGATATCGTTCATTCCAGCTTTATTACCTTCTAACACTCTATCTTTAGTTTCTTTCTTGCTTGCTTTCTTTCTGTCTTTCTTTCTTGGTGTCTTTCATTCTAGCTTTAATACCTTCTGACATTCTATCTTTAGTTTCTTTCTTTCTTCATATCTTTCATTCTAATTTTAAAAACTTCTAATGTTCTATCTTTAGATTGCTTCTTTTTCCTTCTTGATATCTTTCATTCTTCCATTAATACCTTCTAACATTCTATCTTTAGTTTCTTTCTCTCTTTCCTTTTTTGTTTTCTTTCAATTTTGCTTTAATACCTTCTCACGTTCTATCTTTAGATTGTTTCTTTCTTTCTTTCTTGATATCTTTCATTCTAGATATAATACCTTTTAACATTCTAACTTTAGTTTCTTTCTTTCTTTCTTTCTTGGTTTCATTCATTCTAGCTTTAATACCTTCTAACTTTCTATCTTTAGTTTCTTTCTCTCTTTCTCTCTTTCTTGATTTCTTTCATTCTAGCTTTAATACCTTCTAACATTCTATCTTTAGTTTATTTCTTTTTTTCTTTCTTTATATGTTTCATTACAGGTTTAATACATTGTAACATTATATCTTTAGTTTGTTTCTTTCTTTCTTTCCTGATATCTTTCATTCTATCTTTAATACCATCTAACGTTCTATCTTTAGTTTGTTTGTTTCTTTCTTTCTTTCTTGATATCTTTCATTCTAGCTTTAATACCTTCTAACATTCTAACTATAGTTTCTTTCTTTCTTTCTTGATATCTTTCATTCTAGCTTTAATAACTTCTGACATTCTCTCTTTAGTTCCTTTTTCTTTTTTGATTTATTTCGTTCTAGCTTTAATACCTACTAACATTCTTTCTTTAGTTTGTTTCTTTGTTTCTTTCATTATATGTTTCATTGTAGCTTTAATACATTCTAATATTCGAACTTTAGTTTCTTTGTTTCTTTCTTGATATCTTTCATTCTAGCTTGAATACCTTCTAACATTCTATGTTTTGTTTCTTTCTTTATTTCTTGATTTTTTCATTCTAGCTTTCATACCTCCTAACATTCTATCTTTAGTTTCTTTCTTTCATTCTTTCTTGATATATTTCATTCTATCTTTAATACATTCTAACGTACTATCTTTAGTTTTTTTCTTTCTTTCTTTCTTGATATCATTCATTTTAGGTATAATACCTTCTATCTTTCAATCTTTAGTTTCTTTCTTTCTTTCTTGATTTCTTTCATTCTAGCTTTAATACATTCTAACATGCACTCTTTAGTTTATTTCTTTGTATCTCGATTATTTTATTCTAGCTTTAATGCCTTCTAAAATTCTATCTTTACTTTGTTTCTTTCTTTCTTTATTTATTTCTTTCATTCTAGCTTTAATACATTCTAACATTCTATCTTTAGTTTCTTTCTTTCTTGTTATCTTTCATTCTAGCTTTAATAAAAACTAACGTTCTATCTTTAGTTTGTTTCTTTCTTTCTTTCTTTCTTGATATCTTTCATTCTAGGTATAATACCTTCTAACATTCTATATTGAGTTTCTTTCTTTCTTGATATCTTTCATTCTAGCTGTAACAACTTCTAACGTTCTATCTTTAGTTTCTTTCTTTCTTCCTTGATTTCTTTCATTCTAGCTTTAATAACTTCTAACAATCTTTCTTTAGTTTGTTTCTTTTTTCTTTCTTTATATGTTTAATTCTTGCTTTAATACATTCTAACATTCTAACTTTAGTTTCTATCTTTCTTTCTTGATATCTTTCATTCTAGCTTTAATACCTTTTAACATTCTAACTTTAGTTTCTTTCTTCGTTTCTTTCTTGATTTATTTCATTCTAGCTTTAATACCTTCTAACATTCTATCTTTAGTTTCTTTCTTTCTTTCTTGATAGCTTTCATTCTAGCTTTAATACATTCTAACATTCTATCTATAGTTTCTTTCTGTCCTTCTTGATTTCTTACATTCTAGCTTTAATAAATTCTAACGTTCCATCTTTAGTTTGTTTCTTTCTTTCTTGATATCTTTCATTCTAGGTATAATACTTTCTAACATACTATCCTTAGTTCCTTTCTTTCTTTCTTTCTTTCTTTCCTTCTTTCTTTCTTTCTTTCTTTCTTTCTTGATATCTTTCATTCTAGCTGTAACAACTTCTAACGTTCTATCTTTAGTTTCCGCCTTTCTTTCTCTTTCTTGATTTATTTCATTCTTGCTTTAATACCTTCTAACATTCTCCTTTTGTTTGTTTCTTTGTTTCTTTCTTTATATGTTTCATTCCAGCTTTAATACATTCTAACATTCTATCTTTAGTTTCTTTCTTTCTTTCTTCCTTGATTTCTTTCATTCTAGCTTTAATACCTTCCAACACTCTTTCTTTAATTTGTTTCTTTATTTCTTTCTTTATATGTTTCATTCTAGCTTTAATACATTCTAACATTCTAACTTTAGTTTCTTTCTTTTTTTCTTGATATCTTTCAATCTAGCTTTAATAACATCTATCGTTCTATTTTTAGTTTCTTCCTTTCTTTCTAGATATTTTTTATTCTCAGTTTAATACATTGTAACATTATATCTTTAGTTTCTTTCTTTCTTTCTTTCTTGATTTCTTTCATTCTAGCTTTAATACCTTTTAACATTATATCTTTAGTTTCTTTCTTTCTTGATTTCTTTCATTCTAGCTTTAATACCTTCTAACACTCTTTCTTTAATTTTTTTCTTTATTTCTTTCTTTATATGTTTCATTCTAGCTTTAATACATTCTAACATTCTAACTTTAGTTTCTTTCTTTCTTTCTTGATATCTTTCATTCTAGCTTTAATACCTTTTAACATTCTAACTTTAGTTTCTTTCTTTCTTTCTTGATTTCTTTCATTCTAGATATAATACCTTCTAACATTCTATCTTTAGTTTCTTTCTTTCCTTCTTTTTTTCTTACATTCTAGCTTTAATAAATTCTAACGTTCCATCTTTAGTTTGTTTCTTTCTTGCTTGCTTGATATCTTTCACTCTAGGTATAATACTTTCTAACATACTATCCTTAGTTTCTTTCTTTCATTTTTTCTTTCTTTCTTTCATTCTTGATATCTTTCATTCTAGCTGTAACAACTTCTAACGTTCTATCTTTAGTTTCCGTCTTTCTTTCTCTTTCTTGATTTCTTTCATTCTTGCTTTAATACCTTCTAACATTCTCTTTTGTTTGTTTCTTTTTTTCTTTCTTTATATGTTTCATTCCAGCTTTAATACATTCTAACATTCTAACTTTAGTTTCTTTCTTTCTTTCTTGATATCTTTCAATCTAGCTTTAATAACATCTAACGTTCTATTTTTAGTTTCTTCCTTTCTTTCTTGATATTTTCCATTCTCAGTTTAATACATTGTAACATTATATCTTTAGTTTCTTTCTTTCTTTCTTGATTTCTTTCATTCTAGCTTTAATACTTTCTAACATTCTATCTTTAATTTATTTCTATCTTTCTTGATTTATTTAATTCCATCTTTATACCTTTTAACATTCTATCTTTTGTTTGTTTCTTTCTTTCTTTTTTCTTGATTTCTTTCATTCTAGCTTTAATACCTTCTAACATTCTATCTTTAGTTTCTTTCTTTCTTGATTTCTTTCATTTTAGCTTAAATAACTTCTAAGATTCTATCTTTAGTTTCTTTCTTTCTTTCTTGATATCTTTCATTCTATCTTTAATACCTTCTAACGTTCTATCTTTAGTTTCTTTCTTTCTTGATATCTTTTATTCTAGCTTTAATACCTTTTAACATTATATCTTTAGTTTCTTTCTTTCTTGATTTCTTTCATTCTAGCTTTAATACCTTCTAACACTCTTTCTTTAATTTGTTTCTTTATTTCTTTCTTTATATGTTTTATTCTAGCTTTAATACATTCTAACATTCTAACTTTAGTTTCTTTCTTTCTTTCTTGATATCTTTCATTCTAGCTTTAATACCTTTTAACATTCTAACTTTAGTTTCTTTCTTGATTTTATTTTTCATTTATTTCATTCTAGCTTTAATACCTTCTAACATTCTATCTTTAGTTTCTTTCTTTCTTGATATCTTTCATTCTAGCTTTAATACATTTTAACATTCTATCTTTAGTTTCTTTCTTTCTTTCTTGATATCTTTAATTCTAGCTTTAATAAATTCTAACGTTCTATCTTTAGTTTGTTTCTTTCTTAATATCTTTCATTCTTGGTATAATACTTTCTAACATACTATCTTTAGTTTCTTTCTTTCTTTCTTTCTTTCTTGATATCTTTCATTCTAGCTGTAACAACTTCTAACGTTCTATCTTTAGTTTCCGTCTTTCTTTCTTTCTTTCTTGATTTCTTTCATTCTTGTTTTAATACCTTCTAACATTCTCTTTGGTTTGTTTCTTTGTTTCTTTCTTTATATGTTTCATTCCAGCTTTAATACATTCTAACATTCTATCTTTAGTTTCTTTTTTTCTTTCTTTCATCCTTGATTTCTGTCATTATAGCTTTAATACCTTCTAACACTCTTTCTTTAGGTTGTTTCTTTATTTATTTCTTTATATATTTCATTCTAGCTTTAATACATTCTAACATTCTAACTTTAGTTTCTTTCTTTCTTTCTTGATATCTTTTAATCTCGCTTTAATAACATCTAACATTATATCTTTAATTTCTTTCTTTCTTTCTTGAATTCTTTCATTCTAGCTTTAATACCTTCTAACATTCTATCTTTAATTTCTTTCTATCTTGATTTCATTCATTCTTGCTTTAATAAATTCTAACGTTTTATCTTTAGTTTTTCTTTCTTTCATCTTTCTTTCTTTCTTGATTTCTTTCGTTCTAGCTTTAATACCTTCTAACGTTCTATCTTTAGTTTCTTTCTTTCTTTCTTTCTTGATATCTTTCATTCTAGGTATAATACTTTGTAACATACTATCTTTAGTTTCTTTCTTTCTTTCTTTCTTTCTTGATATCTTTCATTCTAGCTGTAACAACTTCTAACGTTCTATCTTTAGTTTCCGTCTTGCTTTCTTTCTTTCTTGATTTCTTTCATTCTTGCTTTATTATCTTCTAACATTCTATCTTTTGTTTTTTTCTTTTTTCTTTCTATATATGTTTCATTCCAGCTTTAATACATTCTAACATTCTATCTTTAGTTTGTTTCTTTCTTTATTGATATCTTTCAATCTAGCATTAATAACATCTAACATTCTATTTTTAGTTTCTTTCTTTCTTGATATTTTTCATTCTCAGTTCAATACATTGTAACATTATATCTTTCGTTTCTTTCTTTCTTTCTTGATTTCTTTCATTCTAGCTTTAATAAATTCTAACGTTCTATCTTTAGTTTCTTTTTTTCTTTCTTCCTTGATTTCTTTCATTATAGCTTTAATACCTTCTAACACTCTTTCTTTAGTTTGTTTCTTTATTTATTTCTTTATATGTTTCATTCTAGCTTTAATACCTTCTAACATTCTATCTTTTGTTTCTTTCTTTCTTTCTTGATATCTTTCATTCTAGCTTTAATACATTCTAACATTCTATCTTTAGTTTCTTTCTTTCTTTCTTGATATCTTTCATTCTAGCTTTTATAAATTCTTTTTTTTCTTTTTTCTTTTAATTATTATTATGTATAAAATCCATCCATGCTTTTTTAACATCGTGTCACCTGGGTTCAGCTTATAATCATTTGTTAATACAACTACAGTATATATTAGGCTCTTAATCTATACAACGTGTTTCTAGCCATTGATAAAACAAGTTCCATGTTTGATAATATTCTGTATCTTCCTTTCCTTTGATTTTCAATGTCAGTCTATCCATTTCGGCGCAGTCCAATATCTTTTTAATTATTTCTTGATCTGTAGGTGTTTCTTCATTTTTCCAGAGTTGTGCAAATGTAATCCTTGCAGCTGTTAAGATATGCAGTATTAAATATACATTTTGTTTTTCAACACTTTCTGGTATTATGCCTAATAAAAAGAGTTCTGGTTTAAAATCTACATGTTTTTTGATTATTTTAACAAGCCATATATGTACTTTTTTCCAAAAATTGTTTGCTTTATCACAGGTCCACCAAAGATGATAATAAGTTCCAGTTTTTTTATGACATTTCCAGCATTTACTTGACCTATTGGAGTACATTTTAGCTAGTCTATCGGATGGTAAATGCCATCTATAAAACATTTTATATAGGTTCTCTTTATAAGATGTTGCCATTGTCATTTTATAGTTTCTAGACCACAGTTTTTGCCATTTTTCAAAGTTAATATTATATCCAAAATTTTTTGCCCATTGAACCATCGTTTCTTTGACCTGTTCATCTTCCATTTTCCAATTTAAAAGAAATTTATATATTTTCCTAATTAATTTATCCTCTGATGTTAACATTGTTTGGTCAAACATTGTCTGTTCTTTATAAAAATCATACATTTTTGAGTCCCTTTCATATCTAGATTGTATTTGCATTATGGGCCACCACGATGCGTCTAATCCCTGGTCTATAAGGTCTTGTTTCGGTTTTAATCTCCTGTCTGTATCTAAGATATCTGCATAAGTCAAAAATTTTTCAAAGTTCAGAAGATTGGGATGAACAAATGCTTCTATAGGTGAAACCCATCCTGGTATTTTTGTGTACATTTTCAATTTTATCTTTTCCCATATTATATACAAGGAGTTTCTAATATAGTGGTTTTGAAAATACCTGTGGGTTTTACCTTTCTGATACCATAAAAAGGCATGCCAACCTAACTGTAAATCATGCCCTTCTAAATACAAAAGTCTTTTGTTTTTCAGACAAATCCATTCTTTCAGCCACATTAGGACAGATGCTTGATAGTATAAGGTCCAGTCCGGTAAACCAAAGCCTCCTTTTTCCTTGGATTCTTGGAGCATTTTCAATTTTATTCTGGCTTTCTTCCCTTGCCAAATAAATTTTAATATCGCTTTATTTAGATCATCAAAATATTTCTTCTCTATTTTCACTGGCACTGTTTGAAACAGAAAGAGTAGTTTTAGCAAGATGTTCATTTTGATTGTTGCAATTCTTCCTAGTAGTGATAATTGTAGATTTTTCCATTTTTCTAGGTCCATTTTTATTTGGTTAAGTAGTTTTATGTAATTATCTTCTTTTATAGTTACGCATCTGGCAGTTAAATATATTCCAAGGTATTTAACTTTTTTAACTATTTGTAGGTCTGACATCTCTGAGAGTTGATTTTTTTGTTTGGCTGTTAAATTTTTCACTATAACTTTAGTTTTTTCTTTGTTTATCTTCAATCCTGCTACTTTTCCGAATTCATCAATTTTCTCCAATAGTCTCAATGTTGTTTCCAACGGATCTTCCAAAATAAACACCAAGTCATCTGCAAATGCTTGTAATTTGTAACTCTCGTCCTTTATTTTGGTGCCTTTGATTTCTGGATCATTCCTCACATTTCTATTTAATACTTCCAAAGTTAATATGAATAACAATGGAGAGAGCGGACATCCCTGTCTAGTGCCTTTTTTTATATTAATATTATCCGTCAATTCACCATTTACAATTACTTTAGCTATTTGTTCATTATAGATTGTCTCAATTGCATTTATGAAGTTTGTGCCAAAGTCCATAGCTTTTATTTGCTGTTTCATAAATTGCCAATTCATATTATCAAATGCTTTTTGGGCATCCAGAAAGATTAATGCCATTTGTTTCTCTGTATGCACCTCGTAATATTCTAATATGTCTAAAATTATCCTTAGGTTGTACCTTAGTTGTCTTTTTGGCAAAAATCCATTTTGGTCTGAATGAATGAACTCCATTAAGAATTTTTTCAATCTTTCCGCTATAATTACTGCGAAGATTTTATAGTCGACATTCAATAATGATATTGGTCTAAAATTTTTTATTTGTGTAGAGTCCGTATCTTCTTTTGGTATTAGGGTGATATATGCCTCTAGCCATGTCTTGGGTATTTTAGCTTCTAATAGAACTTCGTTGCAGACCTCTTTTATTGGTAGGCTTAATATATCTTGGAAGGATTTATAAAATTCCGCTGGTAGTCCGTCTGGTCCTGGGGTTTTATCATTTTTTTGTTTTTTAATGGCTTCTATTATTTCCATCATTGTTATTTTCTCATTTAGGAGACTTCTGATGTTTTCTGGTACTTTAGGGAGGTTTGCTTTTTCGATATATTGTATTGTTTTTTCAAGGGAAAATTCTTGAATATCATACAGATTAGCATAATATTCTTTAGTTTTTTTTTTATTTTCTCTTTTTGATATTGTAAATTTCCATTTTCATCTTGTAGCTTCCTTATTAATCTTTTTTGTTTTTCTTTTTTCAATCTATAGGATAGCCATCTTCCAGGTTTGTTGGCATTCTCAAAGAAATTTTGTTTAGCCCTTTTAACTTGTTGAGCTAATTCTTCTGATTCTATTAAGTTTAATTTATGTTTCACTATCTCCATCTGGTTTTTAAGGATTTTCTTCTGCGGTTCTTTTTGTAGTTCTAGCTCCAGTTTTTTAAATTCTTCCTTCAGTTTTGTAAGTTGTTGGTTTTTTTCTTTATTCCTTTTGGCTATATATGATATGGCTAATCCTCTGAAATATGCTTTGGCTGTGTCCCAAATCGTTTGGAGTGATGTTTCCTCTTTTTTATTTTCTTTGAAGAAGAATTCCATTTCTTTTTTAGTTCTTTCCACAAATTCTTTATCTTTCAATATTCCCTGATTTAAGGTCCATCTTGTCTTTTCTTTTTTCTCTCCTTTCCACCGCATTTTCATTGGATTATGATCTGCCCAAATATTGGTTTCTATTTCTACTTCCTGTATTTCGGTTTTTAATTCTGAGGATAGCCAGATCATATCTATTCTCGACCAAGATTCATGCCTGTTTGAGTAGAAGGTAAATTGAGAGCTTTTAGTGTTTGTTTCTCTCCATATATCCTGTAATCCTAGTTCTTCTGCCATCTGAAAGAAAATTTTTGGAAGTCTTTTTCTTCCCTTTTTCCCTTTTTTACCACTTTTGTAGTCAAGTCTCTCATCTACAATTGCATTGAAGTCTCCTAATATGCAAATATTTTGATATTCTTTTTCCACTATTGTTTTATATAGCTTACGATAGAATTTTTCTTGGTTACTATTAGGTGCATATATTGCTATCATCAAAATCTTTTTTTGGTTTATTGTTATTTCTACCATTAAGATTCTCCCTTCTTCATCTGAATAGATATGTTTAGAGTTTAGCTTTTCTTTCACATATAAAGCTACCCCTCTTTTCTTTTGTTGTGCAGCTGAGTAGTAGAGTTTCCCAATCTTCGGGTAAATCAAATATTTGTAATGTTGCTGTTTAATGTGCGTTTCTTGAAGACAGATTATATCTGTTTTAGTTTTTTGTAGTTTTGAGAAGACGTGATTCCTTTTTCTTGGTGTATTCAGGCCGTTGATGTTCACTGAGAAAATCCCAATTTCGTTCTCCATCTTATTTACTTGTATTTAGGTTTTGTTGCCCTGGTATTCCTTTTTTCTCTTTGTATTTTGTACAGATCTTGTTCAATATCCTTTTTCTGACTCTCTTCTTCACTAAGTTCACTCTCCTCTTCTGGTGTTTTCTCTCTCTGTTTTCCACTTTCTTCTTCATTTATATCTTGCCCCTGTGCTTCTTCTTCGAAGAAGGTTATATGTTTTTCAAGAAATTCTCTTGCTTTATCGGTGGAGTCAAGCCTATATCTTCTTGAATTCCAGTTGATCAGTATCCCTTCAGGTACCAGCCATCTAAAATTCACTCCTTTCCTATTCAGTTTGGTAGTCAAAAATTGATATTGTTTCCTCCCCTCTCTTATTCTCCAAGGTATCTGTTTCAATACCACAATTTCCTTTTGTCTGTATTGTATTGGGTCTTCATTGGTCCTTCGCAGTATTTCATCTCTTGTCGATCTTTTCACAAACTTTACGTGTACTTCACGTGGTATTCTATTCTTCTTGGCATAACTTGAATTTAATCGATATATTTGGTCTATCTCATTTTCCAACTCTTCTTTTCCAATTCCGAGTGCCTCTGCCAAAATGGTTACCATCAATTCTGGTAAGTCCTCCTGTTTATCTTCTGGTATGTTTTGGAATCTAAGAATGTTTGAAGCTCTTTCCATCTCCATTACTGCGATTGAATCCGTTAGATTTTTGTTAGCCTGGACAAGTTTGTGGTTTTCTTTTTTCAATTCATCCAATCTCTTCTCTGTTTGATCTGCGTTATTTTCCAATTTTTCAATTCTTTGTTGGTTCTTTATAGTGTTTTGCTGGATATCTTGAAGTTGCGTATTCATCATGCGAATCTGTTCGTTGATTTTATCCATTTTGTCTTCCAGTTTCTGTTGGTTAAGTTTGGCTTCTTCATGGTTTCTTCTTGATTCTTCTTGATTTTTCTTTGTCTCCTCTTTGTGCGATACAACTGTTTCTTGAATCTTCTGGAGCGTTGCTTGTAGGTCTTTCTGAAATTTTTCTTGGAATAGCATTGTATCGATAGATCTTTGCTGTACTGGACTGAGGGCCCCAGATGAAGCTGCAGAGGCTGGTTTTTTTTGCATTTAGAAAGATTTGGTAGGCTCATCATGAATAATTTCCCCCAAATTATCCAATCAGTCCCCCAAAGTTCTGTTGACCTGCTACACTGCCTTTCCCACCTTTTAATTATTCAATTATAGTCAGTATATCAGCAATACCTTATCATCAGTAGTTATTAACAGTACCTTATCATCATAGCTCTATATTCAGTTTATAAGTTCACTAATACAAGACAGGGGGCCACTTCCAGAGCTATCTAGTATTTTCTGCCTAAACAGGCTACTAGTTTTACAATTTTACAATTTAATATAACAGAACTTCAAAGGTTATTTCCTCTCTTTGCTAGCTGGGTTGGCATTCAATCCATTCAATTCTCAACGTATGTATCCAAATTTGACTGGATGATCTAGAGTCTTTAATTGTAAATCCAGCTCGATCAAGTACCGTCAAGTTTGTTATTTACAGTCCAAGAGTTAATTGTCTGTAATTGTCTGTAGTTAATCCAGACTGCAGCTCCCAAAGAAAAGACAACCAGGTATTAAGAGTTTTAGCTGATCCAAGGTCACTACCAGAGATATCTGTTGCTCTTCGTCTGGGCTCACCGCCAATTCCACAGTTTAGACACAACAAAATTTCAAAGTTTGCCTCCACTCTTTAATGCCCAGAATGATGATTTCCTTAATTCCCGATCTCCATTTATTAAGTTCAAAAAACACCCTTTTGCTTTCCAAGAAATTCCAACAAATGCAGATTAATATTCCGTGGGATAGATTTTCCGGTTGTCTCCTTAGCCTCCCCTCAGAGCAGCGGACCGCTCTTTCGTTTTGTTTTGCTGCCGCTTTTTCTCCAGCTGGGGACGGCTTAGAGTTCTTCTTTTCTTTTAATGGGTTATTCTGGCCAGGGATGTTGATAGAATTAGTAAAACAAGAAGAAAAATAGTCTCACCCAGGTTGATAATGCGATGTAAAACATCCAAAACTTAGTGCTTATTTCTCCGGCAGCCGATGACTTGGACAAGCCGCAAGCAAGCAGGCGGCTTGTTTTTCTCCTGCTGGTTTGAGGAGTTTCCCGAATCAAACGAAGACAATTGCCATTATCTTCGTGATCTACAGGTATCTCCCCCTCACTCGTCACCTCTTCGGGGTGACTTAAGCCCCTTGGGGCTCCCTAGCAGGCTGAAAAGCAGTCTCGGGGAGCAGAGCTCTGTCTCCCTGGGACTGTATTGTCACGACGTCGAGCCGGAAGTCTCCTAGCTTTAATAAATTCTAACGTTCTATCTTTAGTTTGTTTCTTTCTTTCTTTCTTGATATCTTTCATTCTTGGTATAATACTTTCTAACATACTATCTTTAGTTTCTTTCTTTCTTTCTTTCTTTCTTTCTTTCTTGATATCTTTCATTCTAGCTGTAACAACTTCTAACGTTCTATCTTTAGTTTCCGTCTCTCTTTCTTTCTTTCTTGATTTCTTTCATTCTTGCTTTAATACCTTCTAACATTCTCTTTTGTTTGTTTCTTTGTTTCTTTCTTTATATGTTTCATTCCAGCTTTAATACATTCTAACATTCTATCTTTAGTTTCTTTTTTTCTTTCTTTCTTCCTTGATTTCTTTCATTATAGCTTTAATACCTTCTAACACTCTTTCTTTAGTTTGTTTCTTTATTTATTTCTTTATATGTTTCATTCGAGCTTTAATACATTCTAACATTCTAACTTTAGTTTCTTTCTTTCTTTCTTGATATCTTTTAATCTCGCTTTAATAACATCTAACATTATATCTTTAGTTTCTTTCTTTCTTTCTTGATTTCTTTCATTCTAGCTTTAATACCTTCTAACATTCTATCTTTAATTTCTTTCTATCTTTCTTGATTTATTTAATTCCATCTTTAATACCTTTTAACATTCTATCTTTTGTTTCTTTCTTTCTTTCTTTATATGTTTCATTCTAGCTTTAATACCTTCTAACATTCTATCTTTAGTTTCTTTCTTTCTTTCTTTCTTGATATCTTTCATTCTAGGTATAATACTTTCTAACATACTATCTTTTGTTTCTTTCTTTCTTTCTTTCTTGATATCTTTCATTCTAGCTGTAACAACTTCTAACGTTCTATCTTTAGTTTCCGTCTTTCTTTCTTTCTTTCTTGATTTCTTTCATTCTTGCTTTAATATCTTCTAACATTCTATCTTTTGTTTTTTCTTTTTTCTTTCTATATGTTTCATTCCAGCTTTAATACATTCTAACATTCTATCTTTAGTTTGTTTCTTTCTTTATTCATATCTTTCAATCTAGCATTAATAACATCTAACATTCTATTTTTAGTTTCTTCCTTTCTTTCTTGATATTTTTCATTCTCAGTTTAATACATTGTAACATTATATCTTTAGTTTCTTTCTTTCTTTCTTGATTTCTTTCATTCTAGCTTTAATACCTTCTAACATTCTATCTTTAATTTCTTTCTATCTTTCTTGATTTATTTAATTCCATCTTTAATACCTTTTAACATTCTATATTTTGTTTCTTTCTTTCTTTCTTTATATGTTTCATTCTAGCTTTAATACATTCTAACATTCTATCTTTAGTTTCTTTCTTTCTTGATATCTTTCATTCTAGCTTTAATACCTTCTAACGTTCTATCTTTAGTTTCTTTCCTTTTTTCTTGATATGTTTTATTCTAGCTTTAATACCTTTTAACATTATATCTTTAGTTTCTTTCTTTCTTGATTTCTTTCATTCTAGCTTTAATACCTTCTAACACTCTTTAGTTTGTTTCTTTATTTCTTTCTTTATATGTTTCATTCTAGCTTTAATACATTCTAACATTCTAACTATATTTTCATTCTTTCTTTCTTGATATCTTTCATTCTAGCTTTAATACCTTATACATTCTAACTTTAGTTTCTTTCTTGATTTTTTCTTGATTTATTTCATTCTAGCTTTAATACCTTCTAACATTCTATCTTTAGTTTCTTTCTTTCTTTCTTGATATCCTTCATTCTAGCTTTAATACATTCTAACATTCTATCTTTAGTTTATTTCTTTCTTTCTTTATATCTTTCATTCTAGCTTTAATACCTTCTAACATTCTATCTTTAGTTTATTTCTTTCTTTCTTTATATCTTTCATTCTAGCTTTAATTCATTCTAACATTCTATGTTTAGTTTCTTTCTTTCTTTCTTGATATCTTTCATTCTAGCTTTAATAAATTCTAACGTTCTATAGTTTCTTTCTTTCTTTCCTTCTTGATATCTTTCATTCTAGGTATAATACTTTCTAACATACTATCTTTAGTTTCTTCCTTTCTTCCTTTCTATCTTTCTTGATATCTTTCATTCTAGCTGCAACAACTTCTAACGTTCTATCTTTAGTTTCCGTCTTTCTTTCTTTCTTTCTTTCTTTCTTGATTTCTTTCATTCTTGCTTTAATACCTTCTAACATTCTATCTTTTGTTTGTTTCTTTTTTCTTTCTATATATGTTTCTTTCCAGCTTTAATACATTCTAACATTCTATCTTTAGTTTGTTTCTTTCTTTATTGATATCTTTCAATCTAGCTTTAATAGCATCTAGCATTCTATTTTTAGTTTCTTCCTTTCTTTCTTGATATTTTTCATTCTCATTTTAATACATTGTAACATTATATCTTTAGTTTCTTTCTATCTTTCTTGATTTATTTAATTCCATCTTTAATACCTTTTAACATTCTATCTTTTGTTTTTTTCTTTCTTTCTTTCTTTATATGTTTCATTCTAGCTTTAATACATTCTAACATTCTATCTTTAGTTTCTTTCTATCTTGATTACTTACTTTCTTGCTTTAATAAATTCTAATGTTTTATCTTTAGTTTTTCTTTCTTTCTTCTTTCTTTCTTTCTTGATTTCTTTCATTCTAGCTTTAATACCTTCTAACATTCTAACTTTAGTTTCTTTCTTTCTTTTTTCTTCATTTCTTTCATTCTAGCTTTAATACCTTCTAACATTCTATCTTTAGTTTCTTTCTTTCTTGATTTCTTTCATTTTAGCTTAAATAACTTCTAAGATTCTATCTTTAGTTTCTTTCTTTCTTTCTTGATATCTTTATTCTAGCTTTAATACCTTTTAACATTATATCTTTAGTTCCTTTCTTTCTTGATTTCTTTCATACTAGCTTTAATACCGTCTAACACTCTTTCTTTAGTTTGTTTCTTTATTTCTTTCTTTATATGTTTCATTCTAGCTTTAATACATTCTAACATTCTAACTTTAGTTTCTTTCTTTCTTTCTTGATATCTTTCATTCTATCTTAAATACATTCTAACATTCTATCTTTAGTTTCTTTCTTTCTTTCTTGATTTCTTACATTCTACCTTTAATAAATTCTAACATTCTATCATTAGTTTCTCTCTTTCTTTCTTTCTTGATATCTTTCATTCTAGCTGTAACAACTTCTAACGTTCTACCTTTAGTTTCCGTCTCTCTTTTTTTCTTTCTTTCTTGTTTTCTTTCATTCTTGCTTTAATACCTCCTAACATTCTATCTTTAGTTTGTTTCTTTGTTTCTTTCTTAATATGTTTCATTCCACCTTTAATACATTCTAACATTCCATCTTTATTTTGATTCTTTCTTTATTGATATCTTTCATTCTAGCTTTAATAACATCTAACATTCTATCTTTCGTTTCTTTCTTTCTTGATTTCTTACATTCTTGCTTTAATAAATTCTAACGTTTTATCTTTAGTTTTTCTTTCCTTCTTTCTTTCTTTCTTGATATCTTTCATTCTAGCTTTAAAACCTTCTAACATTCTATCTTTAGTTTCTTTCTTTCTTTCTTTCTTGATTTCTTTCATTCTAGCTTTAATACCTTCTAACATTCTATCTTTAGTTTCTTTCTTTCTTTCTTGATTTCTTACATTCTTGCTTTAATAAATTCTAACATTTTATCTTTAGTTTTTCTTTCTTTCCTCTTTCTTTCTTTCTTTCTTGATTTCTTTCATTCTAGCTTTAATGCCTTCTAACATTCTGTCTTTAGTTTCTTTCTTTCTTTCTTGATTTCTTTCATTTTAGTTTCAATTACTTCTAACAATCTATCTTTAGTTTATTTCTTTCTTTCTTGATATCTTTCATTCTAGCTTTAATACCTTCTAGCGTTCTATATTTTTTGTTTCTTTCTTTCTTTCTTCATATCTTTTATTATAGCTTTAATACCTTTTAACATTATATCTTTAGTTTCTTTCTTTCTTGATTTCTTTCATTCTAGCCTTAATACCTTCTTACATTAAATCATTAGTTTCTTTCTTTCTTTCTTTATATGTTTCATTCTAGCTTTAATACATTCTTACATTCTATCTTAGTTTCTTTCTTTCTTTCATCCTTGATTTCTTTCATTCTAGCTTTAATACCTTCTAACACTCTTTCTTTAGTTTGTTTCTTTATTTCTTTCTTTATATGTTTCATTCTAGCTTTAATACCTTCTAATATTCTAACTTTAGTTTCTTTCTTTCTTTCTTGATATCTTTCATTCTAGCTTTAATACCTTTTAACATTCTAACTTAAGTTTCTTTCTTGATGTCTTTCTTGATTTATTTCATTCTAGCTTTAATACCTTCTTACATTCTATCTTTAGTTTCTTTCTTTCTTTCATGATATCTTTCATTCTATCTTTAATACATTCTAACATTCTATCTTTAGTTTGATTCTTTCTTTATTGATATCTTTCATTCTAGCTTTAATAACATCTAACATTCTATCTTTAGTTTCTTTCTTTCTTTCTTGATTACTTTCTTTTTAGTTTCAATTACTTCTAACAACCTATCTTTAGTTTCTTTCTTTCTTTCTTGATATCTTTCATTCTAGCTTTAATACCTTCTAGCGTTCTATATTTTTTCATTCTTTCTTTCTTTCTTCATATCTTTTATTCTAGCTTTAATACCTTTTAACATTATATCTTTAGTTTCTTTTTTTCTTGATTTCTTTCATTCTAGCCTTAATACCTTCTTACATTCAATCATTAGTTTCTTTCATTCTATATTTATTTCTTTCATTCCAGCTTTAATACATTCTAACATTCTATCTTTTGTTTCTCTCTTTCTTTCTTTCTTGATATCTTTCATTTTAGCTGTAACAACTTCTAACGTTCTATATTTAGTTTCCGTCTCTGTTTCATTCTTTCTTTCTTGTTTTCATTCATTCTTGCTTTAATACCTTCTAACATTCTATCTTTAGTTTGTTACTTTGTTTCTTTCTTTATATGTTTCATTCCAGCTTTAATACATTTTAACATTCTATCTTTAGTTTGTTTCTTTCTTTATTGATATCTTTCATTCTAGCTTTAATAACATCTCACATTCTATCTTTAGTTTCTTTCTTTCTTTCTTGATTTCTTACATTCTTGCTTTAATAAATTCTCACGTTTTATCTTCAGTTTTTCTTTCCTTCTTCTTTCTTTCTTTCTTGATTTCTTTCATTCTAGCTTTAATACCTTCTAACATTCTGTCTTTAGTTTCTTTCTTTCTTTCTTGATTACTTTCTTTTTAGTTTCAATTACTTCTAACAATCTATCTTTAGTTTATTTCTTTCTTTCTTGATATCTTTCATTCTAGCTTTAATACCTTCTAGCGTTCTATATTTTTTCTTTCTTTCTTTCTTCATATCTTTTATTCTAGCTTTAATAACTTTTAACATTATATCTTTAGTTTCTTTTTTTCTTGATTTCTTTCATTCTAGCCTTAATACCTTCTTACATTCAATCATTAGTTTCTTTCATTCTATCTTTATTTCTTTCATTCTAGCTTTAATACATTCTAACATTCTATCTTTAGTTTCTCTCTTTCTTTCTTGATATCTTTTATTTTAGCTGTAACAACTTCTAACGTTCTATCTTTCTTGCTTTCTTTCTTTCCTGATTTCTTACATGCTTGATTTAATAAATTCGAACGTTTTATCTTTAGTTTTTCTTTCCTTCTTCTTTCTATCTTTCTTGATTTCTTTCATTCCAACTTTAAAACCTTCTAACATTCTATCTTTAGTTTCTTTCTTTCTTTCTTTCTTTATATGTTTCATTCTAGCTTTAATACATTCTTACATTCTATCTTAGTTTCTTTCTTTCTTTCTTCCTTGATTTCTTTCATTCTAGCTTTAATACCTTCTAACACTCTTTCTTTAGTTTCTTTCTTTCTTTCTTGATTTCTTACATTCTACCTTTAATAAATTCTAACGTTCTATTTTTAGTTTCTCTCTTTCTTTCTTTCTTGATATCTTTCATTCTAGCTGTAACAACTTCTAACGTTCTATCTTTAGTTTCCGTCTCTCTTTCTTTTTTCTTTCTTTTTTTCTTTCATTCTTGCTTTAATACCTCCTAACATTCTATCTTTAGTTTGTTTCTTTGTTTCTTTCTTTATATGTTTCTTTCTAGCTTTAATACATTCTAACATTCTATCTTTAGTTTGATTCTTTCTTTATTGATATCTTTCATTCTAGCTTTAATAACATCTAACATTCTATCTTTAGTTTCTTTCTTTCTTTCTTGATTTCTTACATTCTTGCTTTAATAAATTCTCACGTTTTATCTTCAGTTTTTCTTTCCTTCTTCTTTCTTTCTTTCTTGATTTCTTTCATTCTAGCTTTAAAACCTTCTAACATTCTATCTTTAGTTTCTTTCTTTCTTTCTTTATTTCTTACATTCTTGCTTTAATAAATTCTAACGTTTTATCTTTAGTTTTTCTTTCTTTCTTGTTTCTTTCTTTCTTGATTTCTTTCATTCTAGCTTTAATACCTTCTAACATTCTGTCATTAGTTTTTTTCTTTCTTTCTTGATTTCTTTCATTCTATCTTTAATACATTCTAACATTCTATCTTTAGTTTCTTTCTTTCTTTCTTGATATCTTTCATTCTTGCTTTAATACCTTCTAGCGTTCTATCTTTTCTTTCTTTCTTTCTTTCTTTCTTCATATCTTTTATTCTAGCTTTAATACCTTTTAACATTATATCTTTAGTTTCTTTGTTTCTTTATTTCTTTCATTCTAGCTTTAATACATTCTAACATTCTATCTTTAGTTTCTTTCTTTCTTTCTTGATATCTTTCATTCTATCTTTAATACATTCTAACATTCTATCTTTAGTTTCTTTCTTTCTTTCTTGATTTCTTACATTCTACCTTTAATAAATTCTAACGTTCTATCATTAGTTTCTCTCTTTCTTTCTTTCTTGATATCTTTCATTCTAGCTGTAACAACTTCTAACGTTCTATCTTTAGTTTCCGTCTCTCTTTCTTTTTTCTTTCTTGTTTTCTTTCATTCTTGCTTTAATACCTCCTAACATTCTATCTTTAGTTTGTTTCTTTGTTTCTTTCTTTATATGTTTCTTTCTAGCTTAAATACATTCTAACATTCTATCTTTAGTTTGATTCTTTCTTTATTGATATCTTTCATTCTAGCTTTAATAACATCTAACATTCTATCTTTAGTTTCTTTCTTTCTTTCTTGATTTCTTATATTCTTGCTTTAATAAATTCTCACGTTTTATCTTCAGTTTTTCTTTCCTTCTTCTTTCTTTCTTTCTTGATTTCTTTCATTCTAGCTTTAAAACCTTCTAACATTCTATCTTTAGTTTCTTTCTTTCTTTCTTTCTTTCTTGATTTCTTACATTCTAGCTTTAATACCTTCTAACATTCTATCTTTAGTTTCTTTCTTTCTTTATTTATTTCTTACATTCTTGCTTTAATAAATTCTAACGTTTTATCTTTAGTTTTTCTTTCTTTCTTGTTTCTTTCTTTCTTGATTTCTTTCATTCTAGCTTTAATACCTTCTAACATTCTGTCATTAGTTTTTTTCTTTCTTTCTTGATTTCTTTCATTCTATCTTTAATACATTCTAACATTCTATCTTTAGTTTCTTTCTTTCTTGATATCTTTCATTCTTGCTTTAATACCTTCTAGCGTTCTATCTTTCCTTTCTTTCTTTCTTTCTTCATATCTTTTATTCTAGCTTTAATACCTTTTAACATTATATCTTTATTTTCTTTCTTTCTTTATTTCTTTCATTCTAGCTTTAATACATTCTAACATTCTATCTTTAGTTTCTTTCTTTCTTTCTTGATATCTTTCATTCTATCTTTAATACATTCTAACATTCTATCTTAAGTTTCTTTCTTTCTTTCTTGATTTCTTACATTCTACCTTTAATAAATTCTAACGTTCTATCATTAGTTTCTCTCTTTCTTTCTTTCTTGATATCTTTCATTCTAGCTGTAACAACTTCTAACGTTCTATCTTTAGTTTCCGTCTCTCTTTCTTTCTTTCTTTCTTCTTTTCTTTCATTCTTGCTTTAATACCTCCTAACATTCTATCTTTAGTTTGTTTCTTTGTTTCTTTCTTAATATGTTTCATTCCACCTTTAATACATTCTAACATTCTATCTTTAGTTTCTTTCTTTCTTTCTTTCTTGATTTCTTACATTCTTGCTTTAATAAATTCTAACGTTTTATCTTTAGTTTTTCTTTCCTTCTTCTTTCTTCATTTCTTGATTTCTTTCATTCTTGCTTTAATACCTTCTAGCGTTATATCTTTTCTTTCTTTCTTTCTTTCTTCATATCTTTTATTCTAGCTTTAAAACCTTCTAACATTCTATCTTTAGTTTCTTTCTTTCTTTCTTTATATGTTTCATTCTAGCTTTAATACATTCTTACATTCTATCTTAGTTTCTCTCTTTCTTTCTTCCTTGATTTCTTTCATTCTAGCTTTAATATCTTCTAACTCTTTCTTTAGTTTCTTTCTTTCTTTCTTGATTTCTTACATTCTACCTTTAATAAATTCTAACGTTCTATCTTTAGTTTCTCTCTTTCTTTCTTTCTTTCTTTATATCTTTCATTCTAGCTTTAATACCTTCTAACATTCTGTCTTTAGTTTCTTTCTTTCTTTCTTGATATCTTTCATTCTAGCTTTAATACCTTCTAGCGTTCTATCTTTTCTTTCTTTCTTTCTTTCTTCATATCTTTTATTCTAGCTTTAATACCTTTTAACATTATATCTTTAGTTTCTTTCTTTCTGGTTTTCTTTCATTCTAGCCTTAATACCTTCTTACATTCAATCATTAGTTTCTTTCTTTCTTTCTTTCTTGATATCTTTCATTCTAGCTGTAGCAACTTCTAACATTCTATCTTTAGTTTCCGTATCTCTTTCTTTCTTTCTTTCTTGATTTCTTACATTATTGCTTTAATAAATTCTAACGTTTTATCTTTAGTTTTTCTTTCCTTGTTCTTTCTTTCTTTCTTGATTTCTTTCATTGTAGCTTTAAAACCTTCTAACATTCTGTCTTTAGTTTCTTTCTTTCTTTCTTGATTTCTTTCTTTTTAGTTTCAATTACTTCTAACAATCTATCTTTAGTTTCTTTCTTTCTTTCTTCATCTCTTTCATTCTACCTTTAATACCTTCTAGCGTTCTATCTTTAGTTTCTTTTTTTCTTTCTTGATATCTTTTATTCTAGCTTTAATACCTTTTAACATTATATCTTTAGTTTCTTTCTTTCTTGATTTCTTTCATTCTAGCCTTAATACCTTCTTACATTCAATCATTAGTTTCTTTCTTTCTACCTTTATTTCTTTCATTCTAGCTTTAATACATTCTAACATTCTATCTTTAGTTTCTCTCTTTCTTTCTTTCTTGATATCTTTCATTTTAGCTGTAACAACTTCTAACGTTCTATCTTTAGTTTCGGTCTCTCTTTCATTCTTTCTTTCTTGTTTTCATTCATTCTCGCTTTAATACCTTCTAACATTCTATCTTTAGTTTGTTACTTTGTTTCTTTCTTTATATGTTTCATTCCAGCTTTAATACATTCTAACATTCTATCTTTAGTTTGTTTCTTTCTTTATTGATATCTTTCATTCTAGCTTTAATAACATCTAATATTCTATCTTTAGTTTCTTTCTTTCTTTCTTGATTTCTTACATTCTAGCTTTAATACCTTCTAACACTCTTTCTTCAGTTTCTTTCTTTCTTTCTTGATTTCTTACATTCTACCTTTAATAAATTCTAACGTTCTATCTTTAGTTTCTCTCTTTCTTTCTTTCTTGATATCGTTCATTCTAGCTGTAACAACTTCTAACGTTCTATCTTTAGTTTCCGTCTCTCTTTCTTTTTTCTTTCTTGTTTTCTTTCATTCTTGCTTTAATACCTCCTAACATTCTATCTTTAGTTTGTTTCTTTGTTTCTTTCTTTATATGTTTCTTTCTAGCTTTAATACATTCTAACATTCTATCTTTAGTTTGATTCTTTCTTTATTGATATCTTTCATTCAAGCTTTAATAACATCTAACATTCTATCTTTAGTTTCTTTCTTTCTTTCTTGATTTCTTACATTCTTGCTTTAATAAATTCTCAGGTTTTATCTTCAGTTTTTCTTTCCTTCTTCTTTCTTTCTTTCTTGATTTCTTTCATTCTAGCTTTAAAACCTTCTAACATTCTATCTTTAGTTTCTTTCTTTCTTTCTTTCTTGATTTCTTACATTCTAGCTTTAATACCTAACATTCTATCTTTAGTTTCTTTATTTATTTATTTATTTCTTACATTCTTGCTTTAATAAATTCTAACGTTTTATCTTTAGTTTTTCTTTCTTTCTTGTTTCTTTCTTTCTTGATTTCTTTCATTCTAGCTTTAATACCTTCTAACATTCTGTCATTAGTTTTTTTCTTTCTTTCTTGATTTCTTTCATTCTATCTTTAATACATTCTAACATTCTATCTTTAGTTTCTTTCTTTCTTGATATCTTTCATTCTTGCTTTAATACCTTCTAGCGTTCTATCTTTTCTTTCTTTCTTTCTTTCTTCATATCTTTTATTCTAGCTTTAATACCTTTTAACATTATATCTTTAGTTTCTTTGTTTCTTTATTTCTTTCATTCTAGCTTTAATACATTCTAACATTCTATCTTTAGTTTCTTTCTTTCTTTCTTGATATCTTTCATTCTAACTTTAATACATTCTAACATTCTATCTTTAGTTTCTTTCTTTCTTTCTTGATTTCTTACATTCTACCTTTAATAAATTCTAACGTTCTATCATTAGTTTCTCTCTTTCTTTCTTTCTTGATATCTTTCATTCTAGCTGTAACAACTTCTAACGTTCTATCTTTAGTTTCCGTCTCTCTTTCTTTTTTCTTTCTTGTTTTCTTTCATTCTTGCTTTAATACCTCCTAACATTCTATCTTTAGTTTGTTTCTTTGTTTCTTTCTTTATATGTTTCTTTCTAGCTTTAATACATTCTAACATTCTATCTTTAGTTTGATTCTTTCTTTATTGATATCTTTCATTCTAGCTTTAATAACATCTAACATTCTATCTTTAGTTTCTTTCTTTCTTTCTTGATTTCTTATATTCTTGCTTTAATAAATTCTCACGTTTTATCTTCAGTTTTTCTTTCCTTCTTCTTTCTTTCTTTATTGATATCTTTCATTCTAGCTTTAATAACATCTAACATTCTATCTTTAGTTTCTTTCTTTCTTTCTTTCTTTCTTGATTTCTTACATTCTAGCTTTAATACCTTCTAACATTCTATCTTTAGTTTCTTTCTTTCTTTATTTATTTCTAACATTCTTGCTTTAATAAATTCTAACGTTTTATCTTTAGTTTTTCTTTCTTTCTTGTTTCTTTCTTTCTTGATTTCTTTCATTCTAGCTTTAATACCTTCTAACATTCTGTCATTAGTTTTTTTCTTTCTTTCTTGATTTCTTTCATTCTATCTTTAATACATTCTAACATTCTATCTTTAGTTTCTTTCTTTCTTTCTTGATATCTTTCATTCTTGCTTTAATACCTTCTAGCGTTCTATCTTTTCTTTCTTTCTTTCTTTCTTCATATCTTTTATTCTAGCTTTAATACCTTTTAACATTATATCTTTAGTTTCTTTCTTTCTTTATTTCTTTCATTCTAGCTTTAATACATTCTAACATTCTATCTTTAGTTTCTCTCTTTCTTTCTTTCTTGATATCTTTCATTCTAGCTGTAACAACTTCTAACGTTCTATCTTTAGTTTCCGTCTCTCTTTCTTTCTTTCTTTCTTCTTTTCTTTCATTCTTGCTTTAATACCTCCTAACATTCTATCTTTAGTTTGTTTCTTTGTTTCTTTCTTAATATGTTTCATTCCACCTTTAATACATTCTAACATTCTATCTTTAGTTTCTTTCTTTCTTTCTTGATTTCTTACATTCTTGCTTTAATAAATTCTAACGTTTTATCTTTAGTTTTTCTTTCCTTCTTCTTTCTTCATTTCTTGATTTCTTTCATTCTTGCTTTAATACCTTGTAGCGTTATATCTTTTCTTTCTTTCTTTCTTTCTTCATATCTTTTATTCTAGCTTTAAAACCTTCTAACATTCTATCTTTAGTTTCTTTCTTTCTTTCTTTATATGTTTCATTCTAGCTTTAATACATTCTTACATTCTATCTTAGTTTCTCTCTTTCTTTCTTCCTTGATTTCTTTCATTCTAGCTTTAATATCTTCTAACACTCTTTCTTTAGTTTCTTTCTTTCTTTCTTGATTTCTTACATTCTACCTTTAATAAATTCGAACGTTCTATCTTTAGTTTCTCTCTTTCTTTCTTTCTTTATATCTTTCATTCTAGCTTTAATACCTTCTAACATTCTGTCTTTAGTTTCTTTCTTTCTTTCTTGATATCTTTCATTCTAGCTTTAATACCTTCTAGCGTTCTATCTTTTCTTTCTTTCTTTCTTTCTTCATATCTTTTATTCTAGCTTTAATACCTTTTAACATTATATCTTTAGTTTCTTTCTTTCTGGTTTTCTTTCATTCTAGCCTTAATACCTTCTTACATTCAATCATTAGTTTCTTTCTTTCTTTCTTTCTTGATATCTTTCATTCTAGCTGTAGCAACTTCTAACATTCTATCTTTAGTTTCCGTATCTCTTTCTTTCTTTCTTTCTTGATTTCTTACATTATTGCTTTAATAAATTCTAACGTTTTATCTTTAGTTTTTCTTTCCTTCTTTCTTTCTTTCTTGATTTCTTTCATTCTAGCTTTAATACCTTCAAACATGCTGTCCTTACTTTCTTTCTTTCTTTCTTGATTTCTTTCTTTTTAGTTTCAATTACTTCTAACAATCTATCTTTAGTTTCTTTCTTTCTTTCTTGATCTCTTTCATTCTACCTTTAATACCTTCTAGCGTTCTATCTTTAGTTTCTTTTTTTCTTTCTTGATATCTTTTATTCTAGCTTTAATACCTTTTAACATTATATCTTTAGTTTCTTTCTTTCTTGATTTCTTTCATTCTAGCCTTAATACCTTCTTACATTCAATCATTAGTTTCTTTCTTTCCTTCTTTATTTCTTTCATTCTAGCTTTAATACATTCTAACATTCTATCTTTAGTTTCTCTCTTTCTTTCTTTCTTGATATCTTTCATTTTAGCTGTAACAACTTCTAACGTTCTATCTTTAGTTTCGGTCTCTCTTTCATTCTTTCTTTCTTGTTTTCATTCATTCTTGCTTTAATACCTTCTAACATTCTATCTTTAGTTTGTTACTTTGTTTCTTTCTTTGTATGTTTCATTCCAGCTTTAATACATTCTAACATTCTATCTTTAGTTTGTTTCTTTCTTTATTGATATCTTTCATTCTAGCTTTAATAACATCTAATATTCTATCTTTAGTTTCTTTCTTTCTTTCTTGATTTCTTACATTCTTGCTTTAATAAATTCTAACGTTTTATCTTTAGTTTTTCTTTCCTTCTTCTTTCTTTCTTTCTTGATTTCTTTCATTCTAGCTTTAAAACCTAACATTCTATCTTTAGTTTCTTTCTTTCTTTCTTTATATGTTTCATTCTAGCTTTAATACATTCTTACATTCTATCTTAGTTTCTTTCTTTCTTTCTTTCTTGATTTCTTTCATTCTAGCTTTAATGCCTTCTAACATTCTGTCTTTAGTTTCTTTCTTTCTTTCTTGATTTCTTTCATTTTAGTTTCAATTACTTCTAACAATCTATCTTTAGTTTATTTCTTTCTTTCTTGATATCTTTCATTCTAGCTTTAATACCTTCTAGCGTTCTATATGTTTTGTTTCTTTCTTTCTTCATATCTTTTATTATAGCTTTAATACCTTTTAACATTATATCTTTAGTTTCTTTCTTTCTTGATTTCTTTCATTCTAGCCTTAATACCTTTTTACATTAAATCATTAGTTTCTTTCTTTCTTTCTTTATATGTTTCATTCTAGCTTTAATACATTCTTACATTCTATCTTAGTTTCTTTCTTTCTTTCATCCTTGATTTCTTTCATTCTAGCTTTAATACCTTCTAACACTCTTTCTTTAGTTTGTTTCTTTATTTCTTTCTTTATATGTTTCATTCTAGCTTTAATACCTTCTAATATTCTAACTTTAGTTTCTTTCTTTCTTTCTTGATATCTTTCATTCTAGCTTTAATACCTTTTAACATTCTAACTTAAGTTTCTTTCTTGATGTCTTTCTTGATTTATTTCATTCTAGCTTTAATACCTTCTAACATTCTATCTTTAGTTTCTTTCTTTCTTTCTTGATATCTTTCATTCTATCTTTAATACATTCTAACATTCTATCTTTAGTTTCTTTCTTTCTTTCTTGATTACTTTCTTTTTAGTTTCAATTACTTCTAACAACCTATCTTTAGTTTCTTTCTTTCTTTCTTGATATCTTTCATTCTAGCTTTAATACCTTCTAGCGTTCTATATTTTTTCATTCTTTCTTTCTTTCTTCATATCTTTTATTCTAGCTTTAATACCTTTTAACATTATATCTTTAGTTTCTTTTTTTCTTGATTTCTTTCATTCTAGCCTTAATACCTTCTTACATTCAATCATTAGTTTCTTTCATTCTATATTTATTTCTTTCATTCTAGCTTTAATACATTCTAACATTCTATCTTTTTTTTCTCTCTTTCTTTCTTTCTTGATATCTTTCATTTTAGCTGTAACAACTTCTAACGTTCTATATTTAGTTTCCATCTCTGTTTCATTCTTTCTTTCTTGTTTTCATTCATTCTTGCTTTAATACCTTCTAACATTCTATCTTTAGTTTGTTACTTTGTTTCTTTCTTTATATGTTTCATTCCAGCTTTAATACATTCTAACATTCTATCTTTAGTTTGTTTCTTCCTTTATTGATATCTTTCATTCTAGCTTTAATAACATCTCACATTCTATCTTTAGTTTCTTTCTTTCTTTCTTGATTTCTTACATTCTTGCTTTAATAAATTCTAACGTTTTATCTTTAGTTTTTCTTTCCTTCTTCTTTCTTTCTTTCTTGATTTCTTTCATTCTAGCTTTAATACCTTCTAACATTCTGTCTTTAGTTTCTTTCTTTCTTTCTTGATTACTTTCTTTTTAGTTTCAATTACTTCTAACAATCTATCTTTAGTTTATTTCTTTCTTTCTTGATATCTTTCATTCTAGCTTTAATACCTTCTAGCGTTCTATAATTTTTCTTTCTTTCTTTCTTTCTTCATATCTTTTATTCTAGCTTTAATACCTTTTAACATTATATCTTTGGTTTCTTTTTTTCTTGATTTCTTTCATTCTAGCCTTAATACCTTCTTACATTCAATCATTAGTTTCTTTCGTTCTATCTTTATTTCTTTCATTCTAGCTTTAATACATTCTAACATTCTATCTTTAGTTTCTCTCTTTCTTTCTTGATATCTTTCATTTTAGCTGTAACAACTTCTAACGTTCTATCTTTCTTGCTTTCTTTCTTTCCTGATTTCTTACATGCTTGCTTTAATAAATTCGAACGTTTTATCTTTAGTTTTTCTTTCCTTCTTCTTTCTATCTTTCTTGATTTCTTTCATTCCAACTTTAAAACCTTCTAACATTCTATCTTTAGTTTCTTTCTTTCTTTCTTTATATGTTTCATTCTAGCTTTAATACATTCTTACATTCTATCTTAGTTTCTTTCTTTCTTTTTTCCTTGATTTCTTTCATTCTAGCTTTAATACCTTCTAACACTCTTTCTTTAGTTTCTTTCTTTCTTTCTTGATTTCTTACATTCTACCTTTAATAAATTCTAACGTTCTATTTTTAGTTTCTCTCTTTCTTTCTTTCTTGATATCTTTCATTCTAGCTGTAACAACTTCTAACGTTCTATCTTTAGTTTCCGTCTCTCTTTCTTTTTTCTTTCTTGTTTTCTTTCATTCTTGCTTTAATACCTCCTAACATTCTATCTTTAGTTTGTTTCTTTGTTTCTTTGTTTCTTTCTTTCTTTCTTTCATTCTAGCTTTAATACCTTCAAACATGCTGTCCTTACTTTCTTTCTTTCTTTCTTGATTTCTTTCTTTTTAGTTTCAATTACTTCTAACAATCTATCTTTAGTTTCTTTCTTTCTTGATCTCTTTCATTCTACCTTTAATACCTTCTAGCGTTCTATCTTTAGTTTCTTTTTTTCTTTCTTGATATCTTTTATTCTAGCTTTAATACCTTTTAACATTATATCTTTAGTTTCTTTCTTTCTTGATTTCTTTCATTCTAGCCTTAATACCTTCTTACATTCAATCATTAGTTTCTTTCTTTCTATCTTTATTTCTTTCATTCTAGCTTTAATACATTCTAACATTCTATCTTTAGTTTCTCTCTTTCTTTCTTTCTTGATATCTTTCATTTTAGTAACAACTTCTAACGTTCTATCTTTAGTTTCGGTCTCTCTTTCATTCTTTCTTTCTTGTTTTCATTCATTCTTGCTTTAATACCTTCTAACATTCTATCTTTAGTTTGTTACTTTGTTTCTTTCTTTGTATGTTTCATTCCAGCTTTAATACATTCTAACATTCTATCTTTAGTTTGTTTCTTTCTTTATTGATATCTTTCATTCTAGCTTTAATACCTTCTAGCGTTCTATCTTTAGTTTATTTCTTTCTTTCTTGATTTCTTACATTCTTGCTTTAATAAATTCTAACGTTTTATCTTTAGTTTTTCTTTCCTTCTTCTTTCTTTCTTTCTTGATTTCTTTCATTCTAGCTTTAAAACCTAACATTCTATCTTTAGTTTTTTTCTTTCTTTCTTTATATGTTTCATTCTAGCTTTAATACATTCTTACATTCTATCTTAGTTTCTTTCTTTCTTTCTTTCTTGATTTCTTTCATTCTAGCTTTAATGCCTTCTAACATTCTGTCTTTAGTTTCTTTCTTTCTTTCTTGATTTCTTTCATTTTAGTTTCAATTACTTCTAACAATCTATCTTTAGTTTATTTCTTTCTTTCTTGATATCTTTCATTCTAGCTTTAATACCTTCTAGTGTTCTATATGTTTTGTTTCTTTCTTTCTTTCTTCATATCTTTTATTATAGCTTTAATACCTTTTAACATTATATCTTTAGTTTCTTTCTTTCTTGATTTCTTTCATTCTAGCTTTAATACATTCTTACATTCTATCTTAGTTTCTTTCTTTCTTTCATCCTTGATTTCTTTCATTCTACCTTTAATACCTTCTAACACTCTTTCTTTAGTTTGTTTCTTTATTTCTTTCTTTATATGTTTCATTCTAGCTTTAATACCTTCTAATATTCTAACTTTAGTTTCTTTCTTTCTTTCTTGATATCTTTCATTCTAGCTTTAATACATTCTAACATTCTATCTTTAGTTTCTTTCTTTCTTTCTTGATATCTTTCATTCTATCTTTAATACATTCTAACATTCTATCTTTAGTTTGATTCTTTCTTTATTGATATCTTTCATTCTAGCTTTAATAACATCTAACATTCTATCTTTAGTTTCTTTCTTTCTTTCTTGATTACTTTCTTTTTAGTTTCAATTACTTCTAACAACCTATCTTTAGTTTCTTTCTTTCTTTCTTGATATCTTTCATTCTAGCTTTAATACCTTCTAGCGTTCTATATTTTTTCATTCTTTCTTTCTTTCTTCATATCTTTTATTCTAGCTTTAATACCTTTTAACATTATATCTTTAGTTTCTTTTTTTCTTGATTTCTTTCATTCTAGCCTTAATACCTTCTTACATTCAATCATTAGTTTCTTTCATTCTATATTTATTTCTTTCATTCTAGCTTTAATAACATCTCACATTCTATCTTTAGTTTCTTTCTTTCTTTCTTGATTTCTTACATTCTTGCTTTAATAAATTCTAACGTTTTATCTTTAGTTTTTCTTTCCTTCTTCTTTCTTTCTTTCTTGATTTCTTTCATTCTAGCTTTAATACCTTCTAACATTCTGTCTTTAGTTTCTTTCTTTCTTTCTTGATTACTTTCTTTTTAGTTTCAATTACTTCTAACAATCTATCTTTAGTTTATTTCTTTCTTTCTTGATATCTTTCATTCTAGCTTTAATACCTTCTAGCGTTCTATATTTTTTCTTTCTTTCTTTCTTTCTTCATATCTTTTATTCTAGCTTTAATACCTTTTAACATTATATCTTTAGTTTCTTTTTTTCTTGATTTCTTTCATTCTAGCCTTAATACCTTCTTACATTCAATCATTAGTTTCTTTCATTCTATCTTTATTTCTTTCATTCTAGCTTTAATACATTCTAACATTCTATCTTTAGTTTCTCTCTTTCTTTCTTGATATCTTTCATTTTAGCTGTAACAACTTCTAACGTTCTATCTTTCTTGCTTTCTTTCTTTCCTGATTTCTTACATGCTTGCTTTAATAAATTCGAACGTTTTATCTTTAGTTTTTCTTTCCTTCTTCTTTCTATCTTTCTTGATTTCTTTCATTCCAACTTTAAAACCTTCTAACATTCTATCTTTAGTTTCTTTCTTTCTTTCTTTATATGTTTCATTCTAGCTTTAATACATTCTTACATTCTATCTTAGTTTCTTTCTTTCTTTTTTCCTTGATTTCTTTCATTCTAGCTTTAATACCTTCTAACACTCTTTCTTTAGTTTCTCTCTTTCTTTCTTTCTTGATATCTTTCATTCTAGCTGTAACAACTTCTAACGTTCTATCTTTAGTTTCCGTCTCTCTTTCTTTTTTCTTTCTTGTTTTCTTTCATTCTTGCTTTAATACCTCCTAACATTCTATCATTAGTTTGTTTCTTTGTTTCTTTCTTTATATGTTTCTTTCTAGCTTTAATACATTCTAACATTCTATCTTTAGTTTGATTCTTTCTTTACTGATATCTTTCATTCTAGCTTTAATAACATCTAACATTCTATCTTTAGTTTCTTTCTTTCTTTCTTGATTTCTTACATTCTTGCTTTAATAAATTCTCACGTTTTATCTTCAGTTTTTCTTTCCTTCTTCTTTCTTTCTTTCTTGATTTCTTTCATTCTAGCTTTAAAACCTTCTAACATTCTATCTTTAGTTTCTTTCTTTCTTTCTTTCTTGATTTCTTACATTCTAGCTTTAATACCTTCTAACATTCTATCTTTAGTTTCTTTCTTTCTTTCTTTATTTCTTACATTCTTGCTTTAATAAATTCTAACGTTTTATCTTTAGTTTTTCTTTCTTTCTTGTTTCTTTCTTTCTTGATTTCTTTCATTCTAGCTTTAATACCTTCTAACATTCTGTCATTAGTTTTTTTCTTTCTTTCTTGATTTCTTTCATTCTATCTTTAATACATTCTAACATTCTATCTTTAGTTTCTTTCTTTCTTTCTTGATATCTTTCATTCTTGCTTTAATACCTTCTAGCGTTCTATCTTTTCTTTCTTTCTTTCTTTCTTCATATCTTTTATTCTAGCTTTAATACCTTTTAACATTATATCTTTAGTTTCTTTGTTTCTTTATTTCTTTCATTCTAGCTTTAATACATTCTAACATTCTGTCATTAGTTTTTTTCTTTCTTTCTTGATTTCTTTCATTCTATCTTTAATACATTCTAACATTCTATCTTTAGTTTCTTTCTTTCTTTCTTGATATCTTTCATTCTTGCTTTAATACCTTCTAGCGTTCTATCTTTTCTTTCTTTCTTTCTTTCTTCATATCTTTTATTCTAGCTTTAATACCTTTTAACATTATATCTTTAGTTTCTTTGTTTCTTTATTTCTTTCATTCTAGCTTTAATACATTCTAACATTCTATCTTTAGTTTCTTTCTTTCTTTCTTGATATCTTTCATTCTATCTTTAATACATTCTAACATTCTATCTTTAGTTTCTTTCTTTCTTTCTTGATTTCTTACATTCTACCTTTAATAAATTCTAACGTTCTATCATTAGTTTCTCTCTTTCTTTCTTTCTTGATATCTTTCATTCTAGCTGTAAAAACTTCTAACGTTCTATCTTTAGTTTCCGTCTCTCTTTCTTTCTTTCTTTCTTCTTTTCTTGCATTCTTGCTTTAATACCTCCTAACATTCTATCTTTAGTTTGTTTCTTTGTTTCTTTCTTAATATGTTTCATTCCACCTTTAATACATTCTAACATTCTATCTTTAGTTTCTTTCTTTCTTTCTTGATTTCTTACATTCTTGCTTTAATAAATTCTAACGTTTTATCTTTAGTTTTTCTTTCCTTCTTCTTTCTTCATTTCTTGATTTCTTTCATTCTTGCTTTAATACCTTCTAGCGTTATATCTTTTCTTTCTTTCTTTCTTTCTTCATATCTTTTATTCTAGCTTTAAAACCTTCTAACATTCTATCTTTAGTTTCTTTCTTTCTTTCTTTATATGTTTCATTCTAGCTTTAATACATTCTTACATTCTATCTTAGTTTCTCTCTTTCTTTCTTCCTTGATTTCTTTCATTCTAGCTTTAATATCTTCTAACACTCTTTCTTTAGTTTCTTTCTTTCTTTCTTGATTTCTTACATTCTACCTTTAATAAATTCTAACGTTCTATCTTTAGTTTCTCTCTTTCTTTCTTTCTTTATATCTTTCATTCTAGCTTTAATACCTTCTAACATTCTGTCTTTAGTTTCTTTCTTTCTTTCTTGATATCTTTCATTCTAGCTTTAATACCTTCTAGCGTTCTATCTTTTCTTTCTTTCTTTCTTTCTTCATATCTTTTATTCTAGCTTTAATACCTTTTAACATTATATCTTTAGTTTATTTCTTTCTGGTTTTCTTTCATTCTAGCCTTAATACCTTCTTACATTCAATCATTAGTTTCTTTCTTTCTTTCTTTCTTGATATCTTTCATTCTAGCTGTAGCAACTTCTAACATTCTATCTTTAGTTTCCGTATCTCTTTCTTTCTTTCTTTCTTGATTTCTTACATTATTGCTTTAATAAATTCTAACGTTTTATCTTTAGTTTTTCTTTCCTTCTTCTTTCTTTCTTTCTTGATTTCTTTCATTGTAGCTTTAAAACCTTCTAACATTCTGTCTTTAGTTTCTTTCTTTCTTTCTTGATTTCTTTCTTTTTAGTTTCAATTACTTCTAACAATCTATCTTTCGTTTCTTTCTTTCTTTCTTGATCTCTTTCATTCTACCTTTAATACCTTCTAGCGTTCTATCTTTAGTTTCTTTTTTTCTTTCTTGATATCTTTTATTCTAGCTTTAATACCTTTTAACATTATATCTTTAGTTTCTTTCTTTCTTGATTTCTTTCTTGTTTTCCTTTATTTTAGCTTTAATACCTTCTTACATTCAATCATTAGTTTCTTTCTTTCTATCTTTATTTCTTTCACTCTAGCTTTAATACATTCTAACATTCTATCTTTAGTTTCTCTCTTTCTTTCTTTCTTGATATCTTTCAGTTTAGCTGTAACAACTTCTAACGTTCTATCTTTAGTTTCGGTCTCTCTTTCATTCTTTCTTTCTTGTTTTCATTCATTCTTGCTTTAATACCTTCTAACATTCTATCTTTAGTTTGTTACTTTGTTTCTTTCATTGTATGTTTCATTCCACCTTTAATACATTCTAACATTCTATCTTTAGTTTGTTTCTTTCTTTATTGATATCTTTCATTCTAGCTTTAATAACATCTAATATTCTATCTTTAGTTTCTTTCTTTCTTTCTTGATTTCTTACATTCTTGCTTTAATAAATTCTAACGTTTTATCTTTAGTTTTTCTTTCCTTCTTCTTTCTTTCTTTCTTGATTTCTTTCATTCTAGCTTTAAAACCTAACATTCTATCTTTAGTTTCTTTCTTTCTTTCTTTATATCTTTCATTCTAGCTTTAATACATTCTTACATTCTATCTTAGTTTCTTTCTTTCTTTCTTCCTTGATTTCTTTCATTCTAGGTTTAATACCTTCTAACACTCTTTCTTTAGTTTCTTTCTTTCTTTCTTGATTTCTTACATTCTACCTTTAATAAATTCTAACGTTCTATCTTTAGTTTCTCTCTTTCTTTCTTTCTTGATATCTTTCATTCAAGCTGTAACAACTTCTAACGTTCTATCCTTAGTTTCCGTCTCTCTTTCTTTTTTCTTTCGTTTTCTTTCATTCTTGCTTTAATACCTCCTAACATTCTATCTTTATTTTGTTTCTTTGTTTCTTTCTTTATATGTTTCATTCTACCTTTAATACATTCTAACATTCTATCTTTAGTTTGATTCTTTCTTTATTGATATCTTTCATTCTAGCTTTAATAACATCTAACATTCTATCTTTAGTTTCTTTCTTTCTTTCTTTCTTGATTTCTTACATTCTTGCTTTAATAAATTCTAACGTTTTATCTTCAGTTTTTCTTTCCTTCTTTCTTTCTTTCTTGATTTCTTACATTCTAGCTTTAATACCTTCGAACATTCTATCTTTAGTTTCTTTCTTTCTTTCTTTCTTTCTTACATTCTTGCTTTAATAAATTCTAACTTTTTATCTTTAGTTTTTCTTTGTTTCTTCTTTCTTTCTTTATTTATTTCTTTCATTCTAGCTTTAATAACTTCTAACATTCTGTCTTTAGTTTCTTTCTTTCTTTCTTGATTTTTTTCATTTTAGCTTCAATTACTTCTAAGAATCTATCTTTAGTTTCTTTCTTTCTTTCTTGATATCTTTCATTCTAGCTTTAATACCTTCTAACGTTCTATCTTTAGTTTCTTTCTTTCTTTCTTGATATCTTTTATTCTAGCTTTAATACCTTTTAACATTATATCTTTAGTTTCTTTCTTTCTTGATTTCTTTCATTCTAGCTTTAATACCTTCTAACACTCTTTCTTTAGTTTGTTTCTTTATTTCTTTCTTTATATGTTTCATTCTAGCTTTAATACATTCTTACATTCTAACTTTAGTTTCTTTCTTTATTTCTTGATATCTTTCATTCTAATTTTTATACCTTTTAACATTCTAACTTTAGTTTCTTTCTTGATTTCTTTATTGATTTATTTCATTCTAGCTTTAATAAATTCTAACATTCTATATTTAGTTTCTTTCTTTCTTTCTTGATATCTTTCATTCTAGCTTAAATACATTCTAACATTCTATCTTTAGTTTCTTTCTTTCTTGATATCTTTCATTCTAGCTTTAATACATTCTAACATTCTATCTTTAGTTTCTTTCTTTCTTGATTTCTTTCATTCTAGCTTTAATACCTTCTTACATTCAATCATTAGTTTCTTTCTTTCTTTCTTGATTTCTTTCATTCTAGCTTTAATACCTTCAAACATTCTATCTTTAGTTTGTTTCTTACTTTTTTTCTTGATTTCCTTCATTCTAGCTTTAATAACTTTTAACATTCTATCTTTAGTTTGTTTCTTTTTCTCTTTGTATTTTTAATTTTAGCTTTAATATATTCTTACATTCTATCTTAGTTTCTTTCTTTCTTTCTTTATTAATACCTTTCATTCTAACTTTAATACCTTCTAAGATTCTGTCTTTAGTTTCTTTCTTTCTTTCTTTATATGTTTCATTCTAGCTTTAATACATTCTTACATTCTATCTTTAGTTTCTTTCTTTCTTTCTTTCTTTCTTTCTTGATTTCTTACATTCTAGCTTTAATACTTTCTAACATTCTATCTTTAGTTTCTTTCTTTCTTTCTTTATTTCTTACATTCTTGCTTTAATAAATTCTAACTTTTTATCTTTAGTTTTTCTTTGTTTCTTCTTTTTCTTTCTTGATTTCTTTCATTCTAGCTTTAATAACTTCTAACATTCTGTCTTTAGTTTCTTTCTTTCTTTCTTTCTTTCTTTCATTTTAGCTTCAATTACTTCTAAGAAACTATCTTTAGTTTCTTTCTTTCTTCCTTGATTTCTTTCATTCTAGCTTTAATACCTTCTAACACTCTTTCTTTAGTTTGTTTCTTTATTTCTTTCTTTATATGTTTCATTCCAGCTTTAATACATTCTGACATTCTAACTTTAGTTTCTTTCTTTCTTTCTTGATATCTTTCATTCTAGTTTAATACCTTTTAACATTCTAACTTAAGTTTCTTTCTTGATGTCTTTCTTGATTTATTTCATTGTAGCTTTAATACCTTCTAACATTCTATCTTTAGTTTCTTTCTTTCTCTCTTGATATCTTTCATTCTATCTTTAATACATTCTAACATTCTATCTTTAGTTTCTTTCTTTCTTTCTTGATTTCTTACATTCTACCTTTAATAAATTCTAACGTTCTATCATTAGTATCTCTCTTTCTTTCTTTCTTGATATCTTTCATTCTAGCTGTAACAACTTCTAACGTTCTATCTTTAGTTTCCGTCTCTCTTTCTTTCTTTCTTTCTTTCTTCTTTTCTTTCATTCTTGCTTTAATACCTCCTAACATTCTATCTTTAGTTTGTTTCTTTGTTTCTTTCTTAATATGTTTCATTCCACCTTTAATACATTCTAACATTCTTTCTTTAGTATCTTTCTTTCTTTCTTTATTTCTTACATTCTTGCTTTAATAAATTCTAACGTTTCATCTTTAGTTTTTCTTTCTTTCTTCTTTCTTTCTTTCTTGATTTCTTTCATTCTAGCTTTAATACCTTCTAACATTCTGACTTTAGTTACTTTCTTTCTTTCTTGATGTCTTTCATTCTAGCTTCAATTACTTCTAAGAATCTATCTTTAGTTTCTTTCTTTCTTTCTTGATATCTTTCATTCTAGCTTTAATACCTTCTAACGTTCTATCTTTAGTTTCTTTCTTTCTTGATATCTTTTATTCTAGCTTTAATACCTTTTAACATTATATCATTAGTTTCTTTCTTTCTTGATTTCTTTCATTCTAGCTTTAATACCTTCTAACACTCTTTCTTTAGTTTGTTTCTTTATTTCTTTCTTTATATGTTTCATTCTAGCTTTTATACCTTTTAACATTCTAACTTTAGTTTCTTTCTTGATTTCTTTCTTGATTTATTTCATTCTAGCTTTAATACCTTCTAACATTCTATATTTAGTTTCTTTCTTTCTTTCTTGATATCTTTCATTCTAGCTTTAATACATTCTAACATTCTATCTTTAGTTTCTTTCTTTCTTGATATCTTTCATTCTAGCTTTAATACATTCTAACATTCTATCTTTAGTTTCTTTCTTTCTTGATTTCTTTCATTCTAGCTTTAATACCTTCTTACATTCAATCATTAGTTTCTTTCTTTCTTTCTTGATTTCTTTCATTCTAGCTTTAATACCTTCAAACATTCTATCTTTAGTTTGTTTCTTACTTTTTTTCTTGATTTCCTTCATTCTAGATTTAATAACTTTTAACATTCTATCTTTAGTTTGTTTCTTTTTCTCTTCGTATTTTTAATTTTAGCTTTAATATATTCTTACATTCTATCTTAGTTTCTTTCTTTCTTTCTTTAGTAATACCTTTCATTCTAACTTTAATACCTTCTAAGATTCTGTCTTTAGTTTCTTTCTTTCTTTCTTTATATGTTTCATTCTAGCTTTAATACATTCTTACATTCTATCTTTAGTTTCTTTCTTTCTTTTTTTCTTGATTTCTTACATTCTAGCTTTAATACCTTCGAACATTCTATCTTTAGTTTCTTTCTTTCTTTCTTTCTTTCTTACATTCTTGCTTTAATAAATTCTAACTTTTTATCTTTAGTTTTTCTTTCTTTCTTCTTTCTTTCTTTCTTGATTTCTTTCATTCTAGCTTTAATAACTTCTAACATTCTGTCTTTAGTTTCTTTCTTTCTTTCTTGATTTCTTTCATTTTAGCTTAAATTACTTCTAAGAATCTATCTTTAGTTTCTTTCTTTCTTCTTTGATTTCTTTCGTTCTAGCTTTAATAACTTTTAACATTCTAACTTAAGTTTCTTTCTTGATGTCTTTCTTGATTTACATCATTCTTGCTTTAATACCGCCTTACATTCTATCTTTAGTTTGTTTCTTTGTTTCTTTCTTAATATGTTTCATTCCACCTTTAATACATTCTAACATTCTATCTTTAGTTTCTTTCTTTCTTTCTTGATTTCTTACATTCTTGCTTTAATAAATTCTAACGTTTTATCTTTAGTTTTTCTTTCCTTCTTCTTTCTTTCTTTCTTGATTTCTTTCATTCTAGCTTTAAAACCTTCTAACATTCTATCTTTAGTTTCTTTTTTTTCTTTCTTTATATGTTTCATTCTAGCTTTAATACATTCTTACATTCTATCTTAGTTTCTTTCTTTCTTTCTTCCTTGATTTCTTTCATTCTAGCTTTAATACCTTCTAACACTCTTTCTTTAGTTTCTTTCTTTCTTGATTTCTTACATTCTACCTTTAATAAATTCTAACATTCTATCTTTAGTTTCTTTCTTTCTTTATTTCTTACATTCTTGCTTTAATAAATTCTAACTTTTTATCTTTAGTTTTTCTTTCTTTCTTCTTTCTTTCTTTCTTTCTTTCTTTCATTCTAGCTTTAATAACTTCTAACATTCTGTCTTTAGTTTCTTTCTTTCTTTCTTGATTTTTTTCATTTTAGCTTCAATTACTTCAAAGAATCTATCTTTAGTTTCTTTCTTTCTTTCTTGATATCTTTCATTCTAGCTTTAATACCTTCTAACGTTCTATCTTTAGTTTCTTTCTTTCTTTCTTGATATCTTTTATTCTAGCTTTAATACCTTTTAACATTATATCTTTAGTTTCTTTCTTTCTTGATTTCATTCATTCTAGCTTTAATACCTTCTAACACTCTTTCTTTAGTTTGTTTCTTTATTTCTTTCTTTATATGTTTCATTCTAGCTTTAATACATTCTAACATTCTAACTTTAGTTTCTTTCTTTATTTCTTGTTATCTTTCATTCTAATTTTTATACCTTTTAACATTCTAACTTTAGTTTCTTTCTTGATTTCTTTATTGATTTATTTCATTCTAGCTTTAATACCTTCTAACATTCTATATTTAGTTTCTTTCTTTCTTTCTTGATATCTTTCATTCTAGCTTTAATACATTCTAACATTCTATCTTTAGTTTCTTTCTTTCTTGATATCTTTCATTCTAGCTTTAATAAATTCTAACATTCTATCTTTAGTTTCTTTCTTTCTTGATTTCTTTCATTCTAGCTTTAATACCTTCTTACATTCAATTATTAGTTTCTTTCTTTCTTTCTTGATTTCTTTCATTCTAGCTTTAATACCTTCAAACATTCTATCTTTAGTTTGTTTCTTACTTTTTTTCTTGATTTCCTTCATTCTAGCTTTAATAACTTTTAACATTCTATCTTTAGTTTGTTTCTTTTTCTCTTCGTATTTTTAATTTTAGCTTTAATATATTCTTACATTCTATCTTAGTTTCTTTCTTTCTTTCTTTATTAATACCTTTCATTCTAACTTTAATACCTTCTAAGATTCTGTCTTTAGTTTCTTTCTTTCTTTCTTTATATGTTTCATTCTAGCTTTAATACATTCTTACATTCTATCTTTAGTTTCTTTCTTTCTTTTTTTCTTGATTTCTTACATTCTAGCTTTAATACCTTCGAACATTCTATCTTTAGTTTCTTTCTTTCTTTCTTTATTTCTTACATTCTTGCTTTAATAAATTCTAACTTTTTATCTTTAGTTTTTCTTTCTTTCTTCTTTCTTTCTTTCTTGATTTCTTTCATTCTAGCTTTAATAACTTCTAACATTCTGTCTTTAGTTTCTTTCTTTCTTTCTTGATTTCTTTCATTTTAGCTTAAATTACTTCTAAGAATCTATCTTTAGTTTCTTTCTTTCTTCTTTGATTTCTTTCGTTCTAGCTTTAATAACTTTTAACATTCTAACTTAAGTTTCTTTCTTGATGTCTTTCTTGATTTACATCATTCTTGCTTTAATACCGCCTTACATTCTATCTTTAGTTTGTTTCTTTGTTTCTTTCTTAATATGTTTCATTCCACCTTTAATACATTCTAACATTCTATCTTTAGTTTCTTTCTTTCTTTCTTGATTTCTTACATTCTTGCTTTAATAAATTCTAACGTTTTATCTTTAGTTTTTCTTTCCTTCTTCTTTCTTTCTTTCTTGATTTCTTTCATTCTAGCTTTAAAACCTTCTAACATTCTATCTTTAGTTTCTTTTTTTTCTTTCTTTATATGTTTCATTCTAGCTTTAATACATTCTTACATTCTATCTTAGTTTCTTTCTTTCTTTCTTCCTTGATTTCTTTCATTCTAGCTTTAATACCTTCTAACACTCTTTCTTTAGTTTCTTTCTTTCTTGATTTCTTACATTCTACCTTTAATAAATTCTAACATTCTATCTTTAGTTTCTTTCTTTCTTTATTTCTTACATTCTTGCTTTAATAAATTCTAACTTTTTATCTTTAGTTTTTCTTTCTTTCTTCTTTCTTTCTTTCTTTCTTTCTTTCATTCTAGCTTTAATAACTTCTAACATTCTGTCTTTAGTTTCTTTCTTTCTTTCTTGATTTTTTTCATTTTAGCTTCAATTACTTCAAAGAATCTATCTTTAGTTTCTTTCTTTCTTTCTTGATATCTTTCATTCTAGCTTTAATACCTTCTAACGTTCTATCTTTAGTTTCTTTCTTTCTTTCTTGATATCTTTTATTCTAGCTTTAATACCTTTTAACATTATATCTTTAGTTTCTTTCTTTCTTGATTTCTTTCATTCTAGCTTTAATACCTTCTAACACTCTTTCTTTAGTTTGTTTCTTTATTTCTTTCTTTATATGTTTCATTCTAGCTTTAATACATTCTAACATTCTAACTTTAGTTTCTTTCTTTATTTCTTGTTATCTTTCATTCTAATTTTTATACCTTTTAACATTCTAACTTTAGTTTCTTTCTTGATTTCTTTATTGATTTATTTCATTCTAGCTTTAATACCTTCTAACATTCTATATTTAGTTTCTTTCTTTCTTTCTTGATATCTTTCATTCTAGCTTTAATACATTCTAACATTCTATCTTTAGTTTCTTTCTTTCTTGATATCTTTCATTCTAGCTTTAATACATTCTAACATTCTATCTTTAGTTTCTTTCTTTCTTGATTTCTTTCATTCTAGCTTTAATACCTTCTTACATTCAATTATTAGTTTCTTTCTTTCTTTCTTGATTTCTTTCATTCTAGCTTTAATACCTTCAAACATTCTATCTTTAGTTTGTTTCTTACTTTTTTTCTTGATTTCCTTCATTCCAGCTTTAATAACTTTTAACATTCTATCTTTAGTTTGTTTCTTTTTCTCTTCGTATTTTTAATTTTAGCTTTAATATATTCTTACATTCTATCTTAGTTTCTTTCTTTCTTTCTTTATTAATACCTTTCATTCTAACTTTAATACCTTCTAAGATTCTGTCTTTAGTTTCTTTCTTTCTTTCTTTATATGTTTCATTCTAGCTTTAATACATTCTTACATTCTATCTTTAGTTTCTTTCCTTCTTTCTTTCTTGATTTCTTACATTCTAGCTTTAATACCTTCTAACATTCTATCTTTAGTTTCTTTCTTTCTTTCTTTCTTTCTTTCTTACATTCTTGCTTTAATAAATTCTAACTTTTTATCTTTAGTTTTTCTTTCTTTCTTCTTTTTCTTTCTTGATTTCTTTCATTCTAGCTTTAATAACTTCTAACATTCTGTCTTTAGTTTCTTTCTTTCTTTCTTTCTTTCATTTTAGCTTCAATTACTTCTAAGAAACTATCTTTAGTTTCTTTCTTTCTTCCTTGATTTCTTTCATTCTAGCTTTAATACCTTCTAACACTCTTTCTTTAGTTTGTTTCTTTATTTCTTTCTTTATATGTTTCATTCCAGCTTTAATACATTCTGACATTCTAACTTTAGTTTCTTTCTTTCTTTCTTGATATCTTTCATTCTAGCTTTAATACCTTTTAACATTCTAACTTAAGTTTCTTTCTTGATGTCTTTCTTGATTTATTTCATTGTAGCTTTAATACCTTCTAACATTCTATCTTTAGTTTCTTTCTTTCTTTCTTGATATCTTTCATTCTATCTTTAATACATTCTAACATTCTATCTTTAGTTTCTTTCTTTCTTTCTTGATTTCTTGCATTCTACCTTTAATAAATTCTAACGTTCTATCATTAGTTTCTCTCTTTCTTTCTTTCTTGATATCTTTCATTCTAGCTGTAACAACTTCTAACGTTCTATCTTTAGTTTCCGTCTCTCTTTCTTTCTTTCTTTCTTTCTTCTATTCTTTCATTCTTGCTTTAATACCTCCTAACATTCTATCTTTAGTTTGTTTCTTTGTTTCTTTCTTAATATGTTTCATTCCACCTTTAATACATTCTAACATTCTATCTTTAGTTTCTTTTACTTTCTTGATATCTTACATTCTTGCTTTAATAAATTCTAACGTTTTATCTTCAGTTTTTCTTTCCTTCTTCTTTCTTTCTTTCTTGATTTCTTTCATTCTAGCTTTAAAACCTTCTAACATTCTATCTTTAGTTTCTTTCTTTCTTTCTTTATATGTTTCATTCTAGCTTTAATACATTCTTACATTCTATCTTAGTTTCTTTCTTTCTTTCTTCCTTGATTTCTTTCATTCTAGCTTTAATACCTTCTAACACTCTTTCTTTAGTTTCTTTCTTTCTTGATTTCTTACATTCTACCTTTAATAAATTCTAACATTCTATCTTTAGTTTCTTTCTTTCTTTCTTTATTTCTTACATTCTTGCTTTAATAAATTCTAACTTTTTATCTTTAGTTTTTCTTTCTTTCTTCTTTCTTTCTTTCTTTCTTTCTTTCATTCTAGCTTTAATGACTTCTAACATTCTGTCTTTAGTTTCTTTCTTTCTTTCTTGATTTTTTTCATTTTAGCTTCAATTACTTCAAAGAATCTATCTTTAGTTTCTTTCTTTCTTTCTTGATATCTTTCATTCTAGCTTTAATACATTCTTACATTCTATCTTAGTTTCTTTCTTTCTTTCTTCCTTGATTTCTTTCATTCTAACTTTAATACCTTCTAACACTCTTTCTTTAGTTTCTTTCTTTCTTGATTTCTTACATTCTACCTTTAATAAATTCTAACATTCTATCTTTAGTTTCTTTCTTTCTTTCTTTATTTCTTACATTCTTGCTTTAATAAATTCTAACTTTTTATCTTTAGTTTTTCTTTCTTTCTTCTTTCTTTCTTTCTTTCTTTCTTTCATTCTAGCTTTAATAACTTCTAACATTCTGTCTTTAGTTTCTTTCTTTCTTTCTTGATTTTTCTCATTTTAGCTTCAATTACTTCAAAGAATCTATCTTTAGTTTCTTTCTTTCTTTCTTGATATCTTTCATTCTAGCTTTAATACCTTCTAACGTTCTCTCTTTAGTTTCTTTCTTTCTTTCTTGATATCTTTTATTCTAGCTTTAATACCTCTTAACATTATATCTTTAGTTTCTTTCTTTCTTGATTTCTTTCATTCTAGCTTTAATACCTTCTAACACTCTTTCTTTAGTTTGTTTCTTTATTTCTTTCTTTATATGTTTCATTCTAGCTTTAATACATTCTAACATTCTAACTTTAGTTTCTTTCTTTATTTGTTGATATCTTTCATTCTAATTTTTATACCTTTTAACATTCTAACTTTAGTTTCTTTCTTGATTTCTTTATTGATTTATTTCATTCTAGCTTTAATACCTTCTAACATTCTATATTTAGATTCTTTCTTTCTTTCTTGATATCTTTCATTCTAGCTTTAATACATTCTAACATTCTATCTTTAGTTTCTTTCTTTCTTGATATCTTTCATTCTAGCTTTAATACATTCTAACATTCTATCTTTAGTTTCTTTCTTTCTTGATTTCTTTCATTCTAGCTTTAATACCTTCTTACATTCAATTATTAGTTTCTTTCTTTCTTTCTTGATTTCTTTCATTCTAGCTTTAATACCTTCAAACATTCTATCTTTAGTTTGTTTCTTACTTTTTTTCTTGATTTCCTTCATTCTAGCTTTAATAACTTTTAACATTCTATCTTTAGTTTGTTTCTTTTTCTCTTCGTATTTTTAATTTTAGCTTTAATATATTCTTACATTCTATCTTAGTTTCTTTCTTTCTTTCTTTATTAATACCTTTCATTCTAACTTTAATACCTTCTAACATTCTGTCTTTAGTTTCTTTCTTTCTTTCTTTATATGTTTCATTCTAGCTTTAATACATTCTTACATTCTATCTTTAGTTTCTTTCTTTCTTTCTTTCTTGATTTCTTACATTCTAGCTTTAATACCTTCTAACATTCTATCTTTAGTTTCTTTCTTTCTTTCTTTCTTTCTTTCTTTCTTACATTCTTGCTTTAATAAATTCTAACTTTTTATCTTTAGTTTTTCTTTCTTTCTTCTTTTTCTTTCTTGATTTCTTTCATTCTAGCTTTAATAACTTCTAACATTCTGTCTTTAGTTTCTTTCTTTCTTTCTTTCTTCCATTTTAGCTTCAATTACTTCTAAGAAACTATCTTTAGTTTCTTTCTTTCTTCCTTGATTTCTTTCATTCTAGCTTTAATACCTTCTAACACTCTTTCTTTAGTTTGTTTCTTTATTTCTTTCTTTATATGTTTCATTCCAGCTTTAATACATTCTGACATTCTAACTTTAGTTTCTTTCTTTCTTTCTTGATATCTTTCATTCTAGCTTTAATACCTTTTAACATTCTAACTTAAGTTTCTTTCTTGATGTCTTTCTTGATTTATTTCATTGTAGCTTTAATACCTTCTAACATTCTATCTTTAGTTTCTTTCTTTCTTTCTTGATATCTTTCATTCTAGCTTTAATACCTTTTAACATTCTAACTTAAGTTTCTTTCTTGATGTCTTTCTTGATTTATTTCATTGTAGCTTTAATACCTTCTAACATTCTATCTTTAGTTTCTTTCTTTCTTTCTTGATATCTTTCATTCTATCTTTAATACATTCTAACATTCTATCTTTAGTTTCTTTCTTTCTTTCTTGATTTCTTACATTCTACCTTTAATAAATTCTAACGTTCTATCATTAGTTTCTCTCTTTCTTTCTTTCTTGATATCTTTCATTCTAGCTGTAACAACTTCTAACGTTCTATCTTTAGTTTCCGTCTCTCTTTCTTTCTTTCTTTCTTTCTTCTATTCTTTCATTCTTGCTTTAATACCTCCTAACATTCTATCTTTAGTTTGTTTCTTTGTTTCTTTCTTAATATGTTTCATTCCACCTTTAATACATTCTAACATTCTATCTTTAGTTTCTTTCTTTCTTTCTTGATTTCTTACATTCTTGCTTTAATAAATTCTAACGTTTTATCTTTAGTTTTTCTTTCCTTCTTCTTTCTTTCTTTCTTGATTTCTTTCATTCTAGCTTTAAAACCTTCTAACATTCTATCTTTAGTTTCTTTCTTTCTTTCTTTATATGTTTCATTCTAGCTTTAATACATTCTTACATTCTATCTTAGTTTCTTTCTTTCTTTCTTCCTTGATTTCTTTCATTCTAGCTTTAATACCTTCTAACACTCTTTCTTTAGTTTCTTTCTTTCTTGATTTCTTACATTCTACCTTTAATAAATTCTAACATTCTATCTTTAGTTTCTTTCTTTCTTTCTTTATTTCTTACATTCTTGCTTTGATAAATTCTAACTTTTTATCTTTAGTTTTTCTTTCTTTCTTCTTTCTTTCTTTCTTTCTTTCTTTCATTCTAGCTTTAATAACTTCTAACATTCTGTCTTTAGTTTCTTTCTTTCTTTCTTGATTTTTTTCATTTTAGCTTCAATTACTTCAAAGAATCTATCTTTAGTTTCTTTCTTTCTTTCTCGATATCTTTCATTCTAGCTTTAATACCTTCTAACGTTCTCTCTTTAGTTTCTTTCTTTCTTTCTTGATATCTTTTATTCTAGCTTTAATACCTTTTAACATTATATCTTTAGTTTCTTTCTTTCTTGATTTCTTTCATTCTAGCTTTAATAACTTCTAACACTCTTTCTTTAGTTTGTTTCTTTATTTCTTTCTTTATATGTTTCATTCTAGCTTTAATACATTCTAACATTCTAACTTTAGTTTCTTTCTTTATTTCTTGTTATCTTTCATTCTAATTTTTATACCTTTTAACATTCTAACTTTAGTTTCTTTCTTGATTTCTTTATTGATTTATTTCATTCTAGCTTTAATACCTTCTAACATTCTATATTTAGTTTCTTTCTTTCTTTCTTGATATCTTTCATTCTAGCTTTAATACATTCTAACATTCTATCTTTAGTTTCTTTCTTTCTTGATATCTTTCATTCTAGCTTTAATACATTCTAACATTCTATCTTTAGTTTCTTTCTTTCTTGATTTCTTTCATTCTAGCTTTAATACCTTCTTACATTCAATTATTAGTTTCTTTCTTTCTTTCTTGATTTCTTTCATTCTAGCTTTAATACCTTCAAACATTCTATCTTTAGTTTGTTTCTTACTTTTTTTCTTGATTTCCTTCATTCTAGCTTTAATAACTTTTAACATTCTATCTTTAGTTTGTTTCTTTTTCTCTTCGTATTTTTAATTTTAGCTTTAATATATTCTTACATTCTATCTTAGTTTCTTTCTTTCTTTCTTTATTAATACCTTTCATTCTAACTTTAATACCTTCTAACATTCTGTCTTTAGTTTCTTTCTTTCTTTCTTTATATGTTTCATTCTAGCTTTAATACATTCTTACATTCTATCTTTAGTTTCTTTCTTTCTTTCTTTCTTGATTTCTTACATTCTAGCTTTAATACCTTCTAACATTCTATCTTTAGTTTCTTTCTTTCTTTCTTTCTTTCTTTCTTACATTCTTGCTTTAATAAATTCTAACTTTTTATCTTTAGTTTTTCTTTCTTTCTTCTTTTTCTTTCTTGATTTCTTTCATTCTAGCTTTAATAACTTCTAACATTCTGTCTTTAGTTTCTTTCTTTCTTTCTTTCTTTCATTTTAGCTTCAATTACTTCTAAGAAACTATCTTTAGTTTCTTTCTTTCTTCCTTGATTTCTTTCATTCTAGCTTTAATACCTTCTAACACTCTTTCTTTAGTTTGTTTCTTTATTTCTTTCTTTATATGTTTCATTCCAGCTTTAATACATTCTGACATTCTAACTTTAGTTTCTTTCTTTCTTTCTTGATATCTTTCATTCTAGCTTTAATACCTTTTAACATTCTAACTTAAGTTTCTTTCTTGATGTCTTTCTTGATTTATTTCATTGTAGCTTTAATACCTTCTAACATTCTATCTTTAGTTTCTTTCTTTCTTTCTTGATATCTTTCATTCTAGCTTTAATACCTTTTAACATTCGAACTTAAGTTTCTTTCTTGATGTCTTTCTTGATTTATTTCATTGTAGCTTTAATACCTTCTAACATTCTATCTTTAGTTTCTTTCTTTCTTTCTTGATATCTTTCATTCTATCTTTAATACATTCTAACATTCTATCTTTAGTTTCTTTCTTTCTTTCTTTATTTCTTACATTCTTGCTTTAATAAATTCTAACTTTTTATCTTTAGTTTTTCTTTCTTTCTTCTTTCTTTCTTTCTTTCTTTCTTTCATTCTAGCTTTAATGACTTCTAACATTCTGTCTTTAGTTTCTTTCTTTCTTTCTTGATTTTTTTCATTTTAGCTTCAATTACTTCAAAGAATCTATCTTTAGTTTCTTTCTTTCTTTCTTGATATCTTTCATTCTAGCTTTAATACATTCTTACATTCTATCTTAGTTTCTTTCTTTCTTTCTTCCTTGATTTCTTTCATTCTAACTTTAATACCTTCTAACACTCTTTCTTTAGTTTCTTTCTTTCTTGATTTCTTACATTCTACCTTTAATAAATTCTAACATTCTATCTTTAGTTTCTTTCTTTCTTTCTTTATTTCTTACATTCTTGCTTTAATAAATTCTAACTTTTTATCTTTAGTTTTTCTTTCTTTCTTCTTTCTTTCTTTCTTTCTTTCTTTCATTCTAGCTTTAATAACTTCTAACATTCTGTCTTTAGTTTCTTTCTTTCTTTCTTGATTTTTCTCATTTTAGCTTCAATTACTTCAAAGAATCTATCTTTAGTTTCTTTCTTTCTTTCTTGATATCTTTCATTCTAGCTTTAATACCTTCTAACGTTCTCTCTTTAGTTTCTTTCTTTCTTTCTTGATATCTTTTATTCTAGCTTTAATACCTCTTAACATTATATCTTTAGTTTCTTTCTTTCTTGATTTCTTTCATTCTAGCTTTAATACCTTCTAACACTCTTTCTTTAGTTTGTTTCTTTATTTCTTTCTTTATATGTTTCATTCTAGCTTTAATACATTCTAACATTCTAACTTTAGTTTCTTTCTTTATTTGTTGATATCTTTCATTCTAATTTTTATACCTTTTAACATTCTAACTTTAGTTTCTTTCTTGATTTCTTTATTGATTTATTTCATTCTAGCTTTAATACCTTCTAACATTCTATATTTAGATTCTTTCTTTCTTTCTTGATATCTTTCATTCTAGCTTTAATACATTCTAACATTCTATCTTTAGTTTCTTTCTTTCTTGATATCTTTCATTCTAGCTTTAATACATTCTAACATTCTATCTTTAGTTTCTTTCTTTCTTGATTTCTTTCATTCTAGCTTTAATACCTTCTTACATTCAATTATTAGTTTCTTTCTTTCTTTCTTGATTTCTTTCATTCTAGCTTTAATACCTTCAAACATTCTATCTTTAGTTTGTTTCTTACTTTTTTTCTTGATTTCCTTCATTCTAGCTTTAATAACTTTTAACATTCTATCTTTAGTTTGTTTCTTTTTCTCTTCGTATTTTTAATTTTAGCTTTAATATATTCTTACATTCTATCTTAGTTTCTTTCTTTCTTTCTTTATTAATACCTTTCATTCTAACTTTAATACCTTCTAACATTCTGTCTTTAGTTTCTTTCTTTCTTTCTTTATATGTTTCATTCTAGCTTTAATACATTCTTACATTCTATCTTTAGTTTCTTTCTTTCTTTCTTTCTTGATTTCTTACATTCTAGCTTTAATACCTTCTAACATTCTATCTTTAGTTTCTTTCTTTCTTTCTTTCTTTCTTTCTTTCTTACATTCTTGCTTTAATAAATTCTAACTTTTTATCTTTAGTTTTTCTTTCTTTCTTCTTTTTCTTTCTTGATTTCTTTCATTCTAGCTTTAATAACTTCTAACATTCTGTCTTTAGTTTCTTTCTTTCTTTCTTTCTTCCATTTTAGCTTCAATTACTTCTAAGAAACTATCTTTAGTTTCTTTCTTTCTTCCTTGATTTCTTTCATTCTAGCTTTAATACCTTCTAACACTCTTTCTTTAGTTTGTTTCTTTATTTCTTTCTTTATATGTTTCATTCCAGCTTTAATACATTCTGACATTCTAACTTTAGTTTCTTTCTTTCTTTCTTGATATCTTTCATTCTAGCTTTAATACCTTTTAACATTCTAACTTAAGTTTCTTTCTTGATGTCTTTCTTGATTTATTTCATTGTAGCTTTAATACCTTCTAACATTCTATCTTTAGTTTCTTTCTTTCTTTCTTGATATCTTTCATTCTAGCTTTAATACCTTTTAACATTCTAACTTAAGTTTCTTTCTTGATGTCTTTCTTGATTTATTTCATTGTAGCTTTAATACCTTCTAACATTCTATCTTTAGTTTCTTTCTTTCTTTCTTGATATCTTTCATTCTATCTTTAATACATTCTAACATTCTATCTTTAGTTTCTTTCTTTCTTTCTTGATTTCTTACATTCTACCTTTAATAAATTCTAACGTTCTATCATTAGTTTCTCTCTTTCTTTCTTTCTTGATATCTTTCATTCTAGCTGTAACAACTTCTAACGTTCTATCTTTAGTTTCCGTCTCTCTTTCTTTCTTTCTTTCTTTCTTCTATTCTTTCATTCTTGCTTTAATACCTCCTAACATTCTATCTTTAGTTTGTTTCTTTGTTTCTTTCTTAATATGTTTCATTCCACCTTTAATACATTCTAACATTCTATCTTTAGTTTCTTTCTTTCTTTCTTGATTTCTTACATTCTTGCTTTAATAAATTCTAACGTTTTATCTTTAGTTTTTCTTTCCTTCTTCTTTCTTTCTTTCTTGATTTCTTTCATTCTAGCTTTAAAACCTTCTAACATTCTATCTTTAGTTTCTTTCTTTCTTTCTTTATATGTTTCATTCTAGCTTTAATACATTCTTACATTCTATCTTAGTTTCTTTCTTTCTTTCTTCCTTGATTTCTTTCATTCTAGCTTTAATACCTTCTAACACTCTTTCTTTAGTTTCTTTCTTTCTTGATTTCTTACATTCTACCTTTAATAAATTCTAACATTCTATCTTTAGTTTCTTTCTTTCTTTCTTTATTTCTTACATTCTTGCTTTGATAAATTCTAACTTTTTATCTTTAGTTTTTCTTTCTTTCTTCTTTCTTTCTTTCTTTCTTTCTTTCATTCTAGCTTTAATAACTTCTAACATTCTGTCTTTAGTTTCTTTCTTTCTTTCTTGATTTTTTTCATTTTAGCTTCAATTACTTCAAAGAATCTATCTTTAGTTTCTTTCTTTCTTTCTCGATATCTTTCATTCTAGCTTTAATACCTTCTAACGTTCTCTCTTTAGTTTCTTTCTTTCTTTCTTGATATCTTTTATTCTAGCTTTAATACCTTTTAACATTATATCTTTAGTTTCTTTCTTTCTTGATTTCTTTCATTCTAGCTTTAATAACTTCTAACACTCTTTCTTTAGTTTGTTTCTTTATTTCTTTCTTTATATGTTTCATTCTAGCTTTAATACATTCTAACATTCTAACTTTAGTTTCTTTCTTTATTTCTTGTTATCTTTCATTCTAATTTTTATACCTTTTAACATTCTAACTTTAGTTTCTTTCTTGATTTCTTTATTGATTTATTTCATTCTAGCTTTAATACCTTCTAACATTCTATATTTAGTTTCTTTCTTTCTTTCTTGATATCTTTCATTCTAGCTTTAATACATTCTAACATTCTATCTTTAGTTTCTTTCTTTCTTGATATCTTTCATTCTAGCTTTAATACATTCTAACATTCTATCTTTAGTTTCTTTCTTTCTTGATTTCTTTCATTCTAGCTTTAATACCTTCTTACATTCAATTATTAGTTTCTTTCTTTCTTTCTTGATTTCTTTCATTCTAGCTTTAATACCTTCAAACATTCTATCTTTAGTTTGTTTCTTACTTTTTTTCTTGATTTCCTTCATTCTAGCTTTAATAACTTTTAACATTCTATCTTTAGTTTGTTTCTTTTTCTCTTCGTATTTTTAATTTTAGCTTTAATATATTCTTACATTCTATCTTAGTTTCTTTCTTTCTTTCTTTATTAATACCTTTCATTCTAACTTTAATACCTTCTAACATTCTGTCTTTAGTTTCTTTCTTTCTTTCTTTATATGTTTCATTCTAGCTTTAATACATTCTTACATTCTATCTTTAGTTTCTTTCTTTCTTTCTTTCTTGATTTCTTACATTCTAGCTTTAATACCTTCTAACATTCTATCTTTAGTTTCTTTCTTTCTTTCTTTCTTTCTTTCTTACATTCTTGCTTTAATAAATTCTAACTTTTTATCTTTAGTTTTTCTTTCTTTCTTCTTTTTCTTTCTTGATTTCTTTCATTCTAGCTTTAATAACTTCTAACATTCTGTCTTTAGTTTCTTTCTTTCTTTCTTTCTTTCATTTTAGCTTCAATTACTTCTAAGAAACTATCTTTAGTTTCTTTCTTTCTTCCTTGATTTCTTTCATTCTAGCTTTAATACCTTCTAACACTCTTTCTTTAGTTTGTTTCTTTATTTCTTTCTTTATATGTTTCATTCCAGCTTTAATACATTCTGACATTCTAACTTTAGTTTCTTTCTTTCTTTCTTGATATCTTTCATTCTAGCTTTAATACCTTTTAACATTCTAACTTAAGTTTCTTTCTTGATGTCTTTCTTGATTTATTTCATTGTAGCTTTAATACCTTCTAACATTCTATCTTTAGTTTCTTTCTTTCTTTCTTGATATCTTTCATTCTAGCTTTAATACCTTTTAACATTCGAACTTAAGTTTCTTTCTTGATGTCTTTCTTGATTTATTTCATTGTAGCTTTAATACCTTCTAACATTCTATCTTTAGTTTCTTTCTTTCTTTCTTGATATCTTTCATTCTATCTTTAATACATTCTAACATTCTATCTTTAGTTTCTTTCTTTCTTTCTTGATTTCTTACATTCTACCTTTAATAAATTCTAACGTTCTATCATTAGTTTCTCTCTTTCTTTCTTTCTTGATATCTTTCATTCTAGCTGTAACAACTTCTAACGTTCTATCTTTAGTTTCCGTCTCTCTTTCTTTCTTTCTTTCTTTCTTCTATTCTTTCATTCTTGCTTTAATACCTCCTAACATTCTATCTTTAGTTTGTTTCTTTGTTTCTTTCTTAATATGTTTCATTCCACCTTTAATACATTCTAACATTCTATCTTTAGTTTCTTTCTTTCTTTCTTGATTTCTTACATTCTTGCTTTAATAAATTCTAACGTTTTATCTTTAGTTTTTCTTTCCTTCTTCTTTCTTTCTTTCTTGATTTCTTATATACTAGCTTTAATACCTTCTAACATTCTATCTTTAGTTTCTTTCTTTCTTTCTTTATTTCTTACATTCTTGCTTTAATAAATTCTAACGTTTCATCTTTAGTTTTTCTTTCTTTCTTCTTTCTTTCTTTCTTGATTTCTTTCATTCTAGCTTTAATACCTTCTAACATTCTGTTTTTAGTTTCTTTCTTTCTTTCTTGAGGTCCTTCATTCTAGCTTCAATTACTTCTAAGAATCTATCTTTAGTTTCTTTCTTTCTTTCTTGATATCTTTCATTCTAGCTTTAATACCTTCTAACGTTCTATCTTTAGTTTCTTTCTTTCTTGATATCTTTTATTCTAGCTTTAATACCTTTTAACATTATATCTTTAGTTTCTTTCTTTCTTGATTTCTTTCATTCTAGCTTTAATACCTTCTAACACTCTTTCTTTAGTTTGTTTCTTTATTTCTTTCTTTATATGTTTCATTCTAGCTTTAATACATTCTAACATTCTAACTTTAGTTTCTTTCTTTATTTCTTGTTATCTTTCATTCTAATTTTTATACCTTTTAACATTCTAACTTTAGTTTCTTTCTTGATTTCTTTATTGATTTATTTCATTCTAGCTTTAATACCTTCTAACATTCTATATTTAGTTTCTTTCTTTCTTTCTTGATATCTTTCATTCTAGCTCTAATACATTCTAACATTCTATCTTTAGTTTCTTTCTTTCTTGATATCTTTCATTCTAGCTTTAATACATTCTAACATTCTATCTTTAGTTTCTTTCTTTCTTGATTTCTTTCATTCTAGCTTTAATACCTTCTTACATTCAATTATTAGTTTCTTTCTTTCTTTCTTGATTTCTTTCATTCTAGCTTTAATACCTTCAAACATTCTATCTTTAGTTTGTTTCTTACTTTTTTTCTTGATTTCCTTCATTCTAGCTTTAATAACTTTTAACATTCTATCTTTAGTTTGTTTCTTTTTCTCTTCGTATTTTTAATTTTAGCTTTAATATATTCTTACATTCTATCTTAGTTTCTTTCTTTCTTTCTTTATTAATACCTTTCATTCTAACTTTAATACCTTCTAAGATTCTGTCTTTAGTTTCTTTCTTTCTTTCTTTATATGTTTCATTCTAGCTTTAATACATTCTTACATTCTATCTTTAGTTTCTTTCTTTCTTTTTTTCTTGATTTCTTACATTCTAGCTTTAATACCTTCTAACATTCTATCTTTAGTTTCTTTCTTTCTTTCTTTCTTTCTTTCTTACATTCTTGCTTTAATAAATTCTAACTTTTTATCTTTAGTTTTTCTTTCTTTCTTCTTTTTCTTTCTTGATTTCTTTCATTCTAGCTTTAATAACTTCTAACATTCTGTCTTTAGTTTCTTTCTTTCTTTCTTTCTTTCATTTTAGCTTCAATTACTTCTAAGAAACTATCTTTAGTTTCTTTCTTTCTTCCTTGATTTCTTTCATTCTAGCTTTAATACCTTCTAACACTCTTTCTTTAGTTTGTTTCTTTATTTCTTTCTTTATATGTTTCATTCCAGCTTTAATACATTCTGACATTCTAACTTTAGTTTCTTTCTTTCTTTCTTGATATCTTTCATTCTAGCTTTAATACCTTTTAACATTCTAACTTAAGTTTCTTTCTTGATGTCTTTCTTGATTTATTTCATTGTAGCTTTAATACCTTCTAACATTCTATCTTTAGTTTCTTTCTTTCTTTCTTGATATCTTTCATTCTATCTTTAATACATTCTAACATTCTATCTTTAGTTTCTTTCTTTCTTTCTTGATTTCTTACATTCTACCTTTAATAAATTCTAACGTTCTATCATTAGTTTCTCTCTTTCTTTCTTTCTTGATATCTTTCATTCTAGCTGTAACAACTTCTAACGTTCTATCTTTAGTTTCCGTCTCTCTTTCTTTCTTTCTTTCTTTCTTCTATTCTTTCATTCTTGCTTTAATACCTCCTAACATTCTATCTTTAGTTTGTTTCTTTGTTTCTTTCTTAATATGTTTCATTCCACCTTTAATACATTCTAACATTCTATCTTTAGTTTCTTTCTTTCTTTCTTGATTTCTTACATTCTTGCTTTAATAAATTCTAACGTTTTATCTTTAGTTTTTCTTTCCTTCTTCTTTCTTTCTTTCTTGATTTCTTTCATTCTAGCTTTAATACCTTCTAACATTCTGTTTTTAGTTTCTTTCTTTCTTTCTTGAGGTTTTTCATTCTAGCTTCAATTACTTCTAAGAATCTATCTTTAGTTTCTTTCTTTCTTTCTTGATATCTTTCATTCTAGCTTTAATACCTTCTAATGTTCTATCTTTAGTTTCTTTCTTTCTTGATATCTTTTATTCTAGCTTTAATACCTTTTAACATTATATCTTTAGTTTCTTTCTTTCTTGATTTCTTTCATTCTAGCTTTAATACCTTCTAACACTCTTTCTTTAGTTTGTTTCTTTATTTCTTTCTTTATATGTTTCATTCTAGCTTTAATACATTCTAACATTCTAACTTTAGTTTCTTTATTTATTTCTTGATATCTTTCATTCTAGCTTTTATACCTGTTAACATTCTAACTTTAGTTTCTTTCTTGATTTCTTTCTTGATTTATTTCATTCTAGCTTTAATACCTTCTAACATTCTATCTTTAGTTTCTTTCTTTCTTTCTTGATATCTTTCATTCTAGCTTTAATACATTCTAACATTCTATCTTTAGTTTCTTTCTTTCTTGATATCTTTCATTCTAGCTTTAATACATTCTAACATTCTATCTTTAGTTTCTTTCTTTCTTGTTTTCTTTCATTCTAGCTTTAATACCTTCAAACATGCTATCTTTAGTTTGTTTCTTACTTTTTTTCTTGATTTCCTTCATTCTAGCTTTAATAACTTTTAACATTCTATCTTTAGTTTGTTTCTTTTTCTCTTCGTATTTTTAATTTTAGCTTTAATATATTCTTACGTTCTATCTTAGTTTCTTTCTTTCTTTCTTTAGTAATACCTTTCATTCTAACTTTAATACCTTCTAAGATTCTGTCTTTAGTTTCTTTCTTTCTTTCTTTATATGTTTCATTCTAGCTTTAATACATTCTTACATTCTATCTTTAGTTTCTTTCTTTCTTTCTTTCTTTCTTGATTTCTTACATTCTAAGCTTTAATACCTTCGAACATTCTATCTTTAGTTTCTTTCTTTCTTTATTTATTTCTTACATTCTTGCTTTAATAAATTCTAACTTTTTATCTTTAGTTTTTCTTTCTTCTTTCTTTCTTTCTTGATTTCTTTCATTCTAGCTTTAATAACTTCTAACATTCTGTCTTTAGTTTCTTTCTTTCTTTCTTGATTTCTTTCATTTTAGCTTCAATTACTTCTAAGAATCTATCTTTAGTTTCTTTCTTTCTTCCTTGATTTCTTTCATTCTAGCTTTAATACCTTCTAACACTCTTTCTTTAGTTTGTTTCTTTATTTCTTTCTTTATATGTTTCATTCTAGCTTTAATACATTCTAACATTCTAACTGTAGTTTCTTTCTTTCTTTCTTGATATCTTTCATTCTAGCTTTAATACCTTTTAACATTCTAACTTAAGTTTCTTTCTTGATGTCTTTCTTGATTTATTTCATTCTTGCTTTAATACCGCCTAACATTCTATCTTTAGTTTGTTTCTTTGTTTCTTTCTTAATATGTTTCATTCCACCTTTAATACATTCTAACATTCTATCTTTAGTTTCTTTCTTTCTTTCTTGATTTCTTACATTCTTGCTATAATAAATTCTAACGTTTTATCTTTAGTTTTTCTTTCCTTCTTCTGTCTTTCTTTCTTGATTTCTTTCATTCTAGCTTTAAAACCTTCTAACATTCTATCTTTAGTTTCTTTCTTTCTTTCTTTATATGTTTCATTCTAGCTTTAATACATTCTTACATTCTATCTTAGTTTCTTTCTTTCTTTCTTCCTTTATTTCTTTCATTCTAGCTTTAATACCTTCTAACACTCTTTCTTTAGTTTCTTTCTTTCTTGATTTCTTACATTCTACCTTTAATAAATTCTAACGTTCTATCTTTAGTTTCTCTCTATCTTTCTTTCTTTCTTTATATCTTTCATTCTAGCTGTAACAACTTCTAACGTTCTATCTTTAGTTTCCGTCTCTCTTTGTTTTTTCTTTCTTGTTTTCTTTCATTCTTGCTTTAATACCTCCTAACATTCTATCTTTAGTTTGTTTCTTTGTTTCTTTCTTTATATGTTTCATTCTAGCTTTAATACATTCTAACATTCTATCTTTAGTTTGATTCTTTCTTTATTGATATCTTTCATTCTAGCTTTAATAACATCTAACATTCTATCTTTAGTTTCTTTCTTTCTTTCTTGATTTCTTACATTCTTGCTTTAATAAATTCTAACGTTTTATCTTCAGTTTTTCTTTCCTTCTTCTTTCTTTCTTTATTGATTTCTTTCATTCTAGCTTTAAAACCTTCTAACATTCTATCTTTAGTTTCTTTCTTTCTTTCTTGATTTCTTACATACTAGCTTTAATACCTTCTAACATTCTATCTTTAGTTTCTATCTTTCTTTCTTTATTTCTTACATTCTTGCTTTAATAAATTCTAACGTTTCATCTTTAGTTTTTCTTTCTTTCTTCTTTCTTTCTTTCTTGATTTCTTTCATTCTAGCTTTCATACCTTCTAACATTCTGTCTTTAGTTTCTTTCTTTCTTGATGTCTTTCATTCTAGCTTTAATACCTTCTAGCGTTCTATCTTTTCTTTCTTTCTTTCTATCTTCAAATATTTTATTCTAGCTTTAATATCTTTTAACATTATATCTTTAGTTTCTTTCTTTCTTGATTTCTTTCATTCTAGCCTTAATACCTTCTTACATTCAATTACTAGTTTCTTTCTTTCTTTCTTTCTTGATATCTTTCATTCTAGCTGTAGCAACTTCTAACGTTCTATCTTTAGTTTCCGTATCTCTTTCTTTCTTTCTTTCTTGATTTCTTTCATTCTAGCTTTAAAACCTTCTAACATTCTATCTTTAGTTTCTTTCTTTCTTTCTTTCTTGATTTCTTACATTCTAGCTTTAATACCTTCTAACATTCTATCTTTAGTTTCTTTCTTTCTTTCTTGATTTCTTACATTCTTGCTTTAATAAATTCTAACGTTTTATCTTTAGTTTTTCTTTCTTTCTTGTTTCTTTCTTTCTTCATTTCTTTCATTTTAGCTTCAATTACTTCTTAGAATCTATCTTTAGTTTCTTTCTTTCTTTCTTGATATCTTTCATTCTTGCTTTAATACCTTCTAGCGTTCTATCTTTTCTTTCTTTCTTTCTTTCTTCATATCTTTTATTCTAGGTTTAATACCTTTTAACATATTATCTTTAGTTTCTTTCTTTCTTTCTTTCTTTCATTCTAGCTTTAATACATTCTAACATTCTATCATTAGTTTCTCTCTTTCTTTCTTTCTTGATATCTTTCATTCTAGCTGTAGCAACTTCTAACGTTCTATCTTTAGTTTCCGTATCTCTTTCTTTCTTTCTTTCTTGTATTCATTCATTCTTGCTTTAATACCTTCTAACATTCTATCTTTAGTTTGTTTCTTTGTTTCTTTCTTTATATGTTTCATTCCAGCTTTAATACATTCTAACATTCTACCTTTTGTTTGTTTCCTTCTTTATTGATATCTTTCATTCTAGCTTTAATAAAATCTAACATTCTATCTTTAGTTTCATTCTTTCTTTCTTGATATCTTTCATTCTAGCTTTAATACCTTCTAACATTCTATCTTTAGTTTCTTTCTTTCTTGATATCTTTCATTCTAGCTTTAATACATTCTAACATTCTATCTTTAGTTTCTTTCTTTCTTGATTTCTTTCATTCTAGCTTTAATACCTTCTTACATTCAATCATTAGTTTCTTTCTTTCTTTCTTGATTTCTTTCATTCTAGCTTTAATACCTTCAAACATTCTACCTTTAGTTTCTTTCTTTCTTTATTGATTTCTTTCATTTTAGCTTCAATTACTTCTAAGAATCTATCTTTAGTTTCTTTCTTTCTTTCTTGATATCTTTCATTCTTGCTTTAATACCTTCTAGCGTTCTATCTTTTCTTTCTTTCTTTCTTTCTTCATATCTTTTATTCTAGCTTTAATACCTTTTAACCTTATATCTTTAGTTTCTTTCTTTCTTTATTTCTTTCATTCTAACTTTAATACATTCTAACATTCTATCTTTAGTTTCTCTGTTTCTTTCTTTCTTGATATCTTTCATTCTAGCTGTAGCAACATCTAACGTTCTATCTTTAGTTTCCGTATCTCTTTCTTTCTTTCTTTCTTGTTTTCATTCATTCTTGCTTTAATACCTTCTAACATTCTATCTTTTGTTTGTTTCTTTGTTTCTTTCTTTATATGTTTCATTCCTGCTTTAATACATTCTTACATTCTATCTTTTGTTTGTTTCTTTCTTTATTGATATCTTTCATTCTAGCTTTAATAACATCTAACATTCTATCTTTAGTTTCATTCTTTCTTTCTTGATATCTTTCATTCCAGCTTTAATACATTCTAACATTCTATCTTTAGTTTCTTTCTTTCTTGATATCTTTCATTCTAGCTTTAATACATTCTAACATTCTATCTTTAGTTTCTTTCTTTCTTGATTTCTTTCATTCTAGCTTTAATACCTTCTTACATTCAATCATTAGTTTCTTTCTTTCTTTCTTGATTTCTTTCATTCTAGCTTTAATACCTTCAAACATTCTATCTTTCGTTTGTTTCTTACTTTTTTTCTTGATTTCCTTCATTCCAGCTTTAATAACTTTTAACATTCTATCTTTAGTTTGTTTCTTTTTCTCGTCGTATTTTTAATTTTAGCTTTAATATATTCTAACATTTTATCTTTAGTTTGTTTCTTTCTTTCTTTATTAATACCTTTCATTCTAACTTTAATACCTTCTAAGATTCTGTCTTTAGTTTCTTTCTTTCTTTCTTTCTTTATATGTTTCATTCTAGCTTTAATACATTCTTACATTCTATCTTAGTTTCTTTCTTTCTTTCTTCCTTGATTTCTTTCATTCTAGCTTTAATACCTTCTAACACTCTTTCTTTAGTTTGTATCTTTATTTCTTTCTTTATATGTTTCATTCTAGCTTTTATACCTTTTAACATTCTAACTTTAGTTTCGTTCTTGATTTCTTTCTTGATTTATTTCATTCTAGCTTTAATACCTTCTAACATTCTATCTTTAGTTTCTTTCTTTCTTTCTTGATATCTTTCATTCTAGCTTTAATACATTCTAACATTCTATCTTTAGTTTCTTTATTTCTTGATATCTTTCATTCTAGCTTTAATACATTCTAACATTCTATCTTTAGTTTCTTTCTTTCTTGATTTCTTTCATTCTAGCTTTAATACCTTCTTACATTCAATCATTAGTTTCTTTCTTTCTTTCTTGATTTCTTTCATTCTAGCTCTAATACTTTCAAACATTCTATCTTTAGATTGTTTCTTACTTTTTTTCTTGATTTCCTTCATTCTAGCTTTAATAACTTTTAACATTCTATCTTTAGTTTGTTTCTTTTTCTCTTCGTATTTTTAATTTTAGCTTTAATATATTCTAACATTCTATCTTTAGTTTGTTTCTTTCTTTCTTTATTACCTTTCATTCTAACTTTAATACCTTCTAAGATTCTGTCTTTAGTTTCTTTCTTTCTTTCTTTCTTTATATGTTTCTTTCCAGCTTTAATACATTCTTACATTCTATCTTATTTTTTTTCTTTCTTTCGTCCTTGATTTCTTTCATTCTAGCTTTAATACCTTCTAACACTCTTTCTTTAGTTTGTTTCTTTATTTCTTTCTTTATATGTTTCATTCTAGCTTTAATACATTCTACCATTCTAACTTTAGTTTCTTTCTTTCTTGATATCTTTCATTCTAGCTTTAATACCTTTTAACATTCTAACTTAAGTTTCTTTCTTGATGTCTTTCTTGATTTATTTCATTCTAGCTTTAAAACAATCTAACATTCTATCTTTAGTTACTTTCTTTCTTTCTTGATATCTCTCATTCTATCTTTAATACATTCTAACATACTATCTTTAGTTTCTTTCTTTCTATCTTGATTTCTTACATTCTACCTTTAATAAATTCTAACGTTCTATCATTAGTTTCTCTCTTTCTTTCTTTCATGATATCTTTCATTCTAGCTGTAACAATTTCTAACGTTCTCTCTTTAGTTTCCGTCTCTCTTTCTTTCTTTCTTTCTTTCTTGTTTTCTTTCATTCTTGCTTTAATACCTCCTAACATTCTATCTTTAGTTTGTTTCTTTGTTTCTTTCTTAATATGTTTCATTCCACCTTTAATACTTTCTAACATTCTATCTTTAGTTTCTTTCTTTCTTTCTTGATTTCTTACATTCTTGCTTTAATAAATTCTAACGTTTTATCTTTAGTTTTTCTTTCCTTCTTCTTTCTTTCTTTCTTGATTTCTTTCATTCTAGCTTTAAAACATTCTAACATTCTATCTTTAGTTTCTTTCTTTCTTCCTTCCTTTCTTGATTTCTTTCATTCTAGCTTTAATACCTTCTAACAGTCTATCTTTAGTTTCTTTCTTTCTTTCTTGATTTCTTACATTCTTGCTTTAATAAATTATAACGTTTTATCTTTAGTTTTTCTTTCTTTCCTCTTTCTTTCTTGATTTCTTTCATTCTAGCTTTAATACCTTCTAACATTCTGTCTTTAGTTTCTTTCTTTCTTTCTTGATTTCTTTCTTTTTAGTTTCAATTACTTTTAACAATCTATTTTTAGTTTCTTTCTTTCTTTCTTGATATCTTTCATTCTACCTTTAATACCTTCTAGCGTTCTATCTTTAGTTTCTTTTTTCTTTCTTGATATCTTTTATTCTAGCTTTAATACCTTTTAACATTATATCTTTAGTTTCTTTCTTTCTTGATTTCTTTCATTCTAGCCTTAATACCTTCTTACATTCAAGCATTAGTTTCTTTCTTTCTATCTTTATTTCTTTCATTCTAGCTTTAATACATTCTAACGATCTATCTATAGTTTCCGTCTCTCTTTCATTCTTTCTTTCTTGTTTTCATTCATTCTTGCTTTAATACCTTCTAACATTCTATCTTTAGTTTCTTTCTTTCTTTCTTGATTTCTTACATTCTACCTTTAATAAATTCAAACGTTCTATCTTTAGTTTCTCTCTTTCTTTCTTTCTTTCTTTCTTGATATCTTTCATTCTAGCTGTAAGAACTTCTAACGTTCTATCTTTAGTTTCCATCTCTCTTTCTTTTTTCTTTCTTGTTTTCTTTCATTCTTGCTTTAATACCTCCTAACATTCTATCTTTAGTTTTTTTCTTTGTTTCTTTCTTTATATGTTTCATTCTAGCTTTAATACATTCTACCATTCTATCTTTAGTTTGATACTTTATCGATATCTTTCATTCTAGCTTTAATAACATCTAACATTCTATCTTTAGTTTCTTTCTTTCTTTCTTGATTTCTTACATTCTTGCTTTAATAAATTCTAACGTTTTATCTTCAGTTTTTCTTTCCTTCTTCTTTCTTTCTTTCTTGATTTCTTTCATTCTAGCTTTAATACCTTCTTACATTCAATCATTTCTTTCTTTCTTTCTTGATTTCTTTCATTCTAGCTTTAATACCTTCAAACATTCTATCTTTAGATTGTTTCTTACTTTTTTTCTTGATTTCCTTCATTCTAGCTTTAATAACTTTTAACATTCTATCTTTAGTTTGTTTCTTTTTCTCTTCGTATTTTTAATTTTAGCTTTAATATATTCTAACATTCTATCTTTAGTTTGTTTCTTTCTTTCTTTATTACCTTTCATTCTAACTTTAATACCTTCTAAGATTCTGTCTTTAGTTTCTTTCTTTCTTTCTTTATATGTTTCTTTCTAGCTTTAATACATTCTTACATTCTATCTTATTTTTTTTCTTTCTTTCTTCCTTGATTTCTTTCATTCTAGCTTTAATACCTTCTAACACTCTTTCTTTAGTTTGTTTCTTTATTTCTTTCTTTATATGTTTCATTCTAGCTTTAATACATTCTACCATTCTAACTTTAATTTCTTTCTTTCTTGATATCTTTCATTCTAGCTTTAATACCTTTTAACATTCTAACATAAGTTCTTTTCTTGATGTCTTTCTTGATTTATTTCATTCCAACTTTAAAACCTTCTGACATTCTATCTTTAGTTACTTTCTTTCTTTCTTGATATCTTTCATTCTATCTTTAATACATTCTAACATACTATCTTTAGTTTCTTTCTTTCTATCTTGATTTCTTACATTCTACATTTAATAAATTCTAACGTTCTATCATTAGTTTCTCTCTTTCTTTCTTTCATGATATCTTTCATTCTAGCTGTAACAATTTCTAACGTTCTATCTTTAGTTTCCGTCTCTCTTTCTTTCTTTCTTTCTTGTTTTCTTTCATTCTTCCTTTAATACCTCCTAACATTCTATCTTTAGTTTGTTTCTTTGTTTCTTTCTTAATATGTTTCATTCCACCTTTAATACTTTCTAACATTCTATCTTTAGTTTCTTTCTTTCTTTCTTGATTTCTTACATTCTTGCTTTAATAAATTCTAACGTTTTATCTTCAGTTTTTCTTTCCTTCTTCTTTCTTTCTTTCTTGATTTCTTTCATTCTAGCTTTAATACCTTCTTACATTCAATCATTTCTTTCTTTCTTTCTTGATTTCTTTCATTCTAGCTTTAATACCTTCAAACATTCTATCTTTAGATTGTTTCTTACTTTTTTTCTTGATTTCCTTCATTCTAGCTTTAATAACTTTTAACATTCTATCTTTAGTTTGTTTCTTTTTCTCTTCGTATTTTTAATTTTAGCTTTAATATATTCTAACATTCTATCTTTAGTTTGTTTCTTTCTTTCTTTATTACCTTTCATTCTAACTTTAATACCTTCTAAGATTCTGTCTTTAGTTTCTTTCTTTCTTTCTTTATATGTTTCTTTCTAGCTTTAATACATTCTTACATTCTATCTTATTTTTTTTCTTTCTTTCTTCCTTGATTTCTTTCATTCTAGCTTTAATACCTTCTAACACTCTTTCTTTAGTTTGTTTCTTTATTTCTTTCTTTATATGTTTCATTCTAGCTTTAATACATTCTACCATTCTAACTTTAGTTTCTTTCTTTCTTGATATCTTTCATTCTAGCTTTAATACCTTTTAACATTCTAACATAAGTTCTTTTCTTGATGTCTTTCTTGATTTATTTCATTCTAGCTTTAAAACCTTCTAACATTCTATCTTTAGTTACTTTCTTTCTTTCTTGATATCTTTCATTCTATCTTTAATACATTCTAACATACTATCTTTAGTTTCTTTCTTTCTATCTTGATTTCTTACATTCTACCTTTAATAAATTCTAACGTTTTATCTTCAGTTTTTCTTTCCTTCTTTCTTTCTTTCTTGATTTCTTACATTCTAGCTTTAATAACTTCTAACATTCTGTCTTTAGTTTCTTTCTTTCTTTCTTGATTTTTTTCATTTTAGCTTCAATTACTTCAAAGAATCTATCTTTAGTTTCTTTCTTTCTTGATATCTTTCATTCTAGCTTTAATACCTTCTAACGTTCTATCTTTAGTTTCTTTCTTTCTTTCTTGATATCTTTTATTCTAGCTTTAATACCTTTTAACATTATATCTTTAGTTTCTTTCTTTCTTGATTTCTTTCATTCTAGCTTTAATACCTTCTAACACTCTTTCTTTAGTTTGTTTCTTTATTTCTTTCTTTATATGTTTCATTCTAGCTTTAATACATTCTAACATTCTAACTTTAGTTTCTTTCTTTATTTCTTGATATCTTTCATTCTAATTTTTATACCTTTTAACATTCTAACTTTAGTTTCTTTCTTGATTTCTTTATTGATTTATTTCATTCTAGCTTTAATACCTTCTAACATTCTATATTTAGTTTCTTTCTTTCTTTCTAGATATCTTTCATTCTAGCTTTAATACATTCTAACATTCTATCTTTAGTTTCTTTCTTTCTTGATATCTTTCATTCTAGCTTTAATACATTCTAACATTCTATCTTTAGTTTCTTTCTTTCTTGATTTCTTTCATTCTAGCTTTAATACCTTCTTACATTCAATTATTAGTTTCTTTCTTTCTTTCTTGATTTCTTTCATTCTAGCTTTAATACCTTCAAACATTCTATCTTTAGTTTGTTTCTTACTTTTTTTCTTGATTTCCTTCATTCTAGCTTTAATAACTTTTAACATTCTATCTTTAGTTTGTTTCTTTTTCTCTTCGTATTTTTAATTTTAGCTTTAATATATTCTTACAGTCTATCTTAGTTTCTTTCTTTCTTTCTTTATTAATACCTTTCATTCTAACTTTAATACCTTCTAAGATTCTGTCTTTAGTTTCTTTCTTTCTTTCTTTATATGTTTCATTCTAGCTTTAATACATTCTTACATTCTATCTTTAGTTTCTTTCTTTCTTTCTTTCTTTCTTGATTTCTTACATTCTAGATTTAATACCTTCTAACATTCTATCTTTAGTTTCTTTCTTTCTTTCTTTCTTTCTTACATTCTTGCTTTAATAAATTCTAACTTTTTATCTTTAGTTTTTCTTTCTTTCTTCTTTTTCTTTCTTGATTTCTTTCATTCTAGCTTTAATAACTTCTAACATTCTGTCTTTAGTTTCTTTCTTTCTTTCTTTCTTTCATTTTAGCTTCAATTACTTCTAAGAAACTATCTTTAGTTTCTTTCTTTCTTCCTTGATTTCTTTCATTCTAGCTTTAATACCTTCTAACACTCTTTCTTTAGTTTGTTTCTTTATTTCTTTCTTTATATGTTTCATTCCAGCTTTAATACATTCTGACATTCTAACTTTAGTTTCTTTCTTTCTTTCTTGATATCTTTCATTCTAGCTTTAATATCTTTTAAGATTCTAACTTAAGTTTCTTTCTTGATGTCTTTCTTGATTTATTTCATTCTAGCTTTAATACCTTCTAACATTCTATCTTTAGTTTCTTTCTTTCTTTCTTGATATCTTTCATTCTATCTTTAATACATTCTAACATTCTATCTTTAGTTTCTTTCTTTCTTTCTTGATTTCTTACATTCTACCTTTAATAAATTCTAACGTTCTATCATTAGTTTCTCTCTTTCTTTCTTTCTTGATATCTTTCATTCTAGCTGTAACAACTTCTAACGTTCTATCTTTAGTTTCCGTCTCTCTTTCTTTCTTTCTTTCTTCTTTTCTTTCATTCTTGCTTTAATACCTCCTAACATTCTATCTTTAGTTTGTTTCTTTGTTTCTTTCTTAATATGTTTCATTCCACCTTTAATACATTCTAATATTCTATCTTTAGTTTCTTTCTTTCTTTCTTCATTTCTTACATTCTTGCTTTAATAAATTCTAACGTTTTATCTTTAGTTTTTCTTTCCTTCTTATTTCTTTCTTTCTTGATTTCTTACATACTAGCTTTAATACCTTCTAACATTCTGTCTTTAGTTTCTTTCTTTCTTCCTTGATGTCTTTCATTCTAGCTTTAATTACTTCTAAGTATCTATCTTTAGTTTCTTTCTTTCTTTCTTGATATCTTTCAGTCTAGCTTTAATACCTTTTAACATTATATCTTTAGTTTCTTTCTTTCTTGATTTCTTTCATTCTAGCTTTAATACCTTCTAACACTCTTTCTTTAGTTTGTTTCTTTATTTCTTTCTATATATGTTTCATTCTAGCTTTAATACATTCTAACATTCTAACTTTAGTTTCTTTCTTTATTTCTTGATATCTTTCATTCTAGCTTTTATACCTTTTAACATTCTAACTTTAGTTTCTTTCTTGATTTCTTTCTTGATTTATTTCATTCTAGCTTTAATACCTTCTAACATTCTATCTTTAGTTTCTTTCTTTCTTTCTTGATATGTTTCATTCTAGCTTTAATACATTCTAACATTCTATCTTTAGTTTCTTTCTTTCTTGATATCTTTCGTTCTAGCTTTAATACATTCTAACATTCTATCTTTAGTTTGATTCTTTCTTTATTGATATCTTTCATTCTAGCTTTAATAACATCTAACATTCTATCTTTAGTTTCTTTCTTTCTTTCTTGATTTCTTACATTCTAGCTTTAATACCTTCGAACATTCTATATTTAGTTTCTTTCTTTCTTTCTTTCTTTCTTACATTCTTGCTTTAATAAATTCTAACTTTTTATCTTTAGTTTTTCTTTCTTTCTTCTTTCTTTCTTTCTTTCTTTCTTTCATTCTAGCTTTAATAACTTCTAACATTCTGTCTTTAGTTTCTTTCTTTCTTTCTTGATTTTTTTCATTTTAGCTTCAATTACTTCAAAGAATCTATCTTTAGTTTCTTTCTTTCTTTCTTGATATCTTTCATTCTAGCTTTAATACCTTTTAACATTATATCTTTAGTTTCTTTCTTTCTTGATTTCTTTCATTCTAGCTTTAATACCTTCTAACACTCTTTCTTTAGTTTGTTTCTTTATTTCTTTCTTTATATGTTTCATTCTAGCTTTAATACATTCTAACATTCTAACTTTAGTTTCTTTCTGTATTTCTTGATATCTTTCATTCTAATTTTTATACCTTTTAACATTCTAACTTTAGTTTCTTTCTTTCTTGATATCTTTCATTCTAGCTTTAATACATTCTAACATTCTATCTTTAGTTTCTTTCTTTCTTGATTTCTTTCATTCTAGCTTTAATACCTTCTTACATTCAATTATTAGTTTCTTTCTTTCTTTCTTGATTTCTTTCATTCTAGCTTTAATACCTTCAAACATTCTATCTTTAGTTTGTTTCTTACTTTTTTCTTGATTTCCTTCATTCTAGCTTTAATAACTTTTAACATTCTATCTTTAGTTTGTTTCTTTTTCTCTTCGTATTTTTAATTTTAGCTTTAATATATTCTTACAGTCTATCTTAGTTTCTTTCTTTCTTTATTAAAATTTCATTCTAACTTTAATACCTTCTAAGATTCTGTCTTTAGTTTCTTTCTTTCTTTCTTTATATGTTTCATTCTAGCTTTAATACATTCTTACATTCTATCTTTAGTTTCTTTCTTTCTTTCTTTCTTGATTTCTTACATTCTAGCTTTAATACCTTCTAACATTCTATCTTTAGTTTCTTTCTTTCTTTCTTTATTTCTTACATTCTTGCTTTAATAAATTCTAACTTTTTATCTTTAGTTTTTCTTTCTTTCTTCTTTTTCTTTCTTGATTTCTTTCATTCTAGCTTTAATAACTTCTAACATTCTGTCTTTAGTTTCTTTCTTTCTTTCTTTCTTTCATTTTAGCTTCAATTACTTCTAAGAAACTATCTTTAGTTTCTTTCTTTCTTCCTTGATTTCTTTCATTCTAGCTTTAATACCTTCTAACACTCTTTCTTTAGTTTGTTTCTTTATTTCTTTCTTTATATGTTTCATTCCAGCTTTAATACATTCTGACATTCTAACTTTAGTTTCTTTCTTTCTTTCTTGATATCTTTCATTCTAGCTTTAATACCTTTTAACATTCTAACTTAAGTTTCTTTCTTGATGTCTTTCTTGATTTATTTCATTGTAGCTTTAATACCTTCTAACATTCTATCTTTAGTTTCTTTCTTTCTTTCTTGATATGTTTCATTCTAGCTTTAATACATTCTAACATTCTATCTTTAGTTTCTTTCTTTCTTGATATCTTTCGTTCTAGCTTTAATACATTCTAACATTCTATCTTTAGTTTGATTCTTTCTTTATTGATATCTTTCATTCTAGCTTTAATAACATCTAACATTCTATCTTTAGTTTCTTTCTTTCTTTCTTGATTTCTTACATTCTAGCTTTAATACCTTCGAACATTCTATATTTAGTTTCTTTCTTTCTTTCTTTCTTACATTCTTGCTTTAATAAATTCTAACTTTTTATCTTTAGTTTTTCTTTCTTTCTTCTTTCTTTCTTTCTTTCTTTCTTTCTTTCATCCTAGCTTTAATAACTTCTAACATTCTGTCTTTAGTTTCTTTCTTTCTTTCTTGATTTTTTTCATTTTAGCTTCAATTACTTCAAAGAATCTATCTTTAGTTTCTTTCTTTCTTTCTTGATATCTTTCATTCTAGCTTTAATACCTTTTAACATTATATCTTTAGTTTCTTTCTTTCTTGATTTCTTTCATTCTAGCTTTAATACCTTCTAACACTCTTTCTTTAGTTTGTTTCTTTATTTCTTTCTTTATATGTTTCATTCTAGCTTTAATACATTCTAACATTCTAACTTTAGTTTCTTTCTTTATTTCTTGATATCTTTCATTCTAATTTTTATACCTTTTAACATTCTAACTTTAGTTTCTTTCTTTCTTGATATCTTTCATTCTAGCTTTAATACATTCTAACATTCTATCTTTAGTTTCTTTCTTTCTTGATTTCTTTCATTCTAGCTTTAATACCTTCTTACATTCAATTATTAGTTTCTTTCTTTCTTTCTTGATTTCTTTCATTCTAGCTTTAATACCTTCAAACATTCTATCTTTAGTTTGTTTCTTACTTTTTTTCTTGATTTCCTTCATTCTAGCTTTAATAACTTTTAACATTCTATCTTTAGTTTGTTTCTTTTTCTCTTCGTATTTTTAATTTTAGCTTTAATATATTCTTACAGTCTATCTTAGTTTCTTTCTTTCTTTATTAAAATTTCATTCTAACTTTAATACCTTCTAAGATTCTGTCTTTAGTTTCTTTCTTTCTTTCTTTATATGTTTCATTCTAGCTTTAATACATTCTTACATTCTATCTTTAGTTTCTTTCTTTCTTTCTTTCTTGATTTCTTACATTCTAGCTTTAATACCTTCTAACATTCTATCTTTAGTTTCTTTCTTTCTTTCTTTATTTCTTACATTCTTGCTTTAATAAATTCTAACTTTTTATCTTTAGTTTTTCTTTCTTTCTTCTTTTTCTTTCTTGATTTCTTTCATTCTAGCTTTAATAACTTCTAACATTCTGTCTTTAGTTTCTTTCTTTCTTTCTTTCTTTCATTTTAGCTTCAATTACTTCTAAGAAACTATCTTTAGTTTCTTTCTTTCTTCCTTGATTTCTTTCATTCTAGCTTTAATACCTTCTAACACTCTTTCTTTAGTTTGTTTCTTTATTTCTTTCTTTATATGTTTCATTCCAGCTTTAATACATTCTGACATTCTAACTTTAGTTTCTTTCTTTCTTTCTTGATATCTTTCATTCTAGCTTTAATACCTTTTAACATTCTAACTTAAGTTTCTTTCTTGATGTCTTTCTTGATTTATTTCATTGTAGCTTTAATACCTTCTAACATTCTATCTTTAGTTTCTTTCTTTCTTTCTTGATATCTTTCATTCTATCTTTAATACATTCTAACATTCTATCTTTAGTTTCTTTCTTTCTTTCTTGATTTCTTACATTCTACCTTTAATAAATTCTAACGTTCTATCATTAGTTTCTCTCTTTCTTTCTTTCTTGATATCTTTCATTCTAGCTGTAACAACTTCTAACGTTCTATCTTTAGTTTCCGTCTCCCTTTCTTTCTTTCTTTCTTCTTTTCTTTCATTCTTGCTTTAATACCTCCTAACATTCTATCTTTAGTTTGTTTCTTTGTTTCTTTCTTAATATGTTTCATTCCACCTTTAATACATTCTAACATTCTATCTTTAGTTTCTTTCTTTCTTTCTTGATTTCTTACATTCTTGCTTTAATAAATTCTAACGTTTTATCTTCAGTTTTTCTTTCCTTCTTTCTTTCTTTCTTGATTTCTTACATTCTAGCTTTAATACCTTCGAACATTCTATATTTAGTTTCTTTCTTTCTTTCTTTCTTTCTTACATTCTAGCTTTAATAACTTCTAACATTCTGTCTTTAGTTTCTTTCTTTCTTTCTTTCTTTCATTTTAGCTTCAATTACTTCTAAGAAACTATCTTTAGTTTCTTTCTTTCTTCCTTGATTTCTTTCATTCTAGCTTTAATACCTTCTAACACTCTTTCTTTAGTTTGTTTCTTTATTTCTTTCTTTATATGTTTCATTCCAGCTTTAATACATTCTGACATTCTAACTTTAGTTTCTTTCTTTCTTTCTTGATATCTTTCATTCTAGCTTTAATACCTTTTAACATTCTAACTTAAGTTTCTTTCTTGATGTCTTTCTTGATTTATTTCATTGTAGCTTTAATACCTTCTAACATTCTATCTTTAGTTTCTTTCTTTCTTTCTTGATATCTTTCATTCTATCTTTAATACATTCTAACATTCTATCTTTAGTTTCTTTCTTTCTTTCTTGATTTCTTACATTCTACCTTTAATAAATTCTAACGTTCTATCATTAGTTTCTCTCTTTCTTTCTTTCTTGATATCTTTCATTCTAGCTGTAACAACTTCTAACGTTCTATCTTTAGTTTCCGTCTCCCTTTCTTTCTTTCTTTCTTCTTTTCTTTCATTCTTGCTTTAATACCTCCTAACATTCTATCTTTAGTTTGTTTCTTTGTTTCTTTCTTAATATGTTTCATTCCACCTTTAATACATTCTAACATTCTATCTTTAGTTTCTTTCTTTCTTTCTTGATTTCTTACATTCTTGCTTTAATAAATTCTAACGTTTTATCTTCAGTTTTTCTTTCCTTCTTTCTTTCTTTCTTGATTTCTTACATTCTAGCTTTAATACCTTCGAACATTCTATATTTAGTTTCTTTCTTTCTTTCTTTCTTACATTCTTGCTTTAATAAATTCTAACTTTTTATCTTTAGTTTTTCTTTCTTTCTTCTTTCTTTCTTTCTTTATTTCTTTCATTCTAGCTTTAATAAATTCTAACGTTCTATCTTTAGTTTCTTTCTTTCTTTCTTGATATCTTTTATTCTAGCTTTAATACCTTTTAACATTATATCTTTAGTTTCTTTCTTTCTTGATTTCTTTCATTCTAGCTTTAATACCTTCTAACACTCTTTATTTAGTTTGTTTCTTTATTTCTTACTTTATATGTTTCATTCTAGCTTTAATACATTCTAATATTCTAACTTTAGTTTCATTCTTTCTTTCTTGATATCTTTCATTCTAGTTTTAATACCTTTTACATTCTAACTTTAGTTTCATTCTTGATTTCTTTCTTGATTTATTTCATTCTAGCTTTAATACCTTCTAACATTCTATCTTTAGTTTCTTTCTTTCTTTCTTGATATCTTTCATTCTAGCTTTAATACATTCTAACATTCTATCTTTAGTTTATTTCTTTCTTTCTTTATATCTTTCATTCTAGCTTTAATACCTTCTAACATTCTATCTTTAGTTTATTTCTTTCGTTCTTTATACCTTTCATTCTAGCTTTAATTCATTCTAACATTGTATCTTTAGTTTCTTTCTTTCTTTCTTGATATCTTTCATTCTAGCTTTAATAAATTCTAACGTTCTATGTTTAGTTTATTTCTTTCTTTCTTTCTTGATATCTTTCATTCTAGGTATAATACTTTCTAACATACTATCTTTAGTTTCTTTCTTTCTTTCTTTCTTGATATCTTTCATTCTAGCTGTAACAACTTCTAACGTTCTATCTTTAGTTTCCGCCTTTCTTTCTTTCTTGATTTCTTTCATTCTTGCTTTAATACCTTCTAACATTCTCTTTTGTTTGTTTCTTTGTTTCTTTCTTTATATGTTTCATTCCAGCTTTAATACATTCTTACATTCTATCTTTGGTTTCTTTTTTTCTTTCTTTCTTCCTTGATTTCTGTCATTATAGCTTTAATACCTTCTAACACTCTTTCTTTAGTTTGTTTCTTTATTTATTTCTTTATATGTTTCATTCTAGCTTTAGTACATTCTAACTTTAGATTCTTTCTTTCTTTCTTGATATCTTTTAATCTCGCTTTAATAACATCTAACATTATATCTTCAGTTTCTTTCTTTCTTTCTTCATTTCTTTCAATCTAGCTTTAATACATTCTAACATTCTATCTTTAGTTTCTTTCTTTCTTTCTTGATATCTTTCATTCTAGCTTTAATAAATACTAACGTTCTATCTTTAATTTGTTTCTTTCTTTCTTTCTTGATATCTTTCATTCTAGGTATAATATCTTCTAACATTCTATATTTAGTTTCTTTCTATCTTTCTTGATATCTTTCACTCTAGCTGTAACAACTTCTAACGTTCTATCTTTAGTTTCTTTCTTTCTTCCTTGATTTCTTTCATTCTAGCTTTAATACCTTCTAACAGACTTTCTTTAGTTTGTTTCTTTTTTTTCTTTCTTTATATGTTTAATTCTAGCTTTAATACATTCTAACATTCTAACTTTAGTTTCTATCTTTCTTTCTTGATATCTTTCATTCTAGCTTTAATACCTTCTAACATTCTATCTTTACTTTCTTTCTTTCTTTCTTGATAGCTTTCATTCTAGCTTTAATACATTCTAACATTCTATCTTTAGTTTCTTTCTTTCCTTCTTTTTTTCTTACATTCTAGCTTTAATAAATTCTAACGTTCCATCTTTAGTTTGTTTCTTTCTTTCTTGCTTGATATCTTTCACTCTAGGTATAATACTTTCTAACATACTATCCTTAGTTTCTTTCTTTCATTTTTTCTTTCTTTCTTTCATTCTTGATATCTTTCATTCTAGCTGTAACAACTTCTAACGTTCTATCTTTAGTTTCCGTCTTTCTTTCTCTTTCTTGATTTCTTTCATTCTTGCTTTAATACCTTCTAACATTCTCTTTTGTTTGTTTCTTTTTTTCTTTCTTTATATGTTTCATTCCAGCTTTAATACATTCTAACATTCTAACTTTAGTTTCTTTCTTTCTTTCTTGATATCTTTCAATCTAGCTTTAATAACATCTAACGTTCTATTTTTAGTTTCTTCCTTTCTTTCTTGATATTTTCCATTCTCAGTTTAATACATTGTAACATTATATCTTTAGTTTCTTTCTTTCTTTCTTGATTTCTTTCATTCTAGCTTTAATACTTTCTAACATTCTATCTTTAATTTATTTCTATCTTTCTTGATTTATTTAATTCCATCTTTATACCTTTTAACATTCTATCTTTTGTTTGTTTCTTTCTTTCTTTTTTCTTGATTTCTTTCATTCTAGCTTTAATACCTTCTAACATTCTATCTTTAGTTTCTTTCTTTCTTGATTTCTTTCATTTTAGCTTAAATAACTTCTAAGATTCTATCTTTAGTTTCTTTCTTTCTTTCTTGATATCTTTCATTCTATCTTTAATACCTTCTAACGTTCTATCTTTAGTTTCTTTCTTTCTTGATATCTTTTATTCTAGCTTTAATACCTTTTAACATTATATCTTTAGTTTCTTTCTTTCTTGATTTCTTTCATTCTAGCTTTAATACCTTCTAACACTCTTTCTTTAATTTGTTTCTTTATTTCTTTCTTTATATGTTTTATTCTAGCTTTAATACATTCTAACATTCTAACTTTAGTTTCTTTCTTTCTTTCTTGATATCTTTCATTCTAGCTTTAATACCTTTTAACATTCTAACTTTAGTTTCTTTCTTGATTTTATTTTTCATTTATTTCATTCTAGCTTTAATACCTTCTAACATTCTATCTTTAGTTTCTTTCTTTCTTGATATCTTTCATTCTAGCTTTAATACATTTTAACATTCTATCTTTAGTTTCTTTCTTTCTTTCTTGATATCTTTAATTCTAGCTTTAATAAATTCTAACGTTCTATCTTTAGTTTGTTTCTTTCTTAATATCTTTCATTCTTGGTATAATACTTTCTAACATACTATCTTTAGTTTCTTTCTTTCTTTCTTTCTTTCTTGATATCTTTCATTCTAGCTGTAACAACTTCTAACGTTCTATCTTTAGTTTCCGTCTTTCTTTCTTTCTTTCTTGATTTCTTTCATTCTTGTTTTAATACCTTCTAACATTCTCTTTGGTTTGTTTCTTTGTTTCTTTCTTTATATGTTTCATTCCAGCTTTAATACATTCTAACATTCTATCTTTAGTTTCTTTTTTTCTTTCTTTCATCCTTGATTTCTGTCATTATAGCTTTAATACCTTCTAACACTCTTTCTTTAGGTTGTTTCTTTATTTATTTCTTTATATATTTCATTCTAGCTTTAATACATTCTAACATTCTAACTTTAGTTTCTTTCTTTCTTTCTTGATATCTTTTAATCTCGCTTTAATAACATCTAACATTATATCTTTAATTTCTTTCTTTCTTTCTTGAATTCTTTCATTCTAGCTTTAATACCTTCTAACATTCTATCTTTAATTTCTTTCTATCTTGATTTCATTCATTCTTGCTTTAATAAATTCTAACGTTTTATCTTTAGTTTTTCTTTCTTTCATCTTTCTTTCTTTCTTGATTTCTTTCGTTCTAGCTTTAATACCTTCTAACGTTCTATCTTTAGTTTCTTTCTTTCTTTCTTTCTTGATATCTTTCATTCTAGGTATAATACTTTGTAACATACTATCTTTAGTTTCTTTCTTTCTTTCTTTCTTTCTTGATATCTTTCATTCTAGCTGTAACAACTTCTAACGTTCTATCTTTAGTTTCCGTCTTGCTTTCTTTCTTTCTTGATTTCTTTCATTCTTGCTTTATTATCTTCTAACATTCTATCTTTTGTTTTTTTCTTTTTTCTTTCTATATATGTTTCATTCCAGCTTTAATACATTCTAACATTCTATCTTTAGTTTGTTTCTTTCTTTATTGATATCTTTCAATCTAGCATTAATAACATCTAACATTCTATTTTTAGTTTCTTTCTTTCTTGATATTTTTCATTCTCAGTTCAATACATTGTAACATTATATCTTTCGTTTCTTTCTTTCTTTCTTGATTTCTTTCATTCTAGCTTTAATAAATTCTAACGTTCTATCTTTAGTTTCTTTTTTTCTTTCTTCCTTGATTTCTTTCATTATAGCTTTAATACCTTCTAACACTCTTTCTTTAGTTTGTTTCTTTATTTATTTCTTTATATGTTTCATTCTAGCTTTAATACCTTCTAACATTCTATCTTTTGTTTCTTTCTTTCTTTCTTGATATCTTTCATTCTAGCTTTAATACATTCTAACATTCTATCTTTAGTTTCTTTCTTTCTTTCTTGATATCTTTCATTCTAGCTTTTATAAATTCTTTTTTTTCTTTTTTCTTTTAATTATTATTATGTATAAAATCCATCCATGCTTTTTTAACATCGTGTCACCTGGGTTCAGCTTATAATCATTTGTTAATACAACTACAGTATATATTAGGCTCTTAATCTATACAACGTGTTTCTAGCCATTGATAAAACAAGTTCCATGTTTGATAATATTCTGTATCTTCCTTTCCTTTGATTTTCAATGTCAGTCTATCCATTTCGGCGCAGTCCAATATCTTTTTAATTATTTCTTGATCTGTAGGTGTTTCTTCATTTTTCCAGAGTTGTGCAAATGTAATCCTTGCAGCTGTTAAGATATGCAGTATTAAATATACATTTTGTTTTTCAACACTTTCTGGTATTATGCCTAATAAAAAGAGTTCTGGTTTAAAATCTACATGTTTTTTGATTATTTTAACAAGCCATATATGTACTTTTTTCCAAAAATTGTTTGCTTTATCACAGGTCCACCAAAGATGATAATAAGTTCCAGTTTTTTTATGACATTTCCAGCATTTACTTGACCTATTGGAGTACATTTTAGCTAGTCTATCGGATGGTAAATGCCATCTATAAAACATTTTATATAGGTTCTCTTTATAAGATGTTGCCATTGTCATTTTATAGTTTCTAGACCACAGTTTTTGCCATTTTTCAAAGTTAATATTATATCCAAAATTTTTTGCCCATTGAACCATCGTTTCTTTGACCTGTTCATCTTCCATTTTCCAATTTAAAAGAAATTTATATATTTTCCTAATTAATTTATCCTCTGATGTTAACATTGTTTGGTCAAACATTGTCTGTTCTTTATAAAAATCATACATTTTTGAGTCCCTTTCATATCTAGATTGTATTTGCATTATGGGCCACCACGATGCGTCTAATCCCTGGTCTATAAGGTCTTGTTTCGGTTTTAATCTCCTGTCTGTATCTAAGATATCTGCATAAGTCAAAAATTTTTCAAAGTTCAGAAGATTGGGATGAACAAATGCTTCTATAGGTGAAACCCATCCTGGTATTTTTGTGTACATTTTCAATTTTATCTTTTCCCATATTATATACAAGGAGTTTCTAATATAGTGGTTTTGAAAATACCTGTGGGTTTTACCTTTCTGATACCATAAAAAGGCATGCCAACCTAACTGTAAATCATGCCCTTCTAAATACAAAAGTCTTTTGTTTTTCAGACAAATCCATTCTTTCAGCCACATTAGGACAGATGCTTGATAGTATAAGGTCCAGTCCGGTAAACCAAAGCCTCCTTTTTCCTTGGATTCTTGGAGCATTTTCAATTTTATTCTGGCTTTCTTCCCTTGCCAAATAAATTTTAATATCGCTTTATTTAGATCATCAAAATATTTCTTCTCTATTTTCACTGGCACTGTTTGAAACAGAAAGAGTAGTTTTAGCAAGATGTTCATTTTGATTGTTGCAATTCTTCCTAGTAGTGATAATTGTAGATTTTTCCATTTTTCTAGGTCCATTTTTATTTGGTTAAGTAGTTTTATGTAATTATCTTCTTTTATAGTTACGCATCTGGCAGTTAAATATATTCCAAGGTATTTAACTTTTTTAACTATTTGTAGGTCTGACATCTCTGAGAGTTGATTTTTTTGTTTGGCTGTTAAATTTTTCACTATAACTTTAGTTTTTTCTTTGTTTATCTTCAATCCTGCTACTTTTCCGAATTCATCAATTTTCTCCAATAGTCTCAATGTTGTTTCCAACGGATCTTCCAAAATAAACACCAAGTCATCTGCAAATGCTTGTAATTTGTAACTCTCGTCCTTTATTTTGGTGCCTTTGATTTCTGGATCATTCCTCACATTTCTATTTAATACTTCCAAAGTTAATATGAATAACAATGGAGAGAGCGGACATCCCTGTCTAGTGCCTTTTTTTATATTAATATTATCCGTCAATTCACCATTTACAATTACTTTAGCTATTTGTTCATTATAGATTGTCTCAATTGCATTTATGAAGTTTGTGCCAAAGTCCATAGCTTTTATTTGCTGTTTCATAAATTGCCAATTCATATTATCAAATGCTTTTTGGGCATCCAGAAAGATTAATGCCATTTGTTTCTCTGTATGCACCTCGTAATATTCTAATATGTCTAAAATTATCCTTAGGTTGTACCTTAGTTGTCTTTTTGGCAAAAATCCATTTTGGTCTGAATGAATGAACTCCATTAAGAATTTTTTCAATCTTTCCGCTATAATTACTGCGAAGATTTTATAGTCGACATTCAATAATGATATTGGTCTAAAAATTTTTATTTGTGTAGAGTCCGTATCTTCTTTTGGTATTAGGGTGATATATGCCTCTAGCCATGTCTTGGGTATTTTAGCTTCTAATAGAACTTCGTTGCAGACCTCTTTTATTGGTAGGCTTAATATATCTTGGAAGGATTTATAAAATTCCGCTGGTAGTCCGTCTGGTCCTGGGGTTTTATCATTTTTTTGTTTTTTAATGGCTTCTATTATTTCCATCATTGTTATTTTCTCATTTAGGAGACTTCTGATGTTTTCTGGTACTTTAGGGAGGTTTGCTTTTTCGATATATTGTATTGTTTTTTCAAGGGAAAATTCTTGAATATCATACAGATTAGCATAATATTCTTTAGTTTTTTTTTATTTTCTCTTTTTGATATTGTAAATTTCCATTTTCATCTTGTAGCTTCCTTATTAATCTTTTTTGTTTTTCTTTTTTCAATCTATAGGATAGCCATCTTCCAGGTTTGTTGGCATTCTCAAAGAAATTTTGTTTAGCCCTTTTAACTTGTTGAGCTAATTCTTCTGATTCTATTAAGTTTAATTTATGTTTCACTATCTCCATCTGGTTTTTAAGGATTTTCTTCTGCGGTTCTTTTTGTAGTTCTAGCTCCAGTTTTTTAAATTCTTCCTTCAGTTTTGTAAGTTGTTGGTTTTTTTCTTTATTCCTTTTGGCTATATATGATATGGCTAATCCTCTGAAATATGCTTTGGCTGTGTCCCAAATCGTTTGGAGTGATGTTTCCTCTTTTTTATTTTCTTTGAAGAAGAATTCCATTTCTTTTTTAGTTCTTTCCACAAATTCTTTATCTTTCAATATTCCCTGATTTAAGGTCCATCTTGTCTTTTCTTTTTTCTCTCCTTTCCACCGCATTTTCATTGGATTATGATCTGCCCAAATATTGGTTTCTATTTCTACTTCCTGTATTTCGGTTTTTAATTCTGAGGATAGCCAGATCATATCTATTCTCGACCAAGATTCATGCCTGTTTGAGTAGAAGGTAAATTGAGAGCTTTTAGTGTTTGTTTCTCTCCATATATCCTGTAATCCTAGTTCTTCTGCCATCTGAAAGAAAATTTTTGGAAGTCTTTTTCTTCCCTTTTTCCCTTTTTTACCACTTTTGTAGTCAAGTCTCTCATCTACAATTGCATTGAAGTCTCCTAATATGCAAATATTTTGATATTCTTTTTCCACTATTGTTTTATATAGCTTACGATAGAATTTTTCTTGGTTACTATTAGGTGCATATATTGCTATCATCAAAATCTTTTTTTGGTTTATTGTTATTTCTACCATTAAGATTCTCCCTTCTTCATCTGAATAGATATGTTTAGAGTTTAGCTTTTCTTTCACATATAAAGCTACCCCTCTTTTCTTTTGTTGTGCAGCTGAGTAGTAGAGTTTCCCAATCTTCGGGTAAATCAAATATTTGTAATGTTGCTGTTTAATGTGCGTTTCTTGAAGACAGATTATATCTGTTTTAGTTTTTTGTAGTTTTGAGAAGACGTGATTCCTTTTTCTTGGTGTATTCAGGCCGTTGATGTTCACTGAGAAAATCCCAATTTCGTTCTCCATCTTATTTACTTGTATTTAGGTTTTGTTGCCCTGGTATTCCTTTTTTCTCTTTGTATTTTGTACAGATCTTGTTCAATATCCTTTTTCTGACTCTCTTCTTCACTAAGTTCACTCTCCTCTTCTGGTGTTTTCTCTCTCTGTTTTCCACTTTCTTCTTCATTTATATCTTGCCCCTGTGCTTCTTCTTCGAAGAAGGTTATATGTTTTTCAAGAAATTCTCTTGCTTTATCGGTGGAGTCAAGCCTATATCTTCTTGAATTCCAGTTGATCAGTATCCCTTCAGGTACCAGCCATCTAAAATTCACTCCTTTCCTATTCAGTTTGGTAGTCAAAAATTGATATTGTTTCCTCCCCTCTCTTATTCTCCAAGGTATCTGTTTCAATACCACAATTTCCTTTTGTCTGTATTGTATTGGGTCTTCATTGGTCCTTCGCAGTATTTCATCTCTTGTCGATCTTTTCACAAACTTTACGTGTACTTCACGTGGTATTCTATTCTTCTTGGCATAACTTGAATTTAATCGATATATTTGGTCTATCTCATTTTCCAACTCTTCTTTTCCAATTCCGAGTGCCTCTGCCAAAATGGTTACCATCAATTCTGGTAAGTCCTCCTGTTTATCTTCTGGTATGTTTTGGAATCTAAGAATGTTTGAAGCTCTTTCCATCTCCATTACTGCGATTGAATCCGTTAGATTTTTGTTAGCCTGGACAAGTTTGTGGTTTTCTTTTTTCAATTCATCCAATCTCTTCTCTGTTTGATCTGCGTTATTTTCCAATTTTTCAATTCTTTGTTGGTTCTTTATAGTGTTTTGCTGGATATCTTGAAGTTGCGTATTCATCATGCGAATCTGTTCGTTGATTTTATCCATTTTGTCTTCCAGTTTCTGTTGGTTAAGTTTGGCTTCTTCATGGTTTCTTCTTGATTCTTCTTGATTTTTCTTTGTCTCCTCTTTGTGCGATACAACTGTTTCTTGAATCTTCTGGAGCGTTGCTTGTAGGTCTTTCTGAAATTTTTCTTGGAATAGCATTGTATCGATAGATCTTTGCTGTACTGGACTGAGGGCCCCAGATGAAGCTGCAGAGGCTGGTTTTTTTGCAGTTTTAGAAAGATTTGGTAGGCTCATCATGAATAATTTCCCCCAAATTATCCAATCAGTCCCCCAAAGTTCTGTTGACCTGCTACACTGCCTTTCCCACCTTTTAATTATTCAATTATAGTCAGTATATCAGCAATACCTTATCATCAGTAGTTATTAACAGTACCTTATCATCATAGCTCTATATTCAGTTTATAAGTTCACTAATACAAGACAGGGGGCCACTTCCAGAGCTATCTAGTATTTTCTGCCTAAACAGGCTACTAGTTTTACAATTTTACAATTTAATATAACAGAACTTCAAAGGTTATTTCCTCTCTTTGCTAGCTGGGTTGGCATTCAATCCATTCAATTCTCAACGTATGTATCTAAATTTGACTGGATGATCTAGAGTCTTTAATTGTAAATCCAGCTCGATCAAGTACCGTCAAGTTTGTTATTTACAGTCCAAGAGTTAATTGTCTGTAATTGTCTGTAGTTAATCCAGACTGCAGCTCCCAAAGAAAAAACAACCAGGTTTTAAGAGTTTTAGCTGATCCAAGGTCACTACCAGAGATATCTGTTGCTCTTCGTCTGGGCTCACCGCCAATTCCACAGTTTAGACACAACAAAATTTCAAAGTTTGCCTCCACTCTTTAATGCCCAGAATGATGATTTCCTTAATTCCCGATCTCCATTTATTAAGTTCAAAAAACACCCTTTTGCTTTCCAAGAAATTCCAACAAATGCAGATTAATATTCCGTGGGATAGATTTTCCGGTTGTCTCCTTAGCCTCCCCTCAGAGCAGCGGACCGCTCTTTCGTTTTGTTTTGCTGCCGCTTTTTCTCCAGCTGGGGACGGCTTAGAGTTCTTCTTTTCTTTTAATGGGTTATTCTGGCCAGGGATGTTGATAGAATTAGTAAAACAAGAAGAAAAATAGTCTCACCCAGGTTGATAATGCGATGTAAAACATCCAAAACTTAGTGCTTATTTCTCCGGCAGCCGATGACTTGGACAAGCCGCAAGCAAGCAGGCGGCTTGTTTTTCTCCTGCTGGTTTGAGGAGTTTCCCGAATCAAACGAAGACAATTGCCATTATCTTCGTGATCTACAGGTATCTCCCCCTCACTCGTCACCTCTTCGGGGTGACTTAAGCCCCTTGGGGCTCCCTAGCAGGCTGAAAAGCAGTCTCGGGGAGCAGAGCTCTGTCTCCCTGGGACTGTATTGTCACGACGTCGAGCCGGAAGTCTCCTAGCTTTAATAAATTCTAACGTTCTATCTTTAGTTTGTTTCTTTCTTTCTTTCTTGATATCTTTCATTCTTGGTATAATACTTTCTAACATACTATCTTTAGTTTCTTTCTTTCTTTCTTTCTTTCTTTCTTGATATCTTTCATTCTAGCTGTAACAACTTCTAACGTTCTATCTTTAGTTTCCGTCTCTCTTTCTTTCTTTCTTGATTTCTTTCATTCTTGCTTTAATACCTTCTAACATTCTCTTTTGTTTGTTTCTTTGTTTCTTTCTTTATATGTTTCATTCCAGCTTTAATACATTCTAACATTCTATCTTTAGTTTCTTTTTTCTTTCTTTCTTAGTTGATTTCTTTCATTATAGCTTTAATACCTTCTAACACTCTTTCTTTAGTTTGTTTCTTTATTTATTTCTTTATATGTTTCATTCGAGCTTTAATACATTCTAACATTCTAACTTTAGTTTCTTTCTTTCTTTCTTGATATCTTTTAATCTCGCTTTAATAACATCTAACATTATATCTTTAGTTTCTTTCTTTCTTTCTTGATTTCTTTCATTCTAGCTTTAATACCTTCTAACATTCTATCTTTAATTTCTTTCTATCTTTCTTGATTTATTTAATTCCATCTTTAATACCTTTTAACATTCTATCTTTTGTTTCTTTCTTTCTTTCTTTATATGTTTCATTCTAGCTTTAATACCTTCTAACATTCTATCTTTAGTTTCTTTCTTTCTTTCTTTCTTGATATCTTTCATTCTAGGTATAATACTTTCTAACATACTATCTTTTGTTTCTTTCTTTCTTTCTTTCTTGATATCTTTCATTCTAGCTGTAACAACTTCTAACGTTCTATCTTTAGTTTCCGTCTTTCTTTCTTTCTTTCTTGATTTCTTTCATTCTTGCTTTAATATCTTCTAACATTCTATCTTTTGTTTTTTCTTTTTTCTTTCTATATGTTTCATTCCAGCTTTAATACATTCTAACATTCTATCTTTAGTTTGTTTCTTTCTTTATTGATATCTTTCAATCTAGCATTAATAACATCTAACATTCTATTTTTAGTTTCTTCCTTTCTTTCTTGATATTTTTCATTCTCAGTTTAATACATTGTAACATTATATCTTTAGTTTCTTTCTTTCTTTCTTGATTTCTTTCATTCTAGCTTTAATACCTTCTAACATTCTATCTTTAATTTCTTTCTATCTTTCTTGATTTATTTAATTCCATCTTTAATACCTTTTAACATTCTATATTTTGTTTCTTTCTTTCTTTCTTTCTTTATATGTTTCATTCTAGCTTTAATACATTCTAACATTCTATCTTTAGTTTCTTTCTTTCTTGATATCTTTCATTCTAGCTTTAATACCTTCTAACGTTCTATCTTTAGTTTCTTTCCTTTTTTCTTGATATCTTTTATTCTAGCTTTAATACCTTTTAACATTATATCTTTAGTTTCTTTCTTTCTTGATTTCTTTCATTCTAGCTTTAATACCTTCTAACACTCTTTAGTTTGTTTCTTTATTTCTTTCTTTATATGTTTCATTCTAGCTTTAATACATTCTAACATTCTAACTATATTTTCATTCTTTCTTTCTTGATATCTTTCATTCTAGCTTTAATACCTTTTACATTCTAACTTTAGTTTCTTTCTTGATTTTTTTCTTGATTTATTTCATTCTAGCTTTAATACCTTCTAACATTCTATCTTTAGTTTCTTTCTTTCTTTCTTGATATCCTTCATTCTAGCTTTAATACATTCTAACATTCTATCTTTAGTTTATTTCTTTCTTTCTTTATATCTTTCATTCTAGCTTTAATACCTTCTAACATTCTATCTTTAGTTTATTTCTTTCTTTCTTTATATCTTTCATTCTAGCTTTAATTCATTCTAACATTCTATGTTTAGTTTCTTTCTTTCTTTCTTGATATCTTTCATTCTAGCTTTAATAAATTCTAACGTTCTATAGTTTCTTTCTTTTTTCCTTCTTGATATCTTTCATTCTAGGTATAATACTTTCTAACATACTATCTTTAGTTTCTTCCTTTCTTCCTTTCTATCTTTCTTGATATCTTTCATTCTAGCTGCAACAACTTCTAACGTTCTATCTTTAGTTTCCGTCTTTCTTTCTTTCTTTCTTTCTTTCTTGATTTCTTTCATTCTTGCTTTAATACCTTCTAACATTCTATCTTTTGTTTGTTTCTTTTTTCTTTCTATATATGTTTCTTTCCAGCTTTAATACATTCTAACATTCTATCTTTAGTTTGTTTCTTTCTTTATTGATATCTTTCAATCTAGCTTTAATAGCATCTAGCATTCTATTTTTAGTTTCTTCCTTTCTTTCTTGATATTTTTCATTCTCATTTTAATACATTGTAACATTATATCTTTAGTTTCTTTCTATCTTTCTTGATTTATTTAATTCCATCTTTAATACCTTTTAACATTCTATCTTTTGTTTTTTTCTTTCTTTCTTTCTTTATATGTTTCATTCTAGCTTTAATACATTCTAACATTCTATCTTTAGTTTCTTTCTATCTTGATTACTTACTTTCTTGCTTTAATAAATTCTAATGTTTTATCTTTAGTTTTTCTTTCTTTCTTCTTTCTTTCTTTCTTGATTTCTTTCATTCTAGCTTTAATACCTTCTAACATTCTAACTTTAGTTTCTTTCTTTCTTTTTTCTTCATTTCTTTCATTCTAGCTTTAATACCTTCTAACATTCTATCTTTAGTTTCTTTCTTTCTTGATTTCTTTCATTTTAGCTTAAATAACTTCTAAGATTCTATCTTTAGTTTCTTTCTTTCTTTCTTGATATCTTTATTCTAGCTTTAATACCTTTTAACATTATATCTTTAGTTCCTTTCTTTCTTGATTTCTTTCATACTAGCTTTAATACCGTCTAACACTCTTTCTTTAGTTTGTTTCTTTATTTCTTTCTTTATATGTTTCATTCTAGCTTTAATACATTCTAACATTCTAACTTTAGTTTCTTTCGTTCTTTCTTGATATCTTTCATTCTATCTTAAATACATTCTAACATTCTATCTTTAGTTTCTTTCTTTCTTTCTTGATTTCTTACATTCTACCTTTAATAAATTCTAACGTTCTATCATTAGTTTCTCTCTTTCTTTCTTTCTTGATATCTTTCATTCTAGCTGTAACAACTTCTAACGTTCTACCTTTAGTTTCCGTCTCTCTTTTTTTCTTTCTTTCTTGTTTTCTTTCATTCTTGCTTTAATACCTCCTAACATTCTATCTTTAGTTTGTTTCTTTGTTTCTTTCTTAATATGTTTCATTCCACCTTTAATACATTCTAACATTTCATCTTTATTTTGATTCTTTCTTTATTGATATCTTTCATTCTAGCTTTAATAACATCTAACATTCTATCTTTCGTTTCTTTCTTTCTTGATTTCTTACATTCTTGCTTTAATAAATTCTAACGTTTTATCTTTAGTTTTTCTTTCCTTCTTTCTTTCTTTCTTGATATCTTTCATTCTAGCTTTAAAACCTTCTAACATTCTATCTTTAGTTTCTTTCTTTCTTTCTTTCTTGATTTCTTTCATTCTAGCTTTAATACCTTCTAACATTCTATCTTTAGTTTCTTTCTTTCTTTCTTGATTTCTTACATTCTTGCTTTAATAAATTCTAACATTTTATCTTTAGTTTTTCTTTCTTTCCTCTTTCTTTCTTTCTTGATTTCTTTCATTCTAGCTTTAATGCCTTCTAACATTCTGTCTTTAGTTTCTTTCTTTCTTTCTTGATTTCTTTCATTTTAGTTTCAATTACTTCTAACAATCTATCTTTAGTTTATTTCTTTCTTTCTTGATATCTTTCATTCTAGCTTTAATACCTTCTAGCGTTCTATATTTTTTGTTTCTTTCTTTCTTTCTTCATATCTTTTATTATAGCTTTAATACCTTTTAACATTATATCTTTAGTTTCTTTCTCTCTTGATTTCTTTCATTCTAGCCTTAATACCTTCTTACATTAAATCATTAGTTTCTTTCTTTCTTTCTTTATATGTTTCATTCTAGCTTTAATACATTCTTACATTCTATCTTAGTTTCTTTCTTTCTTTCATCCTTGATTTCTTTCATTCTAGCTTTAATACCTTCTAACACTCTTTCTTTAGTTTGTTTCTTTATTTCTTTCTTTATATGTTTCATTCTAGCTTTAATACCTTCTAATATTCTAACTTTAGTTTCTTTCTTTCTTTCTTGATATCTTTCATTCTAGCTTTAATACCTTTTAACATTCTAACTTAAGTTTCTTTCTTGATGTCTTTCTTGATTTATTTCATTCTAGCTTTAATACCTTCTTACATTCTATCTTTAGTTTCTTTCTTTCTTTCATGATATCTTTCATTCTATCTTTAATACATTCTAACATTCTATCTTTAGTTTGATTCTTTCTTTATTGATATCTTTCATTCTAGCTTTAATAACATCTAACATTCTATCTTTAGTTTCTTTCTTTCTTTCTTGATTACTTTCTTTTTAGTTTCAATTACTTCTAACAACCTATCTTTAGTTTCTTTCTTTCTTTCTTGATATCTTTCATTCTAGCTTTAATACCTTCTAGCGTTCTATATTTTTTCATTCTTTCTTTCTTTCTTCATATCTTTTATTCTAGCTTTAATACCTTTTAACATTATATCTTTAGTTTCTTTTTTTCTTGATTTCTTTCATTCTAGCCTTAATACCTTCTTACATTCAATCATTAGTTTCTTTCATTCTATATTTATTTCTTTCATTCTAGCTTTAATACATTCTAACATTCTATCTTTTGTTTCTCTCTTTCTTTCTTTCTTGATATCTTTCATTTTAGCTGTAACAACTTCTAACGTTCTATATTTAGTTTCCGTCTCTGTTTCATTCTTTCTTTCTTGTTTTCATTCATTCTTGCTTTAATACCTTCTAACATTCTATCTTTAGTTTGTTACTTTGTTTCTTTCTTTATATGTTTCATTCCAGCTTTAATACATTTTAACATTCTATCTTTAGTTTGTTTCTTTCTTTATTGATATCTTTCATTCTAGCTTTAATAACATCTCACATTCTATCTTTAGTTTCTTTCTTTCTTTCTTGATTTCTTACATTCTTGCTTTAATAAATTCTCACGTTTTATCTTCAGTTTTTCTTTCCTTCTTCTTTCTTTCTTTCTTGATTTCTTTCATTCTAGCTTTAATACCTTCTAACATTCTGTCTTTAGTTTCTTTCTTTCTTTCTTGATTACTTTCTTTTTAGTTTCAATTACTTCTAACAACCTATCTTTAGTTTATTTCTTTCTTTCTTGATATCTTTCATTCTAGCTTTAATACCTTCTAGCGTTCTATATTTTTTCTTTCTTTCTTTCGTCATATCTTTTATTCTAGCTTTAATAACTTTTAACATTATATCTTTAGTTTCTTTTTTTCTTGATTTCTTTCATTCTAGCCTTAATACCTTCTTACATTCAATCATTAGTTTCTTTCATTCTATCTTTATTTCTTTCATTCTAGCTTTAATACATTCTAACATTCTATCTTTAGTTTCTCTCTTTCTTTCTTGATATCTTTCATTTTAGCTGTAACAACTTCTAACGTTCTATCTTTCTTGCTTTCTTTCTTTCCTAATTTCTTACATGCTTGCTTTAATAAATTCGAACGTTTTATCTTTAGTTTTTCTTTCCTTCTTCTTTCTATCTTTCTTGATTTCTTTCATTCCAACTTTAAAACCTTCTAACATTCTATCTTTAGTTTCTTTCTTTCTTTCTTTCTTTATATGTTTCATTCTAGCTTTAATACATTCTTACATTCTATCTTAGTTTCTTTCTTTCTTTCTTCCTTGATTTCTTTCATTCTAGCTTTAATACCTTCTAACACTCTTTCTTTAGTTTCTTTCTTTCTTTCTTGATTTCTTACATTCTACCTTTAATAAATTCTAACGTTCTATTTTTAGTTTCTCTCTTTCTTTCTTTCTTGATATCTTTCATTCTAGCTGTAACAACTTCTAACGTTCTATCTTTAGTTTCCGTCTCTCTTTCTTTTTTCTTTCTTGTTTTCTTTCATTCTTGCTTTAATACCTCCTAACATTCTATCTTTAGTTTGTTTCTTTGTTTCTTTCTTTATATGTTTCTTTCTAGCTTTAATACATTCTAACATTCTATCTTTAGTTTGATTCTTTCTTTATTGATATCTTTCATTCTAGCTTTAATAACATCTAACATTCTATCTTTAGTTTCTTTCTTTGTTTCTTGATTTCTTACATTCTTGCTTTAATAAATTCTAACATTTTATCTTTAGTTTTTCTTTCTTTCCTCTTTCTTTCTTTCTTGATTTCTTTCATTCTAGCTTTAATGCCTTCTAACATTCTGTCTTTAGTTTCTTTCTTTCTTTCTTGATTTCTTTCATTTTAGTTTCAATTACTTCTAACAATCTATCTTTAGTTTATTTCTTTCTTTCTTGATATCTTTCATTCTAGCTTTAATACCTTCTAGCGTTCTATATTTTTTGTTTCTTTCTTTCTTTCTTCATATCTTTTATTATAGCTTTAATACCTTTTAACATTATATCTTTAGTTTCTTTCTCTCTTGATTTCTTTCATTCTAGCCTTAATACCTTCTTACATTAAATCATTAGTTTCTTTCTTTCTTTCTTTATATGTTTCATTCTAGCTTTAATACATTCTTACATTCTATCTTAGTTTCTTTCTTTCTTTCATCCTTGATTTCTTTCATTCTAGCTTTAATACCTTCTAACACTCTTTCTTTAGTTTGTTTCTTTATTTCTTTCTTTATATGTTTCATTCTAGCTTTAATACCTTCTAATATTCTAACTTTAGTTTCTTTCTTTCTTTCTTGATATCTTTCATTCTAGCTTTAATACCTTTTAACATTCTAACTTAAGTTTCTTTCTTGATGTCTTTCTTGATTTATTTCATTCTAGCTTTAATACCTTCTAACATTCTATCTTTAGTTTCTTTCTTTCTTTCTTGATATCTTTCATTCTATCTTTAATACATTCTAACATTCTATCTTTAGTTTGATTCTTTCTTTATTGATATCTTTCATTCTAGCTTTAATAACATCTAACATTCTATCTTTAGTTTCTTTCTTTCTTTCTTGATTACTTTCTTTTTAGTTTCAATTACTTCTAACAACCTATCTTTAGTTTCTTTCTTTCTTTCTTGATATCTTTCATTCTAGATTTAATACCTTCTAGCGTTCTATATTTTTTCATTCTTTCTTTCTTTCTTCATATCTTTTATTCTAGCTTTAATACCTTTTAACATTATATCTTTAGTTTCTTTTTTTCTTGATTTCTTTCATTCTAGCCTTAATACCTTCTTACATTCAATCATTAGTTTCTTTCATTCTATATTTATTTCTTTCATTCTAGCTTTAATACATTCTAACATTCTATCTTTTGTTTCTCTCTTTCTTTCTTTCTTGATATCTTTCATTTTAGCTGTAACAACTTCTAACGTTCTATATTTAGTTTCCGTCTCTGTTTCATTCTTTCTTTCTTGTTTTCATTCATTCTTGCTTTAATACCTTCTAACATTCTATCTTTAGTTTGTTACTTTGTTTCTTTCTTTATATGTTTCATTCCAGCTTTAATACATTCTAACATTCTATCTTTAGTTTGTTTCTTTCTTTATTGATATCTTTCATTCTAGCTTTAATAACATCTCACATTCTATCTTTAGTTTCTTTCTTTCTTTCTTGATTTCTTACATTCTTGCTTTAATAAATTCTAACGTTTTATCTTTAGTTTTTCTTTCCTTCTTCTTTCTTTCTTTCTTGATTTCTTTCATTCTAGCTTTAATACCTTCTAACATTCTGTCTTTAGTTTCTTTCTTTCTTTCTTGATTACTTTCTTTTTAGTTTCAATTACTTCTAACAATCTATCTTTAGTTTATTTCTTTCTTTCTTGATATCTTTCATTCTAGCTTTAAAACCTTCTAGCGTTCTATATTTTTTCTTTCTTTCTTTCTTTCTTCATATCTTTTATTCTAGCTTTAATACCTTTTAACATTATATCTTTAGTTTCTTTTTTTCTTGATTTCTTTCATTCTAGCCTTAATACCTTCTTACATTCAATCATTAGTTTCTTTCATTCTATCTTTATTTCTTTCATTCTAGCTTTAATACATTCTAACATTCTATCTTTAGTTTCTCTCTTTCTTTCTTGATATCTTTCATTTTAGCTGTAACAACTTCTAACGTTCTATCTTTCTTGCTTTCTTTCTTTCCTGATTTCTTACATGCTTGCTTTAATAAATTCGAACGTTTTATCTTTAGTTTTTCTTTCCTTCTTCTTTCTATCTTTCTTGATTTCTTTCATTCCAACTTTAAAACCTTCTAACATTCTATCTTTAGTTTCTTTCTTTCTTTCTTTATATGTTTCATTCTAGCTTTAATACATTCTTACATTCTATCTTAGTTTCTTTCTTTCTTTCTTCCTTGATTTCTTTCATTCTAGCTTTAATACCTTCTAACACTCTTTCTTTAGTTTCTTTCTTTCTTTCTTGATTTCTTACATTCTACCTTTAATAAATTCTAACGTTCTATTTTTAGTTTCTCTCTTTCTTTCTTTCTTGATATCTTTCATTCTAGCTGTAACAACTTCTAACGTTCTATCTTTAGTTTCCGTCTCTCTTTCTTTTTTCTTTCTTGTTTTCTTTCATTCTTGCTTTAATACCTCCTAACATTCTATCTTTAGTTTGTTTCTTTGTTTCTTTCTTTATATGTTTCTTTCTAGCTTTAATACATTCTAACATTCTATCTTTAGTTTGATTCTTTCTTTATTGATATCTTTCATTCTAGCTTTAATAATATCTAACATTCTATCTTTAGTTTCTTTCTTTCTTTCTTGATTTCTTACATTCTTGCTTTAATAAATTCTCACGTTTTATCTTCAGTTTTTCTTTCCTTCTTCTTTCTTTCTTTCTTGATTTCTTTCATTCTAGCTTTAAAACCTTCTAACATTCTATCTTTAGTTTCTTTCTTTCTTTCTTTATTTCTTACATTCTTGCTTTAATAAATTCTAACGTTTTATCTTTAGTTTTTCTTTCTTTCTTGTTTCTTTCTTTCTTGATTTCTTTCATTCTAGCTTTAATACCTTCTAACATTCTGTCATTAGTTTTTTTCTTTCTTTCTTGATTTCTTTCATTCTATCTTTAATACATTCTAACATTCTATCTTTAGTTTCTTTCTTTCTTTCTTGATATCTTTCATTCTTGCTTTAATACCTTCTAGCGTTCTATCTTTTCTTTCTTTCTTTCTTTCTTGATATCTTTTATTCTAGCTTTAATACGTTTTAACATTATATCTTTAGTTTCTTTCTTTCTTGATTTATTTCATTCTAGCTTTAATACATTCTAACATTCTATCTTTAGTTTCTTTGTTTCTTTCTTGATATCTTTCATTCTATCTTTAATACATTCTAACATTCTATCTTTAGTTTCTTTCTTTCTTTCTTGATTTCTTACATTCTTGCTTTAATAAATTCTAACGTTTTATCTTTAGTTTTTCTTTCCTTCTTCTTTCTTCATTTCTTGATTTCTTTCATTCTTGCTTTAATACCTTGTAGCGTTATATCTTTTCTTTCTTTCTTTCTTTCTTCATATCTTTTATTCTAGCTTTAAAACCTTCTAACATTCTATCTTTAGTTTCTTTCTTTCTTTCTTCATATGTTTCATTCTAGCTTTAATACATTCTTACATTCTATCTTAGTTTCTCTCTTTCTTTCTTCCTTGATTTCTTTCATTCTAGCTTTAATATCTTCTAACTCTTTCTTTAGTTTCTTTCTTTCTCTCTTGATTTCTTACATTCTACCTTTAATAAATTCTAACGTTCTATCTTTAGTTTCTCTCTTTCTTTCTTTCTTTCTTTATATCTTTCATTCTCGCTTTAATACCTTCTAACATTCTGTCTTTAGTTTCTTTCTTTCTTTCTTGATATCTTTCATTCTAGCTTTAATACCTTCTAGCGTTCTATCTTTTCTTTCTTTCTTTCTTTCTTCATATCTTTTATTCTAGCTTTAATACCTTTTAACATTATATCTTTAGTTTCTTTCTTTCTGGTTTTCTTTCATTCTAGCCTTAATACCTTCTTACATTCAATCATTAGTTTCTTTCTTTCTTTCTTTCTTGATATCTTTCATTCTAGCTGTAGCAACTTCTAACATTCTATCTTTAGTTTCCGTATCTCTTTCTTTCTTTCTTTCTTGATTTCTTACATTATTGCTTTAATAAATTCTAACGTTTTATCTTTAGTTTTTCTTTCCTTGTTCTTTCTTTCTTTCTTGATTTCTTTCATTGTAGCTTTAAAACCTTCTAACATTCTGTCTTTAGTTTCTTTCTTTCTTTCTTGATTTCTTTCTTTTTAGTTTCAATTACTTCTAACAATCTATCTTTAGTTTCTTTCTTTCTTTCTTGATCTCTTTCATTCTACCTTTAATACCTTCTAGCGTTCTATCTTTAGTTTCTTTTTTTCTTTCTTGATATCTTTTATTCTAGCTTTAATACCTTTTAACATTATATCTTTAGTTTCTTTCTTTCTTGATTTCTTTCATTCTAGCCTTAATACCTTCTTACATTCAATCATTAGTTTCTTTCTTTCTATCTTTATTTCTTTCATTCTAGCTTTAATACATTCTAACATTCTATCTTTAGTTTCTCTCTTTCTTTCTTTCTTGATATCTTTCATTTTAGCTGTAACAACTTCTAACGTTCTATCTTTAGTTTCGGTCTCTCTTTCATTCTTTCTTTCTTGTTTTCATTCATTCTCGCTTTAATACCTTCTAACATTCTATCTTTAGTTTGTTACTTTGTTTCTTTCTTTGTATGTTTCATTCCAGCTTTAATACATTCTAACATTCTATCTTTAGTTTGTTTCTTTCTTTATTGATATCTTTCATTCTAGCTTTAATAACATCTAATATTCTATCTTTAGTTTCTTTCTTTCTTTCTTGATTTCTTACATTCTTGCTTTAATAAATTCTAACGTTTTATCTTTAGTTTTTCTTTCCTTCTTCTTTCTTTCTTTCTTGATTTCTTTCATTCCAACTTTAAAACCTTCTAACATTCTATCTTTAGTTTCTTTCTTTCTTTCTTTATATGTTTCATTCTAGCTTTAATACATTCTTACATTCTATCTTAGTTTCTTTCTTTCTTTCTTCCTTGATTTCTTTCATTCTAGCTTTAATACCTTCTAACACTCTTTCTTCAGTTTCTTTCTTTCTTTCTTGATTTCTTACATTCTACCTTTAATAAATTCTAACGTTCTATCTTTAGTTTCTCTCTTTCTTTCTTTCTTGATATCTTTCATTCTAGCTGTAACAACTTCTAACGTTCTATCTTTAGTTTCCGTCTCTCTTTCTTTTTTCTTTCTTGTTTTCTTTCATTCTTGCTTTAATACCTCCTAACATTCTATCTTTAGTTTGTTTCTTTGTTTCTTTCTTTATATGTTTCTTTCTAGCTTTAATACATTCTAACATTCTATCTTTAGTTTGATTCTTTCTTTATTGATATCTTTCATTCAAGCTTTAATAACATCTAACATTCTATCTTTAGTTTCTTTCTTTCTTTCTTGATTTCTTACATTCTTGCTTTAATAAATTCTCACGTTTTATCTTCAGTTTTTCTTTCCTTCTTCTTTCTTTCTTTCTTGATTTCTTTCATTCTAGCTTTAAAACCTTCTAACATTCTATCTTTAGTTTCTTTCTTTCTTTCTTTCTTGATTTCTTACATTCTAGCATTAATACCTTCTAACATTCTATCTTTAGTTTCTTTCTTTCTTTATTTATTTCTTACATTCTTGCTTTAATAAATTCTAACGTTTTATCTTTAGTTTTTCTTTCTTTCTTGTTTCTTTCTTTCTTGATTTCTTTCATTCTAGCTTAAATACCTTCTAACATTCTGTCATTAGTTTTTTTCTTTCTTTCTTGATTTCTTTCATTCTATCTTTAATACATTCTAACATTCTATCTTTAGTTTCTTTCTTTCTTTCTTGATATCTTTCATTCTTGCTTTAATACCTTCTAGCGTTCTATCTTTTCTTTCTTTCTTTCTTTCTTCATATCTTTTATTCTAGCTTTAATACCTTTTAACATTATATCTTTAGTTTCTTTGTTTCTTTATTTCTTTCATTCTAGCTTTAATACATTCTAACATTCTATCTTTAGTTTCTTTCTTTCTTTCTTGATATCTTTCATTCTATCTTTAATACATTCTAACATTCTATCTTTAGTTTCTTTCTTTCTTTCTTGATTTCTTACATTCTACCTTTAATAAATTCTAACGTTCTATCATTAGTTTCTCTCTTTCTTTCTTTCTTGATATCTTTCATTCTAGCTGTAACAACTTCTAACGTTCTATCTTTAGTTTCCGTCTCTCTTTCTTTTTTCTTTCTTGTTTTCTTTCATTCTTGCTTTAATACCTCCTAACATTCTATCTTTAGTTTGTTTCTTTGTTTCTTTCTTTATATGTTTCTTTCTAGCTTTAATACATTCTAACATTCTATCTTTAGTTTGATTCTTTCTTTATTGATATCTTTCATTCAAGCTTTAATAACATCTAACATTCTATCTTTAGTTTCTTTCTTTCTTTCTTGATTTCTTATATTCTTGCTTTAATAAATTCTCACGTTTTATCTTCAGTTTTTCTTTCCTTCTTCTTTCTTTCTTTCTTGATTTCTTTCATTCTAGCTTTAAAACCTTCTAACATTCTATCTTTAGTTTCTTTCTTTCTTTCTTTCTTGATTTCTTACATTCTAGCTTTAATACCTTCTAACATTCTATCTTTAGTTTCTTTCTTTCTTTATTTATTTCTTACATTCTTGCTTTAATAAATTCTAACGTTTTATCTTTAGTTTTTCTTTCTTTCTTGTTTCTTTCTTTCTTGATTTCTTTCATTCTAGCTTTAATACCTTCTAACATTCTGTCATTAGTTTTTTTCTTTCTTTCTTGATTTCTTTCATTCTATCTTTAATACATTCTAACATTCTATCTTTAGTTTCTTTCTTTCTTTATTTATTTCTTACATTCTTGCTTTAATAAATTCTCACGTTTTATCTTCAGTTTTTCTTTCCTTCTTCTTTCTTTCTTTCTTGATTTCTTTCATTCTAGCTTTAAAACCTTCTAACATTCTATCTTTAGTTTCTTTCTTTCTTTCTTTATTTCTTACATTCTTGCTTTAATAAATTCTAACGTTTTATCTTTAGTTTTTCTTTCTTTCTTGTTTCTTTCTTTCTTGATTTCTTTCATTCTAGCTTTAATACCTTCTAACATTCTGTCATTAGTTTTTTTCTTTCTTTCTTGATTTCTTTCATTCTATCTTTAATACATTCTAACATTCTATCTTTAGTTTCTTTCTTTCTTTCTTGATATCTTTCATTCTTGCTTTAATACCTTCTAGCGTTCTATCTTTTCTTTCTTTCTTTCTTTCTTGATATCTTTTATTCTAGCTTTAATACGTTTTAACATTATATCTTTAGTTTCTTTCTTTCTTGATTTATTTCATTCTAGCTTTAATACATTCTAACATTCTATCTTTAGTTTCTTTGTTTCTTTCTTGATATCTTTCATTCTATCTTTAATACATTCTAACATTCTATCTTTAGTTTCTTTTTTCTTTCTTGATTTCTTACATTCTTGCTTTAATAAATTCTAACGTTTTATCTTTAGTTTTTCTTTCCTTCTTCTTTCTTCATTTCTTGATTTCTTTCATTCTTGCTTTAATACCTTGTAGCGTTATATCTTTTCTTTCTTTCTTTCTTTCTTCATATCTTTTATTCTAGCTTTAAAACCTTCTAACATTCTATCTTTAGTTTCTTTCTTTCTTTCTTCATATGTTTCATTCTAGCTTTAATACATTCTTACATTCTATCTTAGTTTCTCTCTTTCTTTCTTCCTTGATTTCTTTCATTCTAGCTTTAATATCTTCTAACTCTTTCTTTAGTTTCTTTCTTTCTCTCATGATTTCTTACATTCTACTTTTAATAAATTCTAACGTTCTATCTTTAGTTTCTCTCTTTCTTTCTTTCTTTCTTTATATCTTTCATTCTCGCTTTAATACCTTCTAACATTCTGTCTTTAGTTTCTTTCTTTCTTTCTTGATATCTTTCATTCTAGCTTTAATACCTTCTAGCGTTCTATCTTTTCTTTCTTTCTTTCTTTCTTCATATCTTTTATTCTAGCTTTAATACCTTTTAACATTATATCTTTAGTTTCTTTCTTTCTGGTTTTCTTTCATTCTAGCCTTAATACCTTCTTACATTCAATCATTAGTTTCTTTCTTTCTTTCTTTCTTGATATCTTTCATTCTAGCTGTAGCAACTTCTAACATTCTATCTTTAGTTTCCGTATCTCTTTCTTTCTTTCTTTCTTGATTTCTTACATTATTGCTTTAATAAATTCTAACGTTTTATCTTTAGTTTTTCTTTCCTTGTTCTTTCTTTCTTTCTTGATTTCTTTCATTGTAGCTTTAAAACCTTCTAACATTCTGTCTTTAGTTTCTTTCTTTCTTTCTTGATTTCTTTCTTTTTAGTTTCAATTACTTCTAACAATCTATCTTTAGTTTCTTTCTTTCTTTCTTGATCTCTTTCATTCTACCTTTAATACCTTCTAGCGTTCTATCTTTAGTTTCTTTTTTTCTTTCTTGATATCTTTTATTCTAGCTTTAATACCTTTTAACATTATATCTTTAGTTTCTTTCTTTCTTGATTTCTTTCATTCTAGCCTTAATACCTTCTTACATTCAATCATTAGTTTCTTTCTTTCTATCTTTATTTCTTTCATTCTAGCTTTAATACATTCTAACATTCTATCTTTAGTTTCTCTCTTTCTTTCTTTCTTGATATCTTTCATTTTAGCTGTAACAACTTCTAACGTTCTATCTTTAGTTTCGGTCTCTCTTTCATTCTTTCTTTCTTGTTTTCATTCATTCTCGCTTTAATACCTTCTAACATTCTATCTTTAGTTTGTTACTTTGTTTCTTTCTTTGTATGTTTCATTCCAGCTTTAATACATTCTAACATTCTATCTTTAGTTTGTTTCTTTCTTTATTGATATCTTTCATTCTAGCTTTAATAACATCTAATATTCTATCTTTAGTTTCTTTCTTTCTTTCTTGATTTCTTACATTCTTGCTTTAATAAATTCTAACGTTTTATCTTTAGTTTTTCTTTCCTTCTTCTTTCTTTCTTTCTTGATTTCTTTCATTCCAACTTTAAAACCTTCTAACATTCTATCTTTAGTTTCTTTCTTTCTTTCTTTATATGTTTCATTCTAGCTTTAATACATTCTTACATTCTATCTTAGTTTCTTTCTTTCTTTCTTCCTTGATTTCTTTCATTCTAGCTTTAATACCTTCTAACACTCTTTCTTCAGTTTCTTTCTTTCTTTCTTGATTTCTTACATTCTACCTTTAATAAATTCTAACGTTCTATCTTTAGTTTCTCTCTTTCTTTCTTTCTTGATATCTTTCATTCTAGCTGTAACAACTTCTAACGTTCTATCTTTAGTTTCCGTCTCTCTTTCTTTTTTCTTTCTTGTTTTCTTTCATTCTTGCTTTAATACCTCCTAACATTCTATCTTTAGTTTGTTTCTTTGTTTCTTTCTTTATATGTTTCTTTCTAGCTTTAATACATTCTAACATTCTATCTTTAGTTTGATTCTTTCTTTATTGATATCTTTCATTCAAGCTTTAATAACATCTAACATTCTATCTTTAGTTTCTTTCTTTCTTTCTTGATTTCTTACATTCTTGCTTTAATAAATTCTCACGTTTTATCTTCAGTTTTTCTTTCCTTCTTCTTTCTTTCTTTCTTGATTTCTTTCATTCTAGCTTTAAAACCTTCTAACATTCTATCTTTAGTTTCTTTCTTTCTTTCTTTCTTGATTTCTTACATTCTAGCATTAATACCTTCTAACATTCTATCTTTAGTTTCTTTCTTTCTTTATTTATTTCTTACATTCTTGCTTTAATAAATTCTAACGTTTTATCTTTAGTTTTTCTTTCTTTCTTGTTTCTTTCTTTCTTGATTTCTTTCATTCTAGCTTAAATACCTTCTAACATTCTGTCATTAGTTTTTTTCTTTCTTTCTTGATTTCTTTCATTCTATCTTTAATACATTCTAACATTCTATCTTTAGTTTCTTTCTTTCTTTCTTGATATCTTTCATTCTTGCTTTAATACCTTCTAGCGTTCTATCTTTTCTTTCTTTCTTTCTTTCTTCATATCTTTTATTCTAGCTTTAATACCTTTTAACATTATATCTTTAGTTTCTTTGTTTCTTTATTTCTTTCATTCTAGCTTTAATACATTCTAACATTCTATCTTTAGTTTCTTTCTTTCTTTCTTGATATCTTTCATTCTATCTTTAATACATTCTAACATTCTATCTTTAGTTTCTTTCTTTCTTTCTTGATTTCTTACATTCTACCTTTAATAAATTCTAACGTTCTATCATTAGTTTCTCTCTTTCTTTCTTTCTTGATATCTTTCATTCTAGCTGTAACAACTTCTAACGTTCTATCTTTAGTTTCCGTCTCTCTTTCTTTTTTCTTTCTTGTTTTCTTTCATTCTTGCTTTAATACCTCCTAACATTCTATCTTTAGTTTGTTTCTTTGTTTCTTTCTTTATATGTTTCTTTCTAGCTTTAATACATTCTAACATTCTATCTTTAGTTTGATTCTTTCTTTATTGATATCTTTCATTCAAGCTTTAATAACATCTAACATTCTATCTTTAGTTTCTTTCTTTCTTTCTTGATTTCTTATATTCTTGCTTTAATAAATTCTCACGTTTTATCTTCAGTTTTTCTTTCCTTCTTCTTTCTTTCTTTCTTGATTTCTTTCATTCTAGCTTTAAAACCTTCTAACATTCTATCTTTAGTTTCTTTCTTTCTTTCTTTCTTGATTTCTTACATTCTAGCTTTAATACCTTCTAACATTCTATCTTTAGTTTCTTTCTTTATTTATTTATTTCTTACATTCTTGCTTTAATAAATTCTAACGTTTTATCTTTAGTTTTTCTTTCTTTCTTGTTTCTTTCTTTCTTGATTTCTTTCATTCTAGCTTTAATACCTTCTAACATTCTGTCATTAGTTTTTTTCTTTCTTTCTTGATTTCTTTCATTCTATCTTTAATACATTCTAACATTCTATCTTTAGTTTCTTTCTTTCTTTCTTGATATCTTTCATTCTTGCTTTAATACCTTCTAGCGTTCTATCTTTTCTTTCTTTCTTTCTTTCTTCATATCTTTTATTCTAGCTTTAATACCTTTTAACATTATATCTTTAGTTTCTTTCTTTCTTTATTTCTTTCATTCTAGCTTTAATACATTCTAACATTCTATCTTTAGTTTCTTTCTTTCTTTCTTGATATCTTTCATTCTATCTTTAATACATTCTAACGTTCTATCATTAGTTTCTCTCTTTCTTTCTTTCTTGATATCTTTCATTCTAGCTGTAACAACTTCTAACGTTCTATCTTTAGTTTCCGTCTCTCTTTCTTTCTTTCTTTCTTCTTTTCTTTCATTCTTGCTTTAATACCTCCTAACATTCTATCTTTAGTTTGTTTCTTTGTTTCTTTCTTAATATGTTTCATTCCACCTTTAATACATTCTAACATTCTATCTTTAGTTTCTTTCTTTCTTTCTTGATTTTTTACATTCTTGCTTTAATAAATTCTTACGTTTTATCTTTAGTTTTTCTTTCCTTCTTCTTTCTTCATTTCTTGATTTCTTTCATTCTTGCTTTAATACCTTGTAGCGTTATATCTTTTCTTTCTTTCTTTCTTTCTTCATATCTTTTATTCTAGCTTTAAAACCTTCTAACATTCTATCTTTAGTTTCTTTCTTTCTTTCTTTATATGTTTCATTCTAGCTTTAATACATTCTTACATTCTATCTTAGTTTCTCTCTTTCTTTCTTCCTTGATTTCTTTCATTCTAGCTTTAATATCTTCTAACACTCTTTCTTTAGTTTCTTTCTTTCTTTCTTGATTTCTTACATTCTACCTTTAATAAATTCTAACGTTCTATCTTTAGTTTCTCTCTTTCTTTCTTTCTTTATATCTTTCATTCTAGCTTTAATACCTTCTAACATTCTGTCTTTAGTTTCTTTCTTTCTTTCTTGATATCTTTCATTCTAGCTTTAATACCTTCTAGCGTTCTATCTTTTCTTTCTTTCTTTCTTTCTTCATATCTTTTATTGTAGCTTTAATACCTTTTAACATTATATCTTTAGTTTCTTTCTTTCTGGTTTTCTTTCATTCTAGCCTTAATACCTTCTTACATTCAATCATTAGTTTCTTTCTTTCTTTCTTTCTTTCTTCATATCTTTCATTCTAGCTGTAGCAACTTCTAACATTCTATCTTTAGTTTCCGTATCTCTTTCTTTCTTTCTTTCTTGATTTCTTACATTATTGCTTTAATAAATTCTAACGTTTTATCTTTAGTTTTTCTTTCCTTCTTCTTTCTTTCTTTCTTGATTTCTTTCATTGTAGCTTTAAAACCTTCTAACATTCTGTCTTTAGTTTCTTTCTTTCTTGATTTCTTTCTTTTTAGTTTCAATTACTTCTAACAATCTATCTTTAGTTTCTTTCTTTCTTTCTTGATCTCTTTCATTCTACCTTTAATACCTTCTAGCGTTTTATCTTTAGTTTCTTTTTTTCTTTCTTGATATCTTTTATTCTAACTTTAATACCTTTTAACATTATATCTTTAGTTTCTTTCTTTCTTGATTTCTTTCATTCTAGCCTTAATACCTTCTTACATTCAATAATTAGTTTCTTTCTTTCTATCTTTATTTCTTTCATTCTAGCTTTAATACATTCTAACATTCTATCTTTAGTTTCTCTCTTTCTTTCTTTCTTGATATCTTTCATTTTAGCTGTAACAACTTCTAACGTTCTATCTTTAGTTTCGGTCTCTCTTTCATTCTTTCTTTCTTGTTTTCATTCATTCTTGCTTTAATACCTTCTAACATTCTATCTTTAGTTTGTTACTTTGTTTCTTTCTTTGTATGTTTCATTCCAGCTTTAATACATTCTAACATTCTATATTTAGTTTGTTTCTTTCTTTATTGATATCTTTCATTCTAGCTTTAATAACATCTAATATTCTATCTTTAGTTTCTTTCTTTCTTTCTTGATTTCTTACATTCTTGCTTTAATAAATTCTAACGTTTTATCTTTAGTTTTTCTTTCCTTCTTCTTTCTTTCTTTCTTGATTTCTTTCATTCTAGCTTTAAAACCTAACATTCTATCTTTAGTTTCTTTCTTTCTTTCTTTATATGTTTCATTCTAGCTTTAATACATTCTTACATTCTATCTTAGTTTCTTTCTTTCTTTCTTTCTTTCTTGATTTCTTTCATTCTAGCTTTAATGCCTTCTAACATTCTGTCTTTAGTTTCTTTCTTTCTTTCTTGATTTCTTTCATTTTAGTTTCAATTACTTCTAACAATCTATCTTTAGTTTATTTCTTTCTTTCTTGATATCTTTCATTCTAGCTTTAATACCTTCTAGTGTTCTATATTTTTTGTTTCTTTCTTTCTTTCTTCATATCTTTTATTATAGCTTTAATACCTTTTAACATTATATCTTTAGTTTCTTTCTTTCTTGATTTCTTTCATTCTAGCCTTAATACCTTTTTACATTAAATCATTAGTTTCTTTCTTTCTTTCTTTATATGTTTCATTCTAGCTTTAATACATTCTTACATTCTATCTTAGTTTCTTTCTTTCTTTCATCCTTGATTTCTTTCATTCTAGCTTTAATACCTTCTAACACTCTTTCTTTAGTTTGTTTCTTTATTTCTTTCTTTATATGTTTCATTCTAGCTTTAATACCTTCTAATATTCTAACTTTAGTTTCTTTCTTTCTTTCTTGATATCTTTCATTCTAGCTTTAATACCTTTTAACATTCTAACTTAAGTTTCTTTCTTGGTGTCTTTCTTGATTTATTTCATTCTAGCTTTAATACCTTCTAACATTCTATCTTTAGTTTCTTTCTTTCTTTCTTGATATCTTTCATTCTATCTTTAATACATTCTAACATTCTATCTTTAGTTTGATTCTTTCTTTATTGATATCTTTCATTCTAGCTTTAATAACATCTAACATTCTATCTTTAGTTTCTTTCTTTCTTTCTTGATTACTTTCTTTTTAGTTTCAATTACTTCTAACAACCTATCTTTAGTTTCTTTCTTTCTTTCTTGATATCTTTCATTCTAGCTTTAATACCTTCTAGCGTTCTATATTTTTTCATTCTTTCTTTCTTTCTTCATATCTTTTATTCTAGCTTTAATACCTTTTAACATTATATCTTTAGTTTCTTTTTTTCTTGATTTCTTTCATTCTAGCCTTAATACCTTCTTACATTCAATCATTAGTTTCTTTCATTCTATATTTATTTCTTTCATTCTAGCTTTAATAACATCTCACATTCTATCTTTAGTTTCTTTCTTTCTTTCTTGATTTCTTACATTCTTGCTTTAATAAATTCTAACGTTTTATCTTTAGTTTTTCTTTCCTTCTTCTTTCTTTCTCTCTTGATTTCTTTCATTCTAGCTTTAATACCTTCTAACATTCTGTCTTTAGTTTCTTTCTTTCTTTCTTGATTACTTTCTTTTTAGTTTCAATTACTTCTAACAATCTATCTTTAGTTTTTTTCTTTCTTTCTTGATTTCTTTCATTCTATCTTTAATACATTCTAACATTCTATCTTTAGTTTCTTTCTTTCTTTCTTGATATCTTTCATTCTTGCTTTAATACCTTCTAGCGTTCTATCTTTTCTTTCTTTCTTTCTTTCTTCATATCTTTTATTCTAGCTTTAATACCTTTTAACATTATATCTTTAGTTTCTTTCTTTCTTTATTTCTTTCATTCTAGCTTTAATACATTCTAACATTCTATCTTTAGTTTCTTTCTTTCTTTCTTGATATCTTTCATTCTATCTTTAATACATTCTAACGTTCTATCATTAGTTTCTCTCTTTCTTTCTTTCTTGATATCTTTCATTCTAGCTGTAACAACTTCTAACGTTCTATCTTTAGTTTCCGTCTCTCTTTCTTTCTTTCTTTCTTCTTTTCTTTCATTCTTGCTTTAATACCTCCTAACATTCTATCTTTAGTTTGTTTCTTTGTTTCTTTCTTAATATGTTTCATTCCACCTTTAATACATTCTAACATTCTATCTTTAGTTTCTTTCTTTCTTTCTTGATTTTTTACATTCTTGCTTTAATAAATTCTTACGTTTTATCTTTAGTTTTTCTTTCCTTCTTCTTTCTTCATTTCTTGATTTCTTTCATTCTTGCTTTAATACCTTGTAGCGTTATATCTTTTCTTTCTTTCTTTCTTTCTTCATATCTTTTATTCTAGCTTTAAAACCTTCTAACATTCTATCTTTAGTTTCTTTCTTTCTTTCTTTATATGTTTCATTCTAGCTTTAATACATTCTTACATTCTATCTTAGTTTCTCTCTTTCTTTCTTCCTTGATTTCTTTCATTCTAGCTTTAATATCTTCTAACACTCTTTCTTTAGTTTCTTTCTTTCTTTCTTGATTTCTTACATTCTACCTTTAATAAATTCTAACGTTCTATCTTTAGTTTCTCTCTTTCTTTCTTTCTTTATATCTTTCATTCTAGCTTTAATACCTTCTAACATTCTGTCTTTAGTTTCTTTCTTTCTTTCTTGATATCTTTCATTCTAGCTTTAATACCTTCTAGCGTTCTATCTTTTCTTTCTTTCTTTCTTTCTTCATATCTTTTATTGTAGCTTTAATACCTTTTAACATTATATCTTTAGTTTCTTTCTTTCTGGTTTTCTTTCATTCTAGCCTTAATACCTTCTTACATTCAATCATTAGTTTCTTTCTTTCTTTCTTTCTTTCTTCATATCTTTCATTCTAGCTGTAGCAACTTCTAACATTCTATCTTTAGTTTCCGTATCTCTTTCTTTCTTTCTTTCTTGATTTCTTACATTATTGCTTTAATAAATTCTAACGTTTTATCTTTAGTTTTTCTTTCCTTCTTCTTTCTTTCTTTCTTGATTTCTTTCATTGTAGCTTTAAAACCTTCTAACATTCTGTCTTTAGTTTCTTTCTTTCTTGATTTCTTTCTTTTTAGTTTCAATTACTTCTAACAATCTATCTTTAGTTTCTTTCTTTCTTTCTTGATCTCTTTCATTCTACCTTTAATACCTTCTAGCGTTTTATCTTTAGTTTCTTTTTTTCTTTCTTGATATCTTTTATTCTAACTTTAATACCTTTTAACATTATATCTTTAGTTTCTTTCTTTCTTGATTTCTTTCATTCTAGCCTTAATACCTTCTTACATTCAATAATTAGTTTCTTTCTTTCTATCTTTATTTCTTTCATTCTAGCTTTAATACATTCTAACATTCTATCTTTAGTTTCTCTCTTTCTTTCTTTCTTGATATCTTTCATTTTAGCTGTAACAACTTCTAACGTTCTATCTTTAGTTTCGGTCTCTCTTTCATTCTTTCTTTCTTGTTTTCATTCATTCTTGCTTTAATACCTTCTAACATTCTATCTTTAGTTTGTTACTTTGTTTCTTTCTTTGTATGTTTCATTCCAGCTTTAATACATTCTAACATTCTATATTTAGTTTGTTTCTTTCTTTATTGATATCTTTCATTCTAGCTTTAATAACATCTAATATTCTATCTTTAGTTTCTTTCTTTCTTTCTTGATTTCTTACATTCTTGCTTTAATAAATTCTAACGTTTTATCTTTAGTTTTTCTTTCCTTCTTCTTTCTTTCTTTCTTGATTTCTTTCATTCTAGCTTTAAAACCTAACATTCTATCTTTAGTTTCTTTCTTTCTTTCTTTATATGTTTCATTCTAGCTTTAATACATTCTTACATTCTATCTTAGTTTCTTTCTTTCTTTCTTTCTTTCTTGATTTCTTTCATTCTAGCTTTAATGCCTTCTAACATTCTGTCTTTAGTTTCTTTCTTTCTTTCTTGATTTCTTTCATTTTAGTTTCAATTACTTCTAACAATCTATCTTTAGTTTATTTCTTTCTTTCTTGATATCTTTCATTCTAGCTTTAATACCTTCTAGTGTTCTATATTTTTTGTTTCTTTCTTTCTTTCTTCATATCTTTTATTATAGCTTTAATACCTTTTAACATTATATCTTTAGTTTCTTTCTTTCTTGATTTCTTTCATTCTAGCCTTAATACCTTTTTACATTAAATCATTAGTTTCTTTCTTTCTTTCTTTATATGTTTCATTCTAGCTTTAATACATTCTTACATTCTATCTTAGTTTCTTTCTTTCTTTCATCCTTGATTTCTTTCATTCTAGCTTTAATACCTTCTAACACTCTTTCTTTAGTTTGTTTCTTTATTTCTTTCTTTATATGTTTCATTCTAGCTTTAATACCTTCTAATATTCTAACTTTAGTTTCTTTCTTTCTTTCTTGATATCTTTCATTCTAGCTTTAATACCTTTTAACATTCTAACTTAAGTTTCTTTCTTGGTGTCTTTCTTGATTTATTTCATTCTAGCTTTAATACCTTCTAACATTCTATCTTTAGTTTCTTTCTTTCTTTCTTGATATCTTTCATTCTATCTTTAATACATTCTAACATTCTATCTTTAGTTTGATTCTTTCTTTATTGATATCTTTCATTCTAGCTTTAATAACATCTAACATTCTATCTTTAGTTTCTTTCTTTCTTTCTTGATTACTTTCTTTTTAGTTTCAATTACTTCTAACAACCTATCTTTAGTTTCTTTCTTTCTTTCTTGATATCTTTCATTCTAGCTTTAATACCTTCTAGCGTTCTATATTTTTTCATTCTTTCTTTCTTTCTTCATATCTTTTATTCTAGCTTTAATACCTTTTAACATTATATCTTTAGTTTCTTTTTTTCTTGATTTCTTTCATTCTAGCCTTAATACCTTCTTACATTCAATCATTAGTTTCTTTCATTCTATATTTATTTCTTTCATTCTAGCTTTAATAACATCTCACATTCTATCTTTAGTTTCTTTCTTTCTTTCTTGATTTCTTACATTCTTGCTTTAATAAATTCTAACGTTTTATCTTTAGTTTTTCTTTCCTTCTTCTTTCTTTCTCTCTTGATTTCTTTCATTCTAGCTTTAATACCTTCTAACATTCTGTCTTTAGTTTCTTTCTTTCTTTCTTGATTACTTTCTTTTTAGTTTCAATTACTTCTAACAATCTATCTTTAGTTTATTTCTTTCTTTCTTGATATCTTTCATTCTAGCTTTAATACCTTCTAGCGTTCTATATTTTTTCTTTCTTTCTTTCTTCATATCTTTTATTCTAGCTTTAATACCTTTTAACATTATATCTTTAGTTTCTTTTTTTCTTGATTTCTTTCATTCTAGCCTTAATACCTTCTTACATTCAATCATTAGTTTCTTTCATTCTATCTTTATTTCTTTCATTCTAGCTTTAATACATTCTAACATTCTATCTTTAGTTTCTCTCTTTCTTTCTTGATATCTTTCATTTTAGCTGTAACAACTTCTAACGTTCTATCTTTCTTGCTTTCTTTCTTTCCTGATTTCTTACATGCTTGCTTTAATAAATTCGAACGTTTTATCTTCAGTTTTTCTTTCCTTCTTCTTTCTATCTTTCTTGATTTCTTTCATTCCAACTTTAAAACCTTCTAACATTCTATCTTTAGTTTCTTTCTTTCTTTCTTTATATGTTTCATTCTAGCTTTAATACATTCTTACATTCTATCTTAGTTTCTTTCTTTCTTTCTTCCTTGATTTCTTACATTCTACCTTTAATAAATTCTAACGTTCTATTTTTAGTTTCTCTCTTTCTTTCTTTCTTGATATCTTTCATTCTAGCTGTAACAACTTCTAACGTTCTATCTTTAGTTTCCGTCTCTCTTTCTTTTTTCTTTCTTGTTTTCTTTCATTCTTGCTTTAATACCTCCTAACATTCTATCTTTAGTTTGTTTCTTTGTTTCTTTCTTTATATGTTTCTTTCTAGCTTTAATACATTCTAACATTCTATCTTTAGTTTGATTCTTTCTTTATTGATATCTTTCATTCTAGCTTTAATAACATCTAACATTCTATCTTTAGTTTCTTTCTTTCTTTCTTGATTTCTTATATTCTTGCTTTAATAAATTCTCACGTTTTATCTTCAGTTTTTCTTTCCTTCTTCTTTCTTTCTTTCTTGATTTCTTTCATTCTAGCTTTAAAACCTTCTAACATTCTATCTTTAGTTTCTTTCTTTCTTTCTTTCTTGATTTCTTACATTCTAGCTTTAATACCTTCTAACATTCTATCTTTAGTTTCTTTCTTTCTTTATTTATTTCTTACATTCTTGCTTTAATAAATTCTAAAGTTTTATCTTTAGTTTTTCTTTCTTTCTTGTTTCTTTCTTTCTTGATTTCTTTCATTCTAGCTTTAATACCTTCTAACATTCTGTCATTAGTTTTTTTCTTTCTTTCTTGATTTCTTTCATTCTATCTTTAATACATTCTAACATTCTATCTTTAGTTTCTTTCTTTCTTTCTTGATATCTTTCATTCTTGCTTTAATACCTTCTAGCGTTCTATCTTTTCTTTCTTTCTTTCTTTCTTCATATCTTTTATTCTAGCTTTAATACCTTTTAACATTATATCTTTAGTTTCTTTCTTTCTTTATTTCTTTCATTCTAGCTTTAATACATTCTAACATTCTATCTTTAGTTTCTTTCTTTCTTTCTTGATATCTTTCATTCTATCTTTAATACATTCTAACGTTCTATCATTAGTTTCTCTCTTTCTTTCTTTCTTGATATCTTTCATTCTAGCTGTAACAACTTCTAACGTTCTATCTTTAGTTTCCGTCTCTCTTTCTTTCTTTCTTTCTTCTTTTCTTTCATTCTTGCTTTAATACCTCCTAACATTCTATCTTTAGTTTGTTTCTTTGTTTCTTTCTTAATATGTTTCATTCCACCTTTAATACATTCTAACATTCTATCTTTAGTTTCTTTCTTTCTTTCTTGATTTTTTACATTCTTGCTTTAATAAATTCTTACGTTTTATCTTTAGTTTTTCTTTCCTTCTTCTTTCTTCATTTCTTGATTTCTTTCATTCTTGCTTTAATACCTTGTAGCGTTATATCTTTTCTTTCTTTCTTTCTTTCTTCATATCTTTTATTCTAGCTTTAAAACCTTCTAACATTCTATCTTTAGTTTCTTTCTTTCTTTCTTTATATGTTTCATTCTAGCTTTAATACATTCTTACATTCTATCTTAGTTTCTCTCTTTCTTTCTTCCTTGATTTCTTTCATTCTAGCTTTAATATCTTCTAACACTCTTTCTTTAGTTTCTTTCTTTCTTTCTTGATTTCTTACATTCTACCTTTAATAAATTCTAACGTTCTATCTTTAGTTTCTCTCTTTCTTTCTTTCTTTATATCTTTCATTCTAGCTTTAATACCTTCTAACATTCTGTCTTTAGTTTCTTTCTTTCTTTCTTGATATCTTTCATTCTAGCTTTAATACCTTCTAGCGTTCTATCTTTTCTTTCTTTCTTTCTTTCTTCATATCTTTTATTGTAGCTTTAATACCTTTTAACATTATATCTTTAGTTTCTTTCTTTCTGGTTTTCTTTCATTCTAGCCTTAATACCTTCTTACATTCAATCATTAGTTTCTTTCTTTCTTTCTTTCTTTCTTCATATCTTTCATTCTAGCTGTAGCAACTTCTAACATTCTATCTTTAGTTTCCGTATCTCTTTCTTTCTTTCTTTCTTGATTTCTTACATTATTGCTTTAATAAATTCTAACGTTTTATCTTTAGTTTTTCTTTCCTTCTTCTTTCTTTCTTTCTTGATTTCTTTCATTGTAGCTTTAAAACCTTCTAACATTCTGTCTTTAGTTTCTTTCTTTCTTGATTTCTTTCTTTTTAGTTTCAATTACTTCTAACAATCTATCTTTAGTTTCTTTCTTTCTTTCTTGATCTCTTTCATTCTACCTTTAATACCTTCTAGCGTTTTATCTTTAGTTTCTTTTTTTCTTTCTTGATATCTTTTATTCTAACTTTAATACCTTTTAACATTATATCTTTAGTTTCTTTCTTTCTTGATTTCTTTCATTCTAGCCTTAATACCTTCTTACATTCAATAATTAGTTTCTTTCTTTCTATCTTTATTTCTTTCATTCTAGCTTTAATACATTCTAACATTCTATCTTTAGTTTCTCTCTTTCTTTCTTTCTTGATATCTTTCATTTTAGCTGTAACAACTTCTAACGTTCTATCTTTAGTTTCGGTCTCTCTTTCATTCTTTCTTTCTTGTTTTCATTCATTCTTGCTTTAATACCTTCTAACATTCTATCTTTAGTTTGTTACTTTGTTTCTTTCTTTGTATGTTTCATTCCAGCTTTAATACATTCTAACATTCTATATTTAGTTTGTTTCTTTCTTTATTGATATCTTTCATTCTAGCTTTAATAACATCTAATATTCTATCTTTAGTTTCTTTCTTTCTTTCTTGATTTCTTACATTCTTGCTTTAATAAATTCTAACGTTTTATCTTTAGTTTTTCTTTCCTTCTTCTTTCTTTCTTTCTTGATTTCTTTCATTCTAGCTTTAAAACCTAACATTCTATCTTTAGTTTCTTTCTTTCTTTCTTTATATGTTTCATTCTAGCTTTAATACATTCTTACATTCTATCTTAGTTTCTTTCTTTCTTTCTTTCTTTCTTGATTTCTTTCATTCTAGCTTTAATGCCTTCTAACATTCTGTCTTTAGTTTCTTTCTTTCTTTCTTGATTTCTTTCATTTTAGTTTCAATTACTTCTAACAATCTATCTTTAGTTTATTTCTTTCTTTCTTGATATCTTTCATTCTAGCTTTAATACCTTCTAGTGTTCTATATTTTTTGTTTCTTTCTTTCTTTCTTCATATCTTTTATTATAGCTTTAATACCTTTTAACATTATATCTTTAGTTTCTTTCTTTCTTGATTTCTTTCATTCTAGCCTTAATACCTTTTTACATTAAATCATTAGTTTCTTTCTTTCTTTCTTTATATGTTTCATTCTAGCTTTAATACATTCTTACATTCTATCTTAGTTTCTTTCTTTCTTTCATCCTTGATTTCTTTCATTCTAGCTTTAATACCTTCTAACACTCTTTCTTTAGTTTGTTTCTTTATTTCTTTCTTTATATGTTTCATTCTAGCTTTAATACCTTCTAATATTCTAACTTTAGTTTCTTTCTTTCTTTCTTGATATCTTTCATTCTAGCTTTAATACCTTTTAACATTCTAACTTAAGTTTCTTTCTTGGTGTCTTTCTTGATTTATTTCATTCTAGCTTTAATACCTTCTAACATTCTATCTTTAGTTTCTTTCTTTCTTTCTTGATATCTTTCATTCTATCTTTAATACATTCTAACATTCTATCTTTAGTTTGATTCTTTCTTTATTGATATCTTTCATTCTAGCTTTAATAACATCTAACATTCTATCTTTAGTTTCTTTCTTTCTTTCTTGATTACTTTCTTTTTAGTTTCAATTACTTCTAACAACCTATCTTTAGTTTCTTTCTTTCTTTCTTGATATCTTTCATTCTAGCTTTAATACCTTCTAGCGTTCTATATTTTTTCATTCTTTCTTTCTTTCTTCATATCTTTTATTCTAGCTTTAATACCTTTTAACATTATATCTTTAGTTTCTTTTTTTCTTGATTTCTTTCATTCTAGCCTTAATACCTTCTTACATTCAATCATTAGTTTCTTTCATTCTATATTTATTTCTTTCATTCTAGCTTTAATAACATCTCACATTCTATCTTTAGTTTCTTTCTTTCTTTCTTGATTTCTTACATTCTTGCTTTAATAAATTCTAACGTTTTATCTTTAGTTTTTCTTTCCTTCTTCTTTCTTTCTCTCTTGATTTCTTTCATTCTAGCTTTAATACCTTCTAACATTCTGTCTTTAGTTTCTTTCTTTCTTTCTTGATTACTTTCTTTTTAGTTTCAATTACTTCTAACAATCTATCTTTAGTTTATTTCTTTCTTTCTTGATATCTTTCATTCTAGCTTTAATACCTTCTAGCGTTCTATATTTTTTCTTTCTTTCTTTCTTCATATCTTTTATTCTAGCTTTAATACCTTTTAACATTATATCTTTAGTTTCTTTTTTTCTTGATTTCTTTCATTCTAGCCTTAATACCTTCTTACATTCAATCATTAGTTTCTTTCATTCTATCTTTATTTCTTTCATTCTAGCTTTAATACATTCTAACATTCTATCTTTAGTTTCTCTCTTTCTTTCTTGATATCTTTCATTTTAGCTGTAACAACTTCTAACGTTCTATCTTTCTTGCTTTCTTTCTTTCCTGATTTCTTACATGCTTGCTTTAATAAATTCGAACGTTTTATCTTCAGTTTTTCTTTCCTTCTTCTTTCTATCTTTCTTGATTTCTTTCATTCCAACTTTAAAACCTTCTAACATTCTATCTTTAGTTTCTTTCTTTCTTTCTTTATATGTTTCATTCTAGCTTTAATACATTCTTACATTCTATCTTAGTTTCTTTCTTTCTTTCTTCCTTGATTTCTTACATTCTACCTTTAATAAATTCTAACGTTCTATTTTTAGTTTCTCTCTTTCTTTCTTTCTTGATATCTTTCATTCTAGCTGTAACAACTTCTAACGTTCTATCTTTAGTTTCCGTCTCTCTTTCTTTTTTCTTTCTTGTTTTCTTTCATTCTTGCTTTAATACCTCCTAACATTCTATCTTTAGTTTGTTTCTTTGTTTCTTTCTTTATATGTTTCTTTCTAGCTTTAATACATTCTAACATTCTATCTTTAGTTTGATTCTTTCTTTATTGATATCTTTCATTCTAGCTTTAATAACATCTAACATTCTATCTTTAGTTTCTTTCTTTCTTTCTTGATTTCTTATATTCTTGCTTTGATAAATTCTCACGTTTTATCTTCAGTTTTTCTTTCCTTCTTTCTTTCTTTCTTGATTTCTTTCATTCTAGCTTTAAAACCTTCTAACATTCTATCTTTAGTTTCTTTCTTTCTTTCTTTCTTTCCTTCTTGATTTCTTACATTCTAGCTTTAATACCTTCTAACATTCTATCTTTAGTTTCTTTCTTTCTTTATTTATTTCTTACATTCTTGCTTTAATAAATTCTAACGTTTTATCTTTAGTTTTTCTTTCTTTCTTGTTTCTTTCTTTCTTGATTTCTTTCATTCTAGCTTTAATACCTTCTAACATTCTGTCATTAGTTTTTTTCTTTCTTGATTTCTTTCATTCTATCTTTAATACATTCTAACATTCTATCTTTAATTTCTTTCTTTCTTTCTTGATATCTTTCATTCTTGCTTTAATACCTTCTAGCGTTCTATCTTTTCTTTCTTTCTTTCTTTCTTCATATCTTTTATTCTAGCTTTAATACCTTTTAACATTATATCTTTAGTTTCTTTGTTTCTTTATTTCTTTCATTCTAGCTTTAATACATTCTAACATTCTATCTTTAGTTTCTTTCTTTCTTTCTTGATATCTTTCATTCTATCTTTAATACATTCTAACATTCTATCTTTAGTTTCTTTCTTTCTTTCTTGATTTCTTACATTCTACCTTTAATAAATTCTAACGTTCTATCATTAGTTTCTCTCTTTCTTTCTTTCTTGATATCTTTCATTCTAGCTGTAACAACTTCTAACGTTCTATCTTTAGTTTCCGTCTCTCTTTCTTTCTTTCTTTCTTCTTTTCTTGCATTCTTGCTTTAATACCTCCTAACATTCTATCTTTAGTTTGTTTCTTTGTTTCTTTCTTAATATGTTTCATTCCACCTTTAATACATTCTAACATTCTATCTTTAGTTTCTTTCTTTCTTTCTTGATTTCTTACATTCTTGCTTTAATAAATTCTAACGTTTTATCTTTAGTTTTTCTTTCCTTCTTCTTTCTTCATTTTTTGATTTCTTTCATTCTTGCTTTAATACCTTCTAGCGTTATATCTTTTCTTTCTTTCTTTCTCTCTTGATTTCTTACATTCTACCTTTAATAAATTCTAACGTTCTATCTTTAGTTTCTCTCTTTCTTTCTTTCTTTCTTTATATCTTTCATTCTCGCTTTAATACCTTCTAACATTCTGTCTTTAGTTTCTTTCTTTCTTTCTTGATATCTTTCATTCTAGCTTTAATACCTTCTAGCGTTCTATCTTTTCTTTCTTTCTTTCTTTCTTCATATCTTTTATTCTAGCTTTAATACCTTTTAACATTATATCTTTAGTTTCTTTCTTTCTGGTTTTCTTTCATTCTAGCCTTAATACCTTCTTACATTCAATCATTAGTTTCTTTCTTTCTTTCTTTCTTGATATCTTTCATTCTAGCTGTAGCAACTTCTAACATTCTATCTTTAGTTTCCGTATCTCTTTCTTTCTTTCTTTCTTGATTTCTTACATTATTGCTTTAATAAATTCTAACGTTTTATCTTTAGTTTTTCTTTCCTTGTTCTTTCTTTCTTTCTTGATTTCTTTCATTGTAGCTTTAAAACCTTCTAACATTCTGTCTTTAGTTTCTTTCTTTCTTTCTTGATTTCTTTCTTTTTAGTTTCAATTACTTCTAATAATCTATCTTTAGTTTCTTTCTTTCTTTCTTGATCTCTTTCATTCTACCTTTAATACCTTCTAGCGTTCTATCTTTAGTTTCTTTTTTTCTTTCTTGATATCTTTTATTCTAGCTTTAATACCTTTTAACATTATATCTTTAGTTTCTTTCTTTCTTGATTTCTTTCATTCTAGCCTTAATACCTTCTTACATTCAATCATTAGTTTCTTTCTTTCTATCTTTATTTCTTTCATTCTAGCTTTAATACATTCTAACATTCTATCTTTAGTTTCTCTCTTTCTTTCTTTCTTGATATCTTTCATTTTAGCTGTAACAACTTCTAACGTTCTATCTTTAGTTTCGGTCTCTCTTTCATTCTTTCTTTCTTGTTTTCATTCATTCTCGCTTTAATACCTTCTAACATTCTATCTTTAGTTTGTTACTTTGTTTCTTTCTTTGTATGTTTCATTCCAGCTTTAATACATTCTAACATTCTATCTTTAGTTTGTTTCTTTCTTTATTGATATCTTTCATTCTAGCTTTAATAACATCTAATATTCTATCTTTAGTTTCTTTCTTTCTTTCTTGATTTCTTACATTCTTGCTTTAATAAATTCTAATGTTTTATCTTTAGTTTTTCTTTCCTTCTTCTTTCTTTCTTTCTTGATTTCTTTCATTCCAACTTTAAAACCTTCTAACATTCTATCTTTAGTTTCTTTCTTTCTTTCTTTATATGTTTCATTCTAGCTTTAATACATTCTTACATTCTATCTTAGTTTCTTTCTTTCTTTCTTCCTTGATTTCTTTCATTCTAGCTTTAATACCTTCTAACACTCTTTCTTCAGTTTCTTTCTTTCTTTCTTGATTTCTTACATTCTACCTTTAATAAATTCTAACGTTCTATCTTTAGTTTCTCTCTTTCTTTCTTTCTTGATATCTTTCATTCTAGCTGTAACAACTTCTAACGTTCTATCTTTAGTTTCCGTCTCTCTTTCTTTTTTCTTTCTTGTTTTCTTTCATTCTTGCTTTAATACCTCCTAACATTCTATCTTTAGTTTGTTTCTTTGTTTCTTTCTTTATATGTTTCTTTCTAGCTTTAATACATTCTAACATTCTATCTTTAGTTTGATTCTTTCTTTATTGATATCTTTCATTCAAGCTTTAATAACATCTAACATTCTATCTTTAGTTTCTTTCTTTCTTTCTTGATTTCTTACATTCTTGCTTTAATAAATTCTCACGTTTTATCTTCAGTTTTTCTTTCCTTCTTCTTTCTTTCTTTCTTGATTTCTTTCATTCTAGCTTTAAAACCTTCTAACATTCTATCTTTAGTTTCTTTCTTTCTTTCTTTCTTGATTTCTTACATTCTAGCATTAATACCTTCTAACATTCTATCTTTAGTTTCTTTCTTTCTTTATTTATTTCTTACATTCTTGCTTTAATAAATTCTAACGTTTTATCTTTAGTTTTTCTTTCTTTCTTGTTTCTTTCTTTCTTGATTTCTTTCATTCTAGCTTTAATACCTTCTAACATTCTGTCATTAGTTTTTTTTTTCTTTCTTGATTTCTTTCATTCTATCTTTAATACATTCTAACATTCTATCTTAAGTTTCTTTCTTTCTTTCTTGATATCTTTCATTCTTGCTTTAATACCTTCTAGCGTTCTATCTTTTCTTTCTTTCTTTCTTTCTTCATATCTTTTATTCTAGCTTTAATACCTTTTAACATTATATCTTTAGTTTCTTTGTTTCTTTATTTCTTTCATTCTAGCTTTAATACATTCTAACATTCTATCTTTAGTTTCTTTCTTTCTTTCTTGATATCTTTCATTCTATCTTTAATACATTCTAACATTCTATCTTTAGTTTCTTTCTTTCTTTCTTGATTTCTTACATTCTACCTTTAATAAATTCTAACGTTCTATCATTAGTTTCTCTCTTTCTTTCTTTCTTGATATCTTTCATTCTAGCTGTAACAACTTCTAACGTTCTATCTTTAGTTTCCGTCTCTCTTTCTTTTTTCTTTCTTGTTTTCTTTCATTCTTGCTTTAATACCTCCTAACATTCTATCTTTAGTTTGTTTCTTTGTTTCTCTCTTTATATGTTTCTTTCTAGCTTTAATACATTCTAACATTCTATCTTTAGTTTGATTCTTTCTTTATTGATATCTTTCATTCAAGCTTTAATAACATCTAACATTCTATCTTTGGTTTCTTTCTTTCTTTCTTGATTTCTTATATTCTTGCTTTAATAAATTCTCACGTTTTATCTTCAGTTTTTCTTTCCTTCTTCTTTCTTTCTTTCTTGATTTCTTTCATTCTAGCTTTAAAACCTTCTAACATTCTATCTTTAGTTTCTTTCTTTCTTTCTTTCTTGATTTCTTACATTCTAGCTTTAATACCTTCTAACATTCTATCTTTAGTTTCTTTCTTTCTTTATTTATTTCTTACATTCTTGCTTTAATAAATTCTAACGTTTTATCTTTAGTTTTTCTTTCTTTCTTGTTTCTTTCTTTCTTGATTTCTTTCATTCTAGCTTTAATACCTTCTAACATTCTGTCATTAGTTTTTTTCATTCTTTCTTGATTTCTTTCATTCTATCTTTAATACATTCTAACATTCTATCTTTAGTTTCTTTCTTTCTTTCTTGATATCTTTCATTCTTGCTTTAATACCTTCTAGCGTTCTATCTTTTCTTTCTTTCTTTCTTTCTTCATATCTTTTATTCTAGCTTTAATACCTTTTAACATTATATCTTTAGTTTCTTTCTTTCTTTATTTCTTTCATTCTAGCTTTAATACATTCTAACATTCTATCTTTAGTTTCTTTCTTTCTTTCTTGATATCTTTCATTCTATCTTTAATACATTCTAACATTCTATCTTTAGTTTCTTTCTTTCTTTCTTGATTTCTTACATTCTACCTTTAATAAATTCTAACGTTCTATCATTAGTTTCTCTCTTTCTTTCTTTCTTGATATCTTTCATTCTAGCTGTAACAACTTCTAACGTTCTATCTTTAGTTTCCGTCTCTCTTTCTTTCTTTCTTTCTTCTTTTCTTGCATTCTTGCTTTAATACCTCCTAACATTCTATCTTTAGTTTGTTTCTTTGTTTCTTTCTTAATATGTTTCATTCCACCTTTAATACATTCTAACATTCTATCTTTAGTTTCTTTCTTTCTTTCTTGATTTTTTACATTCTTGCTTTAATAAATTCTAACGTTTTATCTTTAGTTTTTCTTTCCTTCTTCTTTCTTCATTTCTTGATTTCTTTCATTCTTGCTTTAATACCTTCTAGCGTTATATCTTTTCTTTCTTTCTTTCTTTCTTCATATCTTTTATTCTAGCTTTAAAACCTTCTAACATTCTATCTTTAGTTTCTTTCTTTCTTTCTTTATATGTTTCATTCTAGCTTTAATACATTCTTACATTCTATCTTAGTTTCTCTCTTTCTTTCTTCCTTGATTTCTTTCATTCTAGCTTTAATATCTTCTAACACTCTTTCTTTAGTTTCTTTCTTTCTTTCTTGATTTCTTACATTCTACCTTTAATAAATTCTAACGTTCTATCTTTAGTTTCTCTCTTTCTTTCTTTCTTTATATCTTTCATTCTAGCTTTAATACCTTCTAACATTCTGTCTTTAGTTTCTTTCTTTCTTTCTTGATATTTTTCATTCTAGCTTTAATACCTTCTAGCGTTCTATCTTTTCTTTCTTTCTTTCTTTCTTCATATCTTTTATTGTAGCTTTAATACCTTTTAACATTATATCTTTAGTTTCTTTCTTTCTGGTTTTCTTTCATTCTAGCCTTAATACCTTCTTACATTCAATCATTAGTTTCTTTCTTTCTTTCTTTCTTCATATCTTTCATTCTAGCTGTAGCAACTTCTAACATTCTATCTTTAGTTTCCGTATCTCTTTCTTTCTTTCTTTCTTGATTTCTTACATTATTGCTTTAATAAATTCTAACGTTTTATCTTTAGTTTTTCTTTCCTTCTTCTTTCTTTCTTTCTTGATTTCTTTCATTGTAGCTTTAAAACCTTCTAACATTCTGTCTTTAGTTTCTTTCTTTCTTGATTTCTTTCTTTTTAGTTTCAATTACTTCTAACAATCTATCTTTAGTTTCTTTCTTTCTTTCTTGATCTCTTTCATTCTACCTTTAATACCTTCTAGCGTTTTATCTTTAGTTTCTTTTTTTCTTTCTTGATATCTTTTATTCTAACTTTAATACCTTTTAACATTATATCTTTAGTTTCTTTCTTTCTTGATTTCTTTCATTCTAGCCTTAATACCTTCTTACATTCAATCATTAGTTTCTTTCTTTCTATCTTTATTTCTTTCATTCTAGCTTTAATACATTCTAACATTCTATCTTTAGTTTCTCTCTTTCTTTCTTTCTTGATATCTTTCATTTTAGCTGTAACAACTTCTAACGTTCTATCTTTAGTTTCGGTCTCTCTTTCATTCTTTCTTTCTTGTTTTCATTCATTCTTGCTTTAATACCTTCTAACATTCTATCTTTAGTTTGTTACTTTGTTTCTTTCTTTGTATGTTTCATTCCAGCTTTAATACATTCTAACATTCTATATTTAGTTTGTTTCTTTCTTTATTGATATCTTTCATTCTAGCTTTAATAACATCTAATATTCTATCTTTAGTTTCTTTCTTTCTTTCTTGATTTCTTACATTCTTGCTTTAATAAATTCTAACGTTTTATCTTTAGTTTTTCTTTCCTTCTTCTTTCTTTCTTTCTTGATTTCTTTCATTCTAGCTTTAAAACCTAACATTCTATCTTTAGTTTCTTTCTTTCTTTCTTTATATGTTTCATTCTAGCTTTAATACATTCTTACATTCTATCTTAGTTTCTTTCTTTCTTTCTTTCTTTCTTGATTTCTTTCATTCTAGCTTTAATGCCTTCTAACATTCTGTCTTTAGTTTCTTTCTTTCTTTCTTGATTTCTTTCATTTTAGTTTCAATTACTTCTAACAATCTATCTTTAGTTTATTTCTTTCTTTCTTGATATCTTTCATTCTAGCTTTAATACCTTCTAGCGTTCTATATTTTTTGTTTCTTTCTTTCTTTCTTCATATCTTTTATTATAGCTTTAATACCTTTTAACATTATATCTTTAGTTTCTTTCTTTCTTGATTTCTTTCATTCTAGCCTTAATACCTTTTTACATTAAATCATTAGTTTCTTTCTTTCTTTCTTTATATGTTTCATTCTAGCTTTAATACATTCTTACATTCTATCTTAGTTTCTTTCTTTCTTTCATCCTTGATTTCTTTCATTCTAGCTTTAATACCTTCTAACACTCTTTCTTTAGTTTGTTTCTTTATTTCTTTCTTTATATGTTTCATTCTAGCTTTAATACCTTCTAATATTCTAACTTTAGTTTCTTTCTTTCTTTCTTGATATCTTTCATTCTAGCTTTAATACCTTTTAACATTCTAACTTAAGTTTCTTTCTTGATGTCTTTCTTGATTTATTTCATTCTAGCTTTAATACCTTCTAACATTCTATCTTTAGTTTCTTTCTTTCTTTCTTGATATCTTTCATTCTATCTTTAATACATTCTAACATTCTATCTTTAGTTTGATTCTTTCTTTATTGATATCTTTCATTCTAGCTTTAATAACATCTAACATTCTATCTTTAGTTTCTTTCTTTCTTTCTTGATTACTTTCTTTTTAGTTTCAATTACTTCTAACAACCTATCTTTAGTTTCTTTCTTTCTTTCTTGATATCTTTCATTCTAGCTTTAATACCATCTAGCGTTCTATATTTTTTCATTCTTTCTTTCTTTCTTCATATCTTTTATTCTAGCTTTAATACCTTTTAACATTATATCTTTAGTTTCTTTTTTTCTTGATTTCTTTCATTCTAGCCTTAATACCTTCTTACATTCAATCATTAGTTTCTTTCATTCTATATTTATTTCTTTCATTCTAGCTTTAATAACATCTCACATTCTATCTTTAGTTTCTTTCTTTCTTTCTTGATTTCTTACATTCTTGCTTTAATAAATTCTAACGTTTTATCTTTAGTTTTTCTTTCCTTCTTCTTTCTTTCTTTCTTGATTTCTTTCATTCTAGCTTTAATACCTTCTAACATTCTGTCTTTAGTTTCTTTCTTTCTTTCTTGATTACTTTCTTTTTAGTTTCAATTACTTCTAACAATCTATCTTTAGTTTATTTCTTTCTTTCTTGATATCTTTCATTCTAGCTTTAATACCTTCTAGCGTTCTATATTTTTTCTTTCTTTCTTTCTTCATATCTTTTATTCTAGCTTTAATACCTTTTAACATTATATCTTTAGTTTCTTTTTTTCTTGATTTCTTTCATTCTAGCCTTAATACCTTCTTACATTCAATCATTAGTTTCTTTCATTCTATCTTTATTTCTTTCATTCTAGCTTTAATACATTCTAACATTCTATCTTTAGTTTCTCTCTTTCTTTCTTGATATCTTTCATTTTAGCTGTAACAACTTCTAACGTTCTATCTTTCTTGCTTTCTTTCTTTCCTGATTTCTTACATGCTTGCTTTAATAAATTCGAACGTTTTATCTTTAGTTTTTCTTTCCTTCTTCTTTCTATCTTTCTTGATTTCTTTCATTCCAACTTTAAAACCTTCTAACATTCTATCTTTAGTTTCTTTCTTTCTTTCTTTATATGTTTCATTCTAGCTTTAATACATTCTTACATTCTATCTTAGTTTCTTTCTTTCTTTCTTCCTTGATTTCTTACATTCTACCTTTAATAAATTCTAACGTTCTATTTTTAGTTTCTCTCTTTCTTTCTTTCTTGATATCTTTCATTCTAGCTGTAACAACTTCTAACGTTCTATCTTTAGTTTCCGTCTCTCTTTCTTTTTTCTTTCTTGTTTTCTTTCATTCTTGCTTTAATACCTCCTAACATTCTATCTTTAGTTTGTTTCTTTGTTTCTTTCTTTATATGTTTCTTTCTAGCTTTAATACATTCTAACATTCTATCTTTAGTTTGATTCTTTCTTTATTGATATCTTTCATTCTAGCTTTAATAACATCTAACATTCTATCTTTAGTTTCTTTCTTTCTTTCTTGATTTCTTACATTCTTGCTTTAATAAATTCTCACGTTTTATCTTCAGTTTTTTTTCCTTCTTCTTTCTTTCTTTCTTGATTTCTTTCATTCTAGCTTTAAAACCTTCTAACATTCTATCTTTAGTTTCTTTCTTTCTTTCTTTCTTGATTTCTTACATTCTAGCTTTAATACCTTCTAACATTCTATCTTTAGTTTCTTTCTTTCTTTATTTATTTCTTACATTCTTGCTTTAATAAATTCTAACGTTTTATCTTTAGTTTTTCTTTCTTTCTTGTTTCTTTCTTTCTTGATTTCTTTCATTCTAGCTTTAATACCTTCTAACATTCCGTCATTAGTTTTTTTCTTTCTTTCTTGATTTCTTTCATTCTATCTTTAATACATTCTAACATTCTATCTTTAGTTTCTTTCTTTCTTTCTTGATATCTTTCATTCTTGCTTTAATACCTTCTAGCGTTCTATCTTTTCTTTCTTTCTTTCTTTCTTCATATCTTTTATTCTAGCTTTAATACCTTTTAACATTATATCTTTAGTTTCTTTTTTTCTTTATTTCTTTCATTCTAGCTTTAATACATTCTAACATTCTATCTTTAGTTTCTTTCTTTCTTTCTTGATATCTTTCATTCTATCTTTAATACATTCTAACATTCTATCTTTAGTTTCTTTCTTTCTTTCTTGATTTCTTACATTCTACCTTTAATAAATTCTAACGTTCTATCATTAGTTTCTCTCTTTCTTTCTTTCTTGATATCTTTCATTCTAGCTGTAACAACTTCTAACGTTCTATCTTTAGTTTCCGTCTCTCTTTCTTTTTTCTTTCTTGTTTTCTTTCATTCTTGCTTTAATACCTCCTAACATTCTATCTTTAGTTTGTTTCTTTGTTTCTTTCTTTATATGTTTCTTTCTAGCTTTAATACATTCTAACATTCTATCTTTAGTTTGATTCTTTCTTTATTGATATCTTTCATTCTAGCTTTAATAACATCTAACATTCTATCTTTAGTTTCTTTCTTTCTTTCTTGATTTCTTATATTCTTGCTTTGATAAATTCTCACGTTTTATCTTCAGTTTTTCTTTCCTTCTTTCTTTCTTTCTTGATTTCTTTCATTCTAGCTTTAAAACCTTCTAACATTCTATCTTTAGTTTCTTTCTTTCTTTCTTTCTTTCCTTCTTGATTTCTTACATTCTAGCTTTAATACCTTCTAACATTCTATCTTTAGTTTCTTTCTTTATTTATTTATTTCTTACATTCTTGCTTTAATAAATTCTAACGTTTTATCGTTAGTTTTTCTTTCTTTCTTGTTTCTTTCTTTCTTGATTTCTTTCATTCTAGCTTTAATACCTTCTAACATTCTGTCATTAGTTTTTTTCTTTCTTGATTTCTTTCATTCTATCTTTAATACATTCTAACATTCTATCTTTAGTTTCTTTCTTTCTTTCTTGATATCTTTCATTCTTGCTTTAATACCTTCTAGCGTTCTATCTTTTCTTTCTTTCTTTCTTTCTTCATATCTTTTATTCTAGCTTTAATACCTTTTAACATTATATCTTTAGTTTCTTTGTTTCTTTATTTCTTTCATTCTAGCTTTAATACATTCTAACATTCTATCTTTAGTTTCTTTCTTTCTTTCTTGATATCTTTCATTCTATCTTTAATACATTCTAACATTCTATCTTTAGTTTCTTTCTTTCTTTCTTGATTTCTTACATTCTACCTTTAATAAATTCTAACGTTCTATCATTAGTTTCTCTCTTTCTTTCTTTCTTGATATCTTTCATTCTAGCTGTAACAACTTCTAACGTTCTATCTTTAGTTTCCGTCTCTCTTTCTTTCTTTCTTTCTTCTTTTCTTGCATTCTTGCTTTAATACCTCCTAACATTCTATCTTTAGTTTGTTTCTTTGTTTCTTTCTTAATATGTTTCATTCCACCTTTAATACATTCTAACATTCTATCTTTAGTTTCTTTCTTTCTTTCTTGATTTCTTACATTCTTGCTTTAATAAATTCTAACGTTTTATCTTTAGTTTTTCTTTCCTTCTTCTTTCTTCATTTCTTGATTTCTTTCATTCTTGCTTTAATACCTTCTAGCGTTATATCTTTTCTTTCTTTCTTTCTTTCTTCATATCTTTTATTCTAGCTTTAAAACCTTCTAACATTCTATCTTTAGTTTCTTTCTTTCTTTCTTTATATGTTTCATTCTAGCTTTAATACATTCTTACATTCTATCTTAGTTTCTCTCTTTCTTTCTTCCTTGATTTCTTTCATTCTAGCTTTAATATCTTCTAACACTCTTTCTTTAGTTTCTTTCTTTCTTTCTTGATTTCTTACATTCTACCTTTAATAAATTCTAACGTTCTATCTTTAGTTTCTCTCTTTCTTTCTTTCTTTATATCTTTCATTCTAGCTTTAATACCTTCTAACATTCTGTCTTTAGTTTCTTTCTTTCTTTCTTGATATCTTTCATTCTAGCTTTAATACCTTCTAGCGTTCTATCTTTTCTTTCTTTCTTTCTTTCTTCATATCTTTTATTCTAGCTTTAATACCTTTTAACATTATATCTTTAGTTTATTTCTTTCTGGTTTTCTTTCATTCTAGCCTTAATACCTTCTTACATTCAATCATTAGTTTCTTTCTTTCTTTCTTTCTTGATATCTTTCATTCTAGCTGTAGCAACTTCTAACATTCTATCTTTAGTTTCCGTATCTCTTTCTTTCTTTCTTTCTTGATTTCTTACATTATTGCTTTAATGAATTCTAACGTTTTATCTTTAGTTTTTCTTTCCTTCTTCTTTCTTTCTTTCTTGATTTCTTTCATTGTAGCTTTAAAACCTTCTAACATTCTGTCTTTAGTTTCTTTCTTTCTTTCTTGATTTCTTTCTTTTTAGTTTCAATTACTTCTAACAATCTATCTTTCGTTTCTTTCTTTCTTTCTTGATCTCTTTCATTCTACCTTTAATACCTTCTAGCGTTCTATCTTTAGTTTCTTTTTTTCTTTCTTGATATCTTTTATTCTAGCTTTAATACCTTTTAACATTATATCTTTAGTTTCTTTCTTTCTTGATTTCTTTCATTCTAGCCTTAATACCTTCTTACATTCAATCATTAGTTTCTTTCTTTCTATCTTTATTTCTTTCATTCTAGCTTTAATACATTCTAACATTCTATCTTTAGTTTCTCTCTTTCTTTCTTTCTTGATATCTTTCAGTTTAGCTGTAACAACTTCTAACGTTCTATCTTTAGTTTCGGTCTCTCTTTCATTCTTTCTTTCTTGTTTTCATTCATTCTTGCTTTAATACCTTCTAACATTCTATCTTTAGTTTGTTACTTTGTTTCTTTCTTTGTATGTTTCATTCCAGCTTTAATACATTCTAACATTCTATCTTTAGTTTGTTTCTTTCTTTATTGATATCTTTCATTCTAGCTTTAATAACATCTAATATTCTATCTTTAGTTTCTTTCTTTCTTTCTTGATTTCTTACATTCTTGCTTTAATATATTCTAACGTTTTATCTTTAGTTTTTCTTTCCTTCTTCTTTCTTTCTTTCTTGATTTCTTTCATTCTAGCTTTAAAACCTAACATTCTATCTTTAGTTTCTTTCTTTCTTTCTTTATATGTTTCATTCTAGCTTTAATACATTCTTACATTCTATCTTAGTTTCTTTCTTTCTTTCTTCCTTGATTTCTTTCATTCTAGCTTTAATACCTTCTAACACTCTTTCTTTAGTTTCTTTCTTTCTTTCTTGATTTCTTACATTCTACCTTTAATAAATTCTAACGTTCTATCTTTAGTTTCTCTCTTTCTTTCTTTCTTGATATCTTTCATTCAAGCTGTAACAACTTCTAACGTTCTATCCTTAGTTTCCGTCTCTCTTTCTTTTTTCTTTCTTGTTTTCTTTCAGTCTTGCTTTAATACCTCCTAACATAATATCTTTAGTTTGTTTCTTTGTTTCTTTCTTTATATGTTTCATTCTACCTTTAATACATTCTAACATTCTATCTTTAGTTTGATTCTTTCTTTATTGATATCTTTCATTCTAGCTTTAATAACATCTAACATTCTATCTTTAGTTTCTTTCTTTCTTTCTTTCTTGATTTCTTACATTCTTGCTTTAATAAATTCTAACGTTTTATCTTCAGTTTTTCTTTCCTTCTTTCTTTCTTTCTTGATTTCTTACATTCTAGCTTTAATACCTTCGAACATTCTATCTTTAGTTTCTTTCTTTCTTTCTTTCTTTCTTACATTCTTGCTTTAATGAATTCTAACTTTTTATCTTTAGTTTTTCTTTCTTTCTTCTTTCTTTCTTTCTTTATTTCTTTCATTCTAGCTTTAATAACTTCTAACATTCTGTCTTTAGTTTCTTTCTTTCTTTCTTGATTTTTTTCATTTTAGCTTCAATTACTTCTAAGAATCTATCTTTAGTTTCTTTCTTTCTTTCTTGATATCTTTCATTCTAGCTTTAATACCTTCTAACGTTCTATCTTTAGTTTCTTTCTTTCTTTCTTGATATCTTTTATTCTAGCTTTAATACCTTTTAACATTATATCTTTAGTTTCTTTCTTTCTTGATTTCTTTCATTCTAGCTTTAATACCTTCTAACACTCTTTCTTTAGTTTGTTTCTTTATTTCTTTCTTTATATGTTTCATTCTAGCTTTAATACATTCTTACATTCTAACTTTAGTTTCTTTCTTTATTTCTTGATATCTTTCATTCTAATTTTTATACCTTTTAACATTCTAACTTTAGTTTCTTTCTTGATTTCTTTATTGATTTATTTCATTCTAGCTTTAATACCTTCTAACATTCTATATTTAGTTTCTTTCTTTCTTTCTTGATTTCTTTCATTCTAGCTTAAATACATTCTAACATTCTATCTTTAGTTTCTTTCTTTCTTGATATCTTTCATTCTAGCTTTAATACATTTTAACATTCTATCTTTAGTTTCTTTCTTTCTTGATTTCTTTCATTCTAGCTTTAATACCTTCTTACATTCAATCATTAGTTTCTTTCTTTCTTTCTTGATTTCTTTCATTCTAGCTTTAATACCTTCAAACATTCTATCTTTAGTTTGTTTCTTACTTTTTTTCTTGATTTCCTTCATTCTAGCTTTAATAACTTTTAACATTCTATCTTTAGTTTGTTTCTTTTTCTCTTTGTATTTTTAATTTTAGCTTTAATATATTCTTACATTCTATCTTAGTTTCTTTCTTTCTTTCTTTATTAATACCTTTCATTCTAACTTTAATACCTTCTAAGATTCTGTCTTTAGTTTCTTTCTTTCTTCCTTTATATGTTTCATTCTAGCTTTAATACATTCTTACATTCTATCTTTAGTTTCTTTCTTTCTTTCTTTCTTTCTTTCTTGATTTCTTACATTCTAGCTTTAATACCTTCTAACATTCTATCTTTAGTTTCTTTCTTTCTTTCTTTATATGTTTCATTCTAGCTTTAATACATTCTTACATTCTATCTTAGTTTCTCTCTTTCTTTCTTCCTTGATTTCTTTCATTCTAGCTTTAATATCTTCTAACACTCTTTCTTTAGTTTCTTTCTTTCTTTCTTGATTTCTTACATTCTACCTTTAATAAATTCTAACGTTCTATCTTTAGTTTCTCTCTTTCTTTCTTTCTTTATATCTTTCATTCTAGCTTTAATACCTTCTAACATTCTGTCTTTAGTTTCTTTCTTTCTTTCTTGATATCTTTCATTCTAGCTTTAATACCTTCTAGCGTTCTATCTTTTCTTTCTTTCTTTCTTTCTTCATATCTTTTATTGTAGCTTTAATACCTTTTAACATTATATCTTTAGTTTCTTTCTTTCTGGTTTTCTTTCATTCTAGCCTTAATACCTTCTTACATTCAATCATTAGTTTCTTTCTTTCTTTCTTTCTTCATATCTTTCATTCTAGCTGTAGCAACTTCTAACATTCTATCTTTAGTTTCCGTATCTCTTTCTTTCTTTCTTTCTTGATTTCTTACATTATTGCTTTAATAAATTCTAACGTTTTATCTTTAGTTTTTCTTTCCTTCTTCTTTCTTTCTTTTTTGATTTCTTTCATTGTAGCTTTAAAACCTTCTAACATTCTGTCTTTAGTTTCTTTCTTTCTTGATTTCTTTCTTTTTAGTTTCAATTACTTCTAACAATCTATCTTTAGTTTCTTTCTTTCTTTCTTGATCTCTTTCATTCTACCTTTAATACCTTCTAGCGTTTTATCTTTAGTTTCTTTTTTTCTTTCTTGATATCTTTTATTCTAGCTTTAATACCTTTTAACATTATATCTTTAGTTTCTTTCTTTCTTGATTTCTTTCATTCTAGCCTTAATACCTTCTTACATTCAATCATTAGTTTCTTTCTTTCTATCTTTATTTCTTTCATTCTAGCTTTAATACATTCTAACATTCTATCTTTAGTTTCTCTCTTTCTTTCTTTCTTGATATCTTTCATTTTAGCTGTAACAACTTCTAACATTCTATCTTTAGTTTCGGTCTCTCTTTCATTCTTTCTTTCTTGTTTTCATTCATTCTTGCTTTAATACCTTCTAACATTCTATCTTTAGTTTGTTACTTTGTTTCTTTCTTTGTATGTTTCATTCCAGCTTTAATACATTCTAACATTCTATCTTTAGTTTGTTTCTTTCTTTATTGATATCTTTCATTCTAGCTTTAATAACATCTAATATTCTATCTTTAGTTTCTTTCTTTCTTTCTTGATTTCTTACATTCTTGCTTTAATAAATTCTAACGTTTTATCTTTAGTTTTTCTTTCCTTCTTCTTTCTTTCTTTCTTGATTTCTTTCATTCTAGCTTTAAAACCTAACATTCTATCTTTAGTTTCTTTCTTTCTTTCTTTATATGTTTCATTCTAGCTTTAATACATTCTTACATTCTATCTTAGTTTCTTTCTTTCTTTCTTCCTTGATTTCTTTCATTCTAGCTTTAATACCTTCTAACACTCTTTCTTTAGTTTCTTTCTTTCTTTCTTGATTTCTTACATTCTACCTTTAATAAATTCTAACGTTCTATCTTTAGTTTCTCTCTTTCTTTCTTTCTTGATATCTTTCATTCAAGCTGTAACAACTTCTAACGTTCTATCCTTAGTTTCCGTCTCTCTTTCTTTTTTCTTTCTTGTTTTCTTTCAGTCTTGCTTTAATACCTCCTAACATAATATCTTTAGTTTGTTTCTTTGTTTCTTTCTTTATATGTTTCATTCTACCTTTAATACATTCTAACATTCTATCTTTAGTTTGATTCTTTCTTTATTGATATCTTTCATTCTAGCTTTAATAACATCTAACATTCTATCTTTAGTTTCTTTCTTTCTTTCTTTCTTGATTTCTTACATTCTTGCTTTAATAAATTCTAACGTTTTATCTTCAGTTTTTCTTTCCTTCTTTCTTTCTTTCTTGATTTCTTACATTCTAGCTTTAATACCTTCGAACATTCTATCTTTAGTTTCTTTCTTTCTTTCTTTCTTTCTTACATTCTTGCTTTAATGAATTCTAACTTTTTATCTTTAGTTTTTCTTTCTTTCTTCTTTCTTTCTTTCTTTATTTCTTTCATTCTAGCTTTAATAACTTCTAACATTCTGTCTTTAGTTTCTTTCTTTCTTTCTTGATTTTTTTCATTTTAGCTTCAATTACTTCTAAGAATCTATCTTTAGTTTCTTTCTTTCTTTCTTGATATCTTTCATTCTAGCTTTAATACCTTCTAACGTTCTATCTTTAGTTTCTTTCTTTCTTTCTTGATATCTTTTATTCTAGCTTTAATACCTTTTAACATTATATCTTTAGTTTCTTTCTTTCTTGATTTCTTTCATTCTAGCTTTAATACCTTCTAACACTCTTTCTTTAGTTTGTTTCTTTATTTCTTTCTTTATATGTTTCATTCGAGCTTTAATACATTCTTACATTCTAACTTTAGTTTCTTTCTTTATTTCTTGATATCTTTCATTCTAATTTTTATACCTTTTAACATTCTAACTTTAGTTTCTTTCTTGATTTCTTTATTGATTTATTTCATTCTAGCTTTAATACCTTCTAACATTCTATATTTAGTTTCTTTCTTTCTTTCTTGATTTCTTTCATTCTAGCTTAAATACATTCTAACATTCTATCTTTAGTTTCTTTCTTTCTTGATATCTTTCATTCTAGCTTTAATACATTCTAACATTCTATCTTTAGTTTCTTTCTTTCTTGATTTCTTTCATTCTAGCTTTAATACCTTCTTACATTCAATCATTAGTTTCTTTCTTTCTTTCTTGATTTCTTTCATTCTAGCTTTAATACCTTCAAACATTCTATCTTTAGTTTGTTTCTTACTTTTTTTCTTGATTTCCTTCATTCTAGCTTTAATAACTTTTAACATTCTATCTTTAGTTTGTTTCTTTTTCTCTTTGTATTTTTAATTTTAGCTTTAATATATTCTTACATTCTATCTTAGTTTCTTTCTTTCTTTCTTTATTAATACCTTTCATTCTAACTTTAATACCTTCTAAGATTCTGTCTTTAGTTTCTTTCTTTCTTCCTTTATATGTTTCATTCTAGCTTTAATACATTCTTACATTCTATCTTTAGTTTCTTTCTTTCTTTCTTTCTTTCTTTCTTGATTTCTTACATTCTAGCTTTAATACCTTCTAACATTCTATCTTTAGTTTCTTTCTTTCTTTCTTTATATGTTTCATTCTAGCTTTAATACATTCTTACATTCTATCTTAGTTTCTCTCTTTCTTTCTTCCTTGATTTCTTTCATTCTAGCTTTAATATCTTCTAACACTCTTTCTTTAGTTTCTTTCTTTCTTTCTTGATTTCTTACATTCTACCTTTAATAAATTCTAACGTTCTATCTTTAGTTTCTCTCTTTCTTTCTTTCTTTATATCTTTCATTCTAGCTTTAATACCTTCTAACATTCTGTCTTTAGTTTCTTTCTTTCTTTCTTGATATCTTTCATTCTAGCTTTAATACCTTCTAGCGTTCTATCTTTTCTTTCTTTCTTTCTTTCTTCATATCTTTTATTGTAGCTTTAATACCTTTTAACATTATATCTTTAGTTTCTTTCTTTCTGGTTTTCTTTCATTCTAGCCTTAATACCTTCTTACATTCAATCATTAGTTTCTTTCTTTCTTTCTTTCTTCATATCTTTCATTCTAGCTGTAGCAACTTCTAACATTCTATCTTTAGTTTCCGTATCTCTTTCTTTCTTTCTTTCTTGATTTCTTACATTGTAGCTTTAAAACCTTCTAACATTCTGTCTTTAGTTTCTTTCTTTCTTGATTTCTTTCTTTTTAGTTTCAATTACTTCTAACAATCTATCTTTAGTTTCTTTCTTTCTTTCTTGATCTCTTTCATTCTACCTTTAATACCTTCTAGCGTTTTATCTTTAGTTTCTTTTTTTCTTTCTTGATATCTTTTATTCTAGCTTTAATACCTTTTAACATTATATCTTTAGTTTCTTTCTTTCTTGATTTCTTTCATTCTAGCCTTAATACCTTCTTACATTCAATCATTAGTTTCTTTCTTTCTATCTTTATTTCTTTCATTCTAGCTTTAATACATTCTAACATTCTATCTTTAGTTTCTCTCTTTCTTTCTTTCTTGATATCTTTCATTTTAGCTGTAACAACTTCTAACGTTCTATCTTTAGTTTCGGTCTCTCTTTCATTCTTTCTTTCTTGTTTTCATTCATTCTTGCTTTAATACCTTCTAACATTCTATCTTTAGTTTGTTACTTTGTTTCTTTCTTTGTATGTTTCATTCCAGCTTTAATACATTCTAACATTCTATATTTAGTTTGTTTCTTTCTTTATTGATATCTTTCATTCTAGCTTTAATAACATCTAATATTCTATCTTTAGTTTCTTTCTTTCTTTCTTGATTTCTTACATTCTTGCTTTAATAAATTCTAACGTTTTATCTTTAGTTTTTCTTTCCTTCTTCTTTCTTTCTTTCTTGATTTCTTTCATTCTAGCTTTAAAACCTAACATTCTATCTTTAGTTTCTTTCTTTCTTTCTTTATATGTTTCATTCTAGCTTTAATACATTCTTACATTCTATCTTAGTTTCTTTCTTTCTTTCTTTCTTGATTTCTTTCATTCTAGCTTTAATGCCTTCTAACATTCTGTCTTTAGTTTCTTTCTTTCTTTCTTGATTTCTTTCATTTTAGTTTCAATTACTTCTAACAATCTATCTTTAGTTTATTTCTTTCTTTCTTGATATCTTTCATTCTAGCTTTAATACCTTCTAGCGTTCTATATTTTTTGTTTCTTTCTTTCTTTCTTCATATCTTTTATTATAGCTTTCATACCTTTTAACATTATATCTTTAGTTTCTTTCTTTCTTGATTTCTTTCATTCTAGCCTTAATACCTTTTTACATTAAATCATTAGTTTCTTTCTTTCTTTCTTTATATGTTTCATTCTAGCTTTAATACATTCTTACATTCTATCTTAGTTTCTTTCTTTCTTTCATCCTTGATTTCTTTCATTCTAGCTTTAATACCTTCTAACACTCTTTCTTTAGTTTGTTTCTTTATTTCTTTCTTTATATGTTTCATTCTAGCTTTAATACCTTCTAATATTCTAACTTTAGTTTCTTTCTTTCTTTCTTGATATCTTTCATTCTAGCTTTAATACCTTTTAACATTCTAACTTAAGTTTCTTTCTTGATGTCTTTCTTGATTTATTTCATTCTAGCTTTAATACCTTCTAACATTCTATCTTTAGTTTCTTTCTTTCTTTCTTGATATCTTTCATTCTATCTTTAATACATTCTAACATTCTATCTTTAGTTTGATTCTTTCTTTATTGATATCTTTCATTCTAGCTTTAATAACATCTAACATTCTATCTTTAGTTTCTTTCTTTCTTTCTTGATTACTTTCTTTTTAGTTTCAATTACTTCTAACAACCTATCTTTAGTTTCTTTCTTTCTTTCTTGATATCTTTCATTCTAGCTTTAATACCTTCTAGCGTTCTATATTTTTTCTTTCTTTCTTTCTTTCTTCATATCTTTTATTCTAGCTTTAATACCTTTTAACATTATATCTTTAGTTTCTTTTTTTCTTGATTTCTTTCATTCTAGCCTTAATACCTTCTTACATTCAATCGTTAGTTTCTTTCATTCTATCTTTATTTCTTTCATTCTAGCTTTAATACATTCTAACATTCTATCTTTAGTTTCTCTCTTTCTTTCTTGATATCTTTCATTTTAGCTGTAACAACTTCTAACGTTCTATCTTTCTTGCTTTCTTTCTTTCCTGATTTCTTACATGCTTGCTTTAATAAATTCGAACGTTTTATCTTTAGTTTTTCTTTCCTTCTTCTTTCTATCTTTCTTGATTTCTTTCATTCCAACTTTAAAACCTTCTAACATTCTATCTTTAGTTTCTTTCTTTCTTTCTTTATATGTTTCATTCTAGCTTTAATACATTCTTACATTCTATCTTAGTTTCTTTCTTTCTTTTTTCCTTGATTTCTTTCATTCTAGCTTTAATACCTTCTAACACTCTTTCTTTAGTTTCTTTCTTTCTTTCTTGATTTCTTACATTCTACCTTTAATAAATTCTAACGTTCTATTTTTAGTTTCTCTCTTTCTTTCTTTCTTGATATCTTTCATTCTAGCTGTAACAACTTCTAACGTTCTATCTTTAGTTTCCGTCTCTCTTTCTTTTTTCTTTCTTGTTTTCTTTCATTCTTGCTTTAATACCTCCTAACATTCTATCTTTAGTTTGTTTCTTTGTTTCTTTCTTTATATGTTTCTTTCTAGCTTTAATACATTCTAACATTCTATCTTTAGTTTGATTCTTTCTTTATTGATATCTTTCATTCTAGCTTTAATAACATCTAACATTCTATCTTTAGTTTCTTTCTTTCTTTCTTGATTTCTTACATTCTTGCTTTAATAAATTCTCACGTTTTATCTTCAGTTTTTTTTCCTTCTTCTTTCTTTCTTTCTTGATTTCTTTCATTCTAGCTTTAAAACCTTCTAACATTCTATCTTTAGTTTCTTTCTTTCTTTCTTTCTTGATTTCTTACATTCTAGCTTTAATACCTTCTAACATTCTATCTTTAGTTTCTTTCTTTCTTTCTTTATTTCTTACATTCTTGCTTTAATAAATTCTAACGTTTTATCTTTAGTTTTTCTTTCTTTCTTGTTTCTTTCTTTCTTGATTTCTTTCATTCTAGCTTTAATACCTTCTAACATTCTGTCATTAGTTTTTTTCTTTCTTTCTTGATTTCTTTCATTCTATCTTTAATACATTCTAACATTCTATCTTTAGTTTCTTTCTTTCTTTCTTGATATCTTTCATTCTTGCTTTAATACCTTCTAGCGTTCTATCTTTTCTTTCTTTCTTTCTTTCTTCATATCTTTTATTCTAGCTTTAATACCTTTTAACATTATATCTTTAGTTTCTTTTTTTCTTTATTTCTTTCATTCTAGCTTTAATACATTCTAACATTCTATCTTTAGTTTCTTTCTTTCTTTCTTTCTTGATATCTTTCATTCTAGCTGTAACAACTTCTAACGTTCTATCTTTAGTTTCCGTCTCTCTTTCTTTTTTCTTTCTTGTTTTCTTTCATTCTTGCTTTAATACCTCCTAACATTCTATCTTTAGTTTGTTTCTTTGTTTCTTTCTTTATATGTTTCTTTCTAGCTTTAATACATTCTAACATTCTATCTTTAGTTTGATTCTTTCTTTATTGATATCTTTCATTCTAGCTTTAATAACATCTAACATTCTATCTTTAGTTTCTTTCTTTCTTTCTTGATTTCTTATATTCTTGCTTTGATAAATTCTCACGTTTTATCTTCAGTTTTTCTTTCCTTCTTTCTTTCTTTCTTGATTTCTTTCATTCTAGCTTTAAAACCTTCTAACATTCTATCTTTAGTTTCTTTCTTTCTTTCTTTCTTTCTTTCTTGATTTCTTACATTCTAGCTTTAATACCTTCTAACATTCTATCTTTAGTTTCTTTCTTTATTTATTTATTTCTTACATTCTTGCTTTAATAAATTCTAACGTTTTATCTTTAGTTTTTCTTTCTTTCTTGTTTCTTTCTTTCTTGATTTCTTTCATTCTAGCTTTAATACCTTCTAACATTCTGTCATTAGTTTTTTTCTTTCTTGATTTCTTTCATTCTATCTTTAATACATTCTAACATTCTATCTTTAGTTTCTTTCTTTCTTTCTTGATATCTTTCATTCTTGCTTTAATACCTTCTAGCGTTCTATCTTTTCTTTCTTTCTTTCTTTCTTCATATCTTTTATTCTAGCTTTAATACCTTTTAACATTATATCTTTAGTTTCTTTGTTTCTTTATTTCTTTCATTCTAGCTTTAATACATTCTAACATTCTATCTTTAGTTTCTTTCTTTCTTTCTTGATATCTTTCATTCTATCTTTAATACATTCTAACATTCTATCTTTAGTTTCTTTCTTTCTTTCTTGATTTCTTACATTCTACCTTTAATAAATTCTAACGTTCTATCATTAGTTTCTCTCTTTCTTTCTTTCTTGATATCTTTCATTCTAGCTGTAACAACTTCTAACGTTCTATCTTTAGTTTACGTCTCTCTTTCTTTCTTTCTTTCTTCTTTTCTTGCATTCTTGCTTTAATACCTCCTAACATTCTATCTTTAGTTTGTTTCTTTGTTTCTTTCTTAATATGTTTCATTCCACCTTTAATACATTCTAACATTCTATTTTTAGTTTCTTTCTTTCTTTCTTGATTTCTTACATTCTTGCTTTAATAAATTCTAACGTTTTATCTTTAGTTTTTCTTTCCTTCTTCTTTCTTCATTTCTTGATTTCTTTCATTCTTGCTTTAATACCTTCTAGCGTTATATCTTTTCTTTCTTTCTTTCTTTCTTCATATCTTTTATTCTAGCTTTAAAACATTCTAACATTCTATCTTTAGTTTCTTTCTTTCTTTCTTTATATGTTTCATTCTAGCTTTAATACATTCTTACATTCTATCTTAGTTTCTCTCTTTCTTTCTTCCTTGATTTCTTTCATTCTAGCTTTAATATCTTCTAACACTCTTTCTTTAGTTTCTTTCTTTCTTTCTTGATTTCTTACATTCTACCTTTAATAAATTCTAACGTTCTATCTTTAGTTTCTCTCTTTCTTTCTTTCTTTCTTTATATCTTTCATTCTAGCTTTAATACCTTCTAACATTCTGTCTTTAGTTTCTTTCTTTCTTTCTTGATATCTTTCATTCTAGCTTTAATACCTTCTAGCGTTCTATCTTTTCTTTCTTTCTTTCTTTCTTCATATCTTTTATTCTAGCTTTAATACCTTTTAACATTATATCTTTAGTTTATTTCTTTCTGGTTTTCTTTCATTCTAGCCTTAATACCTTCTTACATTCAATCATTAGTTTCTTTCTTTCTTTCTTTCTTGATATCTTTCATTCTAGCTGTAGCAACTTCTAACATTCTATCTTTAGTTTCCGTATCTCTTTCTTTCTTTCTTTCTTGATTTCTTACATTATTGCTTTAATAAATTCTAACGTTTTATCTTTAGTTTTTCTTTCCTTCTTCTTTCTTTCTTTCTTGATTTCTTTCATTGTAGCTTTAAAACCTTCTAACATTCTGTCTTTAGTTTCTTTCTTTCTTTCTTGATTTCTTTCTTTTTAGTTTCAATTACTTCTAACAATCTATCTTTCGTTTCTTTCTTTCTTTCTTGATCTCTTTCATTCTACCTTTAATACCTTCTAGCGTTCTATCTTAAGTTTCTTTTTTTCTTTCTTGATATCTTTTATTCTAGCTTTAATACCTTTTAACATTATATCTTTAGTTTCTTTCTTTCTTGATTTCTTTCATTCTAGCCTTAATACCTTCTTACATTCAATCATTAGTTTCTTTCTTTCTATCTTTATTTCTTTCATTCTAGCTTTAATACATTCTAACATTCTATCTTTAGTTTCTCTCTTTCTTTCTTTCTTGATATCTTTCAGTTTAGCTGTAACAACTTCTAACGTTCTATCTTTAGTTTCGGTCTCTCTTTCATTCTTTCTTTCTTGTTTTCATTCATTCTTGCTTTAATACCTTCTAACATTCTATCTTTAGTTTGTTACTTTGTTTCTTTCTTTGTATGTTTCATTCCAGCTTTAATACATTCTAACATTCTATCTTTAGTTTGTTTCTTTCTTTATTGATATCTTTCATTCTAGCTTTAATAACATCTAATATTCTATCTTTAGTTTCTTTCTTTCTTTCTTGATTTCTTACATTCTTGCTTTAATAAATTCTAACGTTTTATCTTTAGTTTTTCTTTCCTTCTTCTTTCTTTCTTTCTTGATTTCTTTCATTCTAGCTTTAAAACCTAACATTCTATCTTTAGTTTCTTTCTTTCTTTCTTTATATGTTTCATTCTAGCTTTAATACATTCTTAAATTCTATCTTAGTTTCTTTCTTTCTTTCTTCCTTGATTTCTTTCTTTCTAGCTTTAATACCTTCTAACACTCTTTCTTTAGTTTCTTTCTTTCTTTCTTGATTTCTTACATTCTACCTTTAATAAATTCTAACGTTCTATCTTTAGTTTCTCTCTTTCTTTCTTTCTTGATATCTTTCATTCAAGCTGTAACAACTTCTAACGTTCTATCCTTAGTTTCCGTCTCTCTTTCTTTTTTCTTTCTTGTTTTCTTTCATTCTTGCTTTAATACCTCCTAACGTAATATCTTTAGTTTGTTTCTTTGTTTCTTTCTTTATATGTTTCATTCTACCTTTAATACATTCTAACATTCTATCTTTAGTTTGATTCTTTCTTTATTGATATCTTTCATTCTAGCTTTAATAACATCTAACATTCTATCTTTAGTTTCTTTCTTTCTTTCTTTCTTGATTTCTTACATTCTTGCTTTAATAAATTCTAACGTTTTATCTTCAGTTTTTCTTTCCTTCTTTCTTTCTTTCTTGATTTCTTACATTCTAGCTTTAATACCTTCGAACATTCTATCTTTAGTTTCTTTCTTTCTTTCTTTCTTTCTTACATTCTTGCTTTAATGAATTCTAACTTTTTATCTTTAGTTTTTCTTTCTTTCTTCTTTCTTTCTTTCTTTATTTCTTTCATTCTAGCTTTAATAACTTCTAACATTCTGTCTTTAGTTTCTTTCTTTCTTTCTTGATTTTTTTCATTTTAGCTTCAATTACTTCTAAGAATCTATCTTTAGTTTCTTTCTTTCTTTCTTGATATCTTTCATTCTAGCTTTAATACCTTCTAACGTTCTATCTTTAGTTTCTTTCTTTCTTTCTTGATATCTTTTATTCTAGCTTTAATACCTTTTAACATTATATCTTTAGTTTCTTTCTTTCTTGATTTCTTTCATTCTAGCTTTAATACCTTCTAACACTCTTTCTTTAGTTTGTTTCTTTATTTCTTTCTTTATATGTTTCATTCTAGCTTTAATACATTCTTACATTCTAACTTTAGTTTCTTTCTTTATTTCTTGATATCTTTCATTCTAATTTTTATACCTTTTAACATTCTAACTTTAGTTTCTTTCTTGATTTCTTTATTGATTTATTTCATTCTAGCTTTAATACCTTCTAACATTCTATATTTAGTTTCTTTCTTTCTTTCTTGATATCTTTCATTCTAGCTTAAATACATTCTAACATTCTATCTTTAGTTTCTTTCTTTCTTGATATCTTTCATTCTAGCTTTAATACATTCTAACATTCTATCTTTAGTTTCTTTCTTTCTTGATTTCTTTCATTCTAGCTTTAATACCTTCTTACATTCAATCATTAGTTTCTTTCTTTCTTTCTTGATTTCTTTCATTCTAGCTTTAATACCTTCAAACATTCTATCTTTAGTTTGTTTCTTACTTTTTTTCTTGATTTCCTTCATTCTAGCTTTAATAACTTTTAACATTCTATCTTTAGTTTGTTTCTTTTTCTCTTTGTATTTTTAATTTTAGCTTTAATATATTCTTACATTCTATCTTAGTTTCTTTCTTTCTTTCTTTATTACCTTTCATTCTAACTTTAATACCTTCTAAGATTCTGTCTTTAGTTTCTTTCTTTCTTTCTTTATATGTTTCATTCTAGCTTTAATACATTCTTACATTCTATCTTTAGTTTCTTTCTTTCTTTCTTTCTTTCTTTCTTGATTTCTTACATTCTAGCTTTAATACCTTCTAACATTCTATCTTTAGTTTCTTTCTTTCTTTATTTCTTACATTCTTGCTTTAATAAATTCTAACTTTTTATCTTTAGTTTTTCTTTGTTTCTTCTTTTTCTTTCTTGATTTCTTTCATTCTAGCTTTAATAACTTTTAACATTCTATCTTTAGTTTGTTTCTTTTTCTCTTTGTATTTTTAATTTTAGCTTTAATATATTCTTACATTCTATCTTAGTTTCTTTCTTTCTTTCTTTATTAATACCTTTCATTCTAACTTTAATACCTTCTAAGATTCTGTCTTTAGTTTCTTTCTTTCTTTCTTTATATGTTTCATTCTAGCTTTATTACATTCTTACATTCTATCTTTAGTTTCTTTCTTTCTTTCTTTCTTTCTTTCTTGATTTCTTACATTCTAGCTTTAATACCTTCTAACATTCTATCTTTAGTTTCTTTCTTTCTTTATTTCTTACATTCTTGCTTTAATAAATTCTAACTTTTTATCTTTAGTTTTTCTTTGTTTCTTCTTTTTCTTTCTTGATTTCTTTCATTCTAGCTTTAATAACTTCTAACATTCTGTCTTTAGTTTCTTTCTTTCTTTCTTTCTTTCATTTTAGCTTCAATTACTTCTAAGAAACTATCTTTAGTTTCTTTCTTTCTTCCTTGATTTCCTTCATTCTAGCTTTAATACCTTCTAACACTCTTTCTTTAGTTTGTTTCTTTATTTCTTTCTTTATATGTTTCATTCCAGCTTTAATACATTCTGACATTCTAACTTTAGTTTCTTTCTTTCTTTCTTGATATCTTTCATTCTAGTTTAATACCTTTTAACATTCTAACTTAAGTTTCTTTCTTGATGTCTTTCTTGATTTATTTCATTGTAGCTTTAATACCTTCTAACATTCTATCTTTAGTTTCTTTCTTTCTCTCTTGATATCTTTCATTCTATCCTTAATACATTCTAACATTCTATCTTTAGTTTCTTTCTTTCTTTCTTGATTTCTTACATTCTACCTTTAATAAATTCTAACGTTCTATCATTAGTATCTCTCTTTCTTTCTTTCTTGATATCTTTCATTCTAGCTGTAAGAACTTCTAACGTTCTATCTTTAGTTTCCGTCTCTCTTTCTTTCTTTCTTTCTTTCTTCTTTTCTTTCATTCTTGCTTTAATACCTCCTAACATTCTATCTTTAGTTTGTTTCTTTGTTTCTTTCTTAATATGTTTCATTCCACCTTTAATACATTCTAACATTCTTTCTTTAGTATCTTTCTTTCTTTCTTTATTTCTTACATTCTTGCTTTAATAAATTCTAACGTTTCATCTTTAGTTTTTCTTTCTTTCTTCTTTCTTTCTTTCTTGATTTCTTTCATTCTAGCTTCAATTACTTCTAAGAATCTATCTTTAGTTTCTTTCTTTCTTTCTTGATATCTTTCATTCTAGCTTTAATAACTTCTAACGTTCTATCTTTAGTTTCTTTCTTTCTTGATATCTTTTATTCTAGCTTTAATACCTTTTAACATTATATCATTAGTTTCTTTCTTTCTTGATTTCTTTCATTCTAGCTTTAATACCTTCTAACACTCTTTCTTTAGTTTGTTTCTTTATTTCTTTCTTTATATGTTTCATTCTAGCTTTTATACCTTTTAACATTCTAACTTTAGTTTCTTTCTTGATTTCTTTCTTGATTTATTTCATTCTAGCTTTAATACCTTCTAACATTCTATATTTAGTTTCTTTCTTTCTTTCTTGATATCTTTCATTCTAGCTTTAATACATTCTAACATTCTATCTTTAGTTTCTTTCTTTCTTGATATCTTTCATTCTAGCTTTAATACATTCTAACATTCTATCTTTAGTTTCTTTCTTTCTTGATTTCTTTCATTCTAGCTTTAATACCTTCTTACATTCAATCATTAGTTTCTTTCTTTCTTTCTTGATTTCTTTCATTCTAGCTTTAATACCTTCAAACATTCTATCTTTAGTTTGTTTCTTACTTTTTTCTTGATTTCCTTCATTCTAGCTTTAATAACTTTTAACATTCTATCTTTAGTTTGTTTCTTTTTCTCTTCGTATTTTTAATTTTAGCTTTAATATATTCTTACATTCTATCTTAGTTTCTTTCTTTCTTTCTTTAGTAATACCTTTCATTCTAACTTTAATACCTTCTAAGATTCTGTCTTTAGTTTCTTTCTTTCTTTCTTTATATGTTTCATTCTAGCTTTAATACATTCTTACATTCTATCTTTAGTTTCTTTCTTTCTTTTTTTCTTGATTTCTTACATTCTAGCTTTAATACCTTCGAACATTCTATCTTTAGTTTCTTTCTTTCTTTCTTTCTTTCTTACATTCTTGCTTTAATAAATTCTAACTTTTTATCTTTAGTTTTTCTTTCTTTCTTCTTTCTTTCTTTCTTGATTTCTTTCATTCTAGCTTTAATAACTTCTAACATTCTGTCTTTAGTTTCTTTCTTTCTTTCTTGATTTCTTTCATTTTAGCTTAAATTACTTCTAAGAATCTATCTTTAGTTTCTTTCTTTCTTCCTTGATTTCTTTCATTCTAGCTTTAATACCTTCTAACACTCTTTCTTTAGTTTGTTTCTTTATTTCTTTCTTTATATGTTTCATTCTAGCTTTAATACATTCTAACATTCTAACTTTAGTTTCTTTCTTTCTTTCTTTATATGTTTCATTCTAGCTTTAATACATTCTTACATTCTATCTTTAGTTTCTTTCTTTCTTTTTTTCTTGATTTCTTACATTCTATCTTTAATACCTTCGAACATTCTATCTTTAGTTTCTTTCTTTCTTTCTTTCTTTCTTACATTCTTGCTTTAATAAATTCTAACTTTTTATCTTTAGTTTTTCTTTCTTTCTTCTTTCTTTCTTTCTTGATTTCTTTCATTCTAGCTTTAATAACTTCTAACATTCTGTCTTTAGTTTCTTTCTTTCTTTCTTGATTTCTTTCATTTTAGCTTAAATTACTTCTAAGAATCTATCTTTAGTTTCTTTCTTTCTTCCTTGATTTCTTTCATTCTAGCTTTAATACCTTCTAACACTCTTTCTTTAGTTTGTTTCTTTATTTCTTTCTTTATATGTTTCATTCCACCTTTAATACATTCTAACATTCTATCTTTAGTTTCTTTCTTTCTTTCTTGATTTCTTACATTCTTGCTTTAATAAATTCTAACGTTTTATCTTTAGTTTTTCTTTGCCTTCTTCTTTCTTTCTTTCTTGATTTCTTTCATTCTAGCTTTAAAACCTTCTAACATTCTATCTTTAGTTTCTTTCTTTCTTTCTTTATATGTTTCATTCTAGCTTTAATACATTCTTACATTCTATCTTAGTTTCTTTCTTTCTTTCTTCCTTGATTTCTTTCATTCTAGCTTTAATACCTTCTAACACTCTTTCTTTAGTTTCTTTCTTTCTTGATTTCTTACATTCTACCTTTAATAAATTCTAACATTCTATCTTTAGTTTCTTTCTTTCTTTCTTTATTTCTTACATTCTTGCTTTAATAAATTCTAACTTTTTATCTTTAGTTTTTCTTTCTTTCTTCTTTCTTTCTTTCTTTCTTTCTTTCATTCTAGCTTTAATAACTTCTAACATTCTGTCTTTAGTTTCTTTCTTTCTTTCTTGATTTTTTTCATTTTAGCTTCAATTACTTCAAAGAATCTATCTTTAGTTTCTTTCTTTCTTTCTTGATATCTTTCATTCTAGCTTTAATACCTTCTAACGTTCTATCTTTAGTTTCTTTCTTTCTTTCTTGATATCTTTTATTCTAGCTTTAATACCTTTTAACATTATATCTTTAGTTTCTTTCTTTCTTGATTTCTTTCATTCTAGCTTTAATACCTTCTAACACTCTTTCTTTAGTTTGTTTCTTTATTTCTTTCTTTATATGTTTCATTCTAGCTTTAATACATTCTAACATTCTAACTTTAGTTTCTTTCTTTATTTCTTGTTATCTTTCATTCTAATTTTTATACCTTTTAACATTCTAACTTTAGTTTCTTTCTTGATTTCTTTATTGATTTATTTCATTCTAGCTTTAATACCTTCTAACATTCTATATTTAGTTTCTTTGTTTCTTTCTTGATATCTTTCATTCTAGCTTTAATACATTCTAACATTCTATCTTTAGTTTCTTTCTTTCTTGATATCTTTCATTCTAGCTGTAACAACTTCTAACGTTCTATCTTTAGTTTCCGTCTCTCTTTCTTTTTTCTTTCTTGTTTTCTTTCATTCTTGCTTTAATACCTCCTAACATTCTATCTTTAGTTTGTTTCTTTGTTTCTTTCTTTATATGTTTCTTTCTAGCTTTAATACATTCTAACATTCTATCTTTAGTTTGATTCTTTCCTTATTGATATCTTTCATTCTAGCTTTAATAACATCTAACATTCTATCTTTAGTTTCTTTCTTTCTTTCTTGATTTCTTATATTCTTGCTTTGATAAATTCTCACGTTTTATCTTCAGTTTTTCTTTCCTTCTTTCTTTCTTTCTTGATTTCTTTCATTCTAGCTTTAAAACCTTCTAACATTCTATCTTTAGTTTCTTTCTTTCTTTCTTTCTTTCTTTCTTGATTTCTTACATTCTAGCTTTAATACCTTCTAACATTCTATCTTTAGTTTCTTTCTTTATTTATTTATTTCTTACATTCTTCCTTTAATAAATTCTAACGTTTTATCTTTAGTTTTTCTTTCTTTCTTGTTTCTTTCTTTCTTGATTTCTTTCATTCTAGCTTTAATACCTTCTAACATTCTGTCATTAGTTTTTTTCTTTCTTGATTTCTTTCATTCTATCTTTAATACATTCTAACATTCTATCTTTAGTTTCTTTCTTTCTTTCTTGATATCTTTCATTCTTGCTTTAATACCTTCTAGCGTTCTATCTTTTCTTTCTTTCTTTCTTTCTTCATATCTTTTATTCTAGCTTTAATACCTTTTAACATTATATCTTTAGTTTCTTTGTTTCTTTATTTCTTTCATTCTAGCTTTAATACATTCTAACATTCTATCTTTAGTTTTTTTCTTTCTTTCTTGATATCTTTCATTCTATCTTTAATACATTCTAACATTCTATCTTTAGTTTCTTTCTTTCTTTCTTGATTTCTTACATTCTACCTTTAATAAATTCTAACGTTCTATCATTAGTTTCTCTCTTTCTTTCTTTCTTGATATCTTTCATTCTAGCTGTAACAACTTCTAACGTTCTATCTTTAGTTTCCGTCTCTCTTTCTTTCTTTCTTTCTTCTTTTCTTGCATTCTTGCTTTAATACCTCCTAACATTCTATCTTTAGTTTGTTTCTTTGTTTCTTTCTTAATATGTTTCATTCCACCTTTAATACATTCTAACATTCTATCTTTAGTTTCTTTCTTTCTTTCTTGATTTCTTACATTCTTGCTTTAATAAATTCTAACGTTTTATCTTTAGTTTTTCTTTCCTTCTTCTTTCTTCATTTCTTGATTTCTTTCATTCTTGCTTTAATACCTTCTAGCGTTATATCTTTTCTTTCTTTCTTTCTTTCTTTATATGTTTCATTCTAGCTTTAAAACCTTCTAACATTCTATCTTAGTTTCTCTCTTTCTTTCTTCCTTGATTTCTTTCATTCTAGCTTTAATATCTTCTAACACTCTTTCTTTAGTTTCTTTCTTTCTTTCTTGATTTCTTACATTCTACCTTTAATAAATTCTAACGTTCTATCTTTAGTTTCTCTCTTTCTTTCTTTCTTTATATCTTTCATTCTAGCTTTAATATCTTCTAACATTCTGTCTTTAGTTTCTTTCTTTCTTTCTTGATATCTTTCATTCTAGCTTTAATACCTTCTAGCGTTCTATCTTTTCTTTCTTTCTTTCTTTCTTTCTTCATATCTTTTATTCTAGCTTTAATACCTTTTAACATTATATCTTTAGTTTATTTCTTTCTGGTTTTCTTTCATTCTAGCCTTAATACCTTCTTACATTCAATCATTAGTTTCTTTCTTTCTTTCTTTCTTGATATCTTTCATTCTAGCTGTAGCAACTTCTAACATTCTATCTTTAGTTTCCGTATCTCTTTCTTTCTTTCTTTCTTGATTTCTTACATTATTGCTTTAATAAATTCTAACGTTTTATCTTTAGTTTTTCTTTCCTTCTTCTTTCTTTCTTTCTTGATTTCTTTCATTGTAGCTTTAAAACCTTCTAACATTCTGTCTTTAGTTTCTTTCTTTCTTTCTTGATTTCTTTCTTTTTAGTTTCAATTACTTCTAACAATCTATCTTTCGTTTCTTTCTTTCTTTCTTGATCTCTTTCATTCTACCTTTAATACCTTCTAGCGTTCTATCTTTAGTTTCTTTTTTTCTTTCTTGATATCTTTTATTCTAGCTTTAATACCTTTTAACATTATATCTTTATTTTCTTTCTTTCTTGATTTCTTTCATTCTAGCCTTAATACCTTCTTACATTCAATCATTAGTTTCTTTCTTTCTATCTTTATTTCTTTCATTCTAGCTTTAATACATTCTAACATTCTATCTTTAGTTTCTCTCTTTCTTTCTTTCTTGATATCTTTCAGTTTAGCTGTAACAACTTCTAACGTTCTATCTTTAGTTTCGGTCTCTCTTTCATTCTTTCTTTCTTGTTTTCATTCATTCTTGCTTTAATACCTTCTAACATTCTATCTTTAGTTTGTTACTTTGTTTCTTTCTTTGTATGTTTCATTCCAGCTTTAATACATTCTAACATTCTATCTTTAGTTTGTTTCTTTCTTTATTGATATCTTTCATTCTAGCTTTAATAACATCTAATATTCTATCTTTAGTTTCTTTCTTTCTTTCTTGATTTCTTACATTCTTGCTTTAATAAATTCTAACGTTTTATCTTTAGTTTTTCTTTCCTTCTTCTTTCTTTCTTTCTTGATTTCTTTCATTCTAGCTTTAAAACCTAACATTCTATCTTTAGTTTCTTTCTTTCTTTCTTTATATGTTTCATTCTAGCTTTAATACATTCTTACATTCTATCTTAGTTTCTTTCTTTCTTTCTTCCTTGATTTCTTTCATTCTAGCTTTAATACCTTCTAACACTCTTTCTTTAGTTTCTTTCTTTCTTTCTTGATTTCTTACATTCTACCTTTAATAAATTCTAACGTTCTATCTTTAGTTTCTCTCTTTCTTTCTTTCTTGATATCTTTCATTCAAGCTGTAACATCTTCTAACGTTCTATCCTTAGTTTCCGTCTCTCTTTCTTTTTTCTTTCTTGTTTTCTTTCATTCTTGCTTTAATACCTCCTAACATAATATCTTTAGTTTGTTTCTTTGTTTCTTTCTTTATATGTTTCATTCTACCTTTAATACATTCTAACATTCTATCTTTAGTTTGATTCTTTCTTTATTGATATCTTTCATTCTAGCTTTAATAACATCTAACATTCTATCTTTAGTTTCTTTCTTTCTTTATTTCTTGATTTCTTACATTCTTGCTTTAATAAATTCTAACGTTTTATCTTCAGTTTTTCTTTCCTTCTTTCTTTCTTTCTTGATTTCTTACATTCTAGCTTTAATACCTTCGAACATTCTATCTTTAGTTTCTTTCTTTCTTTCTTTCTTTCTTACATTCTTGCTTTAATGAATTCTAACTTTTTATCTTTAGTTTTTCTTTCTTTCTTCTTTCTTTCTTTCTTTATTTCTTTCATTCTAGCTTTAATAACTTCTAACATTCTGTCTTTAGTTTCTTTCTTTCTTTCTTGATTTTTTTCATTTTAGCTTCAATTACTTCTAAGAATCTATCATTAGTTTCTTTCTTTCTTTCTTGATATCTTTCATTCTAGCTTTAATACCTTCTAACGTTCTATCTTTAGTTTCTTTCTTTCTTTCTTGATATCTTTTATTCTAGCTTTAATACCTTTTAACATTATATCTTTAGTTTCTTTCTTTCTTGATTTCTTTCATTCTAGCTTTAATACCTTCTAACACTCTTTCTTTAGTTTGTTTCTTTATTTCTTTCTTTATATGTTTCATTCTAGCTTTAATACATTCTTACATTCTAACTTTAGTTTCTTTCTTTATTTCTTGATATCTTTCATTCTAATTTTTATACCTTTTAACATTCTAACTTTAGTTTCTTTCTTGATTTCTTTATTGATTTATTTCATTCTAGCTTTAATACCTTCTAACATTCTATGTTTAGTTTCTTTCTTTCTTTCTTGATATCTTTCATTCTAGCTTAAATACATTCTAACATTCTATCTTTAGTTTCTTTCTTTCTTGATATCTTTCATTCTAGCTTTAATACATTCTAACATTCTATCTTTAGTTTCTTTCTTTCTTGATTTCTTTCATTCTAGCTTTAATACCTTCTTACATTCAATCATTAGTTTCTTTCTTTCTTTCTTGATTTCTTTCATTCTAGCTTTAATACCTTCAAACATTCTATCTTTAGTTTGTTTCTTACTTTTTTTCTTGATTTCCTTCATTCTAGCTTTAATAACTTTTAACATTCTATCTTTAGTTTGTTTCTTTTTCTCTTTGTATTTTTAATTTTAGCTTTAATATATTCTTACATTCTATCTTAGTTTCTTTCTTTCTTTCTTTATTAATACCTTTCATTCTAACTTTAATACCTTCTAAGATTCTGTCTTTAGTTTCTTTCTTTCTTTCTTTATATGTTTCATTCTAGCTTTAATACATTCTTACATTCTATCTTTAGTTTCTTTCTTTCTTTCTTTCTTTCTTTCTTGATTTCTTACATTCTAGCTTTAATACCTTCTAACATTCTATCTTTAGTTTCTTTCTTTCTTTATTTCTTACATTCTTGCTTTAATAAATTCTAACTTTTTATCTTTAGTTTTTCTTTGTTTCTTCTTTTTCTTTCTTGATTTCTTTCATTCTAGCTTTAATAACTTTTAACATTCTATCTTTAGTTTGTTTCTTTTTCTCTTTGTATTTTTAATTTTAGCTTTAATATATTCTTACATTCTATCTTAGTTTCTTTCTTTCTTTCTTTATTAATACCTTTCATTCTAACTTTAATACCTTCTAAGATTCTGTCTTTAGTTTCTTTCTTTCTTTCTTTATATGTTTCATTCTAGCTTTATTACATTCTTACATTCTATCTTTAGTTTCTTTCTTTCTTTCTTTCTTTCTTTCTTGATTTCTTACATTCTAGCTTTAATACCTTCTAACATTCTATCTTTAGTTTCTTTCTTTCTTTATTTCTTACATTCTTGCTTTAATAAATTCTAACTTTTTATCTTTAGTTTTTCTTTGTTTCTTCTTTTTCTTTCTTGATTTCTTTCATTCTAGCTTTAATAACTTCTAACATTCTGTCTTTAGTTTCTTTCTTTCTTTCTTTCTTTCATTTTAGCTTCAATTACTTCTAAGAAACTATCTTTAGTTTCTTTCTTTCTTCCTTGATTTCCTTCATTCTAGCTTTAATACCTTCTAACACTCTTTCTTTAGTTTGTTTCTTTATTTCTTTCTTTATATGTTTCATTCCAGCTTTAATACATTCTGACATTCTAACTTTAGTTTCTTTCTTTCTTTCTTGATATCTTTCATTCTAGTTTAATACCTTTTAACATTCTAACTTAAGTTTCTTTCTTGATGTCTTTCTTGATTTATTTCATTGTAGCTTTAATACCTTCTAACATTCTATCTTTAGTTTCTTTCTTTCTCTCTTGATATCTTTCATTCTATCCTTAATACATTCTAACATTCTATCTTTAGTTTCTTTCTTTCTTTCTTGATTTCTTACATTCTACCTTTAATAAATTCTAACGTTCTATCATTAGTATCTCTCTTTCTTTCTTTCTTGATATCTTTCATTCTAGCTGTAAGAACTTCTAACGTTCTATCTTTAGTTTCCGTCTCTCTTTCTTTCTTTCTTTCTTTCTTCTTTTCTTTCATTCTTGCTTTAATACCTCCTAACATTCTATCTTTAGTTTGTTTCTTTGTTTCTTTCTTAATATGTTTCATTCCACCTTTAATACATTCTAACATTCTTTCTTTAGTATCTTTCTTTCTTTCTTTATTTCTTACATTCTTGCTTTAATAAATTCTAACGTTTCATCTTTAGTTTTTCTTTCTTTCTTCTTTCTTTCTTTCTTGATTTCTTTCATTCTAGCTTTAATACCTTCTAACATTCTGACTTTAGTTACTTTCTTTCTTTCTTGATGTCTTTCATTCTAGCTTCAATTACTTCTAAGAATCTATCTTTAGTTTCTTTCTTTCTTTCTTGATATCTTTCATTCTAGCTTTAATAACTTCTAACGTTCTATCTTTAGTTTCTTTCTTTCTTGATATCTTTTATTCTAGCTTTAATACCTTTTAACATTATATCATTAGTTTCTTTCTTTCTTGATTTCTTTCATTCTAGCTTTAATACCTTCTAACACTCTTTCTTTAGTTTGTTTCTTTATTTCTTTCTTTATATGTTTCATTCTAGCTTTTATACCTTTTAACATTCTAACTTTAGTTTCTTTCTTGATTTCTTTCTTGATTTATTTCATTCTAGCTTTAATACCTTCTAACATTCTATATTTAGTTTCTTTCTTTCTTTCTTGATATCTTTCATTCTAGCTTTAATACATTCTAACATTCTATCTTTAGTTTCTTTCTTTCTTGATATCTTTCATTCTAGCTTTAATACATTCTAACATTCTATCTTTAGTTTCTTTCTTTCTTGATTTCTTTCATTCTAGCTTTAATACCTTCTTACATTCAATCATTAGTTTCTTTCTTTCTTTCTTGATTTCTTTCATTCTAGCTTTAATACCTTCAAACATTCTATCTTTAGTTTGTTTCTTACTTTTTTCTTGATTTCCTTCATTCTAGCTTTAATAACTTTTAACATTCTATCTTTAGTTTGTTTCTTTTTCTCTTCGTATTTTTAATTTTAGCTTTAATATATTCTTACATTCTATCTTAGTTTCTTTCTTTCTTTCTTTAGTAATACCTTTCATTCTAACTTTAATACCTTCTAAGATTCTGTCTTTAGTTTCTTTCTTTCTTTCTTTATATGTTTCATTCTAGCTTTAATACATTCTTACATTCTATCTTTAGTTTCTTTCTTTCTTTTTTTCTTGATTTCTTACATTCTAGCTTTAATACCTTCGAACATTCTATCTTTAGTTTCTTTCTTTCTTTCTTTCTTTCTTACATTCTTGCTTTAATAAATTCTAACTTTTTATCTTTAGTTTTTCTTTCTTTCTTCTTTCTTTCTTTCTTGATTTCTTTCATTCTAGCTTTAATAACTTCTAACATTCTGTCTTTAGTTTCTTTCTTTCTTTCTTGATTTCTTTCATTTTAGCTTAAATTACTTCTAAGAATCTATCTTTAGTTTCTTTCTTTCTTCCTTGATTTCTTTCATTCTAGCTTTAATACCTTCTAACACTCTTTCTTTAGTTTGTTTCTTTATTTCTTTCTTTATATGTTTCATTCTAGCTTTAATACATTCTAACATTCTAACTTTAGTTTCTTTCTTTCTTTCTTTATATGTTTCATTCTAGCTTTAATACATTCTTACATTCTATCTTTAGTTTCTTTCTTTCTTTTTTTCTTGATTTCTTACATTCTATCTTTAATACCTTCGAACATTCTATCTTTAGTTTCTTTCTTTCTTTCTTTCTTTCTTACATTCTTGCTTTAATAAATTCTAACTTTTTATCTTTAGTTTTTCTTTCTTTCTTCTTTCTTTCTTTCTTGATTTCTTTCATTCTAGCTTTAATAACTTCTAACATTCTGTCTTTAGTTTCTTTCTTTCTTTCTTGATTTCTTTCATTTTAGCTTAAATTACTTCTAAGAATCTATCTTTAGTTTCTTTCTTTCTTCCTTGATTTCTTTCATTCTAGCTTTAATACCTTCTAACACTCTTTCTTTAGTTTGTTTCTTTATTTCTTTCTTTATATGTTTCATTCCACCTTTAATACATTCTAACATTCTATCTTTAGTTTCTTTCTTTCTTTCTTGATTTCTTACATTCTTGCTTTAATAAATTCTAACGTTTTATCTTTAGTTTTTCTTTGCCTTCTTCTTTCTTTCTTTCTTGATTTCTTTCATTCTAGCTTTAAAACCTTCTAACATTCTATCTTTAGTTTCTTTCTTTCTTTCTTTATATGTTTCATTCTAGCTTTAATACATTCTTACATTCTATCTTAGTTTCTTTCTTTCTTTCTTCCTTGATTTCTTTCATTCTAGCTTTAATACCTTCTAACACTCTTTCTTTAGTTTCTTTCTTTCTTGATTTCTTACATTCTACCTTTAATAAATTCTAACATTCTATCTTTAGTTTCTTTCTTTCTTTCTTTATTTCTTACATTCTTGCTTTAATAAATTCTAACTTTTTATCTTTAGTTTTTCTTTCTTTCTTCTTTCTTTCTTTCTTTCTTTCTTTCATTCTAGCTTTAATAACTTCTAACATTCTGTCTTTAGTTTCTTTCTTTCTTTCTTGATTTTTTTCATTTTAGCTTCAATTACTTCAAAGAATCTATCTTTAGTTTCTTTCTTTCTTTCTTGATATCTTTCATTCTAGCTTTAATACCTTCTAACGTTCTATCTTTAGTTTCTTTCTTTCTTTCTTGATATCTTTTATTCTAGCTTTAATACCTTTTAACATTATATCTTTAGTTTCTTTCTTTCTTGATGTCTTTCATTCTAGCTTTAATACCTTCTAACACTCTTTCTTTAGTTTGTTTCTTTATTTCTTTCTTTATATGTTTCATTCTAGCTTTAATACATTCTAACATTCTAACTTTAGTTTCTTTCTTTATTTCTTGTTATCTTTCATTCTAATTTTTATACCTTTTAACATTCTAACTTTAGTTTCTTTCTTGATTTCTTTATTGATTTATTTCATTCTAGCTTTAATACCTTCTAACATTCTATATTTAGTTTCTTTGTTTCTTTCTTGATATCTTTCATTCTAGCTTTAATACATTCTAACATTCTATCTTTAGTTTCTTTCTTTCTTGATATCTTTCATTCTAGCTGTAACAACTTCTAACGTTCTATCTTTAGTTTCCGTCTCTCTTTCTTTTTTCTTTCTTGTTTTCTTTCATTCTTGCTTTAATACCTCCTAACATTCTATCTTTAGTTTGTTTCTTTGTTTCTTTCTTTATATGTTTCTTTCTAGCTTTAATACATTCTAACATTCTATCTTTAGTTTGATTCTTTCCTTATTGATATCTTTCATTCTAGCTTTAATAACATCTAACATTCTATCTTTAGTTTCTTTCTTTCTTTCTTGATTTCTTATATTCTTGCTTTGATAAATTCTCACGTTTTATCTTCAGTTTTTCTTTCCTTCTTTCTTTCTTTCTTGATTTCTTTCATTCTAGCTTTAAAACCTTCTAACATTCTATCTTTAGTTTCTTTCTTTCTTTCTTTCTTTCTTTCTTGATTTCTTACATTCTAGCTTTAATACCTTCTAACATTCTATCTTTAGTTTCTTTCTTTATTTATTTATTTCTTACATTCTTCCTTTAATAAATTCTAACGTTTTATCTTTAGTTTTTCTTTCTTTCTTGTTTCTTTCTTTCTTGATTTCTTTCATTCTAGCTTTAATACCTTCTAACATTCTGTCATTAGTTTTTTTCTTTCTTGATTTCTTTCATTCTATCTTTAATACATTCTAACATTCTATCTTTAGTTTCTTTCTTTCTTTCTTGATATCTTTCATTCTTGCTTTAATACCTTCTAGCGTTCTATCTTTTCTTTCTTTCTTTCTTTCTTCATATCTTTTATTCTAGCTTTAATACCTTTTAACATTATATCTTTAGTTTCTTTGTTTCTTTATTTCTTTCATTCTAGCTTTAATACATTCTAACATTCTATCTTTAGTTTTTTTCTTTCTTTCTTGATATCTTTCATTCTATCTTTAATACATTCTAACATTCTATCTTTAGTTTCTTTCTTTCTTTCTTGATTTCTTACATTCTACCTTTAATAAATTCTAACGTTCTATCATTAGTTTCTCTCTTTCTTTCTTTCTTGATATCTTTCATTCTAGCTGTAACAACTTCTAACGTTCTATCTTTAGTTTCCGTCTCTCTTTCTTTCTTTCTTTCTTCTTTTCTTGCATTCTTGCTTTAATACCTCCTAACATTCTATCTTTAGTTTGTTTCTTTGTTTCTTTCTTAATATGTTTCATTCCACCTTTAATACATTCTAACATTCTATCTTTAGTTTCTTTCTTTCTTTCTTGATTTCTTACATTCTTGCTTTAATAAATTCTAACGTTTTATATTTAGTTTTTCTTTCCTTCTTCTTTCTTCATTTCTTGATTTCTTTCATTCTTGCTTTAATACCTTCTAGCGTTATATCTTTTCTTTCTTTCTTTCTTTCTTTATATGTTTCATTCTAGCTTTAAAACCTTCTAACATTCTATCTTAGTTTCTCTCTTTCTTTCTTCCTTGATTTCTTTCATTCTAGCTTTAATATCTTCTAACACTCTTTCTTTAGTTTCTTTCTTTCTTTCTTGATTTCTTACATTCTACCTTTAATAAATTCTAACGTTCTATCTTTAGTTTCTCTCTTTCTTTCTTTCTTTATATCTTTCATTCTAGCTTTAATATCTTCTAACATTCTGTCTTTAGTTTCTTTCTTTCTTTCTTGATATCTTTCATTCTAGCTTTAATACCTTCTAGCGTTCTATCTTTTCTTTCTTTCTTTCTTTCTTTCTTCATATCTTTTATTCTAGCTTTAATACCTTTTAACATTATATCTTTAGTTTATTTCTTTCTGGTTTTCTTTCATTCTAGCCTTAATACCTTCTTACATTCAATCATTAGTTTCTTTCTTTCTTTCTTTCTTGATATCTTTCATTCTAGCTGTAGCAACTTCTAACATTCTATCTTTAGTTTCCGTATCTCTTTCTTTCTTTCTTTCTTGATTTCTTACATTATTGCTTTAATAAATTCTAACGTTTTATCTTTAGTTTTTCTTTCCTTCTTCTTTCTTTCTTTCTTGATTTCTTTCATTGTAGCTTTAAAACCTTCTAACATTCTGTCTTTAGTTTCTTTCTTTCTTTCTTGATTTCTTTCTTTTTAGTTTCAATTACTTCTAACAATCTATCTTTCGTTTCTTTCTTTCTTTCTTGATCTCTTTCATTCTACCTTTAATACCTTCTAGCGTTCTATCTTTAGTTTCTTTTTTTCTTTCTTGATATCTTTTATTCTAGCTTTAATACCTTTTAACATTATATCTTTATTTTCTTTCTTTCTTGATTTCTTTCATTCTAGCCTTAATACCTTCTTACATTCAATCATTAGTTTCTTTCTTTCTATCTTTATTTCTTTCATTCTAGCTTTAATACATTCTAACATTCTATCTTTAGTTTCTCTCTTTCTTTCTTTCTTGATATCTTTCAGTTTAGCTGTAACAACTTCTAACGTTCTATCTTTAGTTTCGGTCTCTCTTTCATTCTTTCTTTCTTGTTTTCATTCATTCTTGCTTTAATACCTTCTAACATTCTATCTTTAGTTTGTTACTTTGTTTCTTTCTTTGTATGTTTCATTCCAGCTTTAATACATTCTAACATTCTATCTTTAGTTTGTTTCTTTCTTTATTGATATCTTTCATTCTAGCTTTAATAACATCTAATATTCTATCTTTAGTTTCTTTCTTTCTTTCTTGATTTCTTACATTCTTGCTTTAATAAATTCTAACGTTTTATCTTTAGTTTTTCTTTCCTTCTTCTTTCTTTCTTTCTTGATTTCTTTCATTCTAGCTTTAAAACCTAACATTCTATCTTTAGTTTCTTTCTTTCTTTCTTTATATGTTTCATTCTAGCTTTAATACATTCTTACATTCTATCTTAGTTTCTTTCTTTCTTTCTTCCTTGATTTCTTTCATTCTAGCTTTAATACCTTCTAACACTCTTTCTTTAGTTTCTTTCTTTCTTTCTTGATTTCTTACATTCTACCTTTAATAAATTCTAACGTTCTATCTTTAGTTTCTCTCTTTCTTTCTTTCTTGATATCTTTCATTCAAGCTGTAACATCTTCTAACGTTCTATCCTTAGTTTCCGTCTCTCTTTCTTTTTTCTTTCTTGTTTTCTTTCATTCTTGCTTTAATACCTCCTAACATAATATCTTTAGTTTGTTTCTTTGTTTCTTTCTTTATATGTTTCATTCTACCTTTAATACATTCTAACATTCTATCTTTAGTTTGATTCTTTCTTTATTGATATCTTTCATTCTAGCTTTAATAACATCTAACATTCTATCTTTAGTTTCTTTCTTTCTTTCTTTCTTGATTTCTTACATTCTTGCTTTAATAAATTCTAACGTTTTATCTTCAGTTTTTCTTTCCTTCTTTCTTTCTTTCTTGATTTCTTACATTCTAGCTTTAATACCTTCGAACATTCTATCTTTAGTTTCTTTCTTTCTTTCTTTCTTTCTTACATTCTTGCTTTAATGAATTCTAACTTTTTATCTTTAGTTTTTCTTTCTTTCTTCTTTCTTTCTTTCTTTATTTCTTTCATTCTAGCTTTAATAACTTCTAACATTCTGTCTTTAGTTTCTTTCTTTCTTTCTTGATTTTTTTCATTTTAGCTTCAATTACTTCTAAGAATCTATCATTAGTTTCTTTCTTTCTTTCTTGATATCTTTCATTCTAGCTTTAATACCTTCTAACGTTCTATCTTTAGTTTCTTTCTTTCTTTCTTGATATCTTTTATTCTAGCTTTAATACCTTTTAACATTATATCTTTAGTTTCTTTCTTTCTTGATTTCTTTCATTCTAGCTTTAATACCTTCTAACACTCTTTCTTTAGTTTGTTTCTTTATTTCTTTCTTTATATGTTTCATTCTAGCTTTAATACATTCTTACATTCTAACTTTAGTTTCTTTCTTTATTTCTTGATATCTTTCATTCTAATTTTTATACCTTTTAACATTCTAACTTTAGTTTCTTTCTTGATTTCTTTATTGATTTATTTCATTCTAGCTTTAATACCTTCTAACATTCTATGTTTAGTTTCTTTCTTTCTTTCTTGATATCTTTCATTCTAGCTTAAATACATTCTAACATTCTATCTTTAGTTTCTTTCTTTCTTGATATCTTTCATTCTAGCTTTAATACATTCTAACATTCTATCTTTAGTTTCTTTCTTTCTTGATTTCTTTCATTCTAGCTTTAATACCTTCTTACATTCAATCATTAGTTTCTTTCTTTCTTTCTTGATTTCTTTCATTCTAGCTTTAATACCTTCAAACATTCTATCTTTAGTTTGTTTCTTACTTTTTTTCTTGATTTCCTTCATTCTAGCTTTAATAACTTTTAACATTCTATCTTTAGTTTGTTTCTTTTTCTCTTTGTATTTTTAATTTTAGCTTTAATATATTCTTACATTCTATCTTAGTTTCTTTCTTTCTTTCTTTATTAATACCTTTCATTCTAACTTTAATACCTTCTAAGATTCTGTCTTTAGTTTCTTTCTTTCTTTCTTTATATGTTTCATTCTAGCTTTAATACATTCTTACATTCTATCTTTAGTTTCTTTCTTTCTTTCTTTCTTTCTTTCTTGATTTCTTACATTCTAGCTTTAATACCTTCTAACATTCTATCTTTAGTTTCTTTCTTTCTTTATTTCTTACATTCTTGCTTTAATAAATTCTAACTTTTTATCTTTAGTTTTTCTTTGTTTCTTCTTTTTCTTTCTTGATTTCTTTCATTCTAGCTTTAATAACTTCTAACATTCTGTCTTTAGTTTCTTTCTTTCTTTCTTTCTTTCATTTTAGCTTCAATTACTTCTAAGAAACTATCTTTAGTTTCTTTCTTTCTTCCTTGATTTCCTTCATTCTAGCTTTAATACCTTCTAACACTCTTTCTTTAGTTTGTTTCTTTATTTCTTTCTTTATATGTTTCATTCCAGCTTTAATACATTCTGACATTCTAACTTTAGTTTCTTTCTTTCTTTCTTGATATCTTTCATTCTAGTTTAATACCTTTTAACATTCTAACTTAAGTTTCTTTCTTGATGTCTTTCTTGATTTATTTCATTGTAGCTTTAATACCTTCTAACATTCTATCTTTAGTTTCTTTCTTTCTCTCTTGATATCTTTCATTCTATCTTTAATACATTCTAACATTCTATCTTTAGTTTCTTTCTTTCTTTCTTGATTTCTTACATTCTACCTTTAATAAATTCTAACGTTCTATCATTAGTATCTCTCTTTCTTTCTTTCTTGATATCTTTCATTCTAGCTGTAACAACTTCTAACGTTCTATCTTTAGTTTCCGTCTCTCTTTCTTTCTTTCTTTCTTTCTTCTTTTCTTTCATTCTTGCTTTAATACCTCCTAACATTCTATCTTTAGTTTGTTTCTTTGTTTCTTTCTTAATATGTTTCATTCCACCTTTAATACATTCTAACATTCTTTCTTTAGTATCTTTCTTTCTTTCTTTATTTCTTACATTCTTGCTTTAATAAATTCTAACGTTTCATCTTTAGTTTTTCTTTCTTTCTTCTTTCTTTCTTTCTTGATTTCTTTCATTCTAGCTTTAATACCTTCTAACATTCTGACTTTAGTTACTTTCTTTCTTTCTTGATGTCTTTCATTCTAGCTTCAATTACTTCTAAGAATCTATCTTTAGTTTCTTTCTTTCTTTCTTGATATCTTTCATTCTAGCTTTAATAACTTCTAACGTTCTATCTTTAGTTTCTTTCTTTCTTGATATCTTTTATTCTAGCTTTAATACCTTTTAACATTATATCATTAGTTTCTTTCTTTCTTGATTTCTTTCATTCTAGCTTTAATACCTTCTAACACTCTTTCTTTAGTTTGTTTCTTTATTTCTTTCTTTATATGTTTCATTCTAGCTTTTATACCTTTTAACATTCTAACTTTAGTTTCTTTCTTGATTTCTTTCTTGATTTATTTCATTCTAGCTTTAATACCTTCTAACATTCTATATTTAGTTTCTTTCTTTCTTTCTTGATATCTTTCATTCTAGCTTTAATACATTCTAACATTCTATCTTTAGTTTCTTTCTTTCTTGATATCTTTCATTCTAGCTTTAATACATTCTAACATTCTATCTTTAGTTTCTTTCTTTCTTGATTTCTTTCATTCTAGCTTTAATACCTTCTTACATTCAATCATTAGTTTCTTTCTTTCTTTCTTGATTTCTTTCATTCTAGCTTTAATACCTTCAAACATTCTATCTTTAGTTTGTTTCTTACTTTTTTCTTGATTTCCTTCATTCTAGCTTTAATAACTTTTAACATTCTATCTTTAGTTTGTTTCTTTTTCTCTTCGTATTTTTAATTTTAGCTTTAATATATTCTTACATTCTATCTTAGTTTCTTTCTTTCTTTCTTTAGTAATACCTTTCATTCTCTTTAATACCTTCTAAGATTCTGTCTTTAGTTTCTTTCTTTCTTTCTTTATATGTTTCATTCTAGCTTTAATACATTCTTACATTCTATCTTTAGTTTCTTTCTTTCTTTTTTTCTTGATTTCTTACATTCTAGCTTTAATACCTTCGAACATTCTATCTTTAGTTTCTTTCTTTCTTTCTTTATTTCTTACATTCTTGCTTTAATAAATTCTAACTTTTTATCTTTAGTTTTTCTTTCTTTCTTCTTTCTTTCTTTCTTGATTTCTTTCATTCTAGCTTTAATAACTTCTAACATTCTGTCTTTAGTTTCTTTCTTTCTTTCTTGATTTCTTTCATTTTAGCTTAAATTACTTCTAAGAATCTATCTTTAGTTTCTTTCTTTCTTTCTTGATTTCTTACATTCTTGCTTTAATAAATTCTAACGTTTTATCTTTAGTTTTTCTTTGCCTTCTTCTTTCTTTCTTTCTTGATTTCTTTCATTCTAGCTTTAAAACCTTCTAACATTCTATCTTTTGTTTCTTTCTTTCTTTCTTTATATGTTTCATTCTAGCTTTAATACATTCTTACATTCTATCTTAGTTTCTTTCTTTCTTTCTTCCTTGATTTCTTTCATTCTAGCTTTAATACCTTCTAACACTCTTTCTTTAGTTTCTTTCTTTCTTGATTTCTTACATTCTACCTTTAATAAATTCTAACATTCTATCTTTAGTTTCTTTCTTTCTTTCTTTATTTCTTACATTCTTGCTTTAATAAATTCTAACTTTTTATCTTTAGTTTTTCTTTCTTTCTTCTTTCTTTCTTTCTTTCTTTCTTTCATTCTAGCTTTAATAACTTCTAACATTCTGTCTTTAGTTTCTTTCTTTCTTTCTTGATTTTTTTCATTTTAGCTTCAATTACTTCAAAGAATCTATCTTTAGTTTCTTTCTTTCTTTCTTGATATCTTTCATTCTAGCTTTAATACCTTCTAACGTTCTATCTTTAGTTTCTTTCTTTCTTTCTTGATATCTTTTATTCTAGCTTTAATACCTTTTAACATTATATCTTTAGTTTCTTTCTTTCTTGATTTCTTTCATTCTAGCTTTAATACCTTCTAACACTCTTTCTTTAGTTTGTTTCTTTATTTCTTTCTTTATATGTTTCATTCTAGCTTTAATACATTCTAACATTCTAACTTTAGTTTCTTTCTTTATTTCTTGTTATCTTTCATTCTAATTTTTATACCTTTTAACATTCTAACTTTAGTTTCTTTCTTGATTTCTTTATTGATTTATTTCATTCTAGCTTTAATACCTTCTAACATTCTATATTTAGTTTCTTTCTTTCTTTCTTGATATCTTTCATTCTAGCTTTAATACATTCTAACATTCTATCTTTAGTTTCTTTCTTTCTTGATATCTTTCATTCTAGCTTTAATACATTCTAACATTCTATCTTTAGTTTCTTTCTTTCTTGATTTCTTTCATTCTAGCTTTAATACCTTCTTACATTCAATTATTAGTTTCTTTCTTTCTTTCTTGATTTCTTTCATTCTAGCTTTAATACCTTCAAACATTCTATCTTTAGTTTGTTTCTTACTTTTTTTCTTGATTTCCTTCATTCTAGCTTTAATAACTTTTAACATTCTATCTTTAGTTTGTTTCTTTTTCTCTTCGTATTTTTAATTTTAGCTTTAATATATTCTTACATTCTATCTTAGTTTCTTTCTTTCTTTCTTTATTAATACCTTTCATTCTAACTTTAATACCTTCTAAGATTCTGTCTTTAGTTTCTTTCTTTCTTTCTTTATATGTTTCATTCTAGCTTTAATACATTCTTACATTCTATCTTTAGTTTCTTTCTTTCTTTCTTTCTTGATTTCTTACATTCTAGCTTTAATACCTTCTAACATTCTATCTTTAGTTTCTTTCTTTCTTTCTTTATTTCTTACATTCTTGCTTTAATAAATTCTAACGTTTTATCTTTAGTTTTTCTTTCTTTCTTGTTTCTTTCTTTCTTGATTTCTTTCATTCTAGCTTTAATACCTTCTAACATTCTGTCATTAGTTTTTTTCTTTCTTTCTTGATTTCTTTCATTCTATCTTTAATACATTCTAACATTCTATCTTTAGTTTCTTTCTTTCTTTCTTGATATCTTTCATTCTTGCTTTAATACCTTCCAGCGTTCTATCTTTTCTTTCTTTCTTTCTTTCTTCATATCTTTTATTCTAGCTTTAATACCTTTTAACATTATATCTTTAGTTTCTTTGTTTCTTTATTTCTTTCATTCTAGCTTTAATACATTCTAACATTCTATCTTTAGTTTCTTTCTTTCTTTCTTGATATCTTTCATTCTATCTTTAATACATTCTAACGTTCTATCATTAGTTTCTCTCTTTCTTTCTTTCTTGATATCTTTCATTCTAGCTGTAACAACTTCTAACGTTCTATCTTTAGTTTCCGTCTCTTTCTTTCTTTCTTTCTTCTTTTCTTGCATTCTTGCTTTAATACCTCCTAACATTCTATCTTTAGTTTGTTTCTTTGTTTCTTTCTTAATATGTTTCATTCCACCTTTAATACATTCTAACATTCTATCTTTAGTTTCTTTCTTTCTTTCTTGATTTCTTACATTCTTGCTTTAATAAATTCTAACGTTTTATCTTTAGTTTTTCTTTCCTTCTTCTTTCTTCATTTCTTGATTTCTTTCATTCTTGCTTTAATACCTTCTAGCGTTATATCTTTTCTTTCTTTCTTTCTTTCTTCATATCTTTTATTCTAGCTTTAAAACCTTCTAACATTCTATCTTTAGTTTCTTTCTTTCTTTCTTTATATGTTTCATTCTAGCTTTAATACATTCTTACATTCTATCTTAGTTTCTCTCTTTCTTTCTTCCTTGATTTCTTTCACTCTAGCTTTAATATCTTCTAACACTCTTTCTTTAGTTTCTTTCTTTCTTTCTTGATTTCTTACATTCTACCTTTAATAAATTCTAACGTTCTATCTTTAGTTTCTCTCTTTCTTTCTTTCTTTATATCTTTCATTCTAGCTTTAATACCTTCTAACATTCTGTCTTTAGTTTCTTTCTTTCTTTCTTGATATCTTTCATTCTAGCTTTAATACCTTCTAGCGTTCTATCTTTTCTTTCTTTCTTTCTTTCTTCATATCTTTTATTCTAGCTTTAATACCTTTTAACATTATATCTTTAGTTTATTTATTTCTGGTTTTCTTTCATTCTAGCCTTAATACCTTCTTACATTCAATCATTAGTTTCTTTCTTTCTTTCTTTCTTGATATCTTTCATTCTAGCTGTAGCAACTTCTAACATTCTATCTTTAGTTTCCGTATCTCTTTCTTTCTTTCTTTCTTGATTTCTTACATTATTGCTTTAATAAATTCTAACGTTTTATCTTTAGTTTTTCTTTCCTTTTTCTTTCTTTCTTTCTTGATTTCTTTCATTGTAGCTTTAAAACCTTCTAACATTCTGTCTTTAGTTTCTTTCTTTCTTTCTTGATTTCTTTCTTTTTAGTTTCAATTACTTCTAACAATCTATCTTTCGTTTCTTTCTTTCTTTCTTCATCTCTTTCATTCTACCTTTAATACCTTCTAGCGTTCTATCTTTAGTTTCTTTTTTTCTTTCTTGATATCTTTTATTCTAGCTTTAATACCTTTTAACATTATATCTTTAGTTTCTTTCTTTCTTGATTTCTTTCATTCTAGCCTTAATACCTTCTTACATTCAATCATTAGTTTCTTTCTTTCTATCTTTATTTCTTTCATTCTAGCTTTAATACATTCTAACATTCTATCTTTAGTTTCTCTCTTTCTTTCTTTCTTGATATCTTTCAGTTTAGCTGTAACAACTTCTAACGTTCTATCTTTAGTTTCGGTCTCTCTTTCATTCTTTCTTTCTTGTTTTCATTCATTCTTGCTTTAATACCTTCTAACATTCTATCTTTAGTTTGTTACTTTGTTTCTTTCTTTGTATGTTTCATTCCAGCTTTAATACATTCTAACATTCTATCTTTAGTTTGTTTCTTTCTTTATTGATATCTTTCATTCTAGCTTTAATAACATCTAATATTCTATATTTAGTTTCTTTCTTTCTTTCTTGATTTCTTACATTCTTGCTTTAATAAATTCTAACGTTTTCTCTTTAGTTTTTCTTTCCTTCTTCTTTCTTTCTTTCTTGATTTCTTTCATTCTAGCTTTAAAACCTAACATTCTATCTTTAGTTTCTTTCTTTCTTTCTTTATATGTTTCATTCTAGCTTTAATACATTCTTACATTCTATCTTAGTTTCTTTCTTTCTTTCTTCCTTGATTTCTTTCATTCTAGCTTTAATACCTTCTAACACTCTTTCTTTAGTTTCTTTCTTTCTTTCTTGATTTCTTACATTCTACCTTTAATAAATTCTAACGTTCTATCTTTAGTTTCTCTCTTTCTTTCTTTCTTGATATCTTTCATTCAAGCTGTAACAACTTCTAACGTTCTATCCTTAGTTTCCGTCTCTCTTTCTTTTTTCTTTCTTGTTTTCTTTCATTCTTGCTTTAATACCTCCTAACATAATATCTTTAGTTTGTTTCTTTGTTTCTTTCTTTATATGTTTCATTCTACCTTTAATACATTCTAACATTCTATCTTTAGTTTGATTCTTTCTTTATTGATATCTTTCATTCTAGCTTTAATAACATCTAACATTCTATCTTTAGTTTCTTTCTTTCTTTCTTTCTTGATTTCTTACATTCTTGCTTTAATAAATTCTAACGTTTTATCTTCAGTTTTTCTTTCCTTCTTTCTTTCTTTCTTGATTTCTTACATTCTAGCTTTAATACCTTCGAACATTCTATCTTTAGTTTCTTTCTTTCTTTCTTTCTTTCTTACATTCTTGCTTTAATGAATTCTAACTTTTTATCTTTAGTTTTTCTTTCTTTCTTCTTTCTTTCTTTCTTGATTTCTTTCATTCTAGCTTTAATAACTTCTAACATTCTGTCTTTAGTTTCTTTCTTTCTTTCTTGATTTCTTTCATTTTAGCTTAAATTACTTCTAAGAATCTATCTTTAGTTTCTTTCTTTCTTTCTTGATTTCTTACATTCTTGCTTTAATAAATTCTAACGTTTTATCTTTAGTTTTTCTTTGCCTTCTTCTTTCTTTCTTTCTTGATTTCTTTCATTCTAGCTTTAAAACCTTCTAACATTCTATCTTTAGTTTCTTTCTTTCTTTCTTTATATGTTTCATTCTAGCTTTAATACATTCTTACATTCTATCTTAGTTTCTTTCTTTCTTTCTTCCTTGATTTCTTTCATTCTAGCTTTAATACCTTCTAACACTCTTTCTTTAGTTTCTTTCTTTCTTGATTTCTTACATTCTACCTTTAATAAATTCTAACATTCTATCTTTAGTTTCTTTCTTTCTTTCTTTATTTCTTACATTCTTGCTTTAATAAATTCTAACTTTTTATCTTTAGTTTTTCTTTCTTTCTTCTTTCTTTCTTTCTTTCTTTCTTTCATTCTAGCTTTAATAACTTCTAACATTCTGTCTTTAGTTTCTTTCTTTCTTTCTTGATTTTTTTCATTTTAGCTTCAATTACTTCAAAGAATCTATCTTTAGTTTCTTTCTTTCTTTCTTGATATCTTTCATTCTAGCTTTAATACCTTCTAACGTTCTATCTTTAGTTTCTTTCTTTCTTTCTTGATATCTTTTATTCTAGCTTTAATACCTTTTAACATTATATCTTTAGTTTCTTTCTTTCTTGATTTCTTTCATTCTAGCTTTAATACCTTCTAACACTCTTTCTTTAGTTTGTTTCTTTATTTCTTTCTTTATATGTTTCATTCTAGCTTTAATACATTCTAACATTCTAACTTTAGTTTCTTTCTTTATTTCTTGTTATCTTTCATTCTAATTTTTATACCTTTTAACATTCTAACTTTAGTTTCTTTCTTGATTTCTTTATTGATTTATTTCATTCTAGCTTTAATACCTTCTAACATTCTATATTTAGTTTCTTTCTTTCTTTCTTGATATCTTTCATTCTAGCTTTAATACATTCTAACATTCTATCTTTAGTTTCTTTCTTTCTTGATATCTTTCATTCTAGCTTTAATACATTCTAACATTCTATCTTTAGTTTCTTTCTTTCTTGATTTCTTTCATTCTAGCTTTAATACCTTCTTACATTCAATTATTAGTTTCTTTCTTTCTTTCTTGATTTCTTTCATTCTAGCTTTAATACCTTCAAACATTCTATCTTTAGTTTGTTTCTTACTTTTTTTCTTGATTTCCTTCATTCTAGCTTTAATAACTTTTAACATTCTATCTTTAGTTTGTTTCTTTTTCTCTTCGTATTTTTAATTTTAGCTTTAATATATTCTTACATTCTATCTTAGTTTCTTTCTTTCTTTCTTTATTAATACCTTTCATTCTAACTTTAATACCTTCTAAGATTCTGTCTTTAGTTTCTTTCTTTCTTTCTTTATATGTTTCATTCTAGCTTTAATACATTCTTACATTCTATCTTTAGTTTCTTTCTTTCTTTCTTTCTTGATTTCTTACATTCTAGCTTTAATACCTTCTAACATTCTATCTTTAGTTTCTTTCTTTCTTTCTTTATTTCTTACATTCTTGCTTTAATAAATTCTAACGTTTTATCTTTAGTTTTTCTTTCTTTCTTGTTTCTTTCTTTCTTGATTTCTTTCATTCTAGCTTTAATACCTTCTAACATTCTGTCATTAGTTTTTTTCTTTCTTTCTTGATTTCTTTCATTCTATCTTTAATACATTCTAACATTCTATCTTTAGTTTCTTTCTTTCTTTCTTGATATCTTTCATTCTTGCTTTAATACCTTCTAGCGTTCTATCTTTTCTTTCTTTCTTTCTTTCTTCATATCTTTTATTCTAGCTTTAATACCTTTTAACATTATATCTTTAGTTTCTTTGTTTCTTTATTTCTTTCATTCTAGCTTTAATACATTCTAACATTCTATCTTTAGTTTCTTTCTTTCTTTCTTGATATCTTTCATTCTATCTTTAATACATTCTAACATTCTATCTTTAGTTTCTTTCTTTCTTTCTTGATTTCTTACATTCTACCTTTAATAAATTCTAACGTTCTATCATTAGTTTCTCTCTTTCTTTCTTTCTTGATATCTTTCATTCTAGCTGTAACAACTTCTAACGTTCTATCTTTAGTTTCCGTCTCTCTTTCTTTCTTTCTTTCTTCTTTTCTTGCATTCTTGCTTTAATACCTCCTAACATTCTATCTTTAGTTTGTTTCTTTGTTTCTTTCTTAATATGTTTCATTCCACCTTTAATACATTCTAACATTCTATCTTTAGTTTCTTTCTTTCTTTCTTGATTTCTTACATTCTTGCTTTAATAAATTCTAACGTTTTATCTTTAGTTTTTCTTTCCTTCTTCTTTCTTCATTTCTTGATTTCTTTCATTCTTGCTTTAATACCTTCTAGCGTTATATCTTTTCTTTCTTTCTTTCTTTCTTCATATCTTTTATTCTAGCTTTAAAACCTTCTAACATTCTATCTTTAGTTTCTTTCTTTCTTTCTTTATATGTTTCATTCTAGCTTTAATACATTCTTACATTCTATCTTAGTTTCTCTCTTTCTTTCTTCCTTGATTTCTTTCATTCTAGCTTTAATATCTTCTAACACTCTTTCTTTAGTTTCTTTCTTTCTTTCTTGATTTCTTACATTCTACCTTTAATAAATTCTAACGTTCTATCTTTAGTTTCTCTCTTTCTTTCTTTCTTTATATCTTTCATTCTAGCTTTAATACCTTCTAACATTCTGTCTTTAGTTTCTTTCTTTCTTTCTTGATATCTTTCATTCTAGCTTTAATACCTTCTAGCGTTCTATCTTTTCTTTCTTTCTTTCTTTCTTCATATCTTTTATTCTAGCTTTAATACCTTTTAACATTATATCTTTAGTTTATTTCTTTCTGGTTTTCTTTCATTCTAGCCTTAATACCTTCTTACATTCAATCATTAGTTTCTTTCTTTCTTTCTTTCTTGATATCTTTCATTCTAGCTGTAGCAACTTCTAACATTCTATCTTTAGTTTCCGTATCTCTTTCTTTCTTTCTTTCTTGATTTCTTACATTATTGCTTTAATAAATTCTAACGTTTTATCTTTAGTTTTTCTTTCCTTTTTCTTTCTTTCTTTCTTGATTTCTTTCATTGTAGCTTTAAAACCTTCTAACATTCTGTCTTTAGTTTCTTTCTTTCTTTCTTGATTTCTTTCTTTTTAGTTTCAATTACTTCTAACAATCTATCTTTCGTTTCTTTCTTTCTTTCTTGATCTCTTTCATTCTACCTTTAATACCTTCTAGCGTTCTATCTTTAGTTTCTTTTTTTGTTTCTTGATATCTTTTATTCTAGCTTTAATACCTTTTAACATTATATCTTTAGTTTCTTTCTTTCTTGATTTCTTTCATTCTAGCCTTAATACCTTCTTACATTCAATCATTAGTTTCTTTCTTTCTATCTTTATTTCTTTCATTCTAGCTTTAATACATTCTAACATTCTATCTTTAGTTTCTCTCTTTCTTTCTTTCTTGATATCTTTCAGTTTAGCTGTAACAACTTCTAACGTTCTATCTTTAGTTTCGGTCTCTCTTTCATTCTTTCTTTCTTGTTTTCATTCATTCTTGCTTTAATACCTTCTAACATTCTATCTTTAGTTTGTTACTTTGTTTCTTTCTTTGTATGTTTCATTCCAGCTTTAATACATTCTAACATTCTATCTTTAGTTTGTTTCTTTCTTTATTGATATCTTTCATTCTAGCTTTAATAACATCTAATATTCTATATTTAGTTTCTTTCTTTCTTTCTTGATTTCTTACATTCTTGCTTTAATAAATTCTAACGTTTTATCTTTAGTTTTTCTTTCCTTCTTCTTTCTTTCTTTCTTGATTTCTTTCATTCTAGCTTTAAAACCTAACATTCTATCTTTAGTTTCTTTCTTTCTTTCTTTATATGTTTCATTCTAGCTTTAATACATTCTTACATTCTATCTTAGTTTCTTTCTTTCTTTCTTCCTTGATTTCTTTCATTCTAGCTTTAATACCTTCTAACACTCTTTCTTTAGTTTCTTTCTTTCTTTCTTGATTTCTTACATTCTACCTTTAATAAATTCTAACGTTCTATCTTTAGTTTCTCTCTTTCTTTCTTTCTTGATATCTTTCATTCAAGCTGTAACAACTTCTAACGTTCTATCCTTAGTTTCCGTCTCTCTTTCTTTTTTCTTTCTTGTTTTCTTTCATTCTTGCTTTAATACCTCCTAACATAATATCTTTAGTTTGTTTCTTTGTTTCTTTCTTTATATGTTTCATTCTACCTTTAATACATTCTAACATTCTATCTTTAGTTTGATTCTTTCTTTATTGATATCTTTCATTCTAGCTTTAATAACATCTAACATTCTATCTTTAGTTTCTTTCTTTCTTTCTTTCTTTCTTGATTTCTTACATTCTTGCTTTAATAAATTCTAACGTTTTATCTTCAGTTTTTCTTTCCTTCTTTCTTTCTTTCTTGATTTCTTACATTCTAGCTTTAATACCTTCGAACATTCTATCTTTAGTTTCTTTCTTTCTTTCTTTCTTTCTTACATTCTTGCTTTAATGAATTCTAACTTTTTATCTTTAGTTTTTCTTTCTTTCTTCTTTCTTTCTTTCTTTATTTCTTTCATTCTAGCTTTAATAACTTCTAACATTCTGTCTTTAGTTTCTTTCTTTCTTTCTTGATTTTTTTCATTTTAGCTTCAATTACTTCTAAGAATCTATCTTTAGTTTCTTTCTTTCTTTCTTGATATCTTTCATTCTAGCTTTAATACCTTCTAACGTTCTATCTTTAGTTTCTTTCTTTCTTTCTTGATATCTTTTATTCTAGCTTTAATACCTTTTAACATTATATCTTTAGTTTCTTTCTTTCTTGATTTCTTTCATTCTAGCTTCAATACCTTCTAACACTCTTTCTTTAGTTTGTTTCTTTATTTCTTTCTTTATATGTTTCATTCTAGCTTTAATACATTCTTACATTCTAACTTTAGTTTCTTTCTTTATTTCTTGATATCTTTCATTCTAGCTTTTATACCTTTTAACATTCTAACTTTAGTTTCTTTCTTGATTTCTTTCTTGATTTATTTCATTCTAGCTTTAATACCTTCTAACATTCTATATTTAGTTTCTTTCTTTCTTTCTTGATATCTTTCATTCTAGCTTTAATACATTCTAACATTCTATCTTTAGTTTCTTTCTTTCTTGATATCTTTCATTCTAGCTTTAATACATTCTAACATTCTATCTTTAGTTTCTTTCTTTCTTGATATCTTTCATTCTAGCTTTAATACATTCTAACATTCTATCTTTAGTTTCTTTCTTTCTTGATATCTTTCATTCTAGCTTTAATACATTCTAACATTCTATCTTTAGTTTCTTTCTTTCTTGTTTTCTTTCATTCTAGCTTTAATACCTTCAAACATGCTATCTTTAGTTTGTTTCTTACTTTTTTTCTTGATTTCCTTCATTCTAGCTTTAATAACTTTTAACATTCTATCTTTAGTTTGTTTCTTTTTCTCTTCGTATTTTTAATTTTAGCTTTAATATATTCTTACATTCTATCTTAGTTTCTTTCTTTCTTTCTTTAGTAATACCTTTCATTCTAACTTTAATACCTTCTAAGATTCTGTCTTTAGTTTCTTTCTTTCTTTCTTTATATGTTTCATTCTAGCTTTAATACATTCTTACATTCTATCTTTAGTTTCTTTCTTTCTTTTTTTCTTGATTTCTTACATTCTAGCTTTAATACCTTCGAACATTCTATCTTTAGTTTCTTTCTTTCTTTCTTTATTTCTTACATTCTTGCTTTAATAAATTCTAACTTTTTATCTTTAGTTTTTCTTTCTTTCTTCTTTCTTTTTCTTGATTTCTTCTAGCTTTAATAACTTCTAACATTCTGTCTTTAGTTTCTTTCTTTCTTTCTTGATTTCTTTCATTTTAGCTTAAATTACTTCTAAGAATCTATCTTTAGTTTCTTTCTTTCTTCCTTGATTTCTTTCATTCTAGCTTTAATACCTTCTAACATTCTTTCTTTAGTTTGTTTCTTTATTTCTTTCTTTATATGTTTCATTCTAGCTTTAATACAGTCTAACATTCTAACTTTAGTTTCTTTCTTTCTTTCTTGATATCTTTCATTCTAGCTTTAATACCTTTTAACATTCTAACTTAAGTTTCTTTCTTGATGTCTTTCTTGATTTACATCATTCTTGCTTTAATACCGCCTAACATTCTATCTTTAGTTTGTTTCTTTGTTTCTTTCTTAATATGTTTCATTCCACCTTTAATACATTCTAACATTCTATCTTTAGTTTCTTTCTTTCTTTCTTGATTTCTTACATTCTTGCTTTAATAAATTCTAACGTTTTATCTTTAGTTTTTCTTTCCTTCTTCTTTCTTTCTTTCTTGATTTCTTTCATTCTAGCTTTAAAAACTTCTAACATTCTATCTTTAGTTTCTTTCTTTCTTTCTTTATATGTTTCATTCTAGCTTTAATACATTCTTACATTCTATCTTAGTTTCTTTCTTTCTTTCTTCCTTGATTTCTTTCATTCTAGCTTTAATACCTTATAACACTCTTTCTTTAGTTTCTTTCTTTCTTGATTTCTTACATTCTACCTTTAATAAATTCTAACATTCTATCTTTAGTTTCTTTCTTTCTTTCTTTATTTCTTACATTCTTGCTTTAATAAATTCTAACTTTTTATCTTTAGTTTTTCTTTCTTTCTTCTTTCTTTCTTTCTTTCTTTCTTTCATTCTAGCTTTAATAACTTCTAACATTCTGTCTTTAGTTTCTTTCTTTCTTTCTTGATTTTTTCATTTTAGCTTCAATTACTTCAAAGAATCTATCTTTAGTTTCTTTCTTTCTTTCTTGATATCTTTCATTCTAGCTTTAATACCTTCTAACGTTCTATCTTTAGTTTCTTTCTTTCTTTCTTGATATCTTTTATTCTAGCTTTAATACCTTTTAACATTATATCTTTAGTTTCTTTCTTTCTTGATTTCTTTCATTCTAGCTTTAATACCTTCTAACACTCTTTCTTTAGTTTGTTTCTTTATTTCTTTCTTTATATGTTTCATTCTAGCTTTAATACATTCTAACATTCTAACTTTAGTTTCTTTCTTGATTTCTTGTTATCTTTCATTCTAATTTTTATACCTTTTAACATTCTAACTTTAGTTTCTTTCTTGATTTCTTTATTGATTTATTTCATTCTAGCTTTAATACCTTCTAACATTCTATATTTAGTTTCTTTCTTTCTTTCTTGATATCTTTCATTCTAGCTTTAATACATTCTAACATTCTATCTTTAGTTTCTTTCTTTCTTGATATCTTTCATTCTAGCTTTAATACATTCTAACATTCTATCTTTAGTTTCTTTCTTTCTTGATTTCTTTCATTCTAGCTTTAATACCTTCTTACATTCAATTATTAGTTTCTTTCTTTCTTTCTTGATTTCTTTCATTCTAGCTTTAATACCTTCAAACATTCTATCTTTAGTTTGTTTCTTACTTTTTTTCTTGATTTCCTTCATTCTAGCTTTAATAACTTTTAACATTCTATCTTTAGTTTGTTTCTTTTTCTCTTCGTATTTTTAATTTTAGCTTTAATATATTCTTACATTCTATCTTAGTTTCTTTCTTTCTTTCTTTATTAATACCTTTCACTCTAACTTTAATACCTTCTAAGATTCTGTCTTTAGTTTCTTTCTTTCTTTCTTTATATGTTTCATTCTAGCTTTAATACATTCTTACATTCTATCTTTCGTTTTTTTCTTTCTTTCTTTCTTGATTTCTTACATTCTAGCTTTAATACCTTCTAACATTCTATCTTTAGTTTCTTTCTTTCTTTCTTTATTTCTTACATTCTTGATTTAATAAATTCTAACTTTTTATCTTTAGTTTTTCTTTCTTTCTTCTTTTTCTTTCTTGATTTCTTTCATTCTAGCTTTAATAACTTCTAACATTCTGTC